>OX375874.1:124319530-125519530 GCA_947359465.1 Metellina segmentata
AGCCGAGAGACAGGCGACACTAAGGCCGAAAATCGCCACCTAATGATCTAGTATATACATATTTTTCACATACATTATAACATACCCGTGTGATATGCTTCCTTGTTCATAAATATTTACAACTTAAAAATACGCTTCAGATTCTAATCATCTCACGAAAACTCAGAACGATGTAATTTCAAACTTCAATTACTCACCACTTTAAAACTACAACTCAATTGATTAATTTAAATGGAACAAAAATGAAACATTAGTGGCGTTGCCAAATATGGAAAATTCCATACTCATAAAATTTTATGTCACTATCGCAAAATTTCTGTGTGAATAGCTTGAGTTTTCTACTGTTGTATCTCTACTATTATAAAATGAAGTTCGTGTATTTGTGTTTGCCGTGTCCTAACGAATCTATGGCACTTACAATAAAGAAATTTGGCACACAGGTAGTCCGAAATTTTTGCAATTATATAGTCCAGCCCGAATTTTAAAATTTAATCTAGAACATTTTAAAATAAATTTAACGAAATTTAATTATTGTTGTATTCTTTGGAATGGCAACAGCATAAAGATATGATCGGTTCTAAATTTATTTTTTCCGTTTTTATTTGGCGTAGAGGAATGGTTTTCCAGCAGACGATAAAAAGTAAAGTTTTAACTTTAGTTATGTAGTTTTTTTTTCTATCTTCTACACCAGGAACGGCGAACCTTTTTAAGAAGTTGGTCAAATGTTGTTCACTGTTTTTATAGCACTAGCTCGTGGGTCACTTGGAAAAAGGGAAGGGAGCATGGTAAAAAACTACTTTTTTTGGTTCTCATTTTTTTAATCATTTAAAATGTTAACAATTACTTTTTGTTTTGCAACTTTTACTTTTGCAAATGAAGAGCAAAATATCGATATAAAAAGGAGAGAAATTATGCTCAGCCCCCCTGCATTGAGTTTTTAATGAACAAGGAAAAGAAAACAACATAAAGTTAAAGTACGTTTAATGAGAAATCTGTTGTTTTTTGTCTTTTCTTAAAATAGCGTTCATAATCAGTATTCATTAGTTTAACAAATTTTGCAGTCAATTCATTTCCGAGTTTATTTCTATTGGTAGACTTTACAAAATTCATTGAAGAAAACAATTTTTTTCACCTGAATATGTGGATCCAAACATCGTTAAAAGTGCATTAGCAAGTTCCTTCATTGATATAAAATTATTTGGTAAATAATCCGTACGTTCAATATAATCTTTTCAACTTTTAGTGTGGGATCATTATAATTTGCACTAATTTCAGACATTTTCCCTTCTACTTCGGAAATCAACTTATCAAATTTATTTTTCCAATATGCTGTTTTGAACTTCAACTAATTCCAAGTCTAAATCATGGATACCTAGCCACTTAAATTCGTTTATATCCATTGTTTCGAATTTCGTTTTGTATGGATATAAAATAAAGTGAAATGTATTTTCCATGCTTTCAAATTGATTAAATCTCTCCCCAAAGGAAATTTTTTGTTTCCTGTACATTCATTAAATTTTTTTTTATTGCATTTTCTTGAACGTCAAGCGTATTTTCCATTGTTATTGTGTTTTGTAGATTTTTTTTTGTAATTGAGGGAAATATTTCATGATTTTCATTTCCCAATCCGATTCAATTCTAAAAGGAAGTGTTTGTCTGTTTTTTTCGTGGGAGCCAAATCCTGACGATTCTATGCCACTTACAGCAATGAGATTTGGCATACAGGTAGTCCGAATTTTTTGCAATTTTTGGGTCGCGGGAAAATTTTAAAATTCAATCTAGAACATTTTTAAATGAATTTAATGAAATTTAATCATTATTGAATGCTACAGCATATAAGAGATCACAGAAAAGCAACTGGCACGGGCAACGCCGGACTAGCCTAGCAGTGGCTAGTCATAAATGTTATCGCTTGCGTTGCTCGTTTCCTGGCATAATGTCATGATTTTATATTTATTTACTGTGGGCTCTCAATTTATCGAGATAGTATTTAAATAATGCTATTTAACTTTAACCATGAGACATGATAGTAGGTGATTTATACTACGTCTTTGCAATTTTGTTTTTGATTGTTGGGATAGAAACAAGTTTTAAAAATCTTACACATATTCAAAAATGGAACAAATAAAAACGCAAATCGAATGAAAATAATTAGCAATTCAACTTTGATTTTTCTTTTACTTGTGGTTTCTTGTTACAAAGAATAAATGATCGTTTTCTTTCGTTCCAAGAATTAAGTAGAATTGAACAAAAAAGTTTTACCCGGATATGTGAATATGAGTCGACCGCAAAATACGAATAAAATGCAATGCATGCTAAGACATTTTTTTCTTCTCAAAAGTATTACATCATTACTAGTCATTGCATTTCAAATTTCATTCTTTATTTCTTCATCATTTATTCTTTCACCATTCAATGCATTTTAGACGATATGCTTTGAAAAACTCGCTTTTCTCACACTTCGAAATGTTTATTTTGCTTCCGTGTTGTTTAGTTATGTGTCTCACCATGTTTTTAATATGGGTATGATTCTCAATCTGGTATTTCAAAATCTGTTTTATTGGATTTCATTTGTCTTGCGTCTGTGTGGCTTATCCGACATTAAATGCAAAAGGACAAAATGAGCACCCTCATAATCGCAATTTTACCCAAAGCTGAAAAACCATAAGTCTCAAATTGAGTTCGGATAACACGGACACTCGATTAAACGTAGCCCAGTTGAACAAGGTGCTTGGTATTTGGTATTTTTTAATTCACGTCGCACAGGAGCCACACAATGGGTTCGGAATGCATCCCGAAGGGAAAGATCCGTAGACAATGCGTAATTTTGAACCACCGTCAGATGCCGTGGTCACACCTGAACTGGCACGCCACTCTCAAAACTTCCACATAACGTCAATTTGATGCCACGAAAAATTTAATTTGCTCCAGCCAGCCTTTGTACTCAATGGTGTTAGGTGGGATTCGATATATATATATACGCGTTGCTTTTTCAAAAAAGGAGCCTCGCTTGAAAAGTATTATGCATAAATATATGTGTTTATATTTTTCAATAAATAAATTATTCTGCAATAGATGTAATTTCCTAAATAAAGAAGAAACAGAAACACATTTTCCAAGGGAGTGCAAGAATTTATTTTTAGATTTAAGAGGGTGCCGATTGCTAAAAGGTTAAGAATCACTGCTGTGGGTGATGGCGAAATGTTTATGAGAACTTTAAAAGTGGGTTGCTTCCGCAATAAGCGGTTTCAGATTTGTATGGGACTTCATGTTGGTTTTAAAGATTCAAGTTTAGTTTTCGCTGATGAAATCATGAAGAAGTGAAATACTTAACTCCACTGAAGAACAATTAAAAAAAAATACTCTATATTGGAATTTAGATAAAAAAATTTTGTGTCTTCAGCTAACGTTTCCACAGAGTTTGGAACAAAGATAACAACGCCAGGATTCCGTACCACCTTATGTCCGGTGCTCACATCCGGTTTTTCAACGTGCGGCGCCGCTGCCGCAACGGAAGTACGGTCTGAGATACATTAGATCCAATGGAGTACTGAACACATACCTCCGGCGCCGCTGCGGCGACGCACGTCCAACTTACGTGGAATTTGTAACGCAGTTCCACACGGCGCCGCAGCTCGTCGCACCCGCGTCTCCGTTCTGAAGTACCTTGTTTTCATAAATAAATGGAATATAAATAATAATTAATAAATGGTTGCATCCAGTAACTTCTATTCTGTTTTAAAATATACTTTTTTTTACACCAAGTAAGCGAAATAAACACGTTTTCTTCGAAAGAATATTTATCGCGAATGGCGCGAAATGAGTATTTGCGTCATTTCATGGTTATGTGTGCATAGTTTGGCTTCGGTGCCACACAACGCACGTTGAAAAACCGGATGTGTGCACCGGGCCTTAAAAAGGTATACCCCTCCAAAATATTAGGTTACGTAAATGTATGGTCCTAGTTTGAAAAAGTGATTTAAATATCACGATATACGAAGCAAAGAACAAAAAATCGGCAACAATATCTGCCTCTACGTAAAGAAGCTGTTTTCCATGCAAAATCATATGCAACTCAACTATTTGGTTTACGTTTTTATTTGATTTCTGCATGAGAAATTTTCTGAATGTATACCCAGTTTTGTGACTTTGAAATTTGAAAATTTGACCGTTAAAACTGATCTTTAAAATATTTTCCCGAATGCGGAATTTTTTAAGGCAAATATGTTTCTCAAATGTGTACTTTACCCGTTGCTAAATAAAGTTAAAATTATTATTTGATAAAACGTTTTATGCTTTTAAAAAAATCTTATTGGTGATAACATTGTATTGTATATAACAACGTTCAAGAAGTCCCAAAATTCGATATAATTTTATGCACTTTAAGTTTATTAATATAGGATTCCGGACTCAGCGACACTTCTGATAGCTTTCAGTTTCCAAAGGGTTAAGAACCTTTGTACTCTACAGTTGAACATGTCAAGGGAATCGGGGGTGCAAAAACGGGAAGAGAGAACGATGTCATGGCAATCCTATTTATACATATCAACTCCATGCGCCGTCGTGTAAAAAACGAAGCAGACGAAACGGAAATTTTATTACACGGGGAAATGTTTTGTAACTTTCGTCCTGCTCCATTCAAACGATCGTCTGGGATTGGTATTAAATTTTCCCTCGAACAGAAAAAAATAAATAGATGTCCTGAGAAGTTAACGACCACTTGTGGATGAAGTGATGGTCGACATTGGACTTAGATCATCCGCTTTATCATTACTTAATCTCCAAGAAGAAAGAGAAAAAAAGAGGGAAGAAAACGAAATAAAAAAGCAGCAGCAGGAACACGAAGAGCGGATAAACAAACTATTTTCACTGCCCGCCGGTAGAGGTCGCTGCCTCTCTTGGAATAATAAAAAGTCCGAACTAGATCAGTGGCGGACTTCTTGAGTTTCTAGTGCACTGACCGGTAGGTTCTGTAAAGGTTCTTACCCGCGATTTATCGAGCAGGGCGATTAATTTTAGAACAATCTGTGGGGTCGATAGATAAAGCTTGTGATCATCTCTTCTCTGAACGAACGAACATTTGCTTTGGGATAAATTTAGAAAAAGAATCTTCCTCTTCAGAATACCAAGAGGTAAAGAAATTTCTCTATTATTCTTCGCGTTTTATAAACGGTCGTATTCATTGAGTGATTTTAAATACATTTTGCCGTAAAAGTAATTTTGCATTTTACTGTACAGTGAAAAATATTTTCTTTTCTTTTCTTTTTGACATTGGCATTTCTTTTTTTGAATGGTTTGTTCTGCAGAATAAGAAAGAGATTAGAATTGGTATCCTCGCTTTTACACTTTGTAGTTTTAAACATTAAAAGAATGTTTTTAGTTCCTCTCCTCTTTAGGATTATATAGTAATGTGAATATTGAAAATAATGTTTAAATTTAATGGAGCAAAATTTTAATTTGGAGCTAAGTTATGTTTGATACGTTCTTTATCCAACTTTCTACTTAAAATGAACATCAGGTACAAGGTTAAAGGAATGACTGTTGAAATAGTATTTTAATCATAAATATCTTATATTTTAGCTTTTGTGGAAGGTTTGTGAAAAATGTAATAAATAATAATTCTTATGTTTTCAATCAAGCATTTGGTGATATCAATTTTGACTTTATAAAATAAGTATTTTTGACATGATTAAAAACTAATTTTTTAAAATTTAAAATTACATATTCAGTAGTTTAGATCGAGCTATGTGTTTCCTAAAACATGAGTGAAATGCGGTTGCCAAAATATAATTATTTTTCATTTTGTATATATATATATATATATATATATATATATATATATATATATATATATATATATTTGTTTTAAAAAATATTAAAAACTTATGGAAAAATAGAGGGGGATATATATATATATATATATATATATATATATATATATATATATATATATATATATAAAACCTAGTGTCTTAAAGTGCTCTCTCTAAACTATTTAGGGTTAATTTACATTTCTGCTTGTTTTAACATGTTGAATGTTTCGTTTAAAAAATGGTAATGTATTTTGAAAGAAGCACGTTAATAGTTGACGCTTTTCTTAATTTGTTTCGTAAAAAGATAATTTTTAAATTACAATTTTGTTACTCTTAAGAAAACGCATAGAAGTTTATAAAATTAACAATTACGCTGTTGAAACAAGAACTAGATTTTTTTTTCATTTCGACAGTGCATTTATACATTAATTCTCTTAATTCGTTTTTCTTTTATTTAACGTTCTTATTTGTGCAAAGGAACATTAATGCGTTTATAACGACATTAATTTAAGGTCGAAAAATGGGTATTACGTACGACCCTGAAGCTTATCATGGCCATGAACTTAGACAATAAGTATTTATCTTACGAAGATTAAACCATAGGAGTTTTATTTTGGAGGAGTAAAAGAAATTGAAAATTTGTTGCCAACGATATTGTTCTAAAATATCATTACAAAAACGATGTTTTGTTTTTCTTCAAAAATATGTTTAATTTTATGCATCGTTACGTTACGTTATAAAAATACATGCACATGTTTTCTGGTGAAATGTAAACTGTAACCGTTCGTTTGATGCATTCATTCGAATTTTTAAACCTAGGGTTGAATAATGTTTTAATAAATTTGTACATAAAAACTACAAATTGCTTAAAACAGAGATGACTCAAAATATCATCGACTTCGACTCGCAAGAAGATTGCGCGTGAGGTTTCAATGAATTATGAGCCATTAAAATCACACGGAAAGACAAACGCTATACATCAAGGTGACAGATATAGAAAGAGTACACAAAAACGTAGTTATTGGAAGTAAAAAGCCACAAATTAGTAAACTAAAACATTTTATTTAATATTATATAGAACACAAAATCTATGGTGAAAACTTTTAAAATAAAGCTAAAACATATAAAAAAGAAGTTTAATTTAATTCGGTTTTTCGAGGCACTCAAGTATTTTTATTATTAATTTGGAAAAAGATTACCGTTTGAAACAAGTGGCATTTATCTACCGATTCTACAGGAAGAGAGATAGACTCAGCTGTCGCGACAAACCGAAAATTCATCGGATGACAAGCGATGTAGACGAATGTTTAATGCAACGAGGGTCTACGTATTTAATTTCGTATGCAATAACCGACCTAAGTGGTTTGAATATGATATCTCGTCCATCAAGCTCAAACGAATTATAATAATGACGAGATATCTCGTCATCAAGACACTTCCGATTTTTTATGATCACTAATCCCTTCCATCAAATTCTGTTCAGTTTTGTTAATGACGAGATACGTCGCCATGACAACCATCAAGGGAGTTAATCACGAACTCATGCACTGCACGAGCAATAAGAACAAAACATTCGATGCATACCACTTAACGGAGCTTCGCTTAACAAGCATTAGCCTACTCGCAACTCTTAAAAGTTTTCGAAAAATAATCTATCCCCATTAAGGCAATCTCGGTTCTGAAGATAAAACGTTCGAATTGCAAAAGAATTTTAAAGATCCCCTTCTGGCTGTTAACTTCAGTGTCTAAATACTAGGATGTAATTTAAATAATGATTTCCCATCGGAGGAAACCTAATAAAAGTGCGTTAGAACTGACCTTCAAAATATTATTTAGCACTTTGAAGATTCTATTAACGGATGTCTTCAAACACTGTAGGTGTTAGAATATGGGTATGAGTAAATAATAAACCGTATGAGAAGGGTCAGTAGATGATAGTCTTCACACCCTACCGGCATGGAAGGTTTTGGAAATTTACCAAGATAAGCAAACTATCGTCTGCAGTTGTTGCACGCGTTTGCAGGTGTTTCGTTAGTGGAGGCATTTTCAAATTTTTGTTCCAAGATCGGAATATTTGCAAAAGATTAAAATAAAATGACTAGCTACAAATATTTGGTAGCCCACTTAACATGGGGGTCCAAAAAGTAACGGCAAGGAACATCTTTGAATCAATTCTCGTACTTAAATAATTGGAATAAAAGTGATTAAATTCATGAGTATTTCAGACTCAGATTTAATAAAGTTAACAGTTAAAAGCTATCCAATAAGGCAATATAATTTTAATATCGTCACCTTAGAGCAGGAACGCATTAATGGACTTTTACCATACAGCTGATTATAGGTTAACAAATAAAAACTATAAGCTTTTAAGTGTTTTTTATCTTTTAAACAGATTACACTACAAGATTTTCTCATCATCATGAAAATAAGAATTTTTAAATAATGCCTGTTATTGATCGTCTGCTCTAATTCGACGATATTTCTAACTATACAAACGCTCGACTTATTACTCATGGTTGTTTTTAAAGAATTTACTAAGGCATCAAAATAAGTAATTAAAATAATAATCTTTAGAATAGCGCATTATCATTTTCTGATATAAAAATAGGAATGCAGTCGAATGGAGAAAACAGAAACGAGTACATCATATAAATCTAGTATTTTTAACCTATCTTTTTTAGTATCGCAGCAAAAATTACCTTACATATATATACCAATAAATCCTGCTGCCATTTTTCGTGAGAACCATCATAAATTCATCTCTACGATTGGATCCGATAAATTGGTACAAAAGCTATTAGAGAGAACACGGAGGGATTTGAATCTTTCATGTACATCCGTGTCGCAATCAAGAAAGGCTATTATGGCTATAAATGTATTAAAAATCTATACATAACTTAAAGGTTGCCAAAGATAAATTAAAAAAATACAATATATCTAGGAAAAAAAGAATATGGAATTCACTCTCAGACATCGTTTCCTAAAATAGACACGACACATGTTTGGATCGATAGAATCAAAATGTATTGGTAAAAGCCCAGTAGCTATTTCCTTTTTGGGTTTAGAACCAAGTAATGCTCAGGATTGACTAAATCTCACTTAGGATCCCTAAGGTTTGCCTAATAAATTATGGACAATATCATTACAATGGTTGTGTGATA
The DNA here is from genome assembly GCA_947359465.1 of Metellina segmentata. Taxonomy (NCBI): domain Eukaryota; kingdom Metazoa; phylum Arthropoda; class Arachnida; order Araneae; family Tetragnathidae; genus Metellina; species Metellina segmentata. The sequence continues at coordinate 124,328,505 of OX375874.1, forward strand.
GACCCACAGAAAGACTTGATTAGTTTTGATTGTCTTATTTATTTCTTGTCCACATTACGAGGTTTTATATTTGATTCTCTCAAGTGGTTCTTGCTAGGAGAAGCATTTTCTGTCGGGCTAAATGCAGGTGGTGCTAGTGTTTCTGAGTACGACACACGTGTTTCTTGTACGTATTCCGAATATGACGTAGTATTTCGCCGATAAAAATTCCAAAAACTAAATCTCGTCAACTGACCGTGGTTCAAAATGACGTGGTGTTGTATTCGGATATTTCCCTTTGGGATTGATCGCGAACCGTCGTCATTAGCCCAATGTGTTGCTTTAGTACTACATTAATTAAAAATACCAATGCCAATGCCAAAAACTAAATTAGGAATATATCAATGATAGCTCATTGGTCAACACCAATTCTATTAAACGCCAAATGGCGACAAACTATATTTCCCTCATTTTTTGTATCATGAGAGCATTTGAAAAGAGGAAGTACTCTTTGCTGTGTCAGGTTTGTTTGCTCACACTGAAATATATCAGAATTTCCTCCTATGATACCTTGTGAATTATAATGTCCGAATGGAGCTATCTGTAAACTGCGTGTAAAGAAGCTATAAAGATCTATCAATGGATAAATCATTGGAAGAACATTTTATTTTTTTATTCGTGCAAAGAATTAAGTTAAAATGCCAAGAGGAAACACATTAAAGATCTAATAAGGAACAGCGGCAGTTGGTAAATCGATGGATCAAATGAAATAATTTTTCGGTGTGCTGTTTAATTGTTCAATTTGCACAAACAAATTAATCACGTATGTGACAGAGTAGAGCAACTATCACTTTAAGAAAATATACGGAAACTAATACCTAAAGAGTACATTTTGTGCTAATCCAGTGATATGCTCTTAAATTATTTCCTATACAACGTGCATTCAACATACTTGTAATTAATCTCCGTGTTGCCCAATACCTTACTTTTGAAACAGTGCCAACGAATTGTGACTAATTCATTCCTGGGAATTTTTTGGTAGAAATGAGTTAGTGATGAAAGCACCTTGCATTAAGTTACCTTCAAAAGAATACAGTTATCTTTCTTTTTCAGTTTATTTTACGACTACTTCATCAGATAGTTATTTTTATAATGCGACTTCAACGAGAAAGATGTTGGGTGCATTTCTTTCATTCTCTCGCGTGAACCTCACTTTGCACGTTGAATCGTTACAGAATGCCCTTATGTCTTATAATTAGTTGAAACAGTTTTGTTTTATTTTTTAAGAACCAATTTCGTCACGTAGTGAGTCTTTTTGATTTGCGAACGAGTTTCCATGGAAGGTTCTAATCGTGACCCCATTCGAGAGATGTTTTTCTCGGTATCTTTTAAGGTCCGTTCATATTCCTTGGAGTGTATGGAATTGAATTTTTTTTCTTTCGGTGATTGAAGGACTTGAGAGATTTTATAAACCTGAAATCGAAGCATCGAAGTTGCAGGTTATCCAAAGATTACGTTGAAATTATGCGAAGAAAATGCATTAATTTTACATAAACGAATTTCTTCCATAATTGAAACAAAGGCGAAATTGAAATTCACTATGAAAAAAATCTGTCACAAATACACGATCCGAGTTTATGGTCTATTTATGGTCTATTAATTTATAGTTTAGGAAATCTGCTTGTAGGCTGCCGAGCATTTGCTAAAATGCAATCAGTCACTTAAAAGTGTAGACGCTAGATCGAAAGGTTCCTGGTTCGAATCCAGGACTGTGCATGGATGTTCGTAAGCGTATGGTGTAGAGGCTGCTGGTGCACCTTAAATCTGCCGTGGGCGAAAGTCCTTACGTTGGGTAGGTAATGGTAATTAAAATTACCATTATCAAAAGTGGACATTTATAGTTTTATAGTTAAGTTATAGTATAGTTTATTTATAGTTAAGAATATTTTTGAAAAAACTAAGGCGGATAAGATAATTTTTAATTAACGTCGTACTGAAGCAACACAACGGGCTATTGACGACGGTCCGGGATCAATCCCCTAAGAGAGAAATCCGAGGACAACACCATGTAATTTGAACTACGGTCAGATGACGAGGCAACACCTCAGCTGGCACCCCATTCTCCAAACTTCCACACCAACTCAATTTGAGGACTTTCGGTCACGACAGATTTAAGGTGCACCAGCCGCCTCTACACTATACGCTAACAAACATCCATGCCCGGATTCGAACCATTAACCTTCCGATCTAGAGGCTAACACCTTAACCACTATACCGGTAGGTCGGTGGAATCGAGGCGGGGAACACCATTTTAGGTTTCCTTCGTCTAAAATGACGAGGGTGGAGAAATAAAGATCTAGCTGTCTCAATAATATCCGAATATTCAAAATTCTTAAGCATTAGATTAGAATTACAAAACACTCCACCTGACACTGAAATCACAGCCTATTTGATACATCTTTTCAAATAAGTTACGCAAACTGCAATGAAATATTTCTTGTGTGTTTAACTTCAAATCGCAAAGGAATACATATTGGTTAATTCTACCTTCATTTCCGCATCGTGTTTTCCACTTCTATTGAGAATTGTTTGGATTTTACAGTCGAAATCCTTATGTGAAATGTGCCACGGTACCTCGGTTAAAAGAGTAACAGATTAGCAACCGGAGGGTTACGAGTTCGAATCCAACCGTCGTGTACAAAAGAGACTGGTGCACGTTAATTCTGTTAAGGCGTCATAGATCCTCACGTGCGCGTGGAAATTTGGAGAGTGCGGTGCCAGCTCAGGTGTTGCCTCGTCATCTGACCATGGTACAAAATTATGTGACTTTGTCCTCTAATCTTTCCCTTTGGGATTGATCACGGACTGTCGTCAATGGCCCGTTGTGTTGCTCCAGTACGACATTAATTAAAATACCTACCTACCTCATGGTAAATTATTTACAACATCTCTATGAGAATATTCTTGAACGAAATGATCGAGACGCTTGCATTTGTCGTTTGAATGTAGGGTTTTAAATTATACTTGTCGCTGGACAAGCTAAATCTGTCTCTTACTTCATTTCGGATTGATCCTGGACCCTCACCAATAGCATGTTGTGTTGCTCCAGTGCAACCGTTAATCAAATATCTACCTCTTACTTCATCTCTACTGTTGTAAAAGGAAGTATTCGAATTAATGTGTTGCATATATGTTTCAAACTTGTAATTAAATATTTGAATCTCTACTATAACAAAAGGAAGTGTTTGTCTGTTTTCTGTTATCAAAGTCCTGATGAATCTATGGCACTTACAGTAATGGAATTTGGCACACAGGTAGTCCGAACGTTTTGCAATATTTGGGTCGTGGCAAATTTTAAAACTCAATCTAGAACATTTTTAATTGGATTTAATGAAATTTAATTTTTATTACTTTCTTTGGAATGGCAACAGCATAAAAGATCACAGATTCTAAATTTATTTTTTCCATTACCATTTTCATTTTGCGCGGAGGAATAATTTTCCAGCAGACAATAAAAAACACAAATTTTAACTTTAGTTATGTAGTTATTTTTTCTATCTTCTAGATTGTTAAAGATATAGAAAAAATAACAACAGATTGGAAATCTGCGGAACATTTCACATTATATCGATACCTAAATATAAGATTTTCTTTAAATAAATAATTTTTAAAATAAATATATCTTTTATATTTTCGTAAGAGATTATGACGTCACGTCAACCTTCGCGTTCAAAAAATAAACAGATTACATTTTCTGCGCTCTTACAATTTCATCGAAGAAAAGCAAAAAAAAAAAAAAATTGCAAAAACATTTTGACTGGCATTCTCTATTGTAAAATTGGAACCATTAAAGAGATAGATTAAAAATTTCAACGAATTTGAAATCTGAGGAAAATTGCACACGTGCATCACGTTACATCACGTGCATGAGCAACGCTGGACTAGCCACGCAGTGGCTAGTTCTTCCTAATTGCATCTATACCTATACATTTTTCCTTGTGTAGAAAAACGTTCATACGGCATCAAATAAAAACAAACCTTTTATTCATACACACATTGCACGAACTTAAAATTTCTTTAACTGTATTTTGTACAGCTTTAGAGCTGTTATGAAGCAACTAGGGGGCCCACCCCATGCTCGCTAGCGCTCGCCAACCTCAAAGATGGTTTCCCCTGTGAGACTTGAAGCTGATGATCCACCTGAACTTAAAAAAGATCCACAGAATCTGAAAGCTTGCCATGTATGATAAAACAAAAATATCATCTTTCTCTACTTGAACGAAGAAATAATTGCTGTTGTGGAATTATGGTGATAAGCTGTTGTTGGGAAAGAGAAGTATTGAATAAGGCTTAGTAATGAAAAGGAAGAGTTCCTATATAATTTCATTATGCAGGGTTATTCGAAAAGAAGGACCCAATTCAATTCATTTGTATTTAATGATGGTAATGGTAATTTTAGTTAACGTCGTACTAGAGCAACACAACGGGATTGACGACGGTCCGGGATCAGTCCCTTAAGGGAAAGGTCCGAGGACAACACCTCGTAATTTAAAACCACGGTCAGATGATGAGGCAACACCTGAGCTGACACCCCACTCTCCAAACTTCCACACCAACCCAACGTGAGGACTTTCGGCCACGACAGATTTAAGGTGCGCCATACGCTTACAAACATCCATGCCCGAACCCGGATTCGAACCAGGAACCTTCCGCTCTAGAGGCTAACATCTTAACCATTATACCGATTGGTCGGCTCAAAGGGTTAAGAGACGACACAGAATTCTTTTGAAATCTGTTGAAACTGGAAAGGGAATATTGTCAGTGTAGTTAACCTTCACCCAACTAACGTTACTAAACGATTACTACATCTCTAATCAGGGTAATTGGTAATTTTTAATGAACGTCGTACTAGAGCAACACAACGGGCTATTGACGAAGTTCCGGGATCGATCCCTTAAGGCAGTGGTCCCCAACCCCCGGACCAGTACCGGTCCGTGGATCAAATGGTACCGGGCCGTCCAAGAAATATTAAATTATTTCTATTTTATTTACTTTGGTGTATTTATCTCGGGCTTGTGCGGTTCTTATCTATGAAATGTCCACTCAAATTAGGAGGCGGTAAATCCAAACTTGAAATTTGTTCTGTTACTAGAGCTTCAATTAGGATTTCTGAATTCTGTATGTCTCTATTTTCTAATTTTGACAAATGTGACAACTGTTTTCAAGTTGGCAGACAAAGTAGCTGCATTTAAAACCAAACTGAAGTTGTGGGGACGGCGCGTGAACAGAGGCATTTTGGACATGTTTCAGACATTAGCGGAGATTTTAGGCGAGACTGAGCCTAAACATTCATTCTCCTAGTTGGTGCACGATCACCTGTCTTTGCTTTTAAAAGAGTTCGAGGGCTTCGTGGGTTTTTTGTGGTTGGGAAACTATTTTATTGATTTAGCGTTCTAGTGAGTTAAAATGTTAAATCACATTACATTCATTGTTTGGAGTACAGTATTTTGTTTTGAAGGCATGTTTAAATCCAATTAAATTAAAATTATTAAATGAAAACAATCTAAAATATAAACAATCAACGTATCTCCCCCCCAGCGGGTCGCGTTAAAATTATCAAACGTTGATCCGGTCCGCGGCGATAAAAAGGTTGGGGAGCACTGCCTTAAGGGAAAGATCCGAGGACGACACCTCGTAATTGTGAACCACGGTCAGATGACGATCTAATCGGGGAGATGACAAGTGAAAGACAGATACGAGTCAAATGAGCATCCCTACTCTTCCATCCTGTCGGCACGTGGTCTTGATCTGAATATTCAAATGGCCAGATGGCGCCCATTGCATTCAGAAAAGGAAAGACCGGTCTGACGGCAACCGCTTCGAATGCATGTCAGATTGCAGCGTGCGTGCATAAACGCCGGCAACATTACCCCCGACTCTGCCGTAGGACAAAAGAAATGTAAAATGGACTGTGACGTCACGCAGACCATCCGCGCGACTCGTGAACTGTGTCGGAGGATAAAGTCGCGAAACGTAACGAGAAATGTCGGTTTCAACACGTGTTGCGTGTAATTAGGTCCACGTAAAGATCGACGCGATCATTTTTTTATTTACTTTTAAATCAAAGTGATTTTGCAGAGTAATTTTTTTTTAGTCTTTGCGAAACGTAAGTTCTCGAATGTGTGATAGGTATTGTATAGGGATTTACAGCTAACCCTTGGGTTTAATGAGTATACATACGAATTAAAACAATTACATACTGCTTTTTGTTGCAGATACTATCAATAAAAATTAATGAATAGCAACACGTGAATGAGAATGTGCATAAGTAACCTTTGCATCATTTATGCATCATTATCAAATAAACTTTTTGCCCCATTGAACGGTTCATTCTACTCAATTAATATATTCCAGTGTTTGTTTTTCATTAGTTGTGATGGGATTATGTACGAAGAAGGAAACGCATTAAGTTTTTTATACGTACAAAATACATACGAAAATTTAAAATAATACATACAATAGTATACACAAATTTAAAGTAATACATACAATAATACACAAACAATTAAAATAATACATACAATAATACATAAAAATTTCTTATACATACAAAAATAATTAAACGTATTATTTTTTCCCCATTTAATGGTTCATTCTATTCATTTAACATATTCCAGTGTTTGTTTTTCAATAGTTGAGATGAGATTATGAACGAAGAAGAAAAACGTATTAAACTAAATTAAAAGAATTATTGGACCAGATTTCAGAAGAACTGCTAATTGCAGTAGGTTTCAAAGTAATTACTTTTAAAATGCACTGCATTTCGGAAGAAATGCTTCTTGGAGCATTCTATTTCCTAAGAAATATTCTAAGGAGCACTGTATTTAAAAACGAACCGCTTTATTGGAGCTCTTACATTAAAAAAAAAACTTCTAAAAGCACTAAATTTCAAAAATACCTGAAAAATAACTTGTAAAAAGAAATATTTCTAGATGACAGTAAAAGTTTCGCGCATAATACCTTTGAGGGTAACCCAGAGGATGTCAGTGATTAGTAGATCGGGTGATCGTGGTGACCAAGCATCGGCCAATCAATGGAGCACCAAACTCTTGCTGGAATCTTACGGACAAGCATCCCGATATGAGAAGGGTTTAATTTTTTGTTCTTCTCACCTTTTTCCTCCCAAAGTGTTTCAACGAGATATTTCGTCCACGATCTGGTCAATTTTCTTAAGGACAAAATATCTCGTTTATCAAGATCTGGTCGGTTTTGAGAAGGACAAGACATCCTGTCGAAACATATCTATTCCTCCAAGGGGAATAAAGATTAAAGTATTCACAAAAATTACCGATTCCCTAGAACCGGTGATAGTTTAGATCAGGTTTTTGCATCAGAGGTCTTCCACCACAGGACAGTTTCCGACTCGATGATAAACCTCTTGGAGGGTTACATTAACCTTTAGTCTACGGCCGGTACAGCAGTTGTACCGTGATAGCACCAAGAAAGACTTTAGACAACCGTCAGCACATCAATGGTACCTCGAAAGTTATAAGGTTCGTGTCAAGAACAAATATTGACAACGGTCAGTACATCAGTTGTATAAGAATCTTATACCTCGAAAGTTATAAGATTCGAGCCAAGAACGAAATTAAACAACGGTCAATACATTAGTTGTGCATCTTGAATCGTGCTTGTTATATCTATAGCCGTATTCAAAATGTTAAACAAGAAGTTATGAAACCCATGTGTATTTGGTTAAATTTCACAGCTAGCAGTCAGTTGTATTGAAGCATTCTCCATCTTGTAAATGACCTCAAAGGTGATCAGCTTCTAGATCTTGAACCATTCCCGAAAATAGGACCGGTAAAAAAAATGCTCTCCATCCGAGTTGTTCACACGCACCAGGTGAGATGGCATTTTCGAACGAACGATTGTGTTCTGAAGTTTTTTTACCCCACCACACAATGACTTTTAAATGTGGCCACCAGATGTTTGGCAACAACCTCCAAACAGACGCCGGTGCAAAGATACTTTTGACCTACCTTTCGCCAGTCAGTGTCAAGCAACTGTTGGAGCACCTCGAAATCGTGGCGAGGTGCGCCTCTTCGCTTTATTTGCTTTTCACCTCTGGATCAGAAGGAATCCCATTTTACGTAAGCGGCGTGCATCCTATAAATACCGCGTTTTGTGTTTTTGTGTATGTGAGATCTTCGGCACTTTGTAAACAAGTGTCGCGTCTTCAATGTTTCGTAAAATTTTAATGTACAAGAAATGAGTCGAGTTAACTAAAAAAAAATTTTCACCCAACATCAGTCGATGCCACTCTTTTCAGATGTAAAAGAAAGAGTGGGCGATGTAAGATTTCATACATTCATAAAATGAAAGAAAAAAAGTGTGTACTTTGGGCATGCTTCCAGTACATAACCACTCATCTATTCGTGTCACCTTAGTGATGTAATTACATCATTTTAGGGCTGCGTGTTAAGTGATTCAGATATTATGCTAAATGGATAAATACCACTCGTTAAGCCACACTGACGCCGAAACAGTCAGCCACAATGTCTCAAAAAATACCATAAGTTGAGAGGAAATGACTGGATTCTGGAAAATTCTCTCTATTTTCTCAACATAAATTATAAAAAAGCATTGTGACAATTATCCTTTAATTTTCTACTTAGCATATTTAAATTTTAGATTTACATCTGTTTTTATTGAGCAGATCAGCATGAAACAAAACTATATTCCTATTAGATCAAGTGCAAAAAACTTTTTCCCAATATTGTGGCAAATGCATTCTTTCTAGTCTTTTGATGTGTATTAACCTTTAAACTACGGCCGGATAGCAGTTGTATCTTGATCGTGTCAATAAAGAATTTAGACTACGGCCATTACAGTAGTAATACATTGAAAGTTATAGGAATCGCGCCAACAAAGAATTAAGACTGCGGCTGGTACAACAGTTGTACCTTGAAAGTTATAAGAATTGCGTCAACAAAGAATTTAGACAGCGGCTGGTACAACAGTTGTACCTTGAAAGAGAATAGCGCCAACAAAGAATTAAGACTGCGGCTGGTACAACAGTTGTACCTTGAAAGTTATAAGAATCGCGTCAACAAAGAATTTAGACAGCGGCTGGTACAACAGTTGTACCTTGAAAGAGAATAGCGCCAATAAAAAATTAAGACTGCGGCTGGTACAACAGTTGTGCCTTGAAAGTTATAAGAATCGCGTCAACAAAGAATTTAGACAGCGGCTGGTACAACTGTTGTACCTTTAAAGAGAATAGCGCCAACAAAGAATTAAGACTGCGGCTGGTACAACAGTTGTACCTTGAAAGTTATAGGAATCGCGTCAACAAAGAATTTAGACAGCGGCTGGTACAACTGTTGTACCTTTAAAGAGAATAGCGCCAACAAAGAATTACGACTGCGGCTGGTACAACAGTTGTACCTTGAAAGTTATAAGAATCGCGTCAACAAAGAATTTAGACAGCGGCTGGTACAACTGTTGTACCTTTAAAGAGAATAGCGCCAACAAAGAATTAAGACTGCGGCTGGTACAACAGTTGTACCTTGAAAGTTATAAGAATCGCGTCAACAAAGAATTTAGACAGCGGCTGGTACAACTGTTGTACCTTTAAAGAGAATAGCGCCAACAAAGAATTACGACTGCGGCTGGTACAACAGTTGTACCTTGAAAGTTATAGGAATCGCGCCACACAGTTATATCTAGCCGTAGTTCAAAAGGTTAATGAAATACAATATATTCCCCGTCAATTAATACGCATTCATTTACATAGTACTGTTTTCTAGTATTGGATATATGTCGCAGGTTTCATCAAGTGTAATGTGTTTATTTCCTCATTGTTTATACAAAAGTTGTACGAAACTTTATTTGGCGTAGTTCCAAACGCTGATTGCGTACACTATCAAAATGTTTTCTAGGAAAACAAACTAATTTAACTTTTTTGAACCAGTGAGACTCACTTTTAAATAAAAACTCAAAATCAATCGAAGCAAATTGATTATTCAGATCAGTCCGATTTCCTGGCGTTTACATTGACTCAAATGGACAATTAGTATTTTAATGAAACTGATTTGTGAATTAAAAGTTCTGGATTAAAGAACAAAAATGTGTGGGCTTTTATGAATTTTTTTATTTTTAACCTTTTTGTATTCTTTTCGCGTGAGCTCAAGAATTTACTGCATACATATATCTTCTATACATTGTAAAATTAATTCTTCATTTTATCAAAATAACATACGTGGCTGTAGTTTCTGAATTGTTTAATTTTCGTTTCTTCCACTATTGCAATTCAGACACGAAAATAATTGTTAAAATATCAAGTTGCAGTGAAGTTTGTGCATTATGTATTTTAATTTAGTATCTTTTTAACATAAAAGAAAAATCGTAAAAACTTATAAAAAAATAACATAATTTCTGTTATTACATTCATATCTTATTTCCATAAAAAATCAATTCTGACAATCTATGAACAGTCTATCAGTATCAAAATCATACCTCGAATAGCAAAATAATATTTTTCTACCGAATCGAGTCAAAGATATGGACACCGTATCTTTATTTCGGGATAAAGATTTTTAATTTCTCTTGATATAAGGGAATATGCGATCTCAAATACAAAAACTCATGATTCATATTACAATGGAATTCATTATCTATTTTCTAGAAGTTCCTTTCCAATACTATCGTGTAAAAGAGCGGGGGCATTTTGTTATCATCTGACCTGATTATATTGAATTGACCTGAATTAGATAAGCGTTAATGAATCTTGAAAATGGCAGTTTTTTGTTAGTTTATATCTGGAACGAAAGTTGTGCTATATTAAATTCCCTTTTGAAAGATATCCATTCGTACTATTTATTTTTCATTCAGAAATTACGGCAGACAAAGGTATGTTTTTCATTATTTTTTAGCATAGTTGTGTACATAAACTTTGTATTTTTTTGTACGTAATTCAATACAATTCCTACACCAGTATACATAATACTCGCCGAATATTGTTCTAAATTGTAACTATCGTTCTTGTTAGAATGTAATTTTCTTTTTAATATGTTTTAAGCAGTAAAAGTTTTAGAATGTTCGAAGTTTTAAGTACCCCAAAATAAAATTTAATTTTATCAATAGTAATGAACTGTTGATTTTTACAAATACTTAAACTCACGCACTTACCCCTGAAACAGTAAGCTCAGTTTTAATCGTTGACGAACATACAAGCTTGATGAGATGCGCATATCTATGTTGTACTTTGTTGTCACCATTTAAATTTTTTAAAATTAAATATGTAATCAGAAAAGAATTTTTCAATGTACTCAATTCATCCCAAGAAGCCTATCAGGATTTTATGCAATACGAACTTTTGCTGTGTTATTTTGTAAAGCATCCCCTGTTAAGCTTACTAACTTCGTAGGAATGAACTTCTCCTAAGACCTTACCATCATAGCACACTATACCAGGTCTCATTTTTGCCGTAAATGATGAACACAGTGAGTTTTTTAAAATAGCTTTCTCTCTCCAGAAAATTTAAAACTTGGGTGGCGATCTCTATTTAATACTTGAATCAAAGAAATATTTTGAAAAAGATGTTGGGATTCATTTTAACTATTACATAACCAAACACACGTCTAGATTTTTAAAGTTACTGGCTTCAAAAATTTGTATACATCTCTTGATTATTGCATACATTTCTTTCGAAATAAAACTGGAAAGTGTTATAAAAGTTAGTAATTTTTGTGTAAAGATTAAAATCATTATAATAAATTCCAAGAAGATTTTTGAACCGACATTTTATGTAGAAAAGATCAATTGATTCCTGTTTTATCTCATTTTTATTGCCAAACAAGCAATAAAATATCAATACAAAATAAAGACGTAAAAATTAAATAACTTAAAACATTAATAAAAATCGTTTGCAAAAAGTTTCAAATGTGTGTGTGCTTTAAATGAAGAATTATCGTCTGATATAAATCAGATGAACAAATCAGAATTTTTACTTTTGAATAAATATAGTTTGATCAAAACATTCAATAAAAATGAAATACTGCTGGAATCGTTAACCTCTGGATTATCTAAATTCTCATTAAATGATACATAATGCATTGAAATTCCTAATGCGATGACCGCAAGTATGAGATAATGCTAACGGGAAAGATCTTCAGATTAGATCTTACAGACTTTCTCTTTCTTTTTGAGGGCCACATCAAACCCGTTCAAACTGGAGTGAGCAACCTAGTTTGGGGTTTTTTTTCTACTAAAATGCCTTATCATAAAAAAAAAGTGAAAACGATTAACTTTCTCCATCTCTCTGGGTAGACTAGTTTTATCGGGTTCCTTATGATGATATGAGTGAGAATGACTTATGGCAGGTGACCCAATGACTTGGAAGGTTATGTCCGTCAATATCGAAACCTGAGAGTCATAACCTTTATACATTTGCAACACCCTAGATAGCGAGATTAGAATCTTCGTTTTTGGAATCGCCCTTCTTGGAAAATTTTTTTAATAGATTTGTTACCAAATTCTTTAGTTTTTAATCAATGTGGAAAACATGTCAAATTTGTTGATTTCTCTTTAAGATAAGAATGATAGATACTTTTTTTTTCTAATGGCGGGCACATTTGACCACCTAAGTCGTTGGCCATTTCAAGGCCGGAAGTGATGGCCACTTGTGAAGGAGCATCCAGTGGGAGGACCATTATTGCCCCTAACAATTTATACTTCGTAATTTTGAACCATGTTCAGACGACGAAACAACACCTGAGCTGGTATACGCTTACAAACATCCATGTCCGAACACGGATTCGAACCGGGGACCTTCCAATCTAGAGGCTAACACCTTAACCACTGTACCGGTTAGTCGGCATGATAGATACTAGAGTATAATAATGCATTAGTGCACTTGGAACAGAGATGAAAACTTCTTAGGACATGAAGCAAATGAGATTAATGCTACTTTCTGTTCAAAACTATATGTGCGCATATAAAATTAAATGAAGTGTAATTATTAAAAAATAAAAACCAACAAAATCAATTACAACCATATTTCTTATGCTAATACAAAAAGCAAAATTAGTTTTAATTATAAGTAATTATTAAATATACATAAAAATAGACATTGTTGCCCTACTCTTGTCAAATTTAATTTGTCAGGTAGAATCAGCGTAAAAAACATAAAATATAATTACTATGGTTCATCTTTAGAAATGTTCTTAATGGTTGCATTACTAACTTTTTTCACTCTAACTGCAGCACTTTTTTAAAGTAAGTTAGCTTTAAATTCATAAAGTAAAACACTATAACTTATAAACTACGTTTATTCATCAGAGTTTGCACCCCCCCTGAGCATATTTATCATTTAATTTCAAATAAATTGAATTTAAATTTGTGACGATTCTTATAAGTATCGTATCACAAAGACTGATTCTAAAAAAATCTCAAGTACTCTTTAAACTACTTTTTTAATCAATTTTAATAGCAATTTCGTTTTCTTATTTCATGTTTATTAACTTATTTTTTCGTAAATAAGTATTATTGTCGTTTGTGCTTAGATTTTTAAACATTTACAAACATAATCGCAAAGCAGACCATATCAAAATATTTAATTAGTCATTTCTGAATTTATCAAGGTTGTTGACAGCCATTGCTGAAAAAAAAATAACTGTTATACTAATCAAGTCTTAGCTAAGAATGCCATGTAGCATGAATATGTTCTTCAACATATTGTGTGTGCTGTATTAATAGAAAATAATAAGTTATAAAATAACTATTATTGGTATTACAGTGAAGCAATTTATATTGAATTAAATTTTAAATTAAAAAATTGGAATTAAATATGTTTGATAAAAATAAAAAGTTGATTTTAGTGAGTTTTAAAAATTGCCAAATGGTTATATATATAATTTAAGTAGTTAATAAAACTATTAAAATCAACTATCAATGTCAATTTTTAACAAAGTCAACCGTTAGATGTAGTTTCTAACTGCAACCGGTAACAAAACTGTTGAGATTAGCAGTTAGTCGCTGTTATCGCATATTAGCAATTTCTATTAGCTAACTATTGATTTAAAATAACAATTTTACCTATCGCTAGAATTTTCTGCAAACATTTAATTATTTTTATTAAGAGAAACAAAAATATATTATTTTTACTTTGGTTGTTTCGCCAAAAGCTACTGTCCTCTTTTCGTGTAGTCCATTTATTCGTATTCTGGTTGGTTGGTGATAATGACGTTGCTCTATCAGAAAACCAATCAGGATACCACAATTGTACTTTTAGCACCGAATTTTTAAATTCTTATGTATCAAACCATGATTTAATTTCTAAAGTGATTTTCTATAACATGAAGCAGTCCAAGGTAATACTGTTCCGGTCAGTTTTGTTCGCGACTGAACATTTCGTATTGAGCAAGATGTTTGAAACGCTACAGCTGTTCCCTAAGCAAGCTGTGCGGTTCCGGATAATTATGGTTTTGCGCTAATGGTCAAATGATTATGGTAAGCGTGAGAATTGATACGTTGGCACTTGAAAAATTAAGAGTCGTTTGCATTTTTTATTTTTGTATTTTTCTTTTTGTCACCAGTTGTGGCATTATTTAAAAAAAATTTCTTCAGAATTTGTGTTCTTATTATTCAGAACTGTTCGCGTTAAGAATTCTTTGACTAGCTGTTACCCCGTTTCACGTTATGCTCTGGTGCATTATCTGTGGACGCATGGAAGGTCGAAATAATATTTTTACAGACATGGCCAGTGTTTATATAAATAGAATTTCGTGAATAAATAAATGGTTGTTATACAGTTCACTTATTTGAATCTATTATATTGCACGGTACAAAGACTTGCCGGATTTAATGTGAGACCACAGAAATATTTTTTCTTTCATGTGGATTTATTTTTCATTCCTATTCATGAAATAAAATGAAATATGATTTATCAAAAAAATGAACTATTTTGATTGGATATAATTATATACAATTCGAGGAAAATTAATTTATTTTCAACTTCTAAGATTTTCTATGAAATTTCTGTTGTTATTTCGGAGGGGATAATAAAGCATTTCGCACTCGGCTTTTCGTACAACTGCTGCCAGGTGCTTTTTTTTTAAATTTTACTTCTTAAAGTTGTTTTCGCAGCGTTTCTTACAATGGGATTCAAATACAAAAGAAAAACTTTACCGCCACTTGTTTGCTTTTCAAGATTTTTCTATCTGCTCCTCTATATTCTTCTATACCACCAAACTGCTGGGATTTGAAGCGGAAGTAATTTCCAGGCCGTTCGCCTCACTAGTTTCCGATTTTTATTTCTTTTTCTAGAATCCTATTTATTTGTGCTCTGGCAACTCGCCTTCGACTTGACTCATTGGGTAAACGCTCAAGACTCGCAGAAGGAAAATGCAGGATTTCCTTCCATTTATCTTTCAAAAAATTACTCATTCCTCGTGCAAAATCGTTCTGTTCACTCCTCTGATTGGTCTGGAGTTCTTGTCTTAAACTTAACTTGTCTATTGATATCGTATTTCAACACTGAGCACTTCGTTATTTGTTTGTTTTGTTTCTTCCTGTGTGGTCATCGAATTTTTGCAATTTGCTCCGCTTTTGAGTATCTAACTGATAAGCATGTGTTTCTTTCAAAGTTCGTTTATAAAGGCGCGTATATCTGTGCGAGCCCGTGCGAGCCTAACCTTTCGCGAGCCTCTAGTTCTTATGACTGGGACGTGATTTCGGGCGTCCAACGAACGGCTCGTGAACCGGTCGGTTTTTCAACGAACACAAAGGCGTTCTCTGTTCTGATTGGGATGGCGTTGCGAGTAGTTCGTTGCTTTTTTTTTCTGCTCGCGAACCACCAGGCTCCATTGTCGTAACCGGTGGCTGACAGGTGGTTCACGGTTGCTTCCTTCCTTCCCCATGGATCGCTGGAAGTTCGCTCCGAAAAAGAATTTAGACGAACAATTAACGAGCGGCTCGCGAACTGTTCGGCTCGCAAATGTATACGCACCTTAGAATGTGATCTTTTAGGCTAGTCACTCTTAATTCAATGGGTCCCCACCCACCAATTTCATAGGGCTCAATAATTTAGAAGTTTGGGGTCATATCCTAGATCAGTCGCGCTGATTAATGTTCTATCCAAGCAATAGTTATTTTTACATACAAAGTAAGTCAGGTCCAAATCCTTTCATTTTGACCAAAACTATTCACTTTAATCTCTATATATTTACAGGGCTTTCGGTACAAAAAAAAAGAAGTGGTTACATTTTAATTTTGAAACGGAACAGTAGCACGAGTTCGTTCAAAAACGGAATATCTTGTTCGTGCCGGTAACTACGAAGAGTGAAAAGTTGTAGATCGTAACATAGAGCGAAAATGGCGCTAGTGATATAAAGTGTAATACCAACAGCCGTCAGCGCTACGAGAGTGGTACAGACTAGTAGACAGCACTGGGAAATCCACCATAGATTATGGTTCGACCAAAACCTATGATATGATTGTAGTGTGTCTAGGACATAATACTATTTATAAAACTGAAAGATGCGAACGGCATCGATGAACACTTTATTTTTATACCATTCAAATTAATTTTGGTCATGAACTTTTAGAGCGGTGTGCCCAAAAATTACATAAAGCCACAGTAAGTTGATTACGCTGATTAGCAATCGGAGGGCTGAGAGTTCAAAACTCGATCCTACCAGCGACCGCCATGTAAATGGGGCCGGTGCATGTTAAATCCGTCTTACCTTCTCTAAGCCGTCACTCTTTCAATTAGGCTACCGCAACATGTCGCGCAATTTGAAAATCGAACTCTAGATTATACAAATTCTGGGGCATCTAATCTGCCAAAAGAGTTTTGCTGATTTCGTTTGTTGGAACTCTTACTCGTTCTGAGATATTTGTTTTTAGAGATTTCGCTCTCCCCCTTTTTCTCGGAATGCACACCTTAGACCGTCTGTGCAGAAATCGAAATGTTTTTCTCCGGGATCGGAAAGTAAACACGACTTTCAGGAAAGCAGCTCTATTTACACTTCTCTTTTCGGGCTTACTTCCGACAACACTAAGCTTTTTTTTTTGAGTTGACGTTTATAAAAAGAAAGGAGAAAGGGCTGTTTACAGGCTTGAACAATTGGGTTTTGACTAGATATTTGATGTAGCAGTATGACTTGCCCAGAATAGACACTTGCCCGTGAAATGGAGGAGGGAGTATACAGGAATCTTCATCCATTAACTACAAACTTTCCATACACATTGCTAAATAAGAAACTTGTTTTAAAGTTACAAGTCTTGCATTTGGGCGGCGTTTAATTAAAGAACCTAGGTAAGCCTCTCTTTCAAGTTCTTTCATACTTGTTATTTTCAAGTTTTGAAAATTTGCAAAACTGTTATACATATTGGTTGGAAGAGTGACAGATTAGCAAAGAGCTCGAGTGTAACCACAGATCGTCGTGTACATATGGGGCTGGTGCGTGTTAAATCTGTCGTGGCCTTAAATATCCTCACATTGGAGTGGTGTGGAAGTTTGGAGAGTTGGATGCCAGCTCATGTGTGACCGTGTTACCTAACCGTGGTTCAAAATTTAGAATTGTTCCTTTCTGAGTTGATCCCAGACCGTCGCCAATACCCCGTCGTCTTGCTCCATTGCAACGTTAATTAACTACCTACTCCTACTACTAAAGAGGTCATATTTTCTAAACTATTAAATATAACACACTCGTTCAAACTATCGCAAATTATTTTGATTCTCTTTGAATCTTTAATTTTTCTTCATTACGGAATTTACGTTCTGTTACCTGACACTATGCTGCCTGGAGCCCCTCAATGAACTATGAATATGCCTCTCTCTTCTTTCGTTTCATAGGTGACATTTTAATGTCGTTTACTCGTTTTAAGAAATACTTGTTTTTAATTTTCTTCTCGTCACAATTTAGATTTTGCGCAAGCAATCCTTTAACTACTTTCAACTAAGCTGGTTTAAAAATTAGTGCATTTCTCAGATAGTGCTCTTTCTAAAAATTGGTGCTCTTTCTTCACTCAATAAAGATGCCAACTCTTTTTCGTTTTGTTTTATAGATGGTATTTTCATGACATTTACTTGTTTAAATTTTTTTTTAATTTTCATCCTGTTACAATTAATATTTAGCACAAGCAATCTTTTAAGTAAGTGCAACTTAAGCTGGTTTAAGAATTAGAGCATTTCTCAAAAACGAATTTTTCCCCTTCAGTTCAAAAAGATGTTAACTCCGATATTCTCACACGCTCAAAGAAAATCTCGCTCAATGTTTGATGATGTATTCACTTTGATTTGTTAACTTGATCTTAGTGTGATCCACTTTCCCACAGTCAAATGCTGTAGCTTTCACAAGAGCAACAGCAGGCCGCAATTAACAGAACGGATCAAATTCCATCGATCACATTCGTAGGAAATAAATGACTACAGTAGGTAGCTATTTTAATTAACGTCCTACTAGAAAAACACAACGGGCTATTGACGACGGTTCGGGATCAATCCCAAAGGGAATGATTCACGGTCACATGACAAGGCAACACCTGAGATGGCACCCCAATCACCCAACTTCCATACCACGCCAACGTGAGGAACATACCGTCGTTATTTGAGGCCACTCCAGATTTAACTTGTACCATCCTCCTTACTACACGACGGTCTTTGGTTTTATTTGAACTCGCAACACTCCGATGGATTATCCGTTACCCTTCCTACCCGTCAATCGCATCCCATGACTTTATTAGGAAAGGTAAAGATCGACCTATTTCATTTCGCAATCTTGACTCAGGAAAAATGTACATTGGTAGTTTTCATAAAAATTAAAATTTTGATGTTGGTTCGTTGAGAAAGGTAATATGTGTCTGACCTTTAATGTAAACCCTAGGAAGTTGATACCGGCGCGTTCTATTCAAGGTGTTCAAAACAAATGTTCTGTTCAAGGACTTTGGAAATTCGATTTCGTAAGACAGGTATGTCGTTTTGACAGCGAACTGTTCTATGGAAATTTTTGATTCACGATTGTCTATTTTACTTAACATCAAACGAATTAAAGACAGGTAAAGTCCAAATCCTATCCCACAATCATTTTATTCTCGAAGCTTTCAATTTATAGACAGTAGTACTCCAATTATCCGGATGAATTGGGACCAGACCCCATCCGGATAATTCACGAAAACAAAGTTATTTCTAAGTAAAAAAAAAAAATCTTGCTTTAGTATGCAATTTAATGACAGAAAACAATTTTGTTTACATTTTGTGCTAACATATTGTATTAAAATGTATCATTGCTTGAACATATCGGTCAAAGTCACTTGTTTCGTTGTTTCTGCCGAACCCTTGTCCCAAAATATCTGTAATTTTGCTGTACATATCTGTAAAGCTGTAGGATGTTTGAATAAATGTTGTAGTGGAGAAACCCAGAGATATTGTTCTTTACGCTACCATTTCTGTCATCACACCGTTTCATCCGGTACAATACCCTCGTCCCATGTTTGGTACTGCTTGGCCAACTATGGCCCTTGCGCAAAAGACAACAACAAAAAACAACCAACCAATTTTACTCAACCTTAAAGGAAATAATTAAACTGAAGTAAAAATCTAAAACGCAACGCAGAATCGCTTCAATTTTCAAAATTTCCAATCCTTTTTAGGCCCGGTGCACACATCCGATTTTTCTACGTGCGGCACCGCTGCCGAAATGCAAGTGCGGTCCGAGATACATTAGACCTAATGGAGCAGTGCACACATGACTCCAGCGCCGCTGGGGCGACGCACGTCAAACTTGCGTGCAATTTGTACCGCAGTTCCCCACGGCGACGCATATGAGTCTCCTTTCTGAAGTACCTTTTTTCATAAACAAATGGAATATAAATGATAATTTATAAATGGTTGTATCCAGTAATATCTATTTTGTTTCAAAATATACTTTTTTTACACCAAGTAAGCGAAATAAACACGTTTTCTTCGATAGAATATGTAACGCAAATGGCGCGAATTGAGTTCGTGCGTCATTTCACGGTTATGTGTGCACAGTTGGGTTTCGGTGCCGCAGCGGCACCGCACATTGAAAAACCGGATGCGTGTACCGGGCCTTAAAGTTTAGACTCAGTTTCAAAAGTTTGTGACTTCAAGTAAATAATGAGAGAGAAATAATAATTCTGACCTCAACTCACAACAATGCGAATTCGAAAGTTTACTCAGGGACGCGATATGTCTACTGCTCGATTTTGTCCTTTGACATTTCAACAAAAGGCCGACGATTCACAATGGTGCAAAATCGAACTGCATTCAGAGCAATTTCCTCTCCAAGAGTCCAAAATATAATAGTGAATGAGCGCATGACGGGGGACACTATTGACACACTGTCGGAGACACCCGGCTATTGTAACCATGGCAATGTTTCCCAATCAAGCGGACCCCACTGCGTATTACAGTTTTTGAGTTGTAAACAGGATAACGGACCGCAGGATGCGTGGGCGCGATCCAATAGCCTCATTGCGGAAGCTGAAGTGTTCAATCACATAATTTAATAGGCGAGGGAACAATTACGATTCTACAAAGAGCAATTATGCGATACCGATATATTTCCCTATCAACTTCCATCTCTTCTCTGTGTGCATCGTAGAGCAGATAAACCTTTCAATTCCCCTGTGCCTTTCCAAAAAAAACACGCGACTATCGGGCCGCGGTTGCTCGGTTTTAAGAGTGAAGGACATGCAACCGGAGGGTTGCTAGCCCAACCAAAGAACGTCGGGTACATGGGGGCTGGTACACGTTAAGTCTGTCGTAGCCTCAAATGTACTCGCATTGGCGTGGTGGGGAAGTTTGGAGTGTTGGTGCCGGCTGAGGTGTTGACCTCACCATCTAATCGTGGTTCAGAATGTCGTTGACCTTGAATTTTTCCCGTTGGGATTGATCCCGAACAGTCGTCAATAGACCGTTGTGTTGCTTCCGTGCGACGTTAATTGAAATACCTACCAACCTAACTTCATAAATGGGATTTCGGGCAAGACCGGTTGGAAGAGTAACCGACTAGCAAACGGAGGGTTGTGAGTTCGAATCCAACTAAAAAACCGTCTTTTACAAAGGGAGGGGGCTGGTGCAAGTTAAATAGTTCGTGGCTTCAAATGTCATCATGTTGGCGGGGTGTGGAAGTTTGGAGAGTGGAGTGCCGGCTCAGGTGTTGGCCTCACCATCTGACCGTGTTTAAAAATGATGTGGTGTTTTCCTCGGGTCTTTCTTTTCGGGTTTGATCACGGGCCATCGCCAATAGCCCATTGATCGTACATACCTGTATATGAGCCTGAAAGGGTAAAGTAGTGAGTGCATGGAATATGCAATTGTATTTCAAGGTCTCCCATCTAAACTGCGACTCGAGATTAGCATATTAGTTTTGAAGGGGGGGAGGACAGCAGATAAGAAACAGATAAGTTTGCACAAGTTCTTAAGGCACTTTCTATTCACACGCGAAAATTTTGAGTCAGCCCTTATCCTCTCTATGTCGGATACTATCTAACCAACGATTTAATCAGGATACTAGAATGCTCTTTACTGTCCCCAGTGGATAATCACAGAAACCCTTTTGTGATATTCATCCTGGCATATATACGTATATAAAGCAGATGTTTCTTGATCTCTCTTATCGTAAGATATGTGTGATTGCTCTTGCCCTTTCAAAACGAAAGTTCGAGAAGAATGGATAGTGTATAATCAATCAGTTCTTTTGTGGATAGAAGCTGGAATTTTCTCGGAGTGATTGCTGAAATATCCATAACAGAAGACTTGACAGTATCTGTATGTCCATTGCCTCGAGGGGTTTACGCCAATTGGGACTGTTCTGGATTCAATTTAGTAATACGTTTTGTTTCATTTAGTTTGTGTGTACACATTGCTCCGTTTCCAATATCTGTTTTCGTGAATCAAGGTTACGCTATTTCTTTTGTCAACAAATAGCCGACCAATTCCGGTCTGGTGGTTAAAATGTTAGCCTCTAGATCGGAAGATTTGTGGTTTGCCGGATCAGTGCATGGATGTTTGTAAACGTATGGTGTAGAGGCGGCTGGTGCACCTTGAATCTGTCGTGGCCGAAAGTCCTCGCGTTAGGTTGGTTTGGAAGTTTGGAGAGTAGGGTGCCAGCTCAAGTGTTGCCTCGTCATCGGACCGTGACTCAAAATTACGTGGTGTTTTCATCGGGTCTTTCCCTTAGGGGATTGATCCCGGACCGTTGTCAATAGCCCGCTGTGTAGCTCTAGTACGACGTTAATTAAAAAAAAATAACCAATTACCTGTTGCTACGTTACTCTTTCAACCGGGTCACAAAATGGTTGTTGAAGACCCTTTTTAAATGTTCAAACTTTGAAAGTCGTTGTGCAATTTGACTAATGTTTTCATTTGTGTATCTAACTTATACCTACCAGAAAATGAACTTCTGTACAACCCATCGCTTAATCCTCCTGGTGGTAGTTGCGAAGAAGTGTCTTGAAATTAGCAAAACTGACCTGATCCTGACGGTCATTCGATAACCGTCTTAATAGACGAGATATCTCGTCATTAGAAGAGAACTGACCTGATCTAGATCTCGGTATCATAAAAAAATTGGCAATACCTTGATGACAAGATATCTCATCGTTACCAAAATCGGTTAGATAGTGACGGAGTCATCGAAACCACTTGAGAGGTTTGATTAATAAATTTATTTAATGATGGATATTAACCAGCCCACCTTTCTACGCTAGGAAGTCTAGACTCCTGTATCTGCAGCCAAATTTCTAACCTTTAACATTAATAGATGAAGGGGCTATATCTGACAGTCGCACTAGATGGATACTTTCGGAAGATGGCATGCATGCAACTATCTGTTTATATTCTGGGACCTCAGCCAAACACAGTACACCCCCAAAATTGTAGCGTAATTTGCATTTTTCTTCAAAGATACCGTTTGTTTCGAGATGTCTCGAGTCGCACAGTACGCAGTGCGGGATGAAAGCCAAGTATCAAGGTCACAGCGTTTTTTCCCCCTCTTTTAGTTAGAATCATTAAGTTTTATCTACATGCGCGCGCGCTCCTCCGTGAACAGGACGTCATGCCAAAAGTGCATGTCGATCACATTGAGTCTTTAGCTATTTTATGTAATGGCTTGGATAGAGGAAATGTGGGCTATTATTATCGTTCGAATTTACCATCTAAAACTCACGCTTCGGTTAAGCCTTGATGATGTAAAGAAATGTCCCGTGTTTCCTCTCTTTGACAGGGAGGTAGGTAAAGGTAGCTGAACATTGGAATTTCCCTAATTGCTGAGGGGAGAAACGAAACAATTATGATAAAAATAAGTCCACCCCCCCCCCCTCCATGTCACCCACACAGTCGTACTGTGTGGGATAATCTGTAATAACAGGCCACACTTACTGCTATCCCCTCATTGAATAAATTATTTGCGTGAAAGACTTTATGTAATCGACTTGCACTTTTGGCAAGACTGGTGCGTTCTCTTTAGAGCGGAGCACGCAGATAAACCTTCTCAATCTCTTTAACTATAAGAACTCACGACCTTTATAAATACTTGGATTTCTATGTTTAGAAAGTTTAAATCTTTTCATAGAGAAAAAGCTGCATAAATATGGCAAACGTATCAAATTGAATCAACGTCGCACAGCAGCAAACACAAAGGGCTATTTGGCGACGGTCTGGGATCAATCCCGAATAGAACGATACAAGGACAGCACCTCCTAATTTCGAGCCAGATGACGAGGTTAACACCTGCGCTGGCATACCACTCTCCAAACTTCTACACCACGACAGCGAGTAGACTTTTGAATCCCCGACAGATTTAACGTGCACCGAACCCCACGTATACGACGGATTGAGCTTCGTACTCGCAATCCTCCGCTACTCTACCAACCAAGCTACCACGTCCTCAAATATCGAAAAAAAAAGAGACACTGTTGTCTATTTGTGCACGTTGAAATTGAGCTCGTGGAAGACAAATGCTTTTAAACCCCGAAGACATGATTAAGTTTAACTGAGATAACTTTTTAAGAGATTAATTTTGCAGTCATGACTCGATTGGGTGATTCACGCCTCGTTTCACGAGGCAGACAGTTCGATTTGAGCTCCCTACGAGACGATGGTCAAGGTCAGAAGAGAATGTAAACCTCGTCTACGAAAGTATTTACAATAAGAGCTGGGAAAGCAATATTTAAATGAAAGAACTCAAGTGGAGCGTGAGAGAGAGTGAACTGTAAGCGAAATTGATAATAGCGAGTAAATTATGCTGAAGTAAAAGGGAAAGATTTAAATACATGACATTTAGAAATATTGCAAGAGCTCCAGGTAACATATCCTCTGAATCCCCAATTGTTTATGGTAGGGCTACGCTGTAAATTAACAAAACATGAAACTCAAAGTTATGGATTTATCCTATACCACTCATGGGCAGGTGGAAAAAACCCTCAAACCGCCCCTGGAATTCGCAAAACGCACTAAACTGCAAGAACAGAAGCCAACGCGCCTGGAGTGTTCTAGAGTCCCCATAAATGTTCCGAGAACCCTCAAGTATACCGACCCTCATGTGGATTTCTCCACACATCCAGTACGGTCCTGGACAGGTGGAACTTGCATTCAAACGCCCCAGGATTTCACAGAACGCTCTAAGCCGCAAAGTGCACAAGCCACTCAAATGTCCCGTTTTTATGCGGTCCCATTATTTCTCACAGGGTGGACAGGTTTTTCAGAAACTGGAAAGAGAAGTAAGAAAGAAGCGATGATGTTCTAGAATCCCCATCAATTCCTCTCCCAGTCATAATTCCGAGCCAGCCCTCGCATATTGCCCCTCGGAGCTGCAACCGGCACGTGGGCGTTCGTTGCGAAACCGCGTCGCCCCGTGAGAACCGCCGCCATCTTGCGGCCTTTCGCTTTTTCTTGTTGCGTGGATCACATTGCCGGCGGTCTTGGGGCGCCGCTCTGTTCGCTGCGACCTTGGCTGGGGGAAGGGAGCTTTTTTCGGCTCCGCCACAGGAGTCCCAGGGAATTCTTCGCCTCTTCGGTTGTTTCCGCTTGCGCCGGTGACGCGCTCGCCCACGTGACTTCACTGGGCGCCCTTGCAACGCGCGCGGGAGGACAGTTCAAGTCCCGAAGGCGCGGGTACGCCCGATCTCAAGAGACGCGGTTCGTTCGTTGACTGCGGTTGCACTTGGATGCGTGCTGAACCCCTTCCACAAAAAGATGCCCTTATCATTGCAAAGGTAATGGTAATTATTAATTAACGTCGTACTAGACCAACACGACGGGCTATTCGCGACAGTCCGAGATCAATCCCCTAAGGGAAAAATCCGCGTACACCACCACGTCATTTTGAACCACGGTCAGATGACGAGGCAACACCTGACCTGGTACCCCACTCTATAAACTTCCATACCATTCCAACGTGATGACTTTCCACCACGACCGAGTTAAGGTCCACCAGCCGCCTCTATACCATACGCTTACAAACATCCATGCACAAACCCGCATTCGAACCAGGAACCTTCCGATCTAGAGGCTAACACCTTAACCACTATACCGGTCGGTCGGCCATTGCAAAAGATGTCTTAATGCCTATGGTAATTAGTTAATTAACGTCGTACTAGATCAACACACCGGGCTATTGACGACAGTTCGCGTTCAATCCACGATAAGAATGATCCGCGGACACCACAACGCAATTTTGAACCACTATCAGATGACGAGGCAACACCTGAGCTGGCACCCCACTCTCCAGATTTCCACACCTACCTAACTTGAGGACTTACGGCCACGATAGATTTTAGGAGCGCCAGCCGCCTCTACACCATACATCTACAATCCATGCACTGACCCGGATTCTAGCCACCAGGAACCTTCCGATCTAGAGGCTATCACCTTAACCATCAGACAGGTTGGTCGGCATGATGTCTATGGACAGGACAGGTAGAACACAAAAGTATGAACTTGTCACGAAAGCTGAAATTTTCTTTTACATTCTGGGGCTTATTCTGTCTTTTCCTTTCTTAGCTTGTGATATATTTTCAGAACCTGATGACTAACTTAACTCCCTCTTCAATTCCTTGATGGGGGGTAGCCCGATTGGAAGGACTAACTGCGAGTTCAAATCCAACCAAAGACTGTCGTGTGCAAAGGTGGCTGATGCACGTTAAATTCGTCGTGACTTCAAATGTCCTCACGTTGGCGTGATGTGGATGTTTGTAGTCTGGGGTGACATCTCAGGTGTCGCCTCGTATTCTGACCGTGGTTCAAAATTACAATATGTTGTCCTCGGATCTTTCCCTTCGGAGTGTGATCCTGGACCATCGCCACTAACCCGATTTAAAACCCAACTACCTATCTACAATGAACTATACAGAACTGTCAATAATTTCGAAGTAGGGGTAAATCTGTGTTTCACACATGTGTGTTAGACGGTTAAAAATCTGTGCGTAGTTTAAAAAAATCATGAAAATTCTTACTTGTTCAAAAATGTACAAGACACCTTTATTTCTTTGAGTAATTATTATCTTAAAAATGACAGAGCAGTCCAAAATGAGAACTTGAGCTTTGGTACGGCCTTATAGTCCTTTGAAATGCTATAGTACAAGATTAAAAAACCTGCCATATTTTGTACTGTAATAAAAGAACAGAACAACGTGAGAAAGATCCTTTACACCCACGAAATATACAAAAAATATGATAAATTCGGCGGGACCGACATAGTGAGAACAATTACAGCGTCACGCATCAGATGGCTGGGCCATCTCTTTAGAAATCCCGATGCTGACCCTACCAAAAAAGTGACCTTTTCCAAAATTGAAGGGACAAGAAGAAAGGGACGACCACCTACAAGATGGATTGATGATGTGGAAAGAGATCTCAAGTTTTTGGGAGTCAACCGATAGCCGTCAGTCGCACCAGACAGGGCCAGATGGAGGAGGATCTGCGAGTCAGCCTTGGCCTGTAAAAGTCTGTTGTGCTCCTGAAGAAGAAGAAGAAAAGAACAAGTGGGTCCCTAGCTATCTGGAATAAGTTTCGTCAAAAAATAATAATACTAAGCACTTAAACTAGTTTGATCTGAAACTTTTATATATAGAGAGAGAATTGAGGGTTTATTTCTGCACCCCGGTGTTTTAAGATAAAATAAAATGTTACTTAACTGAAAACAATTTAAATTACCATAAACTAAGTGCTTAGTAAACCTTTTGTTTATTTAAATGCATTATTAACTCCCTGGAAAAATAAATTTGTGCAGTAAAAATGTCAGAATATGTAAAATAAGATTATGTAAATCTGGATAACTAATTTCTCTGCAATAAAGGAATAGCATTTTCTATATCGGATTAAAACTCAATAAATATAACCTTACTGACAAACGTTATCAAATTTTGAATGATGGAAAACTTATTTGCTACAACACATTTTCAATTCGTATGCGATGCTTTATACCGACACTGGATGAAATGCACTGTAAAAAGTTTTATGAAATGTTCCGAAAAAAACGACAGTTCAACATTTGTCACGAGATGGCAGCACCACATTTTCTGCGAGTGGTCCTCATCTTGAAGTAGTGTTATTCATAAAGATAGACCCAATTGAATTAGTTTGTGTTTCACGAAATATATAAATTGAATATGCATGCAGTCTACATACCGAATGAAAGAGGAAGTTTTTTTTTACCACATATAGTTGCGTAAACGGCCGCTAGGGTACTCGCGCCAATAGGCAGGTATTTCGTGTCACCGTCCGAGACGAGTGATAACTCCTGATCTCACACCATGTGACTTTTTCTTGTGGGGCTATGTTAAAGGGGTTGTTTACGTCCCACCTCTACCAACAACTCTGGACGACCTGCGGAACAGTGTCACTGCAACGGTGCACTTAGTAACACAAGGCATTTTTTTTTCGCGTGTGGGACGAGTTTGGCTACCGCTTAGATGTTAGCCGTGCAGCAAAGAATGGTCACATTGTAAATTTGTAACCTCTGTGCTAAAAAACTTTGAAACTTCCTCTTTTCAATAGTATGTAGACTGTTCATGTCCAATTTATACTTCATTAAATACAAGCCGACCAACTGGTATAGTGGTTAAGACGTTAGCCTCTAGATCGGAAGGTTCCTACTTCGGGTCCGGGCATGGATCTTTGTAAGCGTATGGTGTAGAGGCGGCTGGTGCACCTTAAATATGCTGTAGCCGAAAGTCGTTGGGTTGGTGTGGAAGTTTGGAGAGTGGGGTGCCAGCTTTAGGTGTTGCTTCGTCATCTAACCGTGGTTCAAAATGACGAGGTGTTGTCCTCGGACCTTTCCCCTTAAGGGACTTATCCCGGACCGTCGTCTATACCCGTTGTGTTGCTCTAGTACGACGTTAACTAAAATTACCATTACCATCACTAAATACAAATGAATTGAATTGGGTCCATCTTTTTAGATAACCCTGCATAATGAAATTATATAGGGACTCATCCTTTTCATTACTAAGCCTCATTCAGTACTTCTCTTTCCCACCAACAGCTTATCACCATAATTCCACAACAGCAATTATTTCTTCGTTCAAGTAGAGAAAGATGATGTTTTTGTTTTATCATACATGGCAAGCTTTCAGATTCTGTGGCTCTTTTTTAAGTCCCTGTTCAGGTGGATCATCAGCTTAAAGTCTCACAGGGGAAACAATCTTTGAATGCGGCATCCAATTCAACTTGAACAATATTTGAGGACTCTGAAAACGTTGAGGACTAAAAATGATCAGTAGCATTGTTTAATTCGTACCAATATGCTTCGTAAGTTTTTTTTTTTTTTTTTTTCTAATGGCGGGCACATTTGACCGAAGTCATTGGCCACTACAAGGCCGGAAGTGATGGCCACTTGTGAAGGAGCACCCAGTGGGAGGGCCATCATTGCCCCTAACAATTACTTCGTAATTTTGAACCATGTTCAGATGACGAAGCAACACCTGAGCTGGTATACGCTTACAAACATCCATGCCCGAACCCGGATTCGAACCGGGGACCTTCCGATCTAGAGGTTAACACCTTAACCACTATACTGGTTGGTCGGCATATGCTTCGTAAGTGTTCGCAAATAAATTGCGAGCTCAGGTTTTGCCTCGTCATCTGACCGTAGTTCAAAACTTCTCTTACGTGGTAAGGGGATTGATCCCGGATGGTCTTTAATAGCTCGTTTTGTTGCTTTTGTGCTATGTTAATTAAAATTACCTTACCTTATCTAATAAATTGCGATGAATCTGACGTAAATTCCACTCTGTGGCTTATAAACTTTTCTGTTTTCAATTTTTTAAACATAAATGAAACAAATACGACACTAATGTTCGTTTAGGAAGAAAGACCCTTTCCTGAAAAAAAAAAGTTCACAATTTTGCGATTGCTTAAGCTCAATTACTCTTTACCACCAGCCAAGAACTGTTCCAGTCATGCAGTCTGCACAAGAGTTTGATGAACGAGCTTATCCATTATGGTCTGGCCAATTTCTTTACGATGAGATCAAAATATGATCAGTTCACTTCCAATGACGTTAGACAACAAGAGTTCGTTGAATGAGATATCTCGACTATTAAGATCTGGTATTGGAAACTAAGATTGATAAACGAACTGTACACAATCTATTTCTTTTACTTTATTGCATACACTTAAACACGAAAAATGACAATTTAACGATGGACGGAACTACGAGTGCTGTTCAATAAAGAATGATCATAAATTAATAAAAAATAATAATTCCTGTACTAATCCTCCAAATTTTTAGGGTCTTTCTCAAAATACTCTCCATTACATGCAATGCACTTATCCCACCTCTTTTCCAGTCTTCAAACACATGCTGGAAGCCATTTCTTGACAGGTCCTACAAAATCGCCTACGCAACTTTTACCACCGCCTGTGATGTTGAAAACCGCTTTTCCCGCAGGTGTTTCTTCAAATACGGGAAAAGAAAAGAAAAAAAACGCATGGTGTACATTAGGACTATATGGAGGATGGGGAACACACGTGACATTGTTTTTTGAAGGATCTAACGATTTTTTAAGGCGAAAACGAAAGTTCAATGCAGGCATTTTGCATGTCACATTTATTTTTGCCGCAGGCGATAGTAAAACTAGGCGTTCTTGGCCGACTGCCAAGGCCTCAGCAATGACGTCATGACCGTGAAACTTGCGCTGTCTATTCTCCACTTATCCCGCTACACATTCAATATGAATTTTATTTTTCTTGATTTTTTTAATCACCTTTAAAAAAAATTATGATCATTCTTTATTGAACAGCCTTCATAATACAAATACTGTCCCATAACACAAGTAAATGCATAATACATAATCTAATATGGATTTGTATCAACCATGAGAATTTATATATAAATAATAAACATATTTTGGGTGCCGCCAGTCAGTAGAGCGTCGGGCTCGCATCGGAAGGGTTGTGGGTTTTGTCTTCGGCGGAGCCTGCAATTCTGATGGTTGCGAGATCGGCGCTTGGATCTGGCTAAAGACTGTCGTGTTCGCTAATGGTGGCTGGGGCACGTTAAATAGGGCGTGATCACAAAGTCCCCCATGTTCCCATACCAAATCAATACATCTGGGGGTACCTGATCAGGGGGTTATCGGCCTCTGATTGGGATCTAAAATTACGATATGTGTGAGTGAATGGATGTGTGAAAGGCACCGTCCTGTAAAACGGATGTGTTTCATGTATGAAGAAGTCCAACCCTCCGGGGCAATGGCACCCCCAATTGGACCATTGAACGACGACAACAACATATTTTGACTCACTGGATTCTGTGCAGCAATCATAATGGCTTGATTTCGATTTGTGGTTACCAAAAAAGGTTGGCTAATTTATCAAAGCCATTTATTCCAATACAAAAGGCTTAACATAACGAGTCGCTAGTTTCTGCTACATTCTCTAAATTTGTCTTATTCTGACACGAACTCAATTCTCATTTATTGTGATCATTCAACTCAAATCACACCAGCGCCATCTTCTGGCTGGACTGAGACTAAACATCTTGCCAATTTCTTTATGATAATGAGATCAAAATAGGGTCGGTGTTCTTCTATTGATGGGCGACAACAATAATTCGACGAAACGAGATATCTCGTCCATTAAGACCAAGGAATTCCTGCTAATGATGCGATTCATAGGCCATACAACCTCCAGGAGGGTTAAGTGCAAACTCAGGGAATCGTATGTAAAAACAAAATGTGTTTCATCAACAAAACTTTTTCTATTCCACAGGCAACCGTTCCATATCATTGTGAAGGCGTGATCTCGTAGGGCTCTGCTAGGCACGAGGATGGTGGTGGATAATTCGAAATCGAGCGCCGGCAAGAACGATCACCCCAAGATCTACTCCGTGCTGATCTCCAACAGGTCCGATGCTGAGTTGTCGCTCTCCTCCTCCTCCGAGAGCACGGTCCGGCTGGACACGGACCGCGGACAGTGGGGAAACAAGCTCGACTTCCTCATCAGCGTCATCAACTATGCCGTCGGCCTAGGGAACGTCTGGAGGTTTCCTTACCTGTGCTACGAGAACGGTGGAGGTAGGCCAAAATATTTTAGACTTCATCAATACCCTCTTTGAGAGACTCAGTTAAAAATATACAGTTTCTCTCGTTGCGAGACCAGTCTTCTTTTCCCAGGTTCCCTGAATGCCTTTTCAAAACTTTCCTTGTGTGTATGTCCATTCGTTTGACTGCTTGGAGAAGCTGAGACAAATTAGGCCTTTGCTAAATTAACTAATATCCATTGTTCTGTTGGTTGACACCAACCAACAGAGCATCCTCCTGAAAAATGACTTAAGATCGCGGTTGGATTAGTAGCGGATTAGCAACCGGAGGGTTGCGAGTTCGAAACTCGATGCAAATAAACACCGTCCTATACGTGGGAGATGGTGCACGGTATATCTGTTGTGGCCTCAAATGCCCTCCCTTTGACGTGGTGTGGAATTTTTGAAAACGGGGTGCCAACTCGGATGTTGACCTCGTCATCTGACATTGGTTAAAAATTACGAGGTGTTGTCCTCGGTCTGGTTGGATTAGGCAGTTAATAAATGTCACATTACAGGAACACGGCTATTGGCGAAGGTCACCGATCAATCCCAAAGGGAAAGATCGGAGGACATCACCACGTACTTTTGAACCACGAGGTCACACCTGAGCTGATACCTCACTTTCCAAAGTGCGACGCTACTTAAAAATAACTATAAATCACACATTAAGTTTTAAAAGGAAACCGGTGGAAGCTATTCACTAAATTTGAATGGATGACTTCATAACCTGCATGACGGTATTCTGATCCAAATGTTGCGTATGAAATTATACCTTTCGAAATGTTCCAGGTGCGTTCTTGTTGCCGTACCTGATATGCCTCGTTCTGCTGGCCGGACCCTCTTTTGTCATGGAAGTCTCTATCGGACAATACCTCAGCTTGGGTGGAATAAGTGTGTGGAAAATGGTTCCCATTCTCAAAGGTAAGTGCAGCCTTTTTGACATCCGACCTCCGGTTTTTAGCACCACAAAAAGCACATTCGAGGTCAACGTGAAATGACACTTCCAACAGCAAAGTGACGCCATTTCTGTATTCACAGGTGTTGGTTATGCATCGATGACGATCGTCACATTCTACAATATCTATTTCATCGTCATAATCTCTTGGGTGATTCTGTACTTCTTTTCCTCCTTCACCACGGTGCTACCATGGCAACATTGCAACAGCCACTGGAATACGGAAAGCTGTCGCAACATCCACATCCTGGGTAGCAATGCAACGACGCTCGTGACCAATTCGAGCATCGCAGACGTTTCACCCGTCGTGGAATTCTGGGAGTAAGTGCTTTTTTTTTCACGTGCTCGCATTCAATTTAAGTGCAGGACCTACGAAACTTAGAAATTGAAGGAAATGTGTTTGAACTTTCTGATTAGCGTCACGTGTACACAGGATTGTCACCAGTTAACCCTCATCGTGGTACACACTATGTAGACAAAAGTATTGGGGCACTGCATGTTTTTCAGAAAAAATGCTTTATTATTCTATTTAATGACGGGTAGGCCCTCTTTTTGCCTGTATAACAACTGCAACACTTTGAGGTATACTTGCCACACGTTCTCTGTAAGTCTGGGCAAGAATAATCGCCATGCCTCTTGCAAAGCTGTGAGAAGAGGTTGTTGTGAAGCTGGACATGCGTGGCGTTGTCGTACACGTCGCTCCAGTTCGTCCCACAAGTGCTCGATCGGATTCAGATCGGGGCTCTAAGCAGGCCAGTCAAGCCAATTCACCTCATTTTCAGGAAATCAGTCCAGCACACGTTTGGAAGCAAGACGTGGAGTTCGATCCTGTTGGAAGAAACAACCATCATCGATTTAGTATTGCCATAGTGTAGGCAAGGCCGAACTATCCAGAACGTCGAGGTACACGTCAGCGTTTGTGGTGCCTAAAACAATGAGCCGAGTTTTAACCAGGAAAAAGAATCTCACGCTAAGATGGATGATACTTTGAATTTCTACAGTATCAAAATACTTTTGTCCATATAGTGCATATCTAGAGGGAAACGAAACTGCCCTGTAGTTGCTAACATCTGGTGCAAACACCTGTTCCAAATTGTGACGAGTACTGGGCAAGGGGTAATTTGTTTATCATACTTGGATCTTCACACCCTATCCCTTGGTTATAATAGGGAAGTTTTGTCTCCACTATATGAAAAATTGACCAGATCTTGGACGAGTTGTATCGTTCAAAAACTTGGAGGGTTAACAGGTTATTCATCTCAATGCTATGTGGCTAAAGGGCCGATGGGTTGCGAGTTAGCATCCAACCAAAGAGAGTAGGGTGTCTGCTCGGGTATGACCTCGTCATTTGACCGTGGTTCAAAATAAGATGATGTTGTCCTCGGTTCTTTCCGGACCGTATTCCGTTGCCAATAAGACTATGTTGCTCCAGTGCGACGTTGATGAAAACACCTACCTGCCATCCATGTACCTTTATATTAATTAATAGTGCACAGTGGCGGAAGGTAATGGTAAAAAATTGGTAATTTTTTTTAGTTAACGTCGTACTAGAGCAACACAACGGGCTATTGACGACGGTCCGGGATCAGTCCCTTAAGGGAAAGATCCGAGGACAACACCTCGTAATTTTGAACCACGGTCAGATGACGAAGCAACACCTGAGCTGGCACCCCACTCTCCAAACTTCCACGCCAACCCAACGTGAGGACTTACGGCCACGACAGATTTAAGGTGCACCAGCCGCCTCTACACCATACGCTTACAAACATCCATGACCTGACCCGGATTCGAACCAGGAACCTTCCGATCCAGAGGCTAACACCTTAACCACTATACCAGTGGGTCGGCTCAAAGGGTTAAGAAATGGTCGGCGACGGAAGAGAAAGTTTCTTCTTTTGGATTTCATAAAAAAAATCCACTTGTTTACAAAAAAAAAAATGCCAGAAAGATAATTTTTAAGTTTTTTCTCTTTTTTCCCTCAAAATTTGATTTAGTCTGCAAATTTGGTAGGTAGGTATTAAACCAACGTCGCAATGGATCAACACTGCGGGCTATTGACCGGGATCAACTCCTGAGAGGAAATATCCGAGGACGACGCCACGTAATTTTGAACCATGCTCACACATGAGCTGGCACCCCACTGTCCAAACTTACACATCACACCAACAAGAGTACATTTGAGACCACGACAGATTTAATGTGCACCAACGCCCTTGTTACACGACGGTCTTTGGCTGGATTCGAACTCGCAGTCCTCCGGTTGCTCTGCAAAGTTTGGAATTGCGTCACTTTTTACCACAGAGAAGTAGCCGTTCGACGTCCATAAAAGATCCTTCACCAAGCGATAATGACAAACGTCGTTAAAAAAAGTAACGTCTCCAAAAAGAGGACAACGAAACCTCCAATCTGCATTACATCATACCTCGATCTTTTATGGCGTCCTTGGCATTGAGAGCGACACAAAGGAGTTGCCGAGACCAAGGTGTAACTGTCAAGGGCGTATGACGACGGGGCGAGTGTTCGAAACATGCCAATTAAAGTGCCATCAGAACTGACTGACTGGCGCGAGCCTTCTCTTTCATAGCGATCAAAGAGGCGTCAGCAATTATAGCTATCTCCTCTCTCTCTCAGTCCGCATCTATAAATATATGAATGCACGCAGCAATCAAGGAGGTTTATGTGCGCTCCTTTAAATAGACGCGTAATTCCGAAAGTGAAAATTTCCTTCTCCAGATAAGAAACAGCTGCGGTGGTTTGAACGCATCGAAGTTTATCTTCGCGTGCTGAATTTGAAGAGATAGCGGAGATTCTGTTCCAATGGGTGGGATATAAATAAATACGATTAGCTGCTGTTTTTTGTTTCGTTTTTTTCTGTGGAATCATGGAAACGGGTTGATTTTCCACAAAACTATTCCCTGTTTGCTTTTCGAATCCGATCATAAGACCGTCGCGCACAAAGGGGGCGTTAAATCTGTCGTGGCCTCAAAAGTCCTCACTTTGGCGTGGTGTGGAAGTTTGGAGAGTAGGGTGCCAGCTAATGTGTTGCTCGCGTCATCTGAACGTGGTTAATAATTACGAGGTGCTGTCCTCGGATCTTTTCCCTTGAGGATTGATATTGGACTGTTATCAATAACACATTCTGTTGGTTCCAATGTGACGTCATGAATTGATCAAATTAAAATAGAAATACAAATACACTCAAACCTGTTTTTGTGCGGTGAATAGGTACCGCATAAAAGAAAAGGCCTAAAAAAAAGAAGAAAGAAATGTGAAATTAATTCAGAGCGAAAGAAACACGAACTTTCATTTTATTCCCGTTCTTTGAAAAATATCGTCTGCCCCAAGTATTCGGAAATCGTTTACATTGCGCAAAGAACAAAAATAAGACTCGAAATAAATGAAGTATCAGATCTTAAATTCCATTAAAAAATAATTTTAGGAACAAAAATGCTTTTTCACCAGTACTGGTAAAGCAATCTAAGTACGTATTAAAAGTTTTTTTATTTAAGTAATTTTTATTGATACTTCGTCAATTATGTTCTAATTTGATTGAAATTTTAAAAAGGACTGTAAGAAGATTGTACTAAATATATATTTTTCATACACCGCACAAAAAAAAGATCACACAAAAACAGGTTTGAGTGTACAATATTCTAATGAGAAATAAAAGCAGTATCCTATTACCAAACAATGTTAAAACTGAGATAGACGTGTCTTGATTTTTCCTGGAGCATCTTTGGCTAACGAAGGCCAAAAGATACACCATGAATGGATTCTATTAATTAAGATGTAGTTTGAGGGTCATGGTAGTCTGGTTGGTATGAGCAGCGAAGCGAGTTCAAAACTCGAACCTACTTAACATCGTCGTGTACACGAAAGCTAGATC
The DNA here is from genome assembly GCA_947359465.1 of Metellina segmentata. Taxonomy (NCBI): domain Eukaryota; kingdom Metazoa; phylum Arthropoda; class Arachnida; order Araneae; family Tetragnathidae; genus Metellina; species Metellina segmentata. The sequence continues at coordinate 124,364,884 of OX375874.1, forward strand.
ACGTTAAATCGGTCGTGGCCTTCATTGTCCTCACGTTGGCGTGGTGTGAAAGTTTAGAGAGTGGCGTACCAGCTCAGGCTCGTTGTTCAAAACTATGAGGTGTCGTCCTGAGATCTTTCAGTTAAGGATTGATCCTGAACCATCACCAATAGTTTGTTGTGTTGCTTTAGTGTGACGTTAGTTCAACTACCTACATCTATTTCGAACATTTACTTGGAAGTCTTGGGGACGTGGTTGACCGTTTGGAAGAGTATGAATTGGCAACCGGAGGGTTGCGAGCCCTCGTCCAACCGTCGTGTAAAAAAGGGGGCTGGAGCACGTTAAATACGCCGTGTCCTAAAATGTCCTCGCATTGGCATGGTATGGAAGTTTGGAGAGTGGGGGTGCCAGCTCAGGTGTTGCCTCGTCATCCGACCGTGGGACAAATTACGTGGTTTTTTTCCTCGGATCTTTCCTTTTGTTATTGAAACCGGACCATCGTCAACTGCCAGATACGTTGCTCAAGTACGACGTTGATTAAAATACCTACCTACCTTGGTGTCCTCGGATCTTTCCCTTAAGGGTCTGATCCCGGACCGTCGTCAATAGCGCGTTGTGTTGCTCTATTTCTTCGTTATCTAAAATTACCATTACCATTACCTACCTGTCTTGGTAAGGCTTGGTTTCTCGTACAGCGAAGTAATGAAAGACATGCATGTCTAAGTACATGTAGATTATTTTTACGAACAATGTGAGCCGATAATTATTTATCAATTGAAAAACCTGTACTCTTAAAAGAACATCATGTCGATCTCTTTTGTTCGATGAAGAATCGAAAAATGAAGTGTCGGTCGCTTGTCAATGCCAAAAAGCCAATGATAATTTTGAAAGATAAATTCGGTAGTGCCTTCCAATTCTCCACTTCCGCTCCTCGTTGCTTTATTTACCCTTGTCAGTCAGGAATACGTCACAAAACGAGTGTTCACTGGATTTAGTTCTTACCGAAAATAGATTGTACGCGCTTCATTAAATCATTTTAAAAGTAAACAGTCTGGTAGGTAGGTCTTTCAATTAACGTCGTACTGGAGCAACACAACGGGCTATTGGTGACCAGTAAGGGATCAACCCCAGACGAAGAAAGATCAGAAAACACCACCACATAATTTTACACCACGGTCTGATGACGAAACAACACCTGTGATGGCATCCCACTCTCCAAACCACAACAACTTAAAGACATTGGATGCCACGACAGATTTAACGTGCCCCAGTCTCCTTTGTACTCGACGATCTTTTCTTGGATTCGAACTAGCAACCCCCTGGTTGTTAATACGTTACTCTTCCAACCGAGCTACCGCGAACCTTCGAAGCAGTCTGGAGCAGATTTTCAAGCCTCTGTTGTTCCTCCCATTTCATCACTTTCTCCTAACTCTAGCTCTCTGCAGGATAGTTGTCGGTAGTTGAAATAATGCCACACTGGTGAAACACAACGTTCTATTGGTGACGGTCCGAAATCAATTCCTAAGGGAAAAAGACACCATCTCGTAATTTAGAACCATAGCAAGACGACGAAGTCAGAGCATGAGCTGAGATGATATCAGATGTTCCGTGTTCAAAAATGAAAAGACAGTTCAGAATTAGTGTCAAAGTCACCTAATCCTTGTATCGTCTTCAGTTTCTAATTTTTTTTCTAACTAGCATAAGTCTCCATGCATGCGACCGACAAGCTTTCTACAACTATTTAATGCATTCTAACTCTTATTCTGATCATCCAAGACGTGAATAGGGGGGAGGTTTCTAGTCCAATGTGAATTATGAACTATCTTATTCGAGATTACCTAGTTAATTCCCGACATTAAATGCTGTCAGAAAGCCTAAATCCACATATCCGTTCTGCAAGATAGTCTTCTCTGGATACCTTCTAGCAGTTTTGACTTTCTTAACGACCTATAGAATGCATCGTTCAACCATAGGAGTGAATATTACATCGCAACATGAGTAAAATCTATAAAATGGGGGTAAAAAATAATACATTAAGTGTAATAAGGACTAAAGTGAAGTGAAAGCAATATTCGGCTCAGGATTAATAATATTTTTAATCTGTTTTAGGACTGTGAACGTTCATGTGTGTATTTTTGACATTTTTTAACCCTCCAAAACTTGGAGAGTTGGGTGTCCGTTCAGGTGTTGCTTCGTCATCTTACGTGATGGTGTCCTCGATCTTTCCCTTTGGGATTGATCCCGGATAGTCGACAATTGTCTGATGTATTGCTCCAGTACGACGTTAATTAAACACCTATCTTCAGTTCTCCAAGTAGTTTGAACGAGATATCTCGTCCATCAAGATCCGACCAATTGTGCGACTCTTGTTAACGAGATATCTCGTCATCAAGAGGTAGCCCGGATATTTTTATGATGATGAGATCAAGTCCTGAGCAGTGTTTCTATAATGACGATACTTTATCAAGAGACAACCAATCACCGGAAAGGTTACCCCTCCTGGTGGTTGCCTCGACGAGTTATCTCGTCATTAGCAAAGTTGACCAACTATTAATGGACGAGATATTTCGTCACTTGAAAAACCTGGCCTGATTTCGATATTGCTGTCATCTAAAAACAGCTATGCATTCATTCAGTCGGAATAATTCAATCGACATTCTTGATGAGATTTTCGTCATCGGATAAATTGGTCGACTCTTGATGGGCGAGATATCTCGTCGAAACCACTTGGAGGGTTAATACCGAAAAATTCGACACAAACTCGGTGCTCAGATGGCAAAATGTTATAAGTCACTTTTTTTAATTTTTCGTGACAGCAATTTTAAGATTCAAGATATGCTTATGTGGTTTTTGACGTGCATTACAATTTTAAAACCTTTGTTTTCTCATAAACTGAAAGCGAAAGACATTTTACCACCTTCTAAACATTAACAAACCAGACTCCAGGATAGGACTTAGTCGATCTTTTGGGAAAAGTGACTTAACATTTTGCCATCTGAGCACAGAACTATTCCCAGATGTTTTGTTATCGTTTGTTTCTTGCGCAACCGAAATAGGATGTGATTATACAATTTTGATGTTCCTTGCAGGAGGCGAGTGCTTGGAATAAGCGATGGAATCGAGAATATAGGCACCATTCGTTGGGAACTGGCCCTCTCTCTCCTCGTGGCCTGGATTTTCATTTACTTCATCATATGGAAGGGACTCCACCAGAGCGGAAAGGTAAGAACAACATGGATGCCCATCCGTTCTGCACAATCTCGCCAACAGAACCAGCATCTTTTAAACCGCAATCAGTTACAAAGCCATTCTACAGAGTACCGTTTCTTCCTTAGATCATCTACGTGACAGCACTGTTCCCCTATGTTATCCTGACCATTCTCCTGATCCGAGGTATCACTTTGGAAGGCGCCATGGACGGCATTCTCTTCTTCATCAAGCCGAACTGGGCGATGCTGGCTGAGCCTAAAGTAAGTGGGACATTTTATTACCGATTCTGCGTTACTTACTTTTACCGGTACCCTTGACTGGTGACTTTTACCGGTCATGTGACCGTGGTTCAAAATTACGTGGATCTTTTCCTTAGGGGTTTAATCCCGGACCATCGCCAATACCATTGTTTGAACGAGTAATTGAAATTCTTCCTTGGAAATGTCCACCAATTTAGTAGTATTACTAAATACCAAGGCAGACCCATTTAGACTGAGTGCTATACTGTCAATACTGGAGATTGAGAACCCTTTCGGTACCAGGTTCTCCATGACCTCATCTATACCGAAATGTCTCTATTTTTATGATTTACTTTAAAAAATATTTTGGGATTATCGGAGTTCCAATTTATTTTTGCCCCCAAAAGAAACAGCAATGCAGTAATGTCAAAGGTAATAATTTGTCTGAGTTTGTATTTCTATGAAAAGCTTTAAGGTAGGGGGTACAGGTCTGATTCGTACATGAGTGTATTCCTCTGTTCTGTCAATATAAACTGTCTTCGGGAGTGTATGTCCTTTACTTGAAGTAACCCGTTGTGTTGCTCCAGTGTGACGTTAATTTAAAAATACCAAATTGCATTTACTTGATATTATATGTCGTGTTTGGCGCAGCATGGCCAAGCATGGCCCTTGCGCTATAAGACCCAACCAATATTGAAAAGCTGCAATTTCTTTCCTCGCATATTTCATTGCCTTATTGCAATGGACAGTTTCAATGTGATGACTTCGTCAAACAAACAAAAATTACATGGTGTTTTCCTAGGACCTTTTCCTTGGGGATCGATCCCGTACCGTCGCCAATAGTCCGTCGTGTTGTTCCAGAGCGACGTTAATTAATCACCATTATCATAACGAGTGTGACAATTTGAATTGCGAGTACTACAATTGCTGTAGAAAAACAATAATATCTTTAAAATTTATATCCAACTGCGTTTTGAGCGTCTTGTGTTTCAATATATTCTTTCATTCTGTTGTCATTTTTATGACCAATGGCGTTCCAACAGGATGTTGAAACATTTGGAATAAAAAGTTAAAACCCTTTTTAATTAATGACAAAAAATATTAATAAGCCGATTTACTGAAACACTTTATTATCCGATTTCAGCAAGTGCCTTAAAGTTCAAGATTTAAATCAACATATATGTGTGACTGCATCAAAATCAGGTAACTGCAGCTTTTTGGGGGAAAAAATCTACCAGTTTCTAAATTCATAACTTTTAGACTGCCTCTTTTCGGACAAAAATTCAAACCACTTTCAAAGCCGTACCATCAACTAGAGATTTACCAAAAGCAATGGAAACCTAATAATTAGATAAATATCTCGAACAGTCTCGAAATGTGGGTTACCATACAGTACTCCAAGTTTCGTAACCCGTACGCATTGCCCATAGAATATAAATACGGCTAGCCTTATCACAAGTTCTCTTTTTCAGTTAGGCATTATTTTATGCTGTCGATTATTAGCTTGGTGTATCGTATTTAATGGGCGCAGAGGCCATTTTGGCCAAACACGATAGACAACGCCAAGTAATGGACATATACCCAAGGAAAGTTTTACTAACCACAATGTGGAAATAAAAAGGGTAGGTGAGGGTAAAAATGAAAGGGAACTCAAGATTGCGATACATACTTAAAGTATGCCTCTGATGGGATCATAACGAGTGTGACAATCAAACACAGATGGAAACAAAATGCCTTTTCTACAATTCTTGAATGTACAACTGCTTTAGCAAGTAATTTCTCATCCGTTTCAAGAAATCACGGGAAAAGATTGTCCCATATTGAAAAAAATCATTTTATTGAAACACGTTCTACGATAGTCAATACATAAATCGTTTTAGTTGTCTTCGCACTCAGAGCATTTATTGTCCTTCATTGTGTTTTTTGTGAATACGCACAGAGCCAATTTCAGCATTGTGCAACACTTTGAGTCTTATTTTCCAATAGGACGAACAATCCACAGTTCGCTTAATTTACTCAAATCCAATCGAGCGTCTTCAATTTGAATAAATTGAAGCTCACTGAAGCTTTCGTTCAATTCTTACGGCGTGCGATGAATTACTAGTAGTAGTATTTCGAAAGTGTTCAATCTTTAGTCATCTCCAGCATCTGGTTATCAATAAAATTCAGTTATAGCAGAAGTGAATCATGTAAATCTTCATACTTCTGAAAGTGCTGAGGGTTAGTAAATGGTTGAAATGTAAAGTTAAGAAATGTATTTTTCTTGAAACGTCTGATTGATTAATATCATCTGAGCTCCAATAGTTCTCTGGGCATGAGAGTACGTAAATAAAACTATCATATCTTCCCACTGTAACTGGAAAATTACCACTTCAAGCTTAACAGAAATAACTTTCTAGGCAATTTAAGAATAGTATTGACTTTTATTTTTCATTTCTAAAATACAAAAGTTCCTTTTGTATTAGTTCTTTGATGTTCTACCGCATTTTAGACTTCATCAAAAAGAACGTATAGCTTTAGAACGTAAACTGCGTGATGAGCACACTCACATTAACCTGACACACTAATACCTCACATTATCAAATTCTCCTAGTTTAACCATCGTATAAAAGATCGAGAGCTATACCCTTAAAAATTACCTTTACTTTTGTCTGGTTGTGGGTTTTCTGACTTATTAAATTTTAATTTCACTATCCTTAGTTTCATATGAAAGCATATCGACGGCTTAGAGCAGAAACTTCTTTAACTAATTTTTAGGAATTTGAATTTTTTCTGACACTATTGGCTTGTTTTCATGATGGTGATGAATATTGCTTTTTTGTAGTTTGTTTGAACAAAAATATAACAACCAAAGTGCTTATAGTTTTCATTTATGACCAACTAATAGTTAGTCTTTAAACGTCTGAACTGTAACTTTGTATTTGTTAGTTAATGAGTTAGCGCTCTAAGCCAACGATATATATTTCCTTATATTAACTTATTACTTTGTTTTCTTGTTATTTGTTATTGATGATAATGTACGATTCCGTAGGTTTGGGTTGCAGCTGGAACCCAAGTATTCTTTACTTTTGGAATCGGATTCGGATCTGTCATCAATTTGGGAAGCTACAACAAATTCCACCACAACTTTTTGAAGTAAGTATACCTCAACTGAATTCTCTCACAGACTCAGTCATCTCCCCATCCTTTAATTTTAACTTAAATTAAAAGACATCTAATTCAAGATGTTCAAATCTTTTATCATCAAAATGTCTTTTAAATCTGAGCTAATTCTTTTTCGTTTCCTTTGCAGAGATTCCATCCTTATCTGCATCATTAATCCGCTGACTAGTATTCTGGCAGGAGTGGTGATATTCTCAGTGCTCGGTTATATGGCCAACATCCAAGGGCTCTTGGTGGCCGATGTCGTCAAGTCCGGTAAGTGTTATTTAATGTCGGAAGACGCTACATGGTGATTCGAGACTAATTTTCCGTGATCAAAACTCACTAAATTCACTTTTTGGAACATCAGAATCATCAATCCGTTTTGTGTTAAGTAATTGTAGATAGTCTTTTTGGTTGCATGAATACGAACTCTTATTGAAAAAATGAATTAAGAAACCTAAAGACGATACAAAATTATAAAGAATATTGATCAACTTACTTTTTCACTCCATCTATAATTCTTCTAAACTCTATTTATTATATTCCAGACATGGTTACAGTTAACAATATTATAGTTTGCTCTTGCATTACAAATATGTAGTAATCGTTTGCCCACGCGCAATAAAAATTAAATTCTCGAATCGTTTGCACGCATGCAGTAAAAAATAAATTCTTGAATCGTTTACACGCGCTTTGGATTTCGCAACAAATGATGAAAGGAGAATTATGCATCAATGTTAATATAATTGGCCAACACGAAACTTATATTTCCCGCTTACATCTACCAGTAAACTTCAATAGTGTTGTGAAGTAATGATAACTGGTTATTCCGCGCGCGCGCGCGAGATTGGAGGGAAATAAAAAAAAAACAAGCATTATTCTTAGCTTTAGACAACTTTATCAGTCAACTCCATTCAACGCTATTTCTTTTCCGTTATGATAATAAAATATTTTTAGCCCAAGTTGCAACGGAGCATAAAACTATCGCTTTTGCTTCATGTTTTATCGATTATTACTATACTTTGTTGTACGGTATTTTCGAATTTTAATTTTTTGTTGTCAGAGATTACTGAGCTGTTTGATGTTCATGAAGTCTGCGCCATTTATTAACTTCCATTGATTCGTTACGATCCCTCCATACATGGAATAACTGAAGCATCAAATGAACATATTCTGCATTTAATATCGCTACTTATATCGTTCCTCTAGAAACAAAACGTTTTCTAAACTCGAAATATTAATTAAAAATTCGACAACAAACAAGATTTTTGAACTTTACAGGACCAGGTTTGGCTTTCTTGACCTATCCGGAAGTTGTATTGCATTTGCCTCTATCCCCCATTTGGGCAGCATTGTTTTTCTTGATGCTTTTCGTCCTTGGTATCAACAGCCAGGTGAGATTTATTTTTAATTAAAATTGTTATAACATGTCTTAAATTACCTTGCGCAAATACTTTTGTTCCTTAAGTTCACAAAAGGCTCAGAAATTAATGCGGAGCAAGTAATATTTCTACATCTCTAATACAATTTTGTTGTAGATTTAAAATTTACTTCATTGCAAAAAAAAAAAAATAATAATAATAAACCCAACGGAGATGAAAATTATTGAATTATCCCCACTGTCATTAAATTTCCTTTTTAAATTTAACAATGAGTTTTATGAAATTAAACCATTGAAAAAACAACGATTCATCCGAAATCCTGTTTTCCATCAAGTAGACAGCGTTAACAATTGAAGAATTTGAATCTAATTTGAAGGAGATATGATTTGACGCGCCTTTCTTAGATAAGCTGAAAATATCTGTGCTATGTTTTTTATTATTCCGTTTTTTTTTCATATTACGCGAGTTTTCTGTTAATTTTGAAAAAAACTGTTCTATATTAAAAATCTTGAATTAAGACAGACCTGTAAGGTTTTAAAAGATATTCTCACCTTCCCCTTGCAATAAAGCCATCTTTCATGTTGCAATATTGCCATTGTTGATTCCTGACCTATTCTTGTTTCGGTTCTTTCAGTTCTGCACCGTGGAAGCGTTGGTGTCGAGTTTAGTTGACGAGTGGCCAGACCGTCTGATGAACAAGAGAAAACTTTTCTCCCTATTCACGTGTGTTATACTGTTCCTTTTAGGACTCCCCATGGTGACGGAGGTAAGTGACGATAGAACTTTCATTACTAAGGGTACCCTGATCATCAAATCAAGTTAAAACACTTGCATGAATTACAAAATATCTAGTAATATATTTATCTTGAATATGCAGAATAAAAAAACGCAGCCTTACTCAAGAGATTTCTTTGTAAGTTGATATACTGGAATCTTTGTAAATAAACTCCGTACCTGATTCCCAGATACATTTAACTTGTTATAAGCAACTTGTGACATTTTTTCTTGCAAACATATTTGATAAGGAGTCGCCTTAAGTAAAGTGGATTTGCCCACCATGCATTAACAACCCTGTATTGATTTCCTCTCTTCTGTGTTATGTCCACTTACATGATAAAAACAAATGGTGAATCTTGGCCAAAATTGACCCTCGTACAATAAATTTTTTTTTTAAACTTACCATAATCTTTTTGAAAGCGATTTAAAATTTTAGGTTTTTTTTTATGCTTACAAGTTATAATTAACCTCTTTAGACTACGACCGAAACAGCAGTTGTACCTTGATCGCGCCAAGGAAGAATTTAGACTACGATCAGTACAGCAGTTGTACCTTGATCGCGCCAAGAAAGAATCTAGACTACGATCAGTACAGCAACTGTACCTTGATCGTGCCTAGAAAGAATTTAGACAACGGCCAGAACAGCAGTTGTATCTTGGAAGTTATAAGAATCGTGCCAAGAAAGAATTTAGAATACGGCCGGCAGAGCAGTTGTACCTTGATCGCGCCAAGTAAGAATCTAGACAACGACCAGTACAGTAGTTGTACCTTGATCATGCCAAGAAAGAATTTAGACTACGGCCAGAACAGTTGTTGTACATTGATCGCGCCAAGAAAGAATTTAGATTACGACCAGCACAGCAGTTGTACCTTGATCGCGCCAAGAAAGAATCTAGACTACGATCAGTACAGCAACTGTACTTTGATCGTGCCTAGAAATAATTTAGACAACGGCCAGAACAGCAGTTGTATCTTGGAAGTTATAAGAATCGTGCCAAGAAAGAATTTAGAATACGGCCGCGGTAGAGCAGTTGTACCTTGTTCGCGTCAAGAAAGAATCTAGACTACGACCAGTACAGTAGTTGTACATTGATCATGCCAAGAAAGAATTTAGACTACGGCCAGAACAGTTGTTGTACCTTGAAAGTTATAAGAATCGCACCCAGAAAAAATCGCGTCGGTTATATCTATAGCAGTAGTCAGAAGATTAACTCTCTGCGCTGTCGTACACACATAAGATAATATAATCTTTTCCTCTCCAAATGCCCTGATGCCTTTGTTTTCACATTTCACATCCAACACTAAACGCCGCTACTGTTATTATTAAACCTCTGTTTAACCTATTTTAATGCGTACATTAGCTTTTGTAATGTATTTATGATCTTTTGTACTTGCTTTCAGGGAGGAATGTACATCTTCCAGCTTATGGATTTCTATGCAGCCAGTGGAATACCGCTGCTGTTCACAGTTTTCTTCCAGACCATTGCAATCTCTTGGATTTACGGTAGGTTCAGGCTCTTTTCGTTAAAAAAAAAAGTTTTTTTTTTTTTTAAATTTTTTTTTATACCCGTATTGGGGGCTAAAATTTCGCAACAGAAAATAGGAAGGAATGTAGTTAAATTTACGTCGCACTGAAGCAACACAACTGTTTATCGGCATCAATCTAGAAGGGAAAGATTCTAGGACGACGCCTCGAACTTTTAAACCATGGTCAGATGATGAGATCAAGATCTGAGCTGGCATTCCAATCTCAAAAATGTCAACACCACACAAACATGAGCATGTGTGAGGCCATGACAGATTTTGTGCAACAACCCCCACGTAGTCTTTGGTTAAATCGAGTCTCAAACCCGAGAAGTAGGATCAGTTATTGTTCAATGACTCTACCGACTGGCCCCTCTATAAAAAATAAGAGATTGGTAATGGGGTACATGTATCTAGGACGTAGGTTAAATATTTTTAAATTTTATTTTGTAAGAAACGACCTGAAATATTTGGTGCCAGTATAAGTGAGGCGAGACCTCAAAAGTGACAGAACAACAAGTTTTTTTTTGCTGGTATGTAAACGGGGTCGTACTTAAGAGTACTTGGCTCTTAGTCAAATTTTAAAAAAATGGAAAGGACAAACTAAATTATATACGAGTCAGCACAATGCAATTAGGTCAATCTTATAGGTTCGCCTATGCGTTGTGATAATATCGATAAATTTGAATCGACACGCGCGCGCGCGCGCGTATTTTGCACGTCATTTTCATTTAAACCTTAAAGCGGTTACATTTAACACTCCAAGTGGTTTAAAGATCTGATCAATTTTGCTAAAGGCTAGATATGCCGTCATCAATATATTGCTGATATTTTATGATATCGAGCGAGATCAAGATCTGTTTAGTTTTCTTCATCGACATTCTACTGAAATAGACGGAACATGTGTCCACCAGCTTCGTATTATTTCTTTCAGTAGCTCGGTTTGAACACCTTTCACGTGCTTGTGGTTAAGAGCGTGAATCCTGAATTATTCATTGGTTAAATTGACTATACACCGTGAGAGCCGCGGTAGCTCAGTCAGTAGGGCGTTGGGCTCGCATCAGAAGGGTTGTGGGTTCTGTCCTCGGCGGAGCCTGCAATTCTGATGATTGTGAGATCGGCGCTTCGACCTGGCTAAAGACCGTGATCAAAAGACCCTCGAGTTCACTAATGGTGACTGGGGCACGTTAAATAGGTCGTGGTCACAAAGTCCCCCATGTTCCCATACCAAATCAATACCTCTGGAGGTACCTGATCAGGGGATTATCGGCCTCTGATTGGGATCTAAATTACGATATGTGTAAGTGAATGGATGTATGAAAGAGGCCTTCCTGTAAAACGAATGTGTCATGTATGTCGAGCAAAGTCGGACTTAATCCCAATGGGGCTCAATAACATGGAAGGCGCACCCCCTCGCCTCTTGCCATCTTCGACGGGCCTGGCACTCCTCCGGTCTGCCAGTGTAGGCATAAGAAACAACATACACCGTGATCAAAAGCACTAGTCGGCTATTTGGCCGGGTGCACATATCCAATTTTTCAACGTGCGGCGCCTCTGCGGCACCGAAGCCCAACTCTGCACACATAACCGAGAAATGACGCAAGTGCTCATTTCGCGCCATTTGCGACAAATATTCTATCGAAGATAACGTGTTTATTTCGCTTACTTGTTGTAAAAAAAAGTATATTTAGAAACACACAAAATAGACGTTACTGGATACAACCATTTATTAATTATTATTTATACTCCATTTATTTATAAAAACACGGTACTTCAGACCGGAGAAGCGTGTGCGTCGAGCAGCTACGCCGTGGGGAACTGCGGTGCATATTACACGCAAGATGGACGTGCGTCGCCGAAGGCATGTGTGCACTACTCCATTGGATCTAATGTTTCTCAGACCGCACTTGCGTTGCGGCAGCTTCGCCGCACGTTTAAAACCCGGATGTGTCACCGGGCCTTTGACAGTTAATCGGCTAGGTCGATTCGTAAGTCCACGACAGTGACTCCGCCCCCATGCTCCGTCTGGTTTTCCTCTAATGACGAAATATCTCGTAGAGAACCACCATGAGGATTACGAAGCATTCGGGGGCAATTTATTTGGAATATATATTGGGAGCGAGAGAGAGGTGGGGGGAGGGGGCTTGGCGAATCTCTAATCACGTGTCACCAGAAAATCCGCAATGATCTTGAGTGTAAGATGGGTTTAGGAATGGCAGATACTGCTCTACAAACCTTTTGAAGTTCTACGAAAAAATTACTGAGGAGCTGGATAATAAGAGCAGTGTGGATATCATGTACATAGATTTTCAAAAGGCTTTTGATAAAGTACCTCATGAGGCATTACTGTTTAAATTGGAAAGGCTGGGGATTCAGGGAAAAACATTAATATGGATAAAGAATTGGTTATTGGGTAGAAAGCAGAGAGTGCAGGTAAAAGGAAATGATTCACAGTGGACAGAAGTTATAAATGGGGTGCCTCAGAGATCAGTTTTGGGACCAATTTTATTAATAATTTTCATAGATGATATAGGTCAGGGGATCAAGAATAGAATCAGTATATTTGCAGATGACTTAAAAATATGGGGGACAGTGGATACCAAGTTACAGATAGAAAATTTACAAGGGGATTTTGATAAGATATCCGAATGGGCTGTAAAATGGGGTATGTCATTTAATATAGGGAAATGTCAAGTTCTGCATATGGGTTACAGGAACAGTGGAGCCGAGTACAGGCTGCAGGGAGTAAAAGTAAAGGAGGGAGAAACAGTCAAGGATCTTGGGCTGATAATTCACAGGGATTTTAAAATGGGTCACCAATGTTCAGCTGCGGGTAAAAAGGCTAATAGGTTATTGGGGTATATTAAAAAGACTGTAACTTCAAGGAATAAGAATATAATCTTGCCGTTATATAAGGGTTTAGTAAGACCACATCTAGAATATGCTGTACAATTCTGGGCTCCATATATGAGAAAGGACATAGAATCAATTGAAAGGGTTCAGCACAGAGCTACAAAAAATAATAAAGGGGCTAGCAAATTTCGACTCTAATGAACGTTTAAGTAAGCTAAACATGTATACACTGGAAAGAAGAAGAAGGAGGGGGGGATTTGATTCAGCTTTTCAAGTTTGTAAAACAAGGGGACACAGAGGGCTTAAATTTCAATAGGGATAACAGAACAAGGGGCCATGGGTATCAATTAAATAAGACACATTTTAATCGGGATTTAAGGAAAAACTACTACTTTAATAGGGTAATAGACAAATGGAACGCGTTGCCAGAAAATATAGTTAATTCAAAGGGAGTGTACGAATTTAAGACACAATTGGATAGTCAGTGGGAATTGGAGAATTCATAAACAAAGGACCAGCCTTGTTGGGCTTGAGCCTGTAGCTGGTCGTCAATATTTGTATTTGTATTTGTATTTGTGAGGGTGTTGGAATTGGGTGCTTATTTGAAAACTAAGAACTTCTTTCGTTCCCAGGAATGACTCGTTTGACTAAGAACATCAGGAGTATGATCGGTTATGCCCCAGGCTGGTACTTGAAGGCTGGATGGTTGGTACTCGTCCCCTTAACTACAGTCGTAAGTACCTAAATGTCCTTATTTTATTTCTGTGCTCAGATGGCAAAATGTTACAAGTCACTTTCCCCAAAAAAAGTCCCATCCTCAAGTCTGGTTTGTTAATGTTTAGAAGGTGGCAAAATGTCGCAAATCTTTTTTCTTTCAGTTTTTTAGAAAACAAATGTGGGAGAATTGTGATAAATCAAAAACCACACAACCACATGTTGAATCTTGAATCTTAAAATTGCTTTCACGAAAAATTAAAAAAATTGGCTTATAACATTTTGCCATCTGAGCACAGATTTTAAGGATCGCATCGCATTTCCGATGAAGGATCAAATACTGATGAGAATGTCCTTGTGTTTTCAGGGAATTTTCCTCTTTTCCATCCTGGACTACAGCCCTCTGGTCTACGCAAAAGTGTACGTCTACCCGTGGTGGGGTGAAATGATGGGATGGGGCATCGCCTTGGCATCGATGATCTGGATACCTAGCTATTTCATCTACTACCTGTATACCACCGAAGGAACATTCAGAGAAGTAAGTGAATTTTACCTGTACAAAAGAATCGGGTTGATTCAAAAGTTCGTTCCGGGGCACAGTTTTCTATTTTTATTTTGCTAAGAAATATATTGCTTTGGAATTTTTAATGAAGACATAACACCTAACTTACAAATAGAAAATTATAAAAAATTAACTTGACATCAGTTCAAAAAATTTTTAAATTAACAAAAAAAAAGTGACTGTGCATATTTTTGATATAACTTGAGAAATTATTTATGAAAATACACAGTATTTACATTTTATAAAAGCAAATATTATATTTACTTGCATATAATTTATACTTGCATATAAAAAAATATTACAAAATTTTAAATTAAAAATGAGCATTTTATTAATTTATAAAAACACTTATATCTTATAACATATCAATTATTTTTAAAATTGCTGAAGACAAATCACTTAAATATGTATGAAGAATATCCATACCAAATTTCATGCAATTATCTTGAATAGATTTTGAGTTATATCATTTTAAAGTTAGGAAAAGTGTGAAAAATCCATCATGGAGAAAAATCACTTTGAAGTTTCATTAATGAAAATCAGTTACAAAAGTGAAATTTTAGTACCTGATGGATTTTTAACTTCGAGTACGTAAGTAAATCAGTTAATGTCTTTAGACCTCTGATTAAGGTTTATTTTGGCTAATAGTATCTTTCTACGGTACAATTTGTATGCAATTGTACTTTTGTTAGCAGTTTTTCGGATACGTCGACATATTTTTCGTTTCAAAACTTTGACATCTGTCAAAACGTTCTTTTGTTTATATCTTCGGTTCTACTCAAGATATAATCATAAAATTAATGTGAAACAATAAAGAATTATGTTTCAAATTTTTTTGCGAAAATAAAACAAAAAATGACCTTTTGAAGGATTTTTGTGTCCCAGCCCCTCATAAAGGAACAATTTTTTATTTACTAGATATTACATTGAATCAATATAGTACGTACCGCTCTGTTCGAGGTTGTTTATTAATTGGGATTATAAAGTACGTTTTATCAGGCATTTTGTAGCACAGTTTTTATTTTATTAAAAGCTAGAACTCTACTAATTACCCTTGTTTGGCTGTACAAACATTACAGAAGAAAATCACCCCGAAATTGTACCTAATTTTTTAGATCTTTTTGTTTTGGGACATTGTTAATTGGATTATAAAGTATTTTTATCAGAGATTTTCAAGCAATTTTATTTTAATAAAAGCCTTAGCCCTACTAATTAACTTGTTTGTCTTTACATAGATTACAGAAGGAAATCACCCCGAAATTGCACCTAATTTTTTTGGATATTTTTGTTTGGGGCATTATTAATTGGATTGTAATGCATTTTGGGAGTGAGAGAGGGTATAATAGAGAGGGGGAGGTATAGAGAAAGGGGTATAAATAAGTATTTTTAACAAACAATTTCAAGCAAATTTTAAATAATTAAAATTTGCTTGAAAATTGATTTTGCTTGGCCCGAGCCCTACTAATAACTCTTGTTTGTCTTCACAGAGATTACAGAAGGGAATCACCCCGAAATTAGACTCACTGGCCAACAAAGGAATGAAAAATGACATTCAGATGGACGAGAGAACGAGGGTGTAGATGCATTTCTTCTTCCAGAAGCTGAAACTTCGCTTTCTAAAGGCCAAAAGCTGAGCTTGCACTTCATAACCTACGAGCGATTTTCAGTTGATAAGATATTTCTCAAAACCCCCCTGTCCTAATGAACTGTGATGGAGATATACATATTTATTACCAAACATTTGTAACGAAAGAAGTTTACTGTGATGTAAACATTCCTTCACATTTTCCAGGAATATCTTTCTCGTGTAGATTTAGGTGTCAGTGTCTTAGGAAAGGCAAAAGGTGGCAGAATAATTTTTCTTCCCTCACGAAGCAAGTTTCATTTGATCGTGAACTCATTAACTATCAAAAAGGCTTTTTTGGTTATGTATATAGATTACTTAAGGGTATTGGATCATTGGATGTAAATACAGCTGTCTGCGTACAAAAATATTCCGAGAGTACGATTTGTATTATTCTGTTTTACTGAAATAAAATTAATGAGGCATAAATGTTCTTCAATGGAATATTTTTCGAAAGTAGCTTTTGATATACATTTGTATGTGCAACTAATGATTTATAGAACTGATCTTGAGGACATCAAAATTCATTTCAAGCAGTTTGTCTTGACCTATGGTTAACGACCCAAAACTGGGACGCATATTTCTAGCATATTTAGTTGTTTCATTATAAAAATGAATAAATCGCTTGCAACTCGAAACGAAATTACCAAGTATTGTATTTATATTGTAATTTCTACGAAAATTGTTGCCTTAATTTTTTTTAAATACATTTTAATGTATAAATGTGGACCATAATGGCACTACATTAAGTCTTTGATATTAAACAAATAAAAAATGCTTGAAATAGTTTAAATGTTGAAAACTGCTTTGGGAAATACCGAATTTTACAATCCAGTTGATTTTATCATACACTTTTCATTCAGTATTGAAGTATTTCCATAGCAATATTTTATTATAAGTATCATATTTGTTTCTTGTTGTGTGATTAGTATTTCCAGTGTTTTTGTATTGAACAGATAATTTCGACTCCCGTGATTTTTCAAACCAAATAGTATATTTGTTCTGACTAAATATTAGCTTACATCAAAGGTAGCACTGATGGATTTAAGTTTTCTAATTATCGGATGCTACAAAACAGTTAAAAAATGAATAAAGTAAAATGAATAAACTAATTTACATAATTTATATACCATTATTCCAATGAAATGTAGTTTTTTTTTATTATTAAAAGGCTTTGATGCTTTTTGCTTTCTCATATATTGCTAAAATTATAATTTGTTAGTACATCAAACATTAAAAATTCTATTTCCCCAAAAAATTATTTTAAAAAACTATTTTTTTAAATATACGCAACATATTTTTATAAGAAATCTACCACGCAACACAAAAAACTAGTTTCTCAATAACGACTTCAAACTTTCTATTGAATTGTGATAATTCGAAAACATGAAATTATATAAATAAATATTTAAGAAATCAAATATTTTTTTAATATTTTCCGTTTTCTGCGAAAAATAGTTTTTATTTTTTTTAACAGTTTTCAATTATAGTGAAATTTTAAGAGAATATGAAATGAGTATGTTTATAGTCTTCAAATTACACAATTTTTCAAAGTGTTGTAATTCTATCTCTCTCTGTCTTACTAATTCAATAACACTTAAAAGTATCAAAATCTTTCATTTCACTTCCATTCGTTAAAAAGAACAATTTTTCACAATGATTCATTGATTGAAAATAACGATTAGTAAATAATCTGTCAGAAATCACATCAAAATGTTCACAAACTAGATCAAATAATCTTCATACTTTAATTACAAAAAATATCTGCTTGCATGCATAAATTAGTTCATAAAATCTTCTATTAAAATGTTATACTTTTAATCAGACACCCATAAAATGGCATTTTGCATATTGTTTTGTATCGTTTCCATTTAGAATTGTATATTTTGCTTTGTAAAGTATTTTGTGAACAAAACTTTTGTAAAATAGTTTATTACATGTTTTTGTAAATATCAATGAGGTGTAATAAAATTTGTTTTAAAAAAAATTCTAATGGATTTATTTTTTAACGTGTCATTACTTTACACTCGGTTACTAGTGCTACTGTTTTAATTTCACACATCAAGTGTTCATCGCTCCGCATATATATCACAATAGGTGCACTCGTTGTTGATATTGAAGGTTATGGCTCATTACCGACCACTATGGGTTGAATTCCATCATTCGATTATAAAACGTTTATGTCAGATGTGCTGTTTGCATCGAATTGAGCGGTGGACGTACTTTTCGCATTCGTATTAGGAATTTGTTCACCTTGTAGATGCGACGCCTATACATTCAAGAATTTCCTCCGAGGCCGTTGACACTCAGCAACGGATGTCTGGATCTTTTTGCATTCCCGTCTCTCTATCTTTATTCTTGTTTATTATGTATATATTTGGACATTTTGAAATTTTTTCGAAATTTCACATTTTGAAGCCTGATATCTAAACAAGTATTAAATATTTATGTTTCATTTCTATTATCATTTATAAAGCGCAAAGAGACGAAACAAATGCACCTCAAACGTCGTGCTCTTATAAAGGAGGCTGGAGCTAAGCTAAATTATGTGAGCGGCACGACATTTCAACTTTGAGGCGCTCTTACCGAGCCCGTTGACGCTCAGCATCGAATGTCTGGCTCTTTTCTTGGATTCCTCATCTGTCAATCTATCTTCCTGTTGAAGTTTCTATAATTTTTCTTGTGTTTATTGTGCATATATTTGGACATTTTGAAATGTTTGCGAAATTTCCACACTTCAAAGTCCGATATCCAAACAAACATTAAATATTCAAAGTTTCATTTATAAAGCTCATATTCGAAGCAAATGACACCTTAAGGGGGTCCGGGACACATTGAAATTTTTTTTTATTAATTAATTTAGAATATTTTTGTACTTATTACCCATCTATAACTATGAACAAATCACAATACAAAAAATTTCCAAATTTTTTAATTAAAATCTTTTGAAAAAAAGAGGGGTTATTTTAAATTGCTAAAACTCAAAATATTATTGATCCATTTTCAAAATTCTTACAGTAAATTATTCACAAATTTATAAACTTTCATTTTTATTCAGCAATTTAAAAAAGATTAATTTAATAAAAAATATTCGAATGAAAATTTTAAGGTACTTTTTTTTAAAAAGTCATATTTTTAAAAATAAATATTTGTTTCAAATTTGCTGAATCAAAATTAAAGGATAATGTTTGAAAAAGATATATTCCAAATTTCAACCCTTAAACTTTATCGGTTTTCGACTTATATCAATTTGAATACAGGAAATCTTGAAAAAATGTATCATGGAGAAAAACGCATTTAAAGTTTTAGAGACAGATGTTGTTGCCATGACAACAACTGTCAAGAGTGTTATATTTTCAAAACAACGCACCACAAAAATTATTATATCTCTAGTTCTAATTAAAATAGAAACATGATTTTGACGTCATTTTAAGCAGAAAAACTCAGATAATTTCTTAAAATAATAATAAAAAATTTCGAAAATTTGACTATTTTTGTGTCCCGGACCCCTTTAAACGTCATGTCCGCACAAAGGAGGCCGGAGCTAGACTATGGGCATATGGGTTACATAGACATATGGGTTACAGGAACAGTGGAGCCGAGTACTGTCTGCAGGGAGTAAAGGTAAAGGAGGGAGAAACAGTCAAGGATCTTGGGGTGATAATTCACAGGGATTTTAAAATGGGTCACCAATGTTCAGCTGCGGGTAAAAAGGCTAATAGGTTATTGGGGTATATTAAAAAGACTGTAACTTCAAGGGATAAGAATATAATCTTGCCGTTATATAAGGGTTTAGTAAGACCACATCTAGAATATGCTGTACAATTCTGGGCTCCATATATGAGAAAGGACATAGAATCAATTGAAAGGGTTCAGCACAGAGCTACAAACATAATAAAGGGGCTAGCAAATTTCGACTCTAATGAACGTTTAAGTAAGCTAAACATGTATACACTGGAAAGAAGAAGAAGGAGGGGGGATTTGATTCAGCTTTTCAAGTTGGTAAAACAAGGGGACACAGAGGGCTTAAATTTCAATAGGGATAACAGAACAAGGGGTCATGGGTATAAATTGAATAAGACACATTTTAATCGGGATTTAAGGAAAAACTACTATTTTAATAGGGTAATAGACAGTTGGAACGCGTTGCCAGAAAATATAGTTAATTCAAAGGGAGTGTACGAATTTAAGATACAATTGGATAGTCAGTGGGAATTGGGGAATTCATAAACAAAGGACCAGCCTTGTTGGGCTCGAGCCTGTAGCTGGTCGTCAATATTTGTATTTGTATAAATTAATGTAAGCGGCAGTTCACATTTTCGTGACTGAACTTCGCGCTGTGGCATCAGCTGATGACGTCAGATCCATGAGTATTTATAACATTCTTTGTTTAAAGCTCTTTTGGACTCGATATCCTTTATTCATGTATCATTTTATACTTTTCAAGTTAAGTTTTTTGTACTTACACTTTTTTGTGACATCCACAAATTAAGCTTGGTAGTACCCCGGTCTCGAAAGATAAGACGTATTTTACGTCAAAAATACCAAACACCCAAAGGCTAATCCTCTTGGTAGTTGTCACGACGAGTTATCTCGTCATTAGCGAAATTACCCGGATCTTGATGGACGAGACATCTTGTCATTGAGAAAATTGATACCATCTTGATGGACGATATATCGCGTCGAAACCACTAGGTATTTTAATTAACGTCGTACTGGAGCAACACAATGGGTTATTGGCGATGGTACGGGTCCAAACTTTGGGATGCGACATCGACAGCAAAACATCGATGTTTTTTATAGAACATCAATGTTTTGAAAACATCGACATCGATGTCGCATTCCTACTTTCCAGACCCTTCACCCTTGGCCACTTCGGTCTAAAAGTATGTTCAATTTGCTGATTATGAAAATTGTGCAACTAGATTATTTTTAAAACTGTACTTTTTTCATTTAAAAATAAAACATCGACAGCGTAAAAACATCGACAAGTATAAACATCGATGTTACAAAAACATCGATGTTAAATACATCGATGTTTTGAAAACATCGACATCGATGTCGCATCCCTAGTCCAAACCCTATGGGAAAGATCCGGGATAATAACTTGTTACCTTTCAACCACGATCAGATGACGAAGTTACTTGAGATGGCGTCCCATTCTCCAAACTTTCACACCATGACAGATTTCAAGTGCACCATCCCCCTTTGTACACGACGGTCTATGGTTAAATTCAAACTTGTAACCCTCTGGTTGCTAATCCGTTACACTTCCAACCGGGTGACCGCGGCCCCGAAACCACTAGGGGGGCTGAGGAGTTCGTGTAACTAAACATAATTGTATCCAAACGCATTCGATTCAAAAGCATGCCGTATGTGGTACTTTTGAATTTGCAATTGGACATGCAATCGGTAATGGTAATTTTAGTTTACGTCGTACTAGAGCAACACAACGGGCTATTGACGACGGTCCGGGATCAATCCCTCAAGGGAAAGATCCGAGGACAACACCTCGTAATTTTGAACCACGGTCAGATGACGAAGCAACACCTGAGCTGGCACCCCACTCTCCAAACTTCCACACCAACCCAACGTGAGGACTTTCGGGCACGACTGATTTAAGGTGCAACAGCCGCCTCTACACCATACGCTTACAAACATCCATGCCCGAACCCGGATTCGAACCAGGAACCTTCCGATCTCGGTAAATGGTAATTTTAGTTAACGTCGTACTAGAGCAACACAACGGGCTATTAACGACGGTCCGGGATCAGTCCCTTAAGGGAAAGAACCGAGGACAACACCTCGTAATTTTGAACCACGGTCAGATGAACTTCCGATCTAGAGGCTAACACTTTAACCACTATACCGTTTGGTCGGCGGGACATGCGATCGGAAAGTAAAATTAAATGAAACTGGATTTGTGGATGTTTCCCGGTACCTGGGGGGGAGGGAGGGAGGCAAAGAATAAAATATTGGAGGGTTTCAAAAGCAGCATTCGAGAAGAATTATTTCTAGAGGAAACCTTTGACACGAAATAATAGCAACTTTTCTACTAGAAACGTTGTGTTTTGAGCCAACTAGAGCATTATTTACAGAAAGCCGTCCTACATAGATGTTTATAGAAAGTGCTTACCCTACTTATTTATATTTTTGTATTTCACGATACGTAAAAAAACTTTTGTCGTTAAACGTCACCAAACACTCCTAGGAAAAAAAAATAGAATGTTTTTTCAGTAAAAGCATAAACTACTAGAGAGAAGAAAAACACTTTCGGTTAAGAATTTAATTAATTTAGCGTTATTTTGGTGAAGTTTGGTGGTGTTAATTATTAATACAAGCGACATACGGGTTAGAAGTTAACAAAACACTAGCGTCCTCTATTTACTTACAGGGTCAATCCATGTCAAATACAAATACAAATACAAATATTGACGACCAGCTACAGGCTCAAGCCCAACAAGGCTGGTCCTTTGTTTATGAATTCTCCAATTCCCACTGACTATCCAATTGTGTCTTAAATTCGTACACTCCCTTTGAATTAACTATATTTTCTGGCAACGCGTTCCAACTGTCTATCAGAAAAAAATCATCCAGAAAAAAAAGGATTTAACACCCATGATCACAGATTTTGATGAAACTTGGCATGTTTGTTCCTTTTATGGATTTAAGAACACGTATAAATTTGTTTTGCTCTATCTCAAGCGGCTTATGTTTTATAGCCAGTTAAAAGTTTTTGGAATTTTGCGGTTTTTAACAATCAGACGGAGGAAACCGAATTTGTTTTTTATAGAAAATAAATTATATCACCCTTGTTTATCGACCAACGTTGATAAAATTTTTTTAAGAGTTTACATTAATATGTAAAGAGTCCAGAAAAAAATAAATTATACCTGCAAGTATCTTATACATGATTAGAAAAAATTCCAAAGTTCTATTTATAGATTTTAAAAATAAAATGGTACGTTTTACGCTAAGTGGAATATCTTTAAAAGGGTTAAGGACAATCAAAAAAATTTTTTTTTTGTATTCTTGTTCTAAAAGATATGCTCTATCACATAAAAAAATAAAATGAATGGGTTTTTCACTCCTTTATTATTTTTTCTCACTTTAAAGATAGAAATCACTCGACTCACTCATATTCTTGAAATCGTTAAATTAGAATAACAATTTTAGTGAAATTATAATAAAATTTGAATGTGAATAATGCTTCTGGAATGGAAAATGTATTACAAGTGTTTTACGTTAAACACATATTCTTTCACACTCTGTTTTACCGTGACTGGTTGCATAAAATGACCACTGGGCTTTTAGTTGAAAGTCCTTTTCATGCAGACACACATTAATGAAGTTGTATTTATTTTTATACTGCCCAGAACATCAGTCACTGAAGTAGTGAATGTTTGCTATGTGGGTAGTTCTTTCAGAAAGGTAGTTACAGTTTTTTGGATCTCATACACCATACTCACGTCATGTTTAAGGTCATCAGATTTGATACAAAGAGGTAAATTCATTTTTTTATTGCTTGCATCATTGCAGTGAATGAATAATGACAGGATGAATAGTGCATGAATCTGAGGTCCAGTGGCAACCTTGCGCCTCTTTTTGAATTGTGAAAGCATAATTTTCACTAAAATCCAGAGATAACAGCTGTATTTAAGGAAACTGTTTCCTTTAAACTTTTAATAAATGAATCTTGTGATTTAGCAATGTATAAATGAGATATTGACCTGTTCAGTTTTTCTACTAAGTTATCACTAACCTCATCAACTGAGCTCGAGCACCCTATCATTTCAGTTCGATCAGTCAAAACCCACTGATTGTACTCGACAGGGTCTTCATCATCATAGTTTTCAAATTTTGACTGTAAAAACTGGACAAGGCTATATTTTGATGGACACTTGTCGCAATGCCTTAGCATACATTCTCTTACAGTTCCTTCACAAACAATATACGAAAAAGGTCTTTGTAATCCTCTTCAATACCTGCTCAGTGAATCAATAAAATCACATTTTGATGTATTGTGCAAACATACTCTAAGTGTGTGCTACTGGCACCAGCCAAAACACACCATATAAGGTACTAATCAAAATTGAAGACATATCTTTTTTGTCACAGCTTGAGTGTATTTATTGCTTATAATATTTCTTGAAATAAGTTACTGTGTTAGTGAGTTGACTAGTTTAGAACTAGTTTTTAAAACTAAATTTAAATTGTAATGTAATTTTATTTACTTTAATTAGACCTAATTGTTGAAAATAAAGAAATTAATTATCTTATTTCTTTATAATCTCAAGATATAATTGTGGATAACCTATTTTAAAACATTTTTTTTGTACACACACAGGCCTGATTAACAATATTAATTATACTATATTACTTTAATAATTGTAAATTTGTGTTAGCTTTGTCTCATTTTATTTGAAATTAGTTGATATATGTGACATTTGTAGTTAAAATTTTACTAAAATTGTAACTTTAATTTAACGTTTTTAAGAAAATTAGTGAGTCAAGTGATTTCTATCTTAAAGTGAGAAAAAATAATAAAGGAGTGAAAAAACCATTCATTTTATTTTTCCATGTGGTAGAGCATATCTTTTAGAACAAGAACACAAAAAAAATTTTTTGATTGTCCTTAACCCTTTTGAAGATATTCCACTTAGCGTAGAACTCGCCATTTTATTTTTAAAATCTTTAAATAGAACTTTGGAATTTTTTTCTGACTATGTATAAGATACTTGCAGGTATAATTAATTTTTTCTTGGACTCCTTACATATAGATGTAAACTCTTAAAAAATTTCATCAACATTGGTTGATGAACAAGGGTGATATAATTTATTTTCTATAAAAAACAAATTCGGTTTCCTCCGTCTGATCGTTATAAAAACCACAAAATTCCAAAAACTTTAACAGGCTATAAAACATAACCCATTTGAGATAGAGCAAAAAAAATTTATAAGTGTTCTTAAATCCATAAAAGGAACAAACATGCCAAGTTTCATCAAAATCTGAGACCATGGGTGTCGGACCCTGGTTGAACTGACCCTACAGTAAAAACCTCTCTCACAGGGGCCGCTGTAGCCCAGTTGGAAGAACAACGCATTGGTAACTGGAGGGTTGCGAGTTCGAATCCAACCAAAGACCGTCGAGTCGTGTACAAAGGAGGCTGGTACACGTTAAATATGTCGTGGCCTTAAATATCCTCACGTTGGCGTGGTGTGAAAGTTTGGAGAGTGGGATGCCAGCTCATGTGACCTAACTATCTGAGAGTGGTTCAAAACTAACAATGTGCTATCCTCGGTTCTTTCCCGTTGGGATTGATCCTGGAACGTCGTCAATAGCTAATACGAAGTTAATTAAAAAATTCCCAATTACGTAGCTCCAGTGCGACGTTAATTAAAAAAAAAACTAAACCTAGTCTCTTTCCCTTCGGGTCTAAACTTGGATCGTCGCCAATAGCCCGTTATGTTGCTCCAACACGACGTTAATTAATATACCTACCTAAAATTAGTAGGTTGTTAGCGCAGTGGGCATACCCATGATAAAAATGGGAAGGGTGGGAGTAAAGTGGCAACAAGTAAAATCAAAACATCAAAGCACATGGGGATATAAGTGGTGCGCACACAAAAATAGGGGGGACCTACGTGAAAGACATTCTATAAACAAAAATATATATGGCTTCAATTATGAGGTCGAATGCTCTAATTTTCTGTTACTCGATTGTTAATTTGCAGCAGCGAAGTGCAACGTTTGCAACTGGGGATACCCAGATATAATTTTCTCTACTATGAACCACGCGCGAATAAAAAAAAAATGGTTCTATATTTTGTCCGTAGTTGTGCATCTTATTAGCTCTAATACCTTAACGCCTTTGGGTGAGTGCGGTTTTCACGGGGCCAAGGTTTTTGAGTGATTTTTTCACATGGGCCTACTGTCCCCATGCGATTTTTTCCCGCTTTCAACCCACTCTGTTCCTCAATCACTCTTTTTTGCTTTTCTTGTGTCTGATCTAGCTTTTTGAAATATGCCATAAAACCCTAACTAATATATCTCTAATATTATTAAAGGAAGTGTTTGTCTGTCTGTTTCTTGCGCGCAAAGTCCTGACGAATCTATGGCACTTACAGTAATGGGATTTGTCACACAGGTAGTCCGAATATTTTACAATTTTAATGTCGAGGCGAATTTTAAAATTCAACCTAGAATATTTTAAATGAATTTAATGAAATTTAATCATTATTGAATGTAACAGCATAGAAGAGATCACAGATTCTAAATTCATTTTTTCGTTTCACTTTGATTTTGCGCGAAGGAATGTTTTTTCAACAGACGATAAAAAACAAATAATCTTTTAACTGCGGTTACTTAGTTCGTTTTTTTTCTATTTCCTAGACCGTTAAAGATAGAGTAAAAATTTCAACGGATTTGAAATCTGCGGAAAATTTTACACCAGATTAATACCTTATATCACGGCGTTGCCCGTGGGCAACGCCAGGCTAGCCACGCAGTGGCTAGTATATCATGATAGAAATGTCAGTACGTGATTTTTGTTCGCAAGGATGAAAGATTCCGTGCCAGGGGATGCCGATTGTGCAAGACATACACTACAAAAACAAAAACTAATTTTCTGCTCAATAAAAACTGTCTCCAGGGGAAAGGTAATTTTAGTTAACGTCGTACTAGAGCAACACAACGGGCTATTGACGACGGTCCGGGATCAGTCCCTTAAGGGAAAGATCCAAGGACAACACCTCGTCATTTTGAACGACGGTCAGATGACGAAGCAACACCTGAACTGGCACCCCACTCTCCAAACTTCTACGCCAACCCAACGTGAGGACTTTCGGCCACGACAGATTTAAGGTGCACCAGCCGCCTCTACACCATACGTTTACAAACATCCATGCCCGGACCCGGATTCGAACCAGGAACCTTCCGATCTAGAGGCTAACACCTTAACCACTATACCGGTTGGTCGGCTCCAGGGGAAAGGATGGTTATCTGATCGTGGTTTAAAATTACGCGTTATCCTGGACTGTCTCCAAAAGCCCACATTGTATTGCTCCAGTCAGACGTTAATTGAAATACCCACCTACGTACAACAGAGAAATGTAGGTAGGTAGATGAATCAATATAACGGACTATTGACGACGGCTCGGCATTAATCAAAAAGTGAAAAAGATACGATGATCTTAATTTCGAACAAAGGTCAGATGACCAGATCAACACCTGAGCTGACACCTCGAACTCTAAGCCTTCAGGTAACACGACGGTCTTGGGGTGGATCGTGTTTCGAACTGGTAACACTCCGGTTGTTAGTCCGCTACTCTTCCGACCGGGCTACAGCGATCCCTGATGAAGAAAGGAACTGATGCAAACAAATCAAATAGCAGGAACTAACAGACAACTAACGAAACATCACAGCTTTTCATGACGAGAGCTCTTACAGGTTCTACGTGTAATTAAAATCAAACTTCTTAACAAATCTACTTCAGTTTTATAATTAATTTGATTGGTTGCAGTTTTAAATTTAACTAGGGGGCCCGCCCCCTGCTCGCTAACGCTCGCCAACCCCAGGAGGATTGCTTCGCAATCCTCATTGGTTCCTTATGCTCGCTTCGCTCACATCAATGAAGACATGTGTCCTAGCAGAAGAAATTGTTTACAAAATATGATATTCCACTAAAATATTTTTCAAAGCTAAATTTTTTTGCTGTTTTTCAGAAAAGATATATACACAGTACCTATAGAAACAGAATTCAAATGAAAACTTTGAGCAAATTTTGACTCGAAATGTGATCGCTTATTTGGAAATTGAATACCCAGCATGTTGTTTGTGTGTACATTTACCCCTGCACTCGAGCCACCCACGCTTTTTCATTGAGTTTGTTGTCGAAAGTTGTAGTGCAAGCGTCTTGTTGAACTATAATTGTTGGCCTTGAAAAGGACCTTTTTTTTAATGGCCCTGAAAAGATCCTCCGCTTTCTTTGATTTCTATTATTAACTGCAACAGCTGAACTAAAATTCATTTTTTTTTCTCAATAAAATTTCATTTGAAAACGCTATAAATTCAATTGAAGCGCGAGGCTACGTGATAAACAAACAACCGTACAATATTGCCAAAACGTGATTACAAATAACGTCTTTTTTGCGTGCCACGTAAGAGAATTATATATATAGATTCCTAATTTGCTACATGCTAAAATAGGACAAACTAGAGGACAATTTTGGGCTCATTGCTTAATGGCTTTGTCATGATATACACAATGAACGTAGATCTACAAACCAAAAACCTACAACTATATAGAAAAGCTACTATGGAATTGAGGGTCCAAAACTGAAATTTTTTTTCAATGATGGGGTAATTTTCGAACGAAAGGTTTGAAAGTATCTGTTCTAATTCCAAGTAAGCACATTGTGTTGCTCTAGTACGACGTTAATTAATAATCTCTACGATTATAAAAGGAAGTGTTTGTCTGTTTTTTTTGCGGGTGTAAAATCCTGACGATTCTATGGCACTTACAGCAGGTGAGATTTGGCACATAGGTAGTCCGAATTTTTTGCAATTTGTGTGTCGTGGCGAAATTTTAAAATTCAATCTAGAATATCTTTAAATGAATTTAATAGTTTTATTCTCTACCTGGCTTCTTCAAACGCGTTTCGTCAGGGTGAAAGAAGAAACCCCCTAAAATGAGCTTTTTCTCCCCCACGTGACCTTTTTTTATTTTTTCGCTAGAGATTGTGATGTCACGTAAACTTTCTCCCCCCCCCCTAAAAAAACGCACTCTGCGTTAAAAAAAAGACAGATTACATTTCATGTCCCCTTTTCGGCGAATGAGAGCAAGAAATAAAAAATACATATTGAATGTGATTTATAAGTATTTTTTCGTAAAATCGGAATCGTTAAGGGGGTCCGGGACACAAAAATCGTCAAATTTTCGAATTTTTTTTTATTGTTTTAAGAAATTCTCTGTGATTTTTTGTTTAAAATGACGTTTAAATCATGTTTCTATCTTAATTAGAACTAGAGATATAATAATTTTTGTGGTGCGTTGTTTGGAAAATCTCACACTCTTGACAGTTGTTGTCATGACAACAACATCTGTCTTTAAAACTTTAAATGCTATTTTCTCCATGACACATTTTTTCAAGATTTCCTGTATTCAAATTGCTATAAGTCGAAAACCGATAAAGTTTAAGGGTTGAAAGTTGGAATATATCTTTTTCAAATATTATACTTTAATTCTGATTCAGCAAATTTGAAACAAATATTTACTTTTAAAAACATGACTTTTTAAAAAAAAAGTACCTTAAAATTTTCATTCAAATGTTTTTTATTTTTTATTAAATTAATATTTTTTAAATTGATGAATCAAAATTAAAGTTTATAAATTTGTGAATAATTTGTTGCAAGAATTTTAAAAAATGATCAAGAATATTTTGAATTTTAGCAATTTAAAATGACCCCTCTTTTTTTCAAAATATTTTAATTTAAAATTTTTAAAAACCTTTTGGAAAAATTTTGTGTTGTGATTTCGCTTATTAGTTAAAAGAGTAATCAGTACAAAAAAATTCAAAATTCTAAATTAATTAATAAAAAAAAAATTTGATGTGTCCCGGACCCCCTTAAAGACAGATTAAAAATTTCAACTGATTTGAAACCCGCGGAAAATTTTATACCAAATAAAAACCAAACACCACGGGCAACGCCGGGCTATCCACGCGGTGGCTAGTACCAAATATAAGTAACAAGACATAAATGTCAGGAAAATTGCTCCTCAATTCAGTAACCAGATAACTCGAGAAGTGATTGCAGTTGTCAGGCAAAAGAAACGTTTATTAATAAAAATGAATAAGTTTTTTTGTGCATTTAAAAAACATAGCGTTATCTCTACTATTATAAAAGGAAGTGTCGGCGTGAATTGTCCTGATGAATCTATGGCTCTTACATTAATGGGATTTGGCACACTAGAAGTCCGAACTTTTTGCAATTTTGTAAAAAGCCCGAATTTTAAAATTCAATCTAGAACATTTTAAAATTAATTCAATGATATATTTAAATGTTATTGTTTTCCTTAGAATGACAACAGCATAAAAGATCAGATTCCAAATTTACTTTTTCCGTGTTTCCGTTTGAACGCTTTCTGCCGAAGAACAAAAGAAATAAAAAGTTTTAACTGGAGTTATGTAGTTCTTTTTTCTATCTCCTAGATCGTTAAAAATAGAATAAAAATGTCAATTTGAAATCTACGGAAAATTTCACATTAGATCGATATCTAAAAATATGATATTCTTTAAATAAATACTTTTCAAATTGAAACTTTTATATTTTTTCCAATACGAACGTCGCCGCGAAGAGTGACCTTCGTTTGATTCGAGATTAATTCATTTTGATTTCCTGAGAAAAGGATTCGAGCGAAGCAAAAGAAATAAAGTTGTGACCGGCGTTCTGAAGAGCTTTTTTCTATCTCAGCTATCGTTAAAGATATAATAAAAATTTGAACGGATTCGAAATCTGCGAAAAATTTTACAACAGACAAATACTTATACGTTTCTTTTTCTTTAAAAAAATAATTTTCCAATTAAATATTTATATTTTTGCAAGAGATTGTGACGTCACGCCGATTGGATAGCTTCGCAATTCAAATGTGGCCGCATTTGACAATGACGAGGACATCACGGCGTTGGTTTGTGAGCAACGTCGTGATGGCTGTTATCCAATAGACAACAAATTCCCACTTGGTTTGAGAAGCAAACCACACCACGGGCAACACAGTGTCCGAGTGTTTTGCTTTGCAATGCCAGTTCGCTCTGTAATAGAAACTGATCACGGTTGCAAAATACCAACTATAATACCGCACTCTAAATCTGTAACACATTGTTAAAATGCGTAAACTCAATTTAAAAAAAAATCTTTAAAAAATTCCTTTTTTTTAATATTTACTAGCAGAATTACCCTCCGTTACTAGAGTTGAATTGGTTAACTTACTTCCGCTTTCTTTAATAAATTGTAATTTCTCTTCATCACGTAAGAACTACCACTCCAATAACGGTACACAATTATTCAATGCATAAATGTAATTAAATGTCATACTTAACATTTTACATTTAAATGTAGAATTAAAATTTTCAGTAAGAAAGAAGTCTAGCTATATAGAGTGTGATAATGTTGCCTAGAATACATAGAATAGTTCAGAGTATTGCATGAACGAAAATGCTTTGTATGTCGTTTAAAAATAAATACGTTTCCCAAAATTATCTTGATTGCAAATGTTTTTGAAACTAATTAAACCATTACTTACCTTGATTAGTTATTAAACGATAAACACCAAATTAGAAATCCAGGAAAAACATCTTAAAACAGATTTTAAAGAAGCTTCGAACAAAAAGTAATGAATGTGTTCTTTAATTTAAAAATAGATTCTTGGAATATAACGGACATATTTAACATAGCAAACGATTTAAAAAATACCAAGGTTGCCATATTAGATACTAGTACTATTTTAAAAGGTTTTTTCTGTATATATTATTCTTTTATCGTCTGTTCCAAATCTTCATAATTTTTACATTTCGGTAAAGAAAAAGTATTTATGGTGGTAATTTTTATTATATTCCACAGAATAGTAATATAACACGCTGGGGCACCTCATACATATTTTTTAATGACATAGCATCAAAATTTTTATTTTTTGACTAGTGCAACTTTTTTTGCGGGGTGCGATATGTTGAATTAATTTTGTGATACTGGTAGACACAAAATCGAATATAAATTATGCATATCATATCTATTTCTACAAAAATGGCTTTGGATGCTAAAATTAACTTAACAAATAGAAGAATTTCTGAGTCTTTTGAGACATGCAGTTATCCTAAAAATAGTTTTTACCTTTCCTTAATACAATTTTTTCGTGTGAGAATTGAATAGATTTCTGCAATTCCTCCACTTATTCTGAAAATAACTTGGTGACACAGAAAGAGACAAAATATGCTTCATTCGAGACATTTTTGAAAATGAAATAAAAATCGCGAAAGGCCATTTTTTTTTAAGAACAAAGAATTTTTCAGAGCAAGGATTATTAAAATTCTTTTTCAAACTATCTCCTTACGTTCCGAATTGAATCAAATTCTGTCTTGATACTTCTTACTTGGGAAAATAATTCATTTTTCAATGCATATATTATGTTAAGAATCTAGTCTTAAAATAAACTGCTCTTCGAGAAATGAGAGATGCCTTATCTCATATTGACTACACTAAAACAAAGTATCTGGTTTTTTGATGATTCAAATTACTCAAAAAGCCAATCGCCTAAATGCAGAGTATTTTTAATTTATTTCGTAGAATTGTTTCATCAATGACAGATGTCTCTTATATTTTAATATAGCAAATGCATCTTTACTAAAAGCAAACCCACTGCTAATTTATATACACCACCACTAAACATTCCTCGAATAATCCCATTTTTCTCTTTCAATCTACAATGCTTTTTATTCATCAACCCTCACAACTAACTCTACCATTTAATTTTTCTCACTGGTACCGTCATGTGGTTCATATCGCCAATACATGTTTACACCACATCAAGTATCCCATGACCTTTCTCACCAAATCGACACTCGTCAACCATGGCTCCAAACAGGTACGTTCATACATCCCACCCCGGCCAAAGTGACACAACTCATAATTGCAGAATTTGAGAAACATTGACTCAAAGGATACTATGAAACTTACAGGGGTTGGACAAAATAATGTGAACACCTGTGAAAAGATAATTTTTATTATTATTAATAGGCTGTTGGTCCTTTTTGCATGAATTACAGCTTGTATCCGTGGAATTGTCAAATACAAGTCACGTACAATATTCAGAAGGGATACATTCCCACTCAAATGACAAAAAAGTCCCCAATTTAGAAAGTGTCCTTGAAGAGGGGAATCAACTGCGCAGATTGTTTTCCAAAATACCCCACAAAGGTTCAATTATATTGAGATCAGGGGATTGAGGGGACTAGATGAGGTGCTTTATTTCATTGTCGTGTTCATAAAACCAGTCTCGGGCAATTCCACAGGTGTGAATGGGGGCATTATCATCTTGGAAGACTGGTCGTTTATCAGGAAACACAGTTTGCACCATTGGGTGAAGAGGGTCGGCAAGAAGACTGACATAATCCTCTCCTGTAACACGGCCATTCAGAGCAACAAGTGGGCCAAGACCACGATGTGATATCGCACCCCAGATCATCACTGAACCGCCGGCATGCTTAACCATAGGCCAAAGACAGTCAACTTGATAGGCTTCTGGTGGCGTTTTCCAAACGTAAACACGTCCATTTGTCGGGAATAATGTGAACGACGATTCGTCTGACCCTATTACATTCTCCCATTGATGTTGTGTCCAATTTTTATGCTTGCGACACCATATTCGTCGCTTCAAGGCATTGCATGGTGTAATCAATGGTTTTGAAATAGCCGCTCTACCATGAATATTTGCCATATGCAGTTCACGCCGGATAGTTTTTGATAAAACTGCTTCCTGTAGATGTGTTCATCTGAGATGTTATCTGGGATGCTGTTGTCTTGTGCTTTTTTTTTTTTTGCCACAATCCACTTCAAAACCCTTGTTTCTGTCATTCATCTTCAATTTTCGACCACTGTTGTGCTTTTTAGATGTTTTCCCCCAATTCAAATATGCTGACATTACAGACAACACTGTACTTCTTCCAACACCTAGAAGAGTGGCCGTTATAGTTACTGAGGCTCCAGCAAGACAGGCCCCAACTATTATGCATCTTTCGAAATCAGAGATCAGCCATAAAGCAATTTTAACACAGAAATATATTTTGCATCCGACTTCCATCACTGCTAGTAGCAGACTGATGTGTGTACTTTCTCATCCGCTAGGTGGCACCCTTCACCACTAGAGGGCAGGAGTATACGAGAGGTTTCTTTCGAGTGCTATTTTTTCCACAAGTGTTCATATTATTTTGTCCAACCCCTGTATATTGAAATAGTTTTAGCTTCTTTTAAATTTTAGGTGAGTATCTATGGTGGTAGCTTCTATTACATTCTATAGAATAGTAATATAACATGCACCTCATACATATATTTCAATGCCATAACATCCAATTTTTTTTACTTGTGTCAGTTTTCTTGCCAGGGTGCGACATGTTTACTTTTTTTCATTTGAGATCGTACTGCCCATTTCACATCGAGATGCACGTACAAACTTAACAGAACCCCGCCTTTGCTGTCAATCAGCCTGTGTGCACTAATGCAATAATCATTAAACAAATCCTTTTCTGCCTGGAGGAGACAACACTAACTTCATACTTCCTCTAACTCTTCAAGAGTGTTACAGAACCGCATCAAACCCCTCATACAACAGTAGCACACACATCAGCGTGCTTATAATCCTTTAAACTCTTATTTAATCGAACTGCTGTTCGACGCCCTCATATATCAATATTGTGTGCAAAACTTTTCAACTGTCTGTTCGAACATATCGTATGTCGCACAGAAAGTTAACACGACTTAGTTTTAAGAGACCCCAATCGATAACAGAGTGGCAACGAAAACCTTGAAAAAAGTTCCCCGATGGTCTCACAATAATTTCCCTGGTTTTAAAATTCCCTTAAGAAATTTGTGATCAGTGATTGGTATCGATATACAGTATCCACACACTATTTTTTAAATATTTAGGGTCAGATGGGGTAAAAAGATAATTATCCGCAAATATTTTGTAATTTTTCTCTACAGATATTTTTAATGTTTTTGTAAGGGTTGGGAACTAGCAATTGAAAAAAAAAAAAAAAAAAAAAAAAAAAACCACCAAGATTTGAGGTTTTTATGGATTTAGTGGATGGTTGCAGAGAATGTTTTGATCGAAATATCATTACATCTCATTATATGCATAAAAGTGTACTTTACAGAAAAAAAAAAAAAAAAAAAAGAGCAAAAATGTAGTTATCTTGTTTTTGCAGTAACCTGACCCTACATACAACTTACAGAAGTTGTAAGTTAAAGCATACACATTTTGGGATTAAATATGCACAAAGTGATTTTTATTTCAGAGGGCAGCATTTAAAAATGTGAACAAAAATATACAACTTATAAAAAAAGGAACACCACACAAGTTAATGAAAAATACAAGATCGTACCGATGCGTCGAGTGTCGGAAAGAATCCATGCACAAGCGAGTTTAAGGTATGAAGACTTTAATGTGCTTTTAACAATTAAAGGTTCAATACAGCTGACTTGGAAAAAAAAGAGAAAATATTTACAGAGTTTGACAGTCGTCAGTCATTGCATGATAAGAAATCCCAAGAGCTGTTCTAAGCATGAAACAGCATCTATTCAGTTTCTGTTTTAACCCAGAAGTTACTAAGCATTTACCAGTTTAGTACCGAAAGAGACAGATTCAATTTGTACTAAATTCAGATAAATTTACACTTCGGATGACAAAAAAATATTGAGAAGAAAAGGATAAAAATACCTCATGAACATGATTATCGGATGGAAATCCACTAGTTCACATTGTCACAAATTCTGGAACACCAAACATCACACTGATACAGAATACCGAACATAAAAAAATAATACATTACGCACAGACACATAAAGAGCTATCTTAAGTAAATTTCGTTATGTTATTTCACTTTTTTATACTCTAAATACCCAGAAAACATTTTTTGTTATATCCAGCAAGTAAAGAGTCTTAACGACGACACAGCTTGAGGGCATGCTTGGACTGTCCGTTCTTCGCGCGGGGTCTCGCACGAAATATCAGTTCTGCACTCTCTTCAAACTGTGACTCCTAATAGAAAAGATTGGAAATATTTTTTTGTAGTGTTGCATCCGGTTTTACTGAAGTAAAGTTAAATGTCGAGGAGAGTGATTCTAGCTCTGCATGGGCGTGTTTTCCTCTGGGCACGGCTGCTGGTTGAGGTGTTTGCTGTTACCAGAGTCCAAGTGCACTGTCGCGAAGCGCTCGATGTCATCCAGGCTGAGGTGTCGCAGCTGATCCACCAGATTCTGGGAATGAAAGGAAACACTTGTCAAATAAGAAATTTAAAAGTACTTGAGAGAAAAATTGTGTTAAGCATTGAAAATGGCAGAAAACAAGGAGCATTTTCGATATAGTATGCTTTTAGTTTCCGAAACAGCAAGACTTCGCAGGAGCAAAATATGTGCTTTGTGTATGGTGAGGGTGTCGTAAGTGGTCCAGAAAGTTTCGTCACCTGAATCAGATTGAGGGTGGCAACAAAATTATCAAACAAAAATTTCCCTGATTTTACATTTCCCTTGATAAATGTCATGATCTGTGATTGGTATCTATATACAGTATACACACATTATTTTTAAATATTTAGGGTCATATGGGGTAAAAGGACGATTCTCTAGAAATACTTTGTATTTTTCTCTTCAGATATTTTAATTGTTATTGCGCAAGGGTTGGAATCCATAATGGAACTCTTACAATAGCAATTGAAAAAACTGGAGAAAAAATACAAACTATTTTGATTATGAACATATTACATCTGACCCTACATTATCATGCTACTATACTTCGAAATCAAATGCAAATATGCATAACAAAATTTTACAAGGGGTGAAATTAAACATAATTAGTTACAAAAATTTCAAATTGTATACGAGTTGTATCGCCAGCTTCATGGCGATGATACACTGCAGCCGCGACAAAAAAAATGGTGGTCGTGTTCAAAAATTACGACGGCGGTGTTCTTTATTAGAATTACAATTTCGGTGAATCCTATTTATTCTATTCTCTAAAGTACTTGGAATAACGCATGCCATTTCTAAATAGCACAAATGATAATAGTGACCATTTAAGTTATCAAAAGTTCCCTGATTTTTCCAGAATTTAGAATGTCCTTCCCCCCTCAATTCCATTTAGGGTCTTTTTTCAGTTTTAACCTTTAGACTATGGCCTGTACAGCAGTGTACCTTGATTGTCCCAAGAAGGAATTTAGACTACTAGAGGGCTGACGCCCCCTGCTCGCTGACGCTCGCCAACCCCCGGAACTGCAAGCAGTTCCCTCCGCGATCCGAGCTTGCTTCGCTCGCCCATAGGACACTACAATTCTTTAGTCTAGCTTAAAAGGGGCCCTATTTAGTCTACATAGACCTGAAAATTGATCTGATTATGCATTGCTGAACGATACAGCTACAGTTCTGAGAGAGCAGCAAGAAAGAGGATCTCTGGGGACCACTATGTACTAAATTCACTTTGAGGAACAGTATGGGTGAGTATTTACACTAATAAATAGATTTTTGGGACAATATATAACTGAATGTATTTACAATAACAACAAATTCTGGGTGATATGATATTTGAGTATTTACACGGTGCAAAACAGTTTATTCAAAGACCCTTTTTATGTATTGCTGAACCATACAGCTAATGTCCTGAGGGAGCAGCGAGAAAGGGGGACTCTTGGGACTACTATGTACTAAATTCACTTTTAAGAACAGCGTGGGTGAGTATTTACACTGACAAATAGATTTCTTTGTACATGTACATTTCTTTGTAGATATGACAATGTATTTACAATAATAACAAATTCTGGGGTATATGATATTTGAGTATTTACAAGGTGCAAAACAGTTTATCCGAAGACCCTTTTTACGTATTGCTGAACCATACAGCTAATGTTCTGAGGGAGCAGCGAGAAAGGGGAACTCTTGGGACTACTATGTTCTAAATTCACTTTTAGTAACAGTGTGGGTGAGTATTTACACTGACAAATAGATTTCTGGGATATGATATGACAGTGTATTTACAATAATAACAAATTCTGGGGTATATGATATTTGAGTATTTACAAGGTGCAAAACAGTTTATCCGAAGACCCTTTTTACGTATTGCTGAACCATACAGCTAATGTTCTGAGGGAGCAGCGAGAAAGGGGAACTCTTGGGACTACTATGTTCTAAATTCACTTTAAGTAACAGTGTGGGTGAGTATTTACTGACAAATAGATTTCTGGGATATGATATGACAGTGTATTTACAATAATAACAAATTCTGGGGTATATGATATTTGAGTATTTACAAGGTGCAAAACAGTTTATCCGAAGACCCTTTTTACGTATTGCTGAACCATACAGCTAATGTTCTGAGGGAGCAGCGAGAAAGGGGAACTCTTGGGACTACTATGTTCTAAATTCACTTTTAGTAACAGTGTGGGTGAGTATTTACTGACAAATAGATTTCTGGGATATGATATGACAGTGTATTTACAATAATAACAAATTCTGGGGTATATGATATTTGAGTATTTACAAGGTGCAAAACAGTTTATCCGAAGACCCTTTTTACGTATTGCTGAACCATACAGCTAATGTTCTGAGGGAGCAGCGAGAAAGGGGAACTCTTGGGACTACTATGTTCTAAATTCACTTTTAGTAACAGTGTGGGTGAGTATTTACACTGACAAATAGATTTCTGGGATATGA
Source organism: Metellina segmentata (assembly GCA_947359465.1). Taxonomy (NCBI): domain Eukaryota; kingdom Metazoa; phylum Arthropoda; class Arachnida; order Araneae; family Tetragnathidae; genus Metellina; species Metellina segmentata. Next base: position 124,403,364 of record OX375874.1, read on the forward strand.
TATGACAGTGTATTTACAATAATAACAAATTCTGGGGTATATGATATTTGAGTATTTACAAGGTGCAAAACAGTTTATCCGAAGACCCTTTTTACGTATTGCTGAACCATACAGCTAATGTTCTGAGGGAGCAGCGAGAAAGGGGAACTCTTGGGACTACTATGTTCTAAATTCACTTTTAGTAACAGTGTGGGTGAGTATTTACACTGACAAATAGATTTCTGGGATATGATATGACAGTGTATTTACAATAATAACAAATTCTGGGGTATATGATATTTGAGTATTTACAAGGTGCAAAACAGTTTATCCGAAGACCCTTTTTACGTATTGCTGAACCATACAGCTAATGTTCTGAGGGAGCAGCGAGAAAGGGGAACTCTTGGGACTACTATGTTCTAAATTCACTTTTAGTAACAGTGTGGGTGAGTATTTACACTGACAAATAGATTTCTGGGATATGATATGACAGTGTATTTACAATAATAACAAATTCTGGGGTATATGATATTTGAGTATTTACAAGGTGCAAAACAGTTTATCCGAAGACCCTTTTTACGTATTGCTGAACCATACAGCTAATGTTCTGAGGGAGCAGCGAGAAAGGGGAACTCTTGGGACTACTATGTTCTAAATTCACTTTTAGTAACAGTGTGGGTGAGTATTTACACTGACAAATAGATTTCTGGGATATGATATGACAGTGTATTTACAATAATAACAAATTCTGGGGTATATGATATTTGAGTTTTTACACGGTGGAAAACAGTTTATCCGAAGACCCTTTTTATGTATTGCTGAACGATACAGCTGAGGTTCTGAGAGAGCAGCGAGAAAGGGAATCTCATGGAACTTTTAGGAACAGTGCGGGTGATTATTTACACTGACAAATAGATTTCTGGGATATATGAATGAATGAATTTACTATGATTGCATATTCTGGGGTATATTCATTCACATAAAACCTCCCTGCACACACAGTTGTGTATTTGAGAACTCGCAGATACAACAGATTCGAAAGATCTCTCTAGAAAGACCTACGTACAATTAGCCATGAGTAAAAACTGGTTTGCTCAAATCTAAACATATTTTGTCAAAAGTTTGGCCCTGAGCTTTATTAATGGTCATTGAAAATGCTAACCTAATAGGAAATTGTTTATGCTTGAATTTAAAAGGCATATTACTATCAGATGGAGTAAGAGGTATTCGAGGTATCAGGTAAGATTAATTGTTTTCGTTACTTATTTTTTTTGCTTCAATAGTATTTTTCTGCAAATTTACCACGATAAGTGTAGTTCCATTGCACAAACCTTTTGAAGGTGCTAAATTTCTGAGTAACATTATAACACCTGTTTTTGATTTAAGTTTATGAGGTGGCATTCCAGTTGGTGTAATGCTATTCAAAAATTCCTCTGAATATGTAACTTGATCTCGTGGATCTTCACTGACTATTGTGTCAATGACTTCATTTCCTGGCATACACTGCAGTACATGATTATTGATTTGCATTGATAACTCATTTGTTACAGTGAGAATGGCACGATTTTTGAGCTCTTCAGGCATCACTGTTTCAAAATCTATATCATAGAACAGTTGTTTGGCAGCATTTTGTGAATTTTGTTGAAGAGTTCAATTCATCAGGCCAATAAGAAGCTCCACAAAATGAGCATATTTCTGTCATGAATCCACAGTCGTGTTCAGAAACACTTATTATCACTTGGGAATCGGTTCTATAACTTAAATGTTGCTCCATCGCGTGCTCTGCCCGCAGTATTTCTAGCGGTAATCTCTGAATTTGTACGTCAAAAGATTCCCTAGTTCGCTGCTCTCTTCTTCGCAAATTATATTGAATTTGACGCAAAGAGCAAATTTTTCTATCAAAAACCTCTCACAATTATTGGGAAGATTGATCAAGCGTCAACACGACGTGTAATGAGGGATATCAATATTTATTTACATTCGTAAAGGCCAAACCCGTTGCCACAACCGGGAGAGAAATACAGGCCATTTTTGCGCCACGCATAAGCGTATTATATATATAGATGGCCAAAACAGCACTTGTACCTTGATAGCTAGAAGAATATTGCCAAGAAAGAACACCGCTTGGGAAATCTATAGCCGTAGTCAAAAGGTTAAAGATACACAGATCTAAAGAAAACCTAAAATACTCCACCTGACAAAATTAAACAAAATATTTTCCATTACGTCTCGTGGCCTGCTTAGTCAGCCATTTCAAGCCAATTAGGTAAGTAATTCAGTCTAAAAACTTTACACAGTCTTATTACAAGGAATAAATGTTAAAAGGATGTCTGAATCTGAATTATTTTTTATCTCAGCCAGATGGTTTTTGTGATAATAGTATCAATTGCAACGTAAAAACTACATTGGTTTCCAAAATGTAAGAGTCAGAACAAATTTAAATGATTATGTACAATGCATTTAAAATCTGCATGTTTAATATAAAGTACAAAATGCATTGCTATTGAAAGTATTTTAAAGCTACCACTTTTTTCTAAAACTAACATATCCTTGAATAACTATAGTATGTCTAAAGTTTTAGTGTAGATTGCAACTGTATTTGAAATATTGTACCTCAGGAATCATTTACTTGATTCTTTAAAATGGCAAGCAGCTGGCTGAATTAAAATGGGTCTAATACAAGATGAAATAGACTTAATGTTTGCTGTGCAGCAGCATGAAAAGGCAGTAAAATCAGTTTCCCAGCAAATCGAGTTTCAAAAGAACCTGTCCCCAGATGATCACTGGCTACAGCGCTCTGAATACCATTTTCCGGCCTTTTCAATCTTGGAGCATATGAGCAGTGATGGAGGGACAGTTAATCACAGCCAGAATTTTGCCATTCAAAAACAAAAAACCATTCTTAAATGTGACATCCACAAAAAACAATAAGAAAATGCTGAAGGTAATAACACCAGTGATTTCAAAAGCATTCTTCTACAAGGGGATCAAATTAGAAACCAAAGCACAAGGACGACAATTTTTATTTTGATATTGCTTAATGTTAAATGTTCAAAGCTTGTGAATTTACCAAACTATAAGATGAAAATCTACCTGATATACCCCTCTTAGGTTCCCCCATCATATTAAAAATAACAAAGGGATTAACAATTCCACCTAAAGCAGCTTACACGCAAAAAAAAACCCAACAAAGTTATGAAGTTCAAAAGTATGAAAACAAAGTAATGTAGAAAAACTGTCAGGAGACTAATTGAAAGCATTTCCAAGCACAGCTGATAAACATTGAAGCCTTACAAAACATAAACAAAATTATTTGTTCTGATCAAGACCAAACAAAAAGCCTCTTAAAGTTGTAATTAAAGGGCTACCAACTTCTACCACCTGCCAAAGCGTGATGATTGAACCTAGCGAACTTTGATGACTGGCAGATAAGATAACCAACTAAAGAATCTAAGAAAACCAATATTCCTAATTTACCTTACAATTTATATACACAAAAAGAGCCTATATATTGAATCACGCACTTCATGCACCTAATTATCGCAATAGAAAAGTACAAAAGCATAAACATATAATCCAATGCTATAATATAGTGGTCATAGTTCTTGTCTGCCACCGAGTAAGTCACGGGTTCGACTTCCGGTTTCTGAGCGCTTGGATGTTAGTAACTGTAACCTAATTTGATTCTTGAAACCTAAATCTTTTTCTAGATATTTCTACTTAAAATGCAATTTGAAAATGCCTTTTAGACGGTACAAAGTATAAAGATACCACTTCATATAGAATAACAAGTAACCAGCTATGTGAATGCATTGCATATAAAAACTACAAAAAACAATGCACAATTGTATAGTAATCAGGAAATGGAAGAGATTTGAGCCAAAACCTTAAAAAACCCATATTTCATAAGCTAATGCATTAACTACTGGAAACAGGAAGTTAGTTGGGTTTCGCTTTTACAGTGAAATGGCTGGATTCCAGAAACGGGAAGACCAACACCAATATAGTGACAATGTCACAACGTCAGAAGCCTCCTCGAAACAGAACTTACTTGTGTTAGTCTGTAAACCTACATTGTTAACAACCAACCAGAAAACAATAAAAATGGTTTCTAAAAGAGTGCACACAGACCCTATTTTGCTTGCAATATTTATGGAAATGCGATCGACACTGGTGTTGGAAGGACCGTAAAGAATGCATTTCGAAAGGCAAAGATGTTTACAAGTTTAGTTATATCACATCATAGAACAGGTTGTGAATTCCTTTCTACCTGTGAGTACAACTGTGTCCACTATGTGAGGGACTGTCATAGTAAAAAGTAAAGTTTTGCTACCCAGGGCCCTGTGCAGGCAAGAATTTAGAACCTCAAAAAGTACACACATTTACTGTGCATGTGAAGGACATTTCTACCACATTTTCTGTGGGAAGTAATCCTAAGTTGGCAGGTCACGAGATTTCCTCAGATGAATTTTGCCAATTGACATCATGTGTTTTTGTTGCGTGTTTTCTACAGGTCAACGAGGTTTACTTGTTAACAATCTCAATGAGATTTTTTATCAAAGAAAACACGTTTATTTCAAGAGAAACATCAAAAGTACCATATTTAAAGTAATGTCCATCACTAGCTACACATTTCCCCTTTTTTCAGGTAATTTGTAGATATCCCGTTCCAATAGAACTTTTCTTGTTTTGAGGCAAACCATTCAGAGAACTAATTTTCTACATCTTCGTACGTTTTACAGTGCTACTCAAAAAGTGTATGTGCCATTGATCAGAACAAGTGGTAATCTGAAGGAGCAATGCCTGGTGAATAAGGTGTGTGGGTTATTACTTCCCATGCAAGATCTTTTAATGCGTCTTTAACTTTTCTAGGTGTGATGGTGCGTTATCATGAAGCAAAATTACTTCGCCAAGTCTTCAGGCCCATTTTGGTCGTTTTATGATCAAAGCATGGTTACAATCGATTATTTGCTGTTGGTAGCAATCGGTATTCACGGTTTAACCAGGTTGCTGGTCTAGCTTTTTTCGGTTGACCAGGACATTCTTTGTCTTTCACATCAAAAGCACCACTTTTACACAGGTTCACAAGTATCTTGAGAGATAGCATATTCAACATAAGCTTCCCAAAGATACAATAACTTTCAGCAGCACTCTTCTTAAAAATAAAGTAATGAATAGGGCAACTTTTTGCAACAAATGCAACTTTTTTTTCACACGTTCTATGCTGCATGTAAAGTACTAAAATCAAAATTTCTCCAACATGGGGGGTGTATTATAAGGGAGTTATAACCACAACAAAAATGCAACTTTCTGTATAAATGCAACTTTTTGCATAAAATGCAACCACCTGCAACTTTTTAAAATGAGTTAATATGAAATTACTATTTCTTTTTTTGCCCTCTCAATCAACCCTTCGATCATGTGTCTTATCTTGCAAACGCCAAAGTATTGCGGATCAAACAAGTTCATGGTAAGCAGGTGTTCGTCCTAACAGACGAAAATGAAATAAATCGCTAGAAGTACCTTAACACATCGGTTGGCACTCTTGATAATTCTGAGGAAACTTGTGTAATCGACTGAAGAGTTTGTGAGGTGAGTGTCGATCATTAATATGTTGTTCGTCTTGTAAAAGATGTTTTAAAATCTGAATATTGAGCGAAAGGATTTTGTGCTTCTGCTATCTGATACAGCACATTATATGACTGCATCTGGCACAGTTTTTCAATGTTAAAGAAATTACTGGCCAAGGATCGGCCATTCAACGTTCTGCTCTATTTAATGATGTATTATAATACTGTTGTACAAGACTAAAATTGTCAATATATATTGAATTTTTTCATTTTTTATGAATAATTTAATTAGATTTTAGTGTATCAAAAATAAATGCAACTTTATTTTCATAAATTCAACTTCAGGGAATGATAAATGGAACTTATCCCATTTTTACTGCAACAAAAAAGTTGTTTTAGTAATGAATTAAACACTCTACAAATGTTCTTTTTTGGCATGAAATTCTACATTTTTTAGTGAAAAATATCTACGATGTTAACACCAGAAAATTTGACATACAAGGTTATGAAGCTGGTTGACAACACAACAAAATAGCATACATGTCAAATTGCACATTGATAAACATATGTGTAACCATCTATTGAAAAAATCAACATTGTTAACCAGTACAGTTGCTTTACAGTACTAGTAAAATGTTCTTTAAGCAATATAGCTTTACCTCTGAGAATTATATATAATATATATGTTTTTAAATTTCGTTTCTTATCAAGTTAAAAATTGTAAAAAAGGAACAATTAACTTTTCAACATTTCAGAGGAACTGTACTTCAGAAAACTTGATACAATGTTTGAGTCTGCTGCAGATTTCTAAATTTTTTTTTTGATGTTCAAACGAAACATTTATTTTACTACATATGTCACAACAACCTTGCATCATACAGATAAGTCATGTTATTTTTATAATAGTTTTCTCAACTCTCAATTAATGTTCTCTTTGGTACATAGCACTCTTTTCTCATGAAGTGACATATATCGGGGATTACTGCAATAACTGGGTGGTAAAACAGTTGGAATTTAAAAGTTTCATTTCACCAATTTCTAGAAATTGTTTTGTTAAGGGCTGCCAACATAAAGGTCTTTGTATGGTATTTAAAATTTTTTTTATATTTTTCGAGGATTGACGGTGTTGGATACATCATTCAAACAAATTAAGTTCAAAGATGCTCATGTAATTATTCTTCAGGAAAATAATGATTCTTTGTTGAAGTTATTTCAGTTCTTTAAAATGTGCTCTGTTACATTAATCTCAGTGATTCTTATTTAACTTTTCAAATGCATAGAAATGCAAGTTTCGACTTGAAATGAGTTAAAACAAAATTGATTCCTCAATTTTCAAACAATTTTTGTTTAACAATATTCTTTAGAATGATTTCATATTTATTTTAATGTGTTGTAATTGTTAAAATAATTAGTAAGTGCTAAAAATCTCTTAAATTTGCCTTTTTTTTAAATCTGATTTATTATTTTTATAGGTTTTAAAAACTGTTTTAGGTTTGTATACGTTTTAACAAAAATATTACTTCATATTATATACAAGTTTAGAAATTTTTACAATATTTTGGAGAGTTATCAATCAATGTTAATTTAATAGCACAGTATTGTTTCAAAACAGCAAAAGTATCTACCCATTTATAAAATATATTTATTTACAGATTGTAGTTCTATCTTATGCGTTGTCTAATTACATATTTAAAACAATAAATGACCCTAAAGTGACAACATCTACACATGATACAAAACTAGAAATCAAGGAAATTTGTTTTAACTTGCTGTCTTACAGTGAATCTTATGAACTTCTGAAACCAGATGGCATTCTCCTTAATGGTCAAAGATAATTTTTCAGTGCAAACTATTATCACAATCCAAATCTTCTATCGCAATTTTACTGACACAAATTTCTGTAGTAAGGAAATGAGATTTTGTTATGTTGTCAGCTCTAACAACAAAGCATACGCAATTTTTTTTCAATTGATCAGTTTGATAAAATATAGAAAACCAATATGACTAAAATAGTTTAAAATATTATAACCGTTAGATAGCCATTTGCTTAGTTTTGTTAAATAAGAGTTTTTGTTGTAATTATGTGAAAAGACATGTTAAATAAATAAAATATCAATAATAAAACTTCTAAATATTTTTTTAACAGAAAATCATCCACCCCATTTATGTTTTTGAGCACCAAACTTTCCACGCCAATTCAGTTTGAGCTTTTTGAAGGGGGTATACAAACATTTTTCAGTTCCTATAGAGTTTTAAGAGGCTCAAAATGCTTAAGGCTACTAAAGATTATTTATCTATTCAAAATCAATTGTTCATTCCAGAACCAACCATGCAGTTTCAGTCCATCTGTAACAGTGTCTCCAAGCAGCCAGGCCAAGGTGCAGTACAGTGCATCAATTATACCGACCTGCGAGTTTCTGGAAATCGTTGGGATTATTTTTTAAGCCCTTCCTGAATACAGCATTTTTAGTTGAAATATTCTGGGGCCTGAACAAAATATTCCAGTGTCAAAATGCTCATTACAGAATGCTTAAATAACACCAACGTAGCAAATGTCTGTGATCAGTCCGTAGTTTTTTATTAACATGCAAATAACTAGTCCCTTTTGTACACGACAGTCTTTGGCTGGATTTGAACTCACAACCATCCGATTGCTAATCTTATGCTCTTCCAACCGGGCTACCATGGCCCGCAGAAGTGCACCAGAGAGTAAAAACGAAAGAGGAGAAGATCCACTCGGGTACCTTGGGATTGTGATGCCTGTACACACCTAAAGATGTGCCCTTGGGCAAATAATCAATTAACTTCACTGGTTTCTAGTCCTGGTAGAAAGACTAGTATAATATATATGATTATTACTGTGCTAGAAAATTCAGATTGACAAACATTTGAGAGGGCAAGTCTTAGTTTTCTTTCTACAGAGTATCCTAAAAGTTCTTGTACTCCAACTTCAAAAAATTATTGGTGTTTTTTTTCTTCGAATTATTGAATTTTATCGTCTGTTTATAGTTTTATTGAGTCTTTAATATTTATCTTTTGGTTTTCTTCGTGCTCAAGTTGTGCGATAATAAAGTTCCACGTCATTTTGTTCTTCATTGCAAGATGAGTTTATCACGCATTCAGAGAATTGCAATGTTTGAGGCATTTTGAATGTAAATCATATGAAAGATGTAAAGAATTTTGGTGACATAAATATCTAAAAGATGCAATACTGAGTGACGATACGCAATATCAACTTGTTTGGCGATTTTGTAAAACAGGTTCGGTGGGACAAAAACACAGGAGTGGAAGACCAAAAGTCGTTACACCAGACTTTGTGCAAGAAACTCAATGGAGGATATTGCAATCCCCTCATCGATCCGTGAGGCGTTTGTCGCAACAAATGGGCACATCACAGGGATTGATATATAAGGCTTTGCATTTTCGTGCCTATCATCTAAAAATGTTACAGGAGCTAAAGCCACCGGACAATAAGAAGCGGCTTTATTATTGCCAATGGTATTGCGATCGACTCATCTCAAGAAACCTTTGGCCACCTCTTTCCACTGATCTAAGTATCCCCGACTTTTTTCTATAGGAATATTTAAAGAACCAAGTTAATGAAGATAATTACCAAACAATAAGTGATCTGAAAATTGCCATTACTCAAAGGACAAGAAGTCACTCCCACCATCTTGAAACGCATTTCTAAAAATACGTGCAAACTTCAGCTTTGCCAAGAAGAGGGCAGAAATTCTGAACATTTATTATAAATGTAAGTTTGAATTTTTTCCAATGTTAGGTTAAAAGTGCTTTCCACCATTGGCATAAAAATAATTGTTTTTGTATAATAAATTCACAAATCGCCAGTACAGGAACTTTTAGGACACTCTTTAGTACCACTGAATTTAACCTATTTTGAAGAATAGTGATACATTGTTGTCAAGGTTATTGTTTTCATTACTATTCTAAAAGCAATCATAAATGTTTAATACAGTTAGAAATTAATTTTAATCGTTATATCGAATTTCGTTATCCAAAACATGTGAATTTCGTTATCCAATTCTTACTATCTATTTTTAGAATGAAAATTCAACTAAAGGCATTTAATTTTAAAGGTACTTGCCTCCATCATTATAGGTTGGTAGGGTTTTTATCATGCAAGAGCCTTAAGTGGCCAAGCAACACAAGAAAAAAACTCCAGACAAAATAAAGACTGATATAAATTTATCTATGTACAATTTTGAATTAAAACTAGACCGATGTATAAAATCGAAATAAAATTCGCAAAACCGACGTCAGAGATGACGTAGTTTGTGACATACAGGCATAATTTTACAGTAAGGACTTCCCAAAAGGTCTTCTAGTCGATCATTATTGGATCCAAAAATATTGTTGTGGTTAAAGCTGCAACCAATTATAACAGGAAAAAGTGTCATCAGTTAAACTTATCCCTCATACCACTACCAAAAGAGAATATTCCGTGAAGGGTCAAACAAAAGAACTTCCAATTTCAAGCAGAGAAAGGCGACTTACCTTCCGGAACTCGATTAGAACCTTCTCTGCATCTGAAGGGGAGAAATGTTTTTCTAAAAAATTCTGTAGTTGTTCATAGAAGTCTGGAAATGATACTTGAGGTTCCCCACTACTCGAGTCCTCCTCTCGTACAAACAGGTGGAGTTTATTACCTTCCACAATGTTATAATCACAGAGGGTTTCGGAATCTGAACGACAAAGAGTTTTGTTAAGCAGAAGACAAGATACCATTTAAGACACATTACACACAAACAGTTTAGATCAAAGGCTTCTTTGTAAAATGTGAAGAAAATATGCAAGCACAGCTAGATCAGAGTAAAGCTATAAAAAAATGTTTTTTTTTAAATCTTAGAATTCTCTAGATACTAATCCAATAATATACAGTATTGCACTCTTTGTCAAATTTTGTACTCTGTGTGAAAAGATATGTATAGAAAACTACAAAGTTAGAGATATCGATACCACCATGGCAAAAGCACTAATGTGCATTTTGACTATTTTACCTAACTGCACTTTTTGAGTCACAATTTCATGTTTTTTACTACGACAAAGCCACTGACTATTTCGATTCTTAGTGGAAATGCTGATTTTCATGATAAAACAACCATTTAGTTGTAGCTCGATTTTCCCAAAGAAAATCAAAACTGAACACGTTTATGTAGAAACGTCAAATTTTCCGATTTTTTTTTGGCATGGTGGTAACAATACGTACAATTACGAAAAAAAACGAACCACCTCCTTTATTTTGAGCACTATTCATACTAAAGCAACATAAGGGGTTGTTGAATTTATAGAAATGTTAGTTCCTGTCAAACTTCATCTTGAAGTTTCTATACTGTTAAAATTGCTCAAATGAGGTTTTTATTCTGTGACTGTACATTGCTTATTTGAACAAATAATCTTAAAAAAAGGTTGTGTTGGATTATAGAGAAATAATTTTTTTTAATCCTAAATACCATGATTAGGAAATGCTGTAAAGTATGAACGACAATACCAATTCTACAACGGAACAGGAAACAAATTCCATACACAAATTTTTCATAAACATTCATTCATAACATGCACACCTAGAGGTTTTTGAAGAGGTCTAAAACATTCTCAATTCTCAAGAGGAAGAATTTTAAAAATCCCTTCTTGAGTAGACACTTATGGAACATTAGATTGGTTTTATGGCACCTGGGTAAAATAACACCAAACAATTTATTTCTGGTTACAGGAATCAAACTTGAGTTGCTTACAGTTCACAGGCTACCAGTGCAGTGGGAAAACTTACAAAGCCCAATAGAACATAAGGAGTTCTGGAACTGAAGCATGTAAAAACAAATTTACCTTGAAAATTTATAAAATTTTTGGTAATATATTCCTAAGCAATGTAAGCTTGAAAGTCTAGTAAATAGGGATATACGACGTATCATAGCAGACCAATGAAGTTATCTACTGCTCCCAAAGGTAAGCTTCTTTCAATTAGCCCGTGTAGTATAATGACAATTACACCAAAAAACTGAGTTACACAATGAAGCATGTCTTACTTAGTAAAGTTAGATATTACTTTTGATGTAATACGGAATACATGCCTGATATGAATAAAAAAGCATTTTTAGCAAGATAATATTGATTTAGATAACCTTTTATAGCAAGAAATCTATTATTTATTTTTGTCTGATGTTGGCATTTGCCTACCAGATTTCTCAATGAATTTTTTGCACATACAGTACATGCTTAGTTTCTATACTAGTAAAATTACCAGATACTAGACACTTGTTGCAAAGCACATGTTCTTTAACAGCAAAAATCAGATTGGGAAATAGCCCAGAAAAACCCACCCTGGTATTTGTGGGCAGGCCCACCAAAAAAAAAAGTGAGTTTTGTACAAAAAAGGAAAGGAAAAATTTAAATATTTTAAATTATAATTTATATAAAGTGCAGGATTATGGCAATGTTTCTAAAATGTTAAATTTTTGTATTGTTGCTTATAATTTGACCTTGTAAGCACACACTCACATTTCTATCTACTTTAAAACTCGCTTTAGACGTTTTTGCTGCTAACAAATCTTTTACATTAAGAGACATTACTAAAAATGTGTATTCAAATTAAACCATAGCTAGTAAAAAAATTTATATAGTTTGTGAAATCAAAAGAAATGTACAATAAATGTATGAAATACTATTATGAAAGACTACATTTTTAGATCAAGCTTTTATTCTAACACACTATGCCACAGATACATCCATTTGTTTGCAAAAATTATTGGATGAACTTGCTTGTTTTATTTGTGTGCATTAAGTTTAACAAGCTTTCCAGTAGTGGGGAGGGTACTACGCAAAGAAAAGCAAAACCTCAAGCCCTAAAGAAATACGCAATCACAATACAATCTCCTTCCCCCAAAACGAAATTTTCTGGCTACGCATTTGGCTTTGGGGCATAAAACTATTAAACCAAACAATGCTATTTTTTTTTTTTAATTTTTTTCAAATGAAGGTAATTTATATTTTTAGGCCAAACACAAAAAGACAAGAAATTTCAACAATACTATACAAGTAGGTACAAATACCCAGAAAAACCCGGGCGGGCTGGGTTTTTGTCAACCTTGCCCCACGCTCGATCAGTCTCCTTTCGATTTCTTTTATGGGGACATCCTAAATCTCTTAAGTACAAGACCCCCATTGAGGATCATGAAGATGTTGCCAGGTACATGTCATTTCTTTCGTACCCGTAGTCCCTTGTACTCATCTCTAATTTATGCAAATCTAATTGTATTATTTCATTATGTCAAGCAGCTATTGATGTTTATTTGTCTTCATTAAAGCGTTGTTTCCATGTTTCATGCCTCTTCTCCTTCCCAACTTGCATTGGACCTTGAGTTTCTGTCAAAATGTAAAGCGCCCTCTAGCGACCATACATTTTATAATGAAAAGTGTTTGTTTCGCTGTATTCCATCACACCTGAAGTTTGTCATATTAGTTTAGACTTGCCCTGTATAGCAAAATTGTAACACATATATACACTGACGTGGCACAAGTCATGGGATACCAGTATGCCAATTTACAAGTGTCGCTCGCATCAGGTTAAAAAGTATAAAGAGACGGATGGTTATCACAGCTGTCTGTTAGATTCTTAAATCTTATAGCACACTCAAAGTCCTACAAAAAAGGCAAATAAATATAGAAATAAGAGTTGTACTTTGTTGCCATTGTCTGTTGACTCATCTACTTGTAATGTAAAATCTAAATACTTGATGTTATTACTGCAAATAGTTTTCTCGATATTAGATAACATATCTAGAATACGTCTGGACTGAATCGTTGAATAGAGCAACCTTATTTCTTTTGCTGCTTCATTTCCCAGAAAAAATCTGAACGTCCATATTTTGTGCTATCAGTTCAAAAAGCTAGCATGAAGCAATTTGAGCCGTTTCAGAAATCATCATTAAACGTTTGAAAGAGTGTAACGCTTTTGTCTCCTATTCTAAGAATCTTTTAAAATAACTTACAGCTTTGCCTCATAAAAGAGAGTGTTTGGTTTTAAAATGCCTGCTCAGTTTACTAGGAACAAAAGATTCATTTGACATTTTAAATCCAAATACAAATTATGGCAGCAAAGGATAATCAATGGTTCCAGTTCAATAGAAACCAGAGCCTAAATAACCTTTGTTGTATTTGCGAGTAGGCAGCGATATGGCTCATTCATTACCATGGTTCCCACACTTTTAAACAAAAAAAATTCAAGGACTTTTAAGGACTTTTCAAAACCAAAAAAATATTTTTCAAGGACCTAAAATTTTTTATAACGACCTAAAACAAGGCATACACAAAAGTTGTTAATTAAAAAGAAAAAATGTGAAAAATATAAAAAAAAAGACAACATTTTTAAAACTACTAATAGTAAAAAAAAAGTAAGGTTATCCATTTTGGTGAAATTTGGATTTTCTTCTCGCAGAACCTGTGATTTTTTTTTGCAAAGTGGGCTTCTTGTTTCAATTGCTACTATCGTACTACTTGCACACATATTGATTTCGGTCAAACGATAAAATATTGTACGATAAATTCTTTTGGTGGCACGAAGAAGAGTATGGAAGCTTGCACACGGTTCGATCTACAAGACAGTCTCCATTTTGCTGTCGTCCACTGCCTACAACAGACAGCTGTCATGGTTTATTTTGTTTGAGAAACAAAACAAATCAAAAGTTTTGACTAGTGTTAGGGCTTTTTTATTATCTAGTCTAGGTTTCTATCTTTGCGATCGTTACAGATAGAGTAAAAATTTCAACGGATTTGAAATCTGCAGAAAATTTTACAACAAAAAGATATCTTAAATGTGATTTTCTTAAATTTTTTTTTCAATTATAACTTTTACATTTTTGCAATAAAAATTTGGCTTCATTTCTTTGGATGCGCGCCAGGTTTCCAATGATGTACTAACTGCAAAAGCTATGGTTTCCTAATAAAGCAGTGCTGTTATCTAACGGCCGTGATACGTCCTGATATGGCGGGCATAACAAGGCGTCCGTCTTTACAGAAACTATAGGTGTCAAATTAGACCGACAGAATACTGTGGAAAATGGACAATCCAGACGTAGAATTATTAATATATCAAGTAGTGTTAAGGCGCGAAATAATGGTTTCATTCAGAATGACGCTCAAATGGCGCACCTGCTGTGGAGGAAACTAGTCTGGACAAGTTCCAATGCAAGACGAAATTACACAGCTATGTACTAGTTAAAAAAATCAAGTACTTTCAAGGACTTTTCACCAAGTTTTGTAATTTTCAAGGACTTTCAAGGGCCCCTAGTTAGGAAAAATAAATTCAAGGACTTTTAAGGACTTTTCAAGGACCGTGGGAACCCTGATTACAGCTGTTTCCTAAACTTAAGCTGTGCTCACTTCCGGAATCACATTCATTGTTACGTTTTATTTTTATAAATCTATTGATTTTGTACAGATGTAGTATTATATATTCATCTGTGATCCAAAACAATAACCTTGTTACTGTTCTTTGCTGCACTGCATATTTTACCTGCTCTTAACAGAATAATAATGATCTGCTGCAAAGAACATTTTAATGCTGAAATGAAGATATAATGTACTATATTTAACTATAAATTCATTTTTATGTCCCCATGCATATTTATCTGGTATTTCATCAAAAAACTATCATATACCTTAAAAACAGATTGATATTGCAACTATTATAAAAGTGTCTGCTTGTTTGTATGCAGTGTCCAGATGAATCTATAGGACAGCAATGGAATTTGGAGCACAGGTTAAGGGTGACTAAATAGACCCTGAAGACCAAATTTCAAAATTTAATCTATAACATTTAAAATTTATTTATTACTTTTCCCTCCCATTGTTTCTTTATTTCCAGAGCTCTAGGATGCATGCCAAGTTTTCAATGACGTCACTGACTGCTAAACGGAATATACTCTGACGATTTTGCTTTGAATTCAATAGATGCACTAAGTCACAGAATCTATTTGTTTCTTGCTTTTTTATCTTTAGCTATGGGCTCAATGATGTTTATTCCAATTTTCCATCTTTGCGGCCTTTAAAGATAGAGTAAAAATTGCGACGGATTTTAAATCTGCGTAAAATTTTACACAATACGATACCATAGATGTGATTTTCTCTAAATAAATATATTTTCAATTGTAACTTTCATATTTTCGCAATACGAATTTGGCCGCATTTGACGAAGATATTTATTATGAACACAAAAAGTATTATTTGACATTTTCTATCTTCAGGATCGTTAAAGATAAGAGTAAAAACTTCAATGGATTTGAAATCTGCGTAAAATTTTACAGCAGATAAGATACCTCAGGTAGTCCAAATTTTATAATTTCACCTAGAAGTTAGTGGCTAATGTTTATAAGATAATTGTGTCCTGTCGGGTGAACGTGGGACTCGCTTTTAGAATTATTGTTTCCTTTTGATGTTTTCCGTATCAGTAAGGACACGAAAACAACTGACACGGGCAATGTCATGCTGACCAGCTAGTAATGAATATGAGCAAAAGAACTCCCTTAGAGAGTATGTTTAACAATTGACTATTTATTTTAATTCAATTAAATTAAAATTAATAACATAACTGTGTATTGTTCCTCCTTTTGCACTTTTTACATAGCAGAAATATTGTAAGGTATTCAGTCTAGGTATTACTTCTTGGTGGGTGAATATTAACAGTCGCCACGTGGCAACTGAATGTACGAAAGTGGAGACATTAAAAAATTTCACTAGTCACAAAGTTTTCTTAAAAACATTAGTTTATATATGGTGTAACCTCTGATTTTACATGTTTTTTTATGAGGACCTTAAAGGTTTTTTTTAAATAAAGAAAAAAGTTTGGACACACAGACACACACATATATATATAAAACGTGCGTGTTCTACAAAATATGTGAACGCTCGTAAGTGGCCACTTACAAAATTTCTTTATTTTCACCTTTACTTCTTGGGACAAAACTTTTTTTTACAACATACGGAAGCGTATTTCTACAGGGAAATTACATTCTTTCACAGCAAAGCTTGTTGCTTGAGAAATGATAGCTTTCGGTATACATTTACGGGAGTTTTCTCACCTAAAAGAGTTTTTCCTTTGAATACAAGTCTTTGTTGGTCCACTGGAATACTGAGTTGCTCAGCCACTATTTGCTTTACGCTGTTTATGGATGCTGTGGCAGAAACCTGAAGAACATACAGAAATACATTTTTAGTACATTATTACTAACCAATAGAATTGCAATACAACTTCACAATAAAGTTACTTTTAAGTACTCAAACCAAATATACAAGAGACAAAACTAATTTGAAGGCAAGTCTTAATGTGCTTCTTGCCTTATGTACACAATTATTCAGAGATTTAATTTCACCAATACTTCAATTTACTTTCAGTAAAATATCTATTGATAGACTGAGTTTTTGGTGAAAGGGTCTGCTCTGGCCGAGCAATGCTTTTTCTGCCAAGTAAAATGAACATGCACACAGCAAGTTTTACTGACACAGGTGTGTGATTTACATTAGGATTATATATTAGAATCAGCAATAAGGCAAAATGTATCTTCCATAAGTTAAGCTTGCTTAAATTTTTCATGAAAAGGTAGAATTTTATCTAATAATTTGAACCGAGATGTTAGATCCTAGATTTTTCACTTGCAGAATTACACAGTTTTGCTTTGTTGAATTAGTTGATTGAAAGAAATCAGAAATATCTCTTTACCCAACAGAAAAATACAAATATCATTTACATTAGTGGAAAAGAACTTTTAAACTACATTTTGAGATTTTTATAGCTTTTACAATTATTTTCCATGAAATATATGTTTGCTTTATGTATATAATTCAATTCAAGTGCATCACATTATAGTGTAAGACAAAATTACAGAAGGTGATAGTAAATTGACAACTCCAGAAGTAGATAAAGAATTTTGGTGTACAGTAATCTGCAGACTATCTGCGATCCTTTTTTTTTTGTGACGTTACATTACCATGCGTGAACTCAAAGAATGTAGGAAAATGGAAGCCATCTGTTGAGAGTAAAAAATATGTCCCATGATCAGCCTGTACCGAAACTAATTTTAGTTCTCATAACTCACGCATCAGTTGGTGCATATCTGTTCACTGCGTACACGTGTCAACTTGCAATTCGAGCATGTGTTTAAACTGTCGTGCTTGATTTTAGTTTTGTGTTAAGTTATTGAAAAATAACTGATGAATGAAAAGTGGTCTTATCAATTCAAGCAATACTAATAAAATTTATTTTAAAAATTGAAATTGGCATGTTGAAAAAGTAAATGAACTTGCAGTATGGAACTGGAGAAAGCACTGTTAGATATTTTTAAACAAAAGGATAAATTAATGTAATTTGAATCCACATCACACAATGCCTCATCATTTAAAAAAAAAACATGAAAACTAGCACTAATGAAGAACTAGATGCGGCACTTTTACAGTGGACGCGTCAAGTAAGAAATACGGGAATTCCTATTTCAGGGCCTATTGTTGCTGCAAAAGCAAAAATTTTTTTTTTGAAATGCTATGTAGAGAGGGAACATTTGTGGCATCATCAGGGTGGTTGAAAAGGTTTAAACAATGCCACGGAAGAAGGGAAATCTGGCTTCACGGCGAGAAATTCAGTTGCGATGAACAGACTGATTTCAGTCAGTGGATTCTCACAAACAAGTGTACAAGGCCGATGAATCTGGGCTGTACTGGAAATGTTTGCTGACACAAAAATCTAACGTTTGAAAGCAAGTGGCAAGACATTATTGCAGAAAAGAACGCATAACAATGATGACGTGCAGCAATGCAACAGGGTCTCAAAAACTGGTAGTGGGAAAATTTAAAAGAAATCTTTTACAGAAACGAGGTCTGACAATCACCCAGTATACTTTTCAAACCAAAAAAAAAACTTATGGACCAAGAAATATTAAAAGAGTAGTTTAAAAAATGCTCATTCTCCAAATTAGACAGCATCTCAAGTCTCGGAGCATACCCCAGAAAGCTGAATTGCTGTAACACAAAGTCTGTCCCACCCAGGAAAAAATGTTTTTGAGTTCGGAAGATAGACATTTTTATACAAGTTTCTGCCTCCCAACAACACAGATCTTATCCAGCCCATGGACCAGGATGTAGTTGCTTGAATGAAGAAAAAAATATACAGAACAAACTTACTGCAAAAAGGATTCAAGAGTGGGATGATTTTCAGGGCTTCTGGAAAGATTATACGATTCTCGACAGCATTTATTACATACTAGCCACTGTGTGGCTAGCCCGGCGTTGCGTGGTGTAGGTTAAGCAAACCACACCACGGACACTACCACCATCACCACAGGCAATGCAGAGATGTAAGGTATTAATCTTGTTTAAAATTTTCCGCAGATTTCAAATCCGTTGAAATTTTTAATCTATCTTTAATGATTTTGATTTTACAAAAACGAACTTTCCAATTACAGTCAGTATGTTTTTTGCTCTCATTCATTCAATTGGAATAGGGCAGGAAATGTAATCTTTTAGGTATTGATCTAAAGTAAAATTTTCTGCAGATTTTAAATATGTTGAAATTTTTACTCATCTTTAACGGTCTAGAAGATAGAAAAAATAACTAAGTGACTCAAGATTATTTGTTTTTATCATCTGGCTGGAAAATCATTCCTCTGCGCAAAATCAAAACGGTAAAAAAAAAATAATAATATATGATTTGTTTTTTTAACACCTTATATAGCAGGTGTTGTTTCTATGCTGTTGCATTCAATAATGATTAAATTTCGTTAGATTCATTTAAGAACTTTCTAGATGGAATTTTAAAATTTGCCTCTACCTTAAAATTACAAACAATTTAGACTACCAGTGAGCTAAATCCCATTTCTGTAAGTGCCATAGATTTGTCAGGACTTTGATCACAAGAAACAAACAAACACTTCATTTTATAATATTATAGAAACACTGCTTGGGAGTCAGTTAAGCAATCTATGTTCATAAAGTCCTGAAGGAAGATTTTACCAAGTCTTTGCCAACAAATTTTTCTCACTGTAAACAAGTGTTATTAAACTGCGTCTCCCAGTGGTCTCCAGTAAACTCCCAGTGGTATTTCATCTGGCAATGTGATCAACCTTTTAACACCCTTTTTAACAGTAAATTTACTATTGGTTAAGTTACTGTCGTGAGATGCTTCACCTTTAACCAAGATATTTTGTTAAGATTTCGTGAGAGTGAAACGTTTTGCTTCATTATATTAAGTGCCAAGATGCAGGTTTTTTTTATTAAGTCCCTACTGATATTTCCCAGTCGTAAACCTTCAAGTCAGTGTCCATTGTAAAAATAGTGCAATGCTCTGAAAAACCTTTTATTTCCTGTTGGTTGTATTATTACTGGTAGATTATGCAGTTTTTTCTCTATGGAAACAAACACTCGATCTGCTGGCAAACATGTCCAATGATTGACAAAGCTTGCACTTCTGCATGGGATATCATGACACCGGATTGGTATGTTGGATATAGGCGTGTTTGACACATTCATGTTAGTAAATATGGAACCTTTTTTTGGCTGGGATAACTGATGTGTGTGTGTTTGATTGCATTTTTTTCCACTGTATAAAACACTCTTTGACCCATCAACAATTTACCAATGCCGCAAGCTGCACAGCTGTTAAAGCACTGTTCATTTCATTTTCAACCAAAAATGGATACCCTTTAGTAATGCCACGACGATTATGAAGCATTTAATTTCTGAAAGTTGGAACCCAGAGCATCCCAGTCAATACATTCATCTCTAGTGTATTCAAAGAAACATAGGGAGGTATTTTATTAACGTTGTACTGGTGCAACACAACAGGCTATTAATGACAGTCCGGGATCAATCCCAAACGGAAAGATCTGAGGATACCACAGAATTTTGAACCACCCTCATAATAAGGAGGCCACTAATAATCAGTTTTTAAAAGGTTCAATTTGGGATGTTACCGAGTACAAGTAAACATTTAAAATCATTTGTATCGTCTTAGGTTATATATTTCATTTTCAATATAATTAAACTTAGGGGAAAAAAATTCAATAAAATATACTTCCTTAAAACCGTGTCTTAAATCAAGCTGACTTAAATAAGCATATCCTGTTTTTTATTAATTAAAAATAAAAAGTCAGAAGTCAAATCATTGGAAACTATAACATTACAGAATAGTGGCCTTAGTTGTAAAAAATCATAACTTTAAAAATGCAGTATACATCTGATGCCAACATTAGAAAAAGAACTCAAAATTTCATCTACATTTGTACTCTGCTCTTTAAAATAACTTATATTTATTTACACACACAACTTTTACAATATGTGTAGTTATTTTGGAATTCAGTCAGAGTTCATTTTAAATATAGTCCCAACTTATACATTTGAAATGTTCACTGAACAACTTTATCTATATAGAGAAATACAGCAGTATGTGATGCTCATATCTCCAGATTGAGAAAATATGAAGTGTATTTTAATTTTTTTTTTAAAGTTGCAGTAAATTATATTTAAAAGTACTTATATATATTGTAAAAGAAAAATAAGTTTCATGTTCATGTTTACAGTCAATAAATTTACAATTTCCTTTAAAATGAGGGTTTGTACAAGAATATTCTTTAAATTTTAATGTGGAGACTTTTAGAATATTCTTTTTTTCAGAGAATAGGATTCTCAGTGCTCACATTTTTCAAATTTAAATTAATTTTACGTCATAAAGATAAGCTACAAAAAGGCACAAGTAGAAATTAACCAGTGAAGTCAATTAATGGAAATTTGGGCAAACTTTTATTCAATTTGAAAATTGGCCTTTTTCTAGATTGCAACATTAAATGTCAGCAATATCATATATTCGAGATCATGAAGTGAGAAGTCAAAATTTCTAATGAAACGATGATTGAAATGCAACAGTGGCAAGATTATGTTGATGTTTGGGAGACTTATTCAACCACTATTGTGAACTTAGGAGATAAAAATTCTATTAAATATTGTTTTACATTCATTTAAGTATAGATCTGTCAAGTGCAAATTATTTCTTTTAATGTTCAATCCACAACTGGTCAATTACATACTGGTTCACAGTAGAATTTTATCTGATAGTACATGAGATGTAATGAAAAATATGGAATCTAACATCTTGGAATTTCACACCAAGACGACTCGCGAACAAAATAAGTATGTTGAACTAAATATAGAAACAGTTCTTGGTTCATTGAAAACAGCTTTAAGTGTGTTCGTGAAAATTCGACGAAGTGTACCACCCAAACAAAACAAACAAATGTTTACCAAACAATCTCAATACATGGTAATAAGTTTATTTCTCAATTGTTAGTGGGTATAAAGAATATATGGGGAAAACGCAGTGATATTATCACATCACAACATAGCATACAGTAATTTGTCAGATCAGTATAAACAGTTGTTATATAGCACAAGAACAATTTGAAGCTTCTTTATAATGAAAAGATAATGCGCCACTAAAATTATGTGGTCAGAATCGCTCCCAGTAAGAATAATACAATGATCAAACGTGGAATCTCGTACATACCTCAATATCACACTCACCACCTTTTAATATTTTCACGGATAACAACATGTTTGCAAGGAAGTTAGGGTATTATAATTAGCTTAGGCTTATGCTGTAAGCATGAAAGAAATGCACCAAAGAAAAGAAACACGTCTTGTTAAGATGATGACATACAAACTGATAAATTTCTCTGAGAGTCAGATTTGAAAAATTAATGGTAACATACAATAACTTCGGTTTAAAAATTTAGCTAAATAGGGATTTCCTAAGAATGAGAAATGAAAATAAAAAGCGCGAATCGCTGCCACTCCTGTAAAAAGAAAAATATGTATTTAAATAGTAAGTAAACATCGCACAGAAACGCCAATAGATGTCTCTTTCATCGCATGGAAGTAAGATTTCTGGATATTTGTAATTCAACAGTTTAATTTTAGTAGAGTAAGTTAATTGCACTTTAAATATAGTTTTAAACAACTTATATATCTCCACATATAGCATTATTTATAACAGCACATTTGAAATATATTATTTCGAACTTCGATTATGGAGTAAAAACCTCTACTGTTCTAGAGTCGCTGTTTATTATGATTTTTAATTTCGTTTTGGGTATATTTCAAAAGCGAATCCAGTAATAAAGTCACCACACACGCAAAGAAATACTCTTGATCACAGGAAATTTTAGCTGTCAAAATCCAAATCTGAATTGATAATATTCTTAATATTGAATAAAAACGGACAGCATTAAACCCCTTTCCCCCCATAAGTATTTATGCATAATTATAAGGAACTAGCAACCATTGCAATTCGTAAGAAATCAATTGAATTGTTTTGCACCCCTATCAAACATCTCATAAAAATGTCAATCTCCTTTTCGTAATCACAAGTTTCAATGACAAGTATTGTAATATATGATTTCATCGTAATTTGAACTCAACCACTCAAGTCAGACAGGTAACACTGCACTTCATTATGCAGCAAAAAATCCCTACTGCTGCTCTCAAAGGCTCCAGAAATGCTTTGAATTCTGCTATATAAATCCATAATTGCTAGCTGATGTGACAGTTCTTTTAGAACACTTTCAGGCACTTGTTTATAAAAAATTATCCAGGTGGTAACTCCACTGTGTTGCTCATATTTCACACTGCATGTCAGATTAAGCAAAAGCTTTTGTTTGAAGAATTCTCTTTCAAAATCTAATCATTAGAGAATTAAATGTGACCATGCAGAAGAAAAAACGAGTAAAATTAACGAACACAAGTTTCATATCCTTTAATAGTGAAATTTACAAAAGTTAGCGATTGGAGAATTTCAATTACATGCAAAAACGTATGTTCGACTTCCAATCAGTAGAATTATTTGCCTAGTTATAATCTATGTAATCAAAGAGTCTTGAATGCCTTAAATCCTCATGATCTCCTAACTTGTGTTGCAAATCTTGAGTGCCTCCTGAATATTGAAGTTTATATTTCAACTCTGTTCTGTCGTCTTCAAAGGGCTTACTGATTTTCTTCAAATTGATATTGTTACTGTTATATCTGGTCTTGTAAAATTGGATGCAAGTTTGACGTTAAAAGCTAAAATATCCTCGGTACTAGTTCTATTGATGCTAAATATGCCTTGCTTATTCTACACCTGTCATTTCCTGTTGTAATTACCCTGTGGTTTAAAACTTCCAGAAAGTTCTCTGAAACAAACTATTAACCAGCACCATTCATGCCAGCATATGTGAAAACATCCTATCTCGATCCTGTAATCAGTATTGACTACTCGAGGCATTTGCACTATTCAACTACATTTTTCCTTTTTACTTTGTTTATCCTATGGTAAAAAATGTCGTCAAAAAGGAAAAACATGACTTTGCCTGGAGGAAGTGCCAAGAATCGAAGGAAGGCTATCGATCTGAAGATGAAAATGAAGATCATAAATGACTATGAAGCTGGTAAAAAAGTTAAAGCAATAGCACGTGACTTAGAGCTAGCACATTCAACTGTTTCAACGATCTTGAAGGATAAAGACCGAGTCAAAGAGGCAGTGAAAGCATCTACAGGATTTAAAGCCATTATAACCAGGCAGCGTAAAGGCCTCATTCATGAAATGGAAAAATTACTAGCAATCTGGTTTGATGACCAGACACAAAAACAAATGCCAATGAGCCTTTTAATAATTCAAGCCCAGGCACGCAGTATCTTTGAGTCTTTGAAGGCACGCGAAGGTGAGAAATCAACAGAAACATTTACTGCAAGCCACGGATGGTTCCAGAGGTTTCGTCGGAGATTCAATCTGCATAATCGGAGCATCAGCAGTGAGGTGACAAGTGGGGATGTAGCAGCAGCGGAAAAATTTGTTGACCAATTCGATGAAATCATCGAGAAAGGCAGCTACTCTCCGGAACAGATCTTCAATGTGGATGAAACTGGACTCTTTTGGAAAAATATGCCTGAAAGGTCCTACATACACAAACAAGCTGTAACTATGCCCGGTTTCAAGGATAGGGTGACATTGTTGCTTGGAGGAAATGTTGCTGGGTTCAAGTTAAAGCCTTTCCTCATCTATCACTCCGAGAACCCACATGCATTGAAGCAGGTTAGTAAGCACACTCTGCCTGTCTACTATCGTGCAAATAGCAAGGCATGGATGACACAAGCTTTATTCGAGGATTGGTTCATCAACTGCTTCATACCCTCAGTCAAGCATTATTGTCTGGAAAAAGGCATTCCTTTTAAGATTATCCTCCTGCTTGATAATGCACCAGGCCACCCCCAGCATCTCGATGATCTACACCCAGATGTGAAGGTAGTTTATCTACCTGAAAACACGACCGCTATCCTGCAGCCTATGAATCAGGGGGCTATAGCTATATTCAAAGCATACTATCTGCTCACTACTTTTTCCAAAGCTGTAACAGCAACGGAAAATGAAGTAGCCCTTAGTGATTTTTGGAAATCATACAACATTTTACACTGCATAAAGAACATTGAATCGGCTTGGGAAGGGGTTACTGAAAAATGCTTGCAAGGCATGTGGAAAAAATGCCTAAAAAGTTTCGTGAATGATTCCGAAGGGTTCGACAAAGAGGAGCATATCGACGTCATACATAAAACAATTGTTGAACTTGCTCACATGCTTAATTTGGATGTCGAAGTTGAAGATATTGAACAATTAGTGGAATATGTTGAGGGAGAGCGGACTAATGACAATTTGGATGAGGTGGAAGTCCAGCAGCACTTGGAATCAGTGCAAAAGAAGTTCACAGTGAAAGGGTTACATGGTGTGTTCTCTAAAATGAACGCGGCCATACTGGAATTAGAAGGTATGGATCCGAATGTTGAAAGGTTCACAAAAGTGGAACGGCAAATGAACGAACTTTTACGATGCTATCGTGAAATTTATGAAGACAAAAAGAAGCTCGAAAAGCAGATCACACCTGTGAGATTCTTGAAAGCTACTCCCAGGACACCAACTCCTACAAGTTGTTCCATTTCCTCACCGTCATCTCCCTTACCTGGGCCCTCTACAGCTTCAGATAACTCTGATGAGGACATCAAACCACTACTACACTTTGAAGTATTCTATAAATAAAATTTCATTGTGAATGTTTTATTTTTATTTTTATGAATGAACTTTTAAAATTTATTTGGTAAATCCTTTTTATAATTTGGACTTGTAGTATTTTTATGCTCTGTAATAATGTAAGAGTTGCAAATTAAAACAAAGTTATCAAGTTTGAGTTTGCTCTTTAGACCTTTCCTTTATTCAAAATAAATCAAAATGTTTAAGCTTTTTTCTGATCAACCAATTTACTCGATATCTAGTTGTAGAAACGAAAGTCCAGTTCCATCTTTGTAGGATAAGTTGTTGTCTATCCCTTGGTCTCAGATGGATCCATCTGGAAAAATTTAAGTTATGTTAAAAAAATCCATTTGAGACCTTGAAAAAAAACAACTTCATTGCTGGTTCTACCTGATTCTTTCCAAATTCACCAATAACTTGAATTGTTAAGTTATATCAAATGTGTTTACTATTTTAAGTGTTTTTCGAGAATAAATATTTTTTCAAGTAAAAAAAAAAAATCCTCAATGTAAAGTTCATCTGTTCAAAATTTTTGTTTTTACAGTCCACCTTCTGAAGAAATGGGTGGAAACCCTTGCGTATTAATATAAAAATATTTTTTCATCAGAGAACACAAACTATATATCCTGTAAAATACTGTTCCAAATTTTTACTATTACAGACCACCTTCTCGACAACCATTAGGTTACGAAAACCAGTCCCAATGAAGAAATGGTTTGAGCACTTGGGAACACAAATTAAGTTATCTTCATTCAGAATGTGAGTCGTCAACTCAATGGAACTGTAATCAAAATTCTTAGATTGAGACTCGAAAGGCAGGTTGAGCTAGATTTGATAGGTTAGGAAGCTTAAATTGAATACTTTTGAAATAGTTTAACTTGAATCCTCCAAGGAGTTTGTTTAATCTCTTCAATTACTGAGGGTGTGCTCGAAGAAACTTGCACATCTTTCAAGAGCTTGCATATTTGTATTCTACTGAAAACTTTCAAAATCTGAGGGAACATTATCCCAAGTGGAAGCAATCCTGCATTCCATTTATTGGGAAGTATGCATTTGATTTTGATGTATATATCTTTGTTCAAATAAATATAAATCCCACGTAATTTTTTACATGAATATAGAATTTCATATATCTATTGTCATGATAAGAATTTTTAACAATTTGTTAAAGCCATAAAAAAAACTATTTCTGAATATTCTCAATTTATATTGTTTTGAATTACACATCCAAATTTCATATCCATGCATGCATTTTGTACATGGAACACTTAAAGTACCATACCAAAACAGTATTTTTTATGACAAACACTAAATTAACAACTAATTGTGTATGAATTTTACAATTTCCTCGTGTATATTCCAGATTTATGTTTTCATATTAATATATGTAATTAGATGTGAAAATTTATTAATCTTTTAGAATCATGCTACCCTTAAAAATCATAGCTCAAGCTGAGTAAAATCTCGGATTTTGCTTAGCTTTATATAGATTTTTGTAAATTTATATATATATATCTGATGTAAACTTTTTATACTTTTTTTCATAGGGTTAATCTGGAAGGATTTGAAAGCAGTTAATCCCCTCATTAAAGCGACACAGTGCTCTGACAAATGATTGTAACCATTGGAAGTATTGTCAAAACATTCCATGAATCAAACAGGTTTGACCACAGTGAAACATCTGAACATTGCTTTTACTTTACATTTCCCTCTCCACAAAAACTTTACTACTACTTTTATAATATATTCGGATGCTCAGGGTAGGTAGTTGAATTAACTTCAGACTCTGGAGCTACATAACGTACTATAGGCAATGGTCTGGAATCAATCCCAAAGGGAAAGATCCCACCACAGCATTTTGAATCATGGTCAAATGATGAGGTCTCTCCAGAGTTGACACCCCACTATCTAAACTTTCAGGCTATGGCAACATGATGACTAAGGGCATGACTGATTTAGCATGCACAAGCTCCCATGTACATTCTTTGGTTGGAATGAATTTATAACTCTAATTCCTTTGGTTGCAATTCCAATACTCTTCCAACCAAGCTACTGCGTCAAATACTGAAGGATGTTTATTATGTAATATTTTACAATAAATTTTCTGTAAAGCAGGAAGAGGCATGAATGTATTTCCTCCAAGAAGATGCAATTTGTATGCTTTTTAAAGTAATCTTCCCCTGTCCTATATCTGAAACTGGAGTCTGAATATAACTTGTCTTTTAATGAATTTTATCTGTTTAAATTATTTATTAAGTTTCATTTTATTTGTCTGTTTAGGCTATCTTTGGAGCATGTAATGCACCTTTGGAAGTCTCTTCCTGAATAAAAATGTGAATTTCTGAAGAAGCATGGAGGTAAGGAATTATCTTATGTATCACATATTTCAATAAATCGTAATCACTTAAAATTTTATTACTTGAATCCAAATTGATTATATTTTACTCAAAATATCTCACTTTCCTGCTGCAACATTGTAAACTAATCAAGAATACCCGATTTAAAAAAAAATTTAGGGTTTAATAAAATCCTTTATATTTTCTGAAAGTCCTTACCTATTTTTACCAGCATGTCATATTTCACTTGCATTCAAAAACTAAGATAGAATCAGAGTTGTGTAACTTTTGCAATTTATAACTGAAAGTACTAAGATTTAATTTTCTCGACTAGAAGGGGGTGGTTCACTTTCCCCCACACAGCTGTATATATAGCCAGCCAAGGAAACCTCTTGTGCCATGAAAGAAATGTCAGTATTTGGTTTTTGTCAGTAACTTTGAAGGTTTGTGTTATCAAAAAGATATTTTAGAACACATAATTTTAGTTCTTGTTGAGATTCGTTATAAAAATGCAGCAATGCTTTTGATGCCTAAGAATAAAAAATATGCTTTTAACACTCAAAAAAGTGTTACATAGTTCAAAATAAAAACAAAAATAGTTTGGAATAATTTGTTTACCTATATTCTTAGATGGTCTCTACACTTTTAATCTAATTCAATTAAAAAAATTTAGAAGCTAAAAATGAAATTTTGAAAATTTATTCTTTTACAACAAATGTTAAACAAACACTAAATTTTTTATATGGTATAATTGACACAACTATCAGAAATCAACTCTGTTCGAGAAGCGACTACAGCCCTCGGAACTTTACCTCTCGTACATGCCTGTGAGTATAAACGTTGGAGTAAAATAAAAAAATTCTGAAAAATTAATGTGATGCAAAATTAACAAATGATCATAAAATGTTTAAAGTGCCTCTTACAGTATGACTAAAAATTATTAAGTAAAAATTTCAAAGATTGAAAAGTGAGAAAATATTTGAAAACTGTTAAGATGCTTTTCCAAATTTTTACAAAATTACTTTACAATTGATATACAGTTGTTAACTTAAAATTGGCTGCAAATGTTGCGTTAGTTGCTTGCAGTTAACAAAACTGTTATAAAAATTATTTACATTAAATTAAAAATAACAGTCTCAACTGCTATTGTTAAATAACGGTTTTTCCGACCACCTGGATCCAGCATTGCAGCAAGAAGGTTTTGGGTTTACAGGTAGTATTATAAGGGCAATTGCTGTGTATAACATACAGCACCAACTACTAGACAGAACAACATTCGAACCCCAAAGCGATCCAGCATCAAGCCAGTATTTTTAATTAATGTCACACTGGATCAGCACAATGGGCTATTGTTGATGGCTCAGAATCAACCCCTGAGGGGACAGATCTGAGGACAACATAATTTTGAACCATAGTCCGATGACGAGGTCACATCTGTGTTGTGTATAAATAGTATTAAGCTAGCATCCTATATTCCTTGTACATCTTTTTGAATCTGTGGAAAACATGAAATCACAAGAGTAAAATTGTCTCCACATAAAGGTTTTATTATGAATGCGCTTCCCTAATTAGTAAATGAATAACGTTCATTCAGATTTGTTTCAAACGTATTTGCAATAAAATATTATTTTACAAATTCCATTTTATTATGTTTTTAAAAATTAGAGCTCAAGAACAAAGATAGTTCCATTATTTCATGGTTTGAGGATGCGTCTATGAGCGTACTGTTCTTTATTCGTCGACATTACATTTTATCGACAATTTATTCTTATTTTTAGAAATGCAGCTTAATTAAGCCCATACACACTGAAAGCTATTTATGATTAAATATGCTTTTACTTGGCGAGTTTAGACACTCTGATCATACGAAAACCAAATATTGAAATAATAATAAATATTTTCCCAGTGCTTTCAAGAAAGGGCCCCTCATTCAGTGTGGGACCCTATATGAGGGAATTGGTGGAATTTGCTTAAAGCCAGCCCTTGTACTGAACAACTATGATTTACAAAGTACAATTAAAGTGCAATCGAAATATTAATAATTACAGTATACATTAGTTGACAGCAAAGGCTTCCTGATGAAAATTTTGTTCATATGCTAAGTGAACTGCATGAACATTAAGAATCAGAGTTATACAAATAATTGCAGCTTCAATTTGATCATGTGATAGGGAAGTTAATTCAAAGAACCTGTAAGTTAAACTTACTTTTATATCTTGTAATTGGTTTGTAGCTTTATTGTCATTTTTCTAAGCACAGGGGCTATATTACCTTTTACTTATGACTTCAAATGAAAGTGTATGCAATTTGAGGCATGTTTGGAAACATGACTAGATGCCAACGTTTTAAGGTTGTTGGGGCCTCAAAGGTATTGTTCAATCATGTATTTGCTAGAAAAATTTAACGTTCGACAGCCTTTATTTATAAGCTTGTTAGACACATGTAACCATGAGAGTCTGTCTCAGTGAGAGTCAGGTGAAAAGTGCTTCCTTTTCTCCCAAAAATACCCATTAGGCACTTTAACAGCTATAAGCCAATTTGCACTTGGCTGTTCCTTGGGGTTGATGGGGACATCCCAATGCTTTAATTTCATAAATCTATTTTTAAAATTAAAAAAAAAAACGTCATTTCACTTAACCCTTCTTTGCATAGTGGTGGAAATTTCCATTATAACATTGAATGCCCAAAAATTATATAAAAGAACAAGTTCACTTTAAGTTGATCGTGTCTGGATACCTTTTTAATGTCCATTGCATAAAAAAAAAACATAGCTGTCAAAAATAAGCAACTGTCACTATCAGTAAAACGAGCTTGAAGTTGTCATTCCGCTGTTTGTTGTAGTTGCAATAAACGTATGATTTCATTTTTAATTTTTTTTTTTAATATTTGAGTTTCTATTGCTTAAAAAGTGAAATTGAGTGGAAGAAAGGTTTGTAACATGTGTTTCTGTTATTTTTAGAGCAATTTTTGAAAAAGTTTGCGTTTAATTTAAAAAATACCACATGATATCATCATATTGTTTTTTTTTGCTAAATTTATGCTATAAGTATATACTAAGATTTTTTTAACCATTTTTCCTTTAATTTTGAACATGAATTATATCACCTTGATTTATTTCACCAATAAAGAAAAAATCATGCAAAGAAGGGTTAACAACATTGAACTGATATCTCAGAAGAAACCTCCCAAGAGTTGTAATCTTACCAGACCAAAAATTTTTTTGCTATTACAGTGCCGATCATTAATGAAATCTGGAGTTTGTAAAATCAGCCCTTTAATGTAATTGAATTCCCTGATATGAATTCAAATCAATGATGTTGTAAAATCTTGAATCAGGTATGTCGGGTTAATAAACCCAACAGTAAGTTATTTCAAAGGCACCTTCAAACTATCAAATAAGAAAAACTTTGAATAGTCTTCGCTTGGATAACAGTTTTCTTCAGTCCCATCTAGCTCTCGTAGAACAACAAATTAATTATACTCATTAACTCATCATGAATCCAAATGTTACTTAGGATAACGCATCACTGGAAAGGTTGTGAATATGCAGGTTTTGTGTTTGATGGCAAATAAAATGAAGTTTCTATTGAATTTATTAGAAATTGTAAAGAAAAGCATAAGTCCTATTCCTGACATAAATGACTTTATAGATATTGATAACAATGCTACAATATGTTCTCAAGTGGCAATAAAATATTCAACTCTGGAATTTTTAGAAGAAAAGTGACCAATGAGTGAAAATGAAGAGGTTCTTTCACAATGTAATGAAATACAAGTTCTAGAAGCCCTCAAAATAATTTGGCATTATCTTACACCACTTCCAATGATAGTTCTTTGAATTCCCTATTTGTAGTACCAGGTGTTTCAGAGAAGTAAGTTAATTGTACTGACAGGTATTTGTTTCAGCCAAAATTAGCAAATAATTAGGTTATAATGCATATGCAAAGTAGTATTAAAGCTTAAAGAATGTTGAAATAAAGATCCAACGATGTATAAACCTTTTTGTCATTAGGTGAATTTTTGTACTTATTACCATTAATTTTGACTTGCGAATACCCTGATAAATAAATTTTAAGCTTAGATGACTTGCAGTAATGCTCAGCAGTTACTCCACTTAAGCGGTCAAAATTTCTTGGTCCCCTGAGGGGCAAAATATCGCGGTTTTACTGTATATTTTAATAAGGGTAGAATGATAATATAATGATTTTATATAAAAATCAAACACCTTTCATTGCTTCATGTTAGCATTGTTTATCACTGATTTTGGCTGAGATACTTTTGAAAGTAGTATAAGATTTCATAAAATTCTACCTCTGTCACCTATAATAAAAATCAGCTGCTTAAGGAAGTAATAATGAAAGGAAGTGTTTCTCTGTGTTCTGTGAGCAATGTCTTGACGAATCTATGGCACTTACAATAATGAAATTTGGCACACAGGTAATCCTAATTTTTTTTGCATAGTCCCTGAATTTAAAAATTTAACCTAGAACATTTTTTTTTTAATTAATTTTTACTTTTTTCACCTTTCTTTTTTTTTGGGGGGGGGGAAGGCTTCCTCAATTGAAGAAAGGAGACGATTTTCCGATTTTATTCCTCTGACGTCACATTGAAGAAAGGACAGATTCTGCGTTTTTCGTCCTAATGCTTTTGGAACCATGCCAAGTTTACGATTCTAGCGTGTTTTGATTTAATTAGTTGATGTAGTATTCTTGCTAACAATTTCAACTTTGTCACTGGCAAAGACTATTTGAGGTTTGCTATCTTCACGATCGTTTAAGATAGTGAACATTTCAACGGAATTAAAATCTGCGGGAAATTTTACATCAGATTGATACCTTAAATATGATTTTCTTTGAATAAATAATTTTCAATTGTAATCCGTACAACAAAAACATGTTGGGTAAAGGTGGAACTCATTCTTAAAATTACGGTTTTTTCATTTTAATGTTTTCAGTAACAGTAAGATTTAATGTGACCAACCCGATTTTTAAATTTTAATCTAAAATATTTGTTAGTTAATTTATTGGCACTTATTTATTACTAGTCACTTTAAGGCCATCATGGCATTGCCTGTGTTGTTGGTTTGGGAAGCAAACCAAATGGGAATACGTAGCAATCACCGGGGGTTGGCAAGCAGTGGTCACACCTGACCCCATGAAAAGAACTGTCATGGGCAACTTCAAGCTGGCGATGCAGTGGCTAGTAATTAATAAAGTTTAAATCTGTCTGAACAGAAGGAAGTGAATTTATTAACCTGACGCATCATTGTTCAAAACTATTTCCTTTCTATCGATAAACCATTGCTCCTTTAAGACCTTGATCTTGAAATAATTCCTTTATGGCCACTTAATATCCATTTCCTTTATGGCCACTTTTCTTCATCCTCCTTATTAGGAATGTAAATTTCTTAAGAATAATTGTGAATTTTCTTCTAAGGAAATAAAACAATTTTAAAATACCATGCAATATACATGCAGAATGTCATCTATGCTGTTAAAAAGCATATTACTTTTCACCCATTAATGATTACTATTTTCTTTTCAGGTACAAACCTGGGAACCAGAAGACTCGAATCAACGGCACTTATTCAAAGACTGCCGATGACGATTCAAACACCCTCTACAAGCCACATGTCAGCGTTCTCGAGATCTCGGAACCTAAGCTTTGTTTACCCCACCACAAGAAGAGGGCTTCGGGCATTCAATTAATTCCATCAATTCCCATGATACTTAACTTCGTCAATGGATGGTTGGACTCTAAGCTCAAGACTGTTTCATAGATGCCCACTATGATGTGAATGAGGAATTGAATCCCACAGCCAATCCAAAGAGATCCAATGAACTGTCATGGGATCTCTTGGAGAACTGCTTATACGATAGTCATCATGGAAGTAAGTTTCCCACGGCCCATAAAAAGAAGCAAAACATAATTACCTTGAAAGATTTATTGCAAAAGATACAGCACTATTTCAGTTGCTTCTCAACATAACCACCGGAATTGTAACACTTGTTGTACCGTGAGATACGTTTTTGTAGTCCAGTGTCATAGAAGTCTGCCGCCTGGGGATGGAGCCACAAAAAAAATCTGTAGAAGTTTCGCTTGGAGCGGTTTGACCATCCACCCTGTAGTTCCAATCTTGCTCCCAGCGACTTCCACCTGTTCTTGCACGTGAAGAAATTCCTGTCCGGTCATCACATTCCCACAAAGACCTGCAGACACATGTGACATACTGGATCCATTCCAAGGAGGCATTTCTATGACACTGGACTACTAAAACGTATCCCACAGTGTTACAATTCCGGTGGTTATTATGTTCAGAAGTAGCTGAAATAGTGCTGTATCTTTTGTAATAAATCTTTCGAGGTAATTATGTATTGTTTCTTTTTAAGGGCTGTGGGAAACTTACTTTCTGGATGACCTTTGTATAAAAGCATGCATGCAAGTATGCAAAGTAGATCTGATAATGACTTACACTTGATGATGACAACCCTGTGATAATTTAACCTGTTGAACTTTTTGATGGAACAGTGGCATCTTATTCCTGTTAGTTCTTGGAAAGAAAGGACTTGGCTTCCTGTAGCTCCTCCCCAACACTTTGATTGAAATGTGCATCCTTTTTGAAACTTATTTATGTAACAGCACCAATGTCAGAATTCTATAAACCGAAACCTTCAATACATTTGTATTTAATTTCAAGTCAGTGATAGTACATTGTGTCCATAAAAGAATGTCCCAGTTTCAATGGTGTATTATAACATTTTAATTTAGACTATTTGCAACAAATCATCTATCAAATTGAAGGTAAACTCACCTAGTTTTTCTTATAAATGTTCAATATGTGCACCTTAAGTTATACGGCACACATCCAACATTAAGTCCAATTCTTACCGTAACAGGAGTCGCTTATCTGGATATGCTGAAAGAATGGCTCTTTGCCCAATTAGTCAAGGGTGAGTCTGTAAACTTTATTTGGCAACAAGGTGGAGCACCTCCCCATTGGAATCTCTTTGTACGAGAGTGGTTGAACGTCGAAGTCTCTGACCATTGGATTGGTCGTAATGGTTGAGACGACAGAGCTCTTTTTCGCTGGCCTCCACGTTCACCTGACATAATGCCATGCGATTTTTTCCTTTGGGAATTTATAAAAGATTGTGTCTACGTTCCGCCGCTACCTAATGAGTTGCCAGAGTTGAGACACATAATTGAAGAGGATATTGCTCCGGACTTGTTAACCAAAGTGTGGGAAGAAGTGGACTTAAGGTTGGATGTGTGACGTAAAACTTAAGATGCACAAATTGAACATTTGTAAGAAAAACTAGGTGAGTTTACCTTCAATTTGATGTATGATTTTCTGTAAATAGTCTAAATTAAACTATTATAATATACCATTGAAACTTGGACATTCTTTTATGGACACCCTGTATATTTCTTGATTTCTAACCAATTTTGTTTCTTTTCAGTTTATACATTAAACTTCTTTTCACATATATTTATTTGTCATGCATTATCAAAAGAAGGTTTGAAAAAGACTACCTTTGTTTAAATATTTTTGCTGAAGTTCTCATTGAAGAGGCTTAACATGTGAACTCCATATGACATCTGCTGAAAAAATGAATTTATTCATGCATGTCTGCAAACTAGTGTGAACCCTATATATCTTTCAAATACTTCTCTTTCACATAGTACAATTAGAATTTCAAAAGGCCTGTAGTAGGAACTAGATTGACTTCAAAATTTGCATATACACTCCTAAGCACTGGCATTCTTTCGTGAAGGGGAGGGGGGGGGATATTAAAATATGTGGCATTGGAGGATGCTGTGATATTTATTGCATTCGTTAAAATAGGCTAATTATCTACACTTGACATGTATGCTTCCTAAATATTTACGATAAAAAAAGAATGAATGCATTTCGTGCTGCATATGAGAAATCAGTACTACGAGGTTGTTCAAATGAAAAGGTACGAAACGACACTGTGGGTATAAGTGAAGACTTTATTCAAAGTATACACCATAGGCCTGAGCACAACGATCCCATTGATTAACGAGCCGAAGAATTCCTTGTTTCCAGAATTCCTGTGGCCTTGACGAGACCCAGTCCTTCACAGCGTCCTTGAGTTCGTCGTCCGAGTTGAAGCGCTTCCCTTTCAGATGTTTTTTCAGACTACCAAACACATGAATTCCTTGAGCACAGAAAAACCTTGAACTCCGATGTGTACTGTGAGACACTCCGAAGCCTACGAAGGTCCATCAAGAACAAAAGACCGGAGCTGCTCACGGAGGGTGTGGTTCTGCTCCTTGATAACGCGCGTCGACACGTCTCCAGGGTCACACACGCGGAACTGGCCAAGTTCAAGTGTGAGCAGCTTGACCATCCGCCCTACAGCCCGGACATGTCGCACTGCGATTTCCATGTGTTTGGTCCCCTGAAAAAACATCTGAAAGGGAAGCGCTTCAACTCGGACGACGAACTCAAGGACGCTGTGAAGGACTGGGTCTCGTCACGACCACAGGAGTTCTGGAAACAAGGAATCCTTCGGTTCGTTAATCAATGGGATCGTTGTGCTCAGGCCTATGGTGTATACTTTGAATAAAGTCTTCATTTATACCCACAGTGTCGTTTCGTACCTTTTCATTTGAACAACCCTTGTATAATGTTGTAACATTAAACATTAGGATTGTATTAAGTTGATCCAAAAGTGCCATCAGTTTTGGGCGTTAGATGGCATTTCAAAACCCAAGTGTTGTATTCAAAACATGCATAAAGTTTTGATGTTTGAAGGAACAAATTTCAGCGAGTACTTAGGAAAAAAATTGTGTTCTTGGGTTGTGTTTTTTAAATTGTGTTTAGCATTAAAAATGGCAGGAAATAAAGAGCATTTTTGACCGATGCTTGTTTTTTCGAAAAGGCAAGAATGCTTCTCAGACACAAAATACTGTGTGTGTGCATGTGTTGGGTCGGGTGCCGTTGATTTCTCGTGCTGCAAGTTCAGAAGATTTCGCCACCTAGATCATTTCTTTAGCCAGAAACCTCAGAACTTCTATGAGCATGGGATGATGCATCCACCAGAGATGGAGAAAGGTCATCAAATAGAACGGCATATACTATATTGATTAAATGTTCTAACTAAATTAATAACCCGGTTTCAAATATGACCGCGACATTTCCCCGTGTTGACTCTCACACAAACCCTGTTGAACGTGTCCATTTATTGCAGAAAAACCAACTTTAGATATTAAAATTGGGGCTTCGAGGGGCACTTTTACGATTACCTGTGTGTCATATTTCATGGCTACAGATGGGTCTAAAGACAGGAAAGAAATAACCTCTGTTTTCCGCAGCGTTCTAAAGTATAAGTGTACCAAATTTCGTGTAGATTTATATATAATATACATTTAAACACCCATCCACATCCAATTATATGTATATATATATATAGAGAGAGAGAGATAAATACTTGTGCATCCGTTCGTTATACGGTCGTTAGTTGGTGTTATTTTTGTTTCAAGTATGGCTGAAAATATTGATAATGAAATCCTTATTTCATTTGTACAAATAAGAGAGGTTTTTTTTATAGGTATATATCAGGGCTCGAAATACCCGGGTGCACTGTGCACATGAAAATAAAATTGTGCACCTAATTTTTCCCCTCTAAGTGAACGCAGTGAACATTAAAAAAAAGGGGGAGAACGTGTTTTATGTTATTTTGATGTTTGAACAAAATATTAGTATCGACATCTCTCTCACTCTAAAGGAACGTAATTAAAATTCCTAAATACACACTAGGAGAAAACAAAATCGCTGGCCCGTAACGAGTTTATATAGGATTACGGTTTACTTGTGCAACTGCCACCAGAACTTTCCGATGATCGAAACATTTTCCAGATGGCTCTGTTGAACCGACTGCCGCGACAACCGCAAGCCGGAGAAGGGAGAATTTAAATGTTTTTATTTACTATCTACTACTAACCTATCTAAGCATACCCAACTAATAAAATAGTCTATATTACACTAATGCTGTTATATTACGTTTTTTTTTTTAAATATGCACCTAAAATATAACTGCACCTAATTTAAAAACTATATATATATATATATATATATATATATATATATATATATATATATATATATATATATATATATATATATTACATAGATAGATAAAATAATTTTTGTCAAAAAAACGGGACGAATATTTGCATCAACCCAATAGTTTTGACTTGTATCAAAAGGCCACGCTCTTGTAAAGTTTTTTACCAAAATGACAGCTTTGACGTATTTGAGATCATAAGGAGCTTAAAATCTAATCAATCTCTAAATGATGCACAAATTTTTTTAATGTGAACAGACTGGTTCTTTGGATGTCAAACATGGCAAAGGATGGAAATCAGTCGATAGTCAGACATCGGCTTACGGGAAAGGATGACAGTTTGTCCAACATCGTTAGAAATAGTAATGCACGTGGTAATGTCATCCTTCCCAAATTACCCAGATTTGGGAATTTGTCCAGATAAGGAATGCATGCGACATTCACGGTAATGTTTTCCAATAATATTATTTCACCAGTATATTGCTCAAAAAACAACACCATGCGAAAGTAAGGCAATTTGACAGTAGTGGTGAAAAAAAGTTTACACACAGCCCGTGATCACGTACCGTCAGGGTTTAAAGAAATATATAATTGAAGTTTGACCAAAATAAATTAAGTTTGTTATATACCTGTCGTAAGACGGGTCGACGAACGCTCTGGTGGTTAAGGTGCTAGCCTCTAGATCGGAAGGTTCGGGTTTCGAATCACTGCATGGATATTTGTAAGCGCATGGTGTAGAGGCGGCTGGTGTACCTTAAATCTGTCGTGGCCTCATGTCCTCGCGTTGGTGTGGTGTGGAAGTTTGGAGAATGGGGTGCCAGCCCAAGTGTTGCCTCGTCATCTGTGCTTGTTTCAAAATTACGTGATGTTGTCCTCGAATCTTTCCCTTAGGGGATTGGTCCCGCACCCTCGTCAATAGCGTCAATTCTGAATTGTCTTTCATTTTGGACACGTAACATCTGGTATCTCATCCCATGCTCTGATCGCGTCATCTGGCCATAGTTCTAAGTTACTAAGCGGTGTCCTCGGATTTTTCCATTCGGGAATGATTCTGGACCGTCACCAATAGAACGTTGTGTTTCTCCAGTGTGACATTATTTCAACTACCGACTACTATCCTAAAGAGGGCTGGTAATGGTAATGGTAATTTTAGTTAACGTCATACTAGAGCAACACGACGAGCTCTTGACGACGGTCCGGTATCAGTCCCTTAAGGGAAAGATTCGAGGACAAACACCTCGTAATTTTGAACCACGGTCAGATGACGAAGCAACACCTGAGCTGGCACCCCACTCTCCAAACTTCCACGCCATACAGAGGGCTGGAGTTATGAGAGGTAATGGTAATTTTAGTTAACGTCGTACTAGAGCAACACAACGGGCTATTGACGACGGTCCGGGATCAGTCCCTTATGGGAAAGATCCGAGGACAACGCCTCGTGATTTTGAGCCACGGTCAGGTGACGAAGCAACACCTGAGCTGGCACCCCACTCTCCAAACTTCCACACCAACGCAACGTGAGGACTTTCGGCCACGACAGATTTAAGGTGCACCAGCCGCCTCTACACCATACGCTTACAAACATCCATGCCCGGTTTCGAAGCAGGAGCTTTCCGATCTAGAGGCTAACACCTTAACGGAGTTATGAGAGAGTGATAATGGTTTGAAAAACTGCTCCAGAATATTTTGCAGGGTCGCGGTAGCCCGGTTGGAAGAGTAACGGATTAACGACCAGAGGGTTGCAAATTCGAATCCAACGA
This sequence comes from Metellina segmentata, assembly GCA_947359465.1. Lineage (NCBI taxonomy): Eukaryota > Metazoa > Arthropoda > Arachnida > Araneae > Tetragnathidae > Metellina > Metellina segmentata. The sequence goes on from OX375874.1 coordinate 124,443,210, forward strand.
AAGATCGCCGTGTACAAAGGGAACTCTGGTGTACCTTTGATCTGTCGTGGCCTCAAATGTCCTCCGGTTGGCGTGATTTGGAAGTTTGGAGAGTGGGGTTCCAGCTCAGGTATTGTTCGTCATCTGACCTTGGTTCAAAATTGCGTGTCATCGGTTCTTTCCCTTTGGGATTGATCCCCGGACCGTCGTCAACAGCCCGCTGTGTTGCTCCAGTACGACATTAGTTAAAATATCCCCCCCACACACACACACCTGAAACCGGTGGATCGCTACATTTTCCCTGGTAGGTAAATATACGATTAACGTCACAATTTAATAGCACAACGGGCTATTCCCAACGGGCCGGGATCAATCCCGATGGGAAAGATCCGTACATTTTCCCAAACCGATTATCCTGACCATTCCGTTTGTTCTCTTGGCAACAAAAGTGATTTATTGGTTTTGAAAATAAAATAGCATTCAAAGTTAATAGCGTCCTTTGTAAGGATTGGATTTTGAGTTTTATGGCCAAGGTCGAAACGGACAAAAATATAGAAACCTCTTTGGAGATAAAAATTATGATAAAATCACCGATAGATGTGTTAAATTTGAATATATTTAAATTACATTGGGGGAGGGAGATGGAAAACGCAAGAAAAAAAGGGGTTAGGATTAAAGAATATTTTTACTTCTCAGGCCAAAATGAGAAAGTACACTCTATAACAAAAAAATCGACGCACCAAGAAGGAATCATCCGATTGCTTTGAAATTTCGTATGCAAAAATGTTTTGACCAAATATGCAAATGATTACAATTTGGGCCAACCAACCGGTATAGTGGTTAAGGTGTTAGCCTCTAGATCGGAATGTTCCTGGTTCGAATCCGGGTCCGGGCATGGATGTTTGTAAACGTATGGTGTAGAGGCGGATGGTGCACCTTAAATCTGTCGTGGCCGAAAGTCCTCACGTTGGGTTGGCGTGGTGAGTGGGGTGCCAGCTAAGGTGTTGCTTCGTCATCTGACCGAGGTTCAAAATTACGAAGTGTTGTCCTCGGATCTTTCCCTTAAGGGACTGATCCCGGACCGTCATCAATAGCCCGTTGTGTTGCTCTAGTACGACGTTAACTAAAATTACCAATTACAATTTGGTGTCCAATGAATGAATACTGCGATCTCCAGCGCATCGGAACTGCGCATCCAGCAGATGTATATAAGGAGTTGTTCTTGAACTGTTATTAAAAATTTCTGCTGCATTGCGATTTAGGATACCTTTCAACGACTGAAAAAATGCCTCGCCGCAGGATTCGAGCTCATTACGAGCAACTTTCAGAGTTTGAAAGAGGTCGTATCATTGGATTGAAAGAGGCAGGTTGGGCAAATCGGAGAATCGCTCGTCATGTGAGTCGAAGTGACGCGGCGATTAGAAGATGCTGGCAAGAGTGGGTGGACAATGGCAGATTTCAGCGTCATGATGGTAGTGGTCGACGTGGGGCCACAACAGATTGCGAGGACAGAGTGATTGTCAGATCAGCTGTCACAGCGCCTGATTCATCGCTATCAACCATCAGTCGTGAGACCCACACACGAGTGTCCACCATGACCATTCACAGACGGCTGAGAGAGCGAAATCTACGCTCGTACCGACCGTTACGCCACCTGCCACTCACGCCTGCACACTGTCGAGCCAAATTACAGTGGTGCTTGGCTCGATCAGGCTGGAATGATACTGACTGGGGGCGTATAGTCTTTAGCGACGAATCCCGCTTCCAACTGTGTCCTGACGATCATCGAAGACGTGTCTGGAGACGCCCAGGGCAGCGTGCAAATCCTGCTTTCACTATTGCACGCCACACGGGCCCTCAACAAGGAGTTATGGTCTGGGGTGCCATTTCCCTTGATAGCCGGACCCCTTTGGTCGTCATTAGAGGTACACTTACTGCACAGCGGTACGTTGACGACATTCCGAGATCTGCTTTGCTACCGTTCCTTTCGCAGTACCTTGGGCTTATTTTTCAGCAAGACAATGCCAGAGCACATACGTCACGTGTTGCTATGAACTGTCTTCAAGCTTGTCAAACACTTCTTTGGCCAGCCAGATCACCAGATATCTCTCCCATCGAGCATGTCTGGGATATGATGGGAAGGCGACTGCATCCAGTAGGGAATGTAGATGACGTATTCCAACAATTGGAGCTAATTTGGCAAGAAATACCGCAGGAGACCCTCCGGGAGCTTTATCGGTCTATGCCACGCCGTGTGGCAGCTTGCATCCAGGATAGAGGCGGGTCAACACCTTATTGAGCTCGTTACTGTAACTCTTAAATATAAATCATTCAATTGTTCTGAAATTTTAATTATTTTCTATTCTGTACATAATTTTCCTATCCACCAATTTTTGTCTCCATCGGACAACTCCTTCTTGATGCGCCGATTTTTTTGCTATAGACGGTAGAGTTAAAAATCGTATCGATCAACGGCAGGCGAGTAAGAGATGGTTTATTTAAATACAAGCTCATGAGTAATGCAATGTTAAATCTTTAAATGTAATTAAAAATTCATGTAAATAAAACACTATAAATTTAAAAAGTCAATATAGGTAGCATTAGAATATATTGTACTAAAAATAAATTGTTGAATGAAACATGTTGGACAACACCATTGAAAATAACTAAAAATTGAACATGGAATGAGTATAAATTGATGATATTAATTGTTACCAGCAACACGTTGCGAAATGTAAGATACTAGCAGAATTACTCGTTTTAAATTAGTTAACTGCGGATTGAAAAAATGACCGGAATAATTACTTTTCTCTTAGAGAAATAAACAATCATTTAGGTGCGAGGAAAATAATTTTTAACCCCTTGGGAACAGATTTATTTCAAAAAAAGTAGTTCGAATTATCGTTTGCACATGACGTTACTGTTATATTTTCGTATTATCGTTTGTACACTAATTACTGTTATATTTTCGTACTATCGTTTTCATACTAGTTACTGTTATATTTTCGTATAATTTAGTTTGATAAGAATGGCAACAGTATGAGAGAGATTGCACAGCTTTCTGATCTCCGCGTTCATCCCCCCCCCCCCAAAAAAAAAAAATGTCTGATAACGCATTCGTGTAAATAGTTCTATGTATGGAGTCAGATTAAATCTATATATATAATTCTCTTACGTGGCACGCAAAAAAGACGTTATTTGTTATCGCGTTTTGGAAACATTGAACAATTGTTTGTATACCACGAAGCCTCGCGCTTCAATTGAATTTATAGCGTTATCAGATGAAATTTTATTGAAAAAAAAAAAGAATTTTCGTCGAGCTTTTGCAGTTTATAATAAGAAATAGAAGAAAGCGGTGGATCATTTCAGGGCCATTTAAAAACTGTCCTTTTCAGAGGTAACAATTATATTTCAACAAAACGCTTGCACTATAACTTTCGACAGCAAACTCAATCAAAAAGTGTGGGTGAGTCGAGAGTGCTGGAAATGTACACACAAACAACATGCTGGGTATTCAATTTCCAAAGCAGCGCTCACATTTCGACTCAAAATTTGCTCAAAGTTTTCATTTGAATTCTGATTCCAGGGTACTATATATTTACTTTCTGTAATACAGCAAAATTAGATTTGAAAAATAATTTTTGGAACATCATATTTTGTAAGCAATTTTTTCTGCTAGGACACATGTCTTCATTAATGCGAGCGAAGCGAGTATAGGTTCGCGCAGAGAACCTATGAGGATTGCGAAGCAATCCTCCGGGGGTTGGCGAGCTTTAGCGAGCAGGGGGCGGGCCCCCTAGTAAAGTGTATTTTTGTAGAGAACGATTGAATAATTTGAATCAAGAGAGTCTCGTAACACCAATCACTCTTGCCATTAACAAGAATGTACAAGTTTAATTTTGTCCTAGTTTGAATGTCGAATTAGACTCGTCATCCGTAACTTAGGCAAAACGAGTGCATGACGAGTCTGAGTCGTCAAATGTACCCAAGGGCTTACACTTCCCGACATTTTTATAATTTATACAACTTTGGACAGAAATCTTATAGATTAACTCCAATTTTCTAATAGATAGAGTGACGTTAGAATCAGTTATTAAGTCAACTTATCGATCTTTAACCACGAAGCCCATAACTCCGTTTAAGTATGGTTGCTATACACAGGGTTTTTAAAAACTTCCTGAGTATACTTTAAGAGAAGGTAGGGAACATAAAAAAATTAAACAATATTTAGGTAGTGTGTGTGCCGCAGGGATTTGTTATAGCTGCAACACGGTTGTTGGCAAGATTGAGTCATTGTCGCACTAAACCTGACACTGGAGGTAAATTGTATACTTTCACGAATGCTGAGATGGTTGATGACAAATTATATGGACAAAAGGATTTGGACCCTACTTGTTTTTCAGAAAAAGTGCGGTACAGCTACACTCTACGTTTATGAGCGGTGGCAACGGTCTTGGCGAACTTTTAAAGTCGCCAAGGAAATAATTATTTCAAAACTATTTTTCTTTCAAAACTATTTTATCTTTCAAAAATATTTTTCTTTTTACAACGGAAACATGAAAGTTTGAAACACATTTGAATACGTTTTGAAAAGTATATCTGAAAAAAACTTTCGCAAAAAGTAGTAAGCTGCAACACATTTCAAAACACATTTGTGAACCAGCAGAAAAACTAATCTGCGAATGTTGGGTAAGAATACCCTGTAACTTATCACAATTAGCAACACTAAATACAGTAGGCTGTTTGAAAAGAAAAAAAGCAAGAAATAATTCAACCTGATGCCTCAGAACTGTTGAGGAAAAAAATTAAAAACGAAAATTCCACAAATGGCAAAAAAAAAACAAAAAACACTCTTGAATGCTACGTGAAAAATGTTACCAATAAAATAAAAATTCCACAACTGTAGAAATACAAGTAATTGAACCAATGGTATCACAGAAAAAAAATTTAAAAAGACCAATGCAATCAAAGGATATTTTAAAATTAAAGTAACCAATGGAAGCAAAGAAAAAATTTCAAACGAACCAATGAAATCAAACGACTTTGACGGATTTTGGAAGAAGTTACTAGAACATTCAAAATGAAAATTGAAAGTTATCGGTTGCCATGAAAACCACAACAACCGAAAGACAAATGGGTTGCCTTAACCTACCGTAACTCGCTACTAGAAATGCGCCAAAAAAATAATAATAAAGGCCGTAGCCACCACTCATAAACGTAGAGTGCAGCTGTACCAAAAGGGCTTTATTATTATATTTAGTAACAGGTAGTCCCTTCTTTCACTTGTATTACAACTGCAACACATCGAGGCATACTTTCCACACGTTCTCTGTAAGTCTGGGCAGGAATAACTCGGAAGCTGTAATTGGTAATTTTAGTTAACGTCGTACTAGAGCAACACAACGGGCTATTGACGACGGTCGAGGATCAGTCCTTTAAGAGAAAGATCCGAGGACAACACTTCGTAATTTTGAACCCCGGTCAGGTGACGAAGCAACACCTGAGCTGGCACCCCACTCTCCAAACTTCCACACCTACCAACGTGAGGACTTTCGGCCACGACAGATTTAAGGTGCACCTCGCAAGGCTGTGAGAAGAGATTGGGAACAGCTACACTCTACGTTTATAAGCGATGGCAGCGGCCTTGGCTATTTTTTTTGGCGCACTTCTAAAGTCGCCAAGGAAATAGTTATTTCTTAACTCTTTTTCTGTCATAAATTTTTTTCTTTTTAGAACACACTTTTTAAAAACATTTCATAACGTTTTGAAAAGCATTTTTTAAAAAAGCTTTCACATAAGTAGTAAGCTTAAGCACATATCAAAACACATTTGCGAACCAGCAGAGAAACTAAGCTACGAATGTTCGGTAAGAATATATATCCTGAAACTTATCAATCACACTAAATACAGTGAGCATGTTGAAAAAGAAAAAGATTTACAAAAGAAAAAAAACAAGAAATAATACAGGTGGTGTGGTCGTTCACGGTAAGACGTTTGTCGCCAACTAATTTTTGTCGCCAAATCAAGATGGCGGCCGAATTCCGTAACAGCAGATAGGGTTGCCATAACAAAAACGGCAGATGTGAAGAAAATCCGCAAAAGGTGAAGGTTACCATATTTGGCGACAAATCGCCTTCTTACCGTGAACGACCACTCCACCATAATACAACCTGATAACGTCATCGGAATTCTTTCGTAAAAAAATAATGAAAACGAAAATGGTCAAAGAAACAATACTCTTAATCCTTTCGTGAAAACTATTATTGTGAAATAAAAATTCCACAACTGTCAAAATACAAATAAATGGACCAATGGTATCATAGAAAACGATTTAAAAGGACCAATGCAATCAAAGGATATATTAAAAACAAAATAACCAATGGGATGGAAGAAAAAAATTTTAAACGAATCAAAGAAATCAAACGCCTTTAACGGATTTTGGAAGAACTTTCTTGAATATTCAAATTGAAAATTGAAAGTTTCCGTTTGCCGAGGTTGCCATAAAAACCACAACAACCGTAACGAAAGATGGGTTGCCTTAATTTATCGTAACTCGCAACTAGAAGTGCGCCAAAAAATTTCCAAGCCGTTGCCATCATTCATAAACCTAGAGTGTAGCTGTACCGTGTAGGCAAAGCTGAATCATCCAGAACCTTGAGGTACACGTCAGCGTTCATGGTACCAGGTACATAAAGCAATGGGTCGAATCCTGACCAGGAAAAACAACCCCACACTAAAATGGATCCTCCTCCGAATTTCGCCAGTATCCAAATACTTTTGTTCTTATAACGTATATAGTTTCCACCACGCCGAAGACACGAATCTGCAAAATTGACGTTTCTACAAAAATGCGTTCAAAGTTTTGATGCTGCATTAAAAATAGAGTCATGACTCAAGGGATGTATTCACATGAGTGTTTCCCATGGTTGGGTCTACCAAGAATCAAGATTATACGTGACATATTGTCATAGCATGAAATATGAAATGATGACCCGAAAAAAGCAGTTTAGTGCCTTTGGCATGGTGGTAACGATATGTTTGACAGTAGATTTTATACCATTTCGTGGAATATTGTTAATAGTTTGATGCTGCCACGAAATATTATGAAAAACTAGTCAAACTATAAAATTAGGGCAGATGAAAATGTGGTTAATATGCTTGCTGTACTTTCGGTAATTTTTGGTAATTTTAGTTAACGTCGTACTAGAGCAACACAACGGGCTATTGACGACGGTCCGGGATCAGTCCCTTAAGGGAAAGATTCGAGGACAACACTTCGTAATTTAGAACCACGGTCAGATGACGAACAACACCTGGGCTGGCACCCCACTCTCCAAACTTCCACGCCAACCCAACGTGAGGACTACTGTACTTTCGTGAAAGTTCTCTAGTAGTAAAAAGATAGCAAGGTAAAATATTCGTAAATGAGCTACAGTACGTGAAAAATATTTTCTACTGATTGTAAGATCACATAATTTTAAATAAATAAATCCTAATTTAATATTTAATTTGCGCTGTTGGAAGAGAACAGATTAGCATCCTGAGGGTTGCGAGTTTGAATCCGATCAAAGACCGACGTGTGCAAATGAGGAGGGAAGTTTTGAGAGGGCAGTGCCAGCTGAAGTGTGACCTCGTCATTTGACCGTGGGTCAAAATTACGTGCTGTCACCCTCGGCTCTTTCCGCCGACCAACTGATCGGGTGGTTAAGGTGTAAGCCTCTAGATCGGAAGGTTCCTATTTCGAATCCGGGTCAGTGCATGGATCTTTGTAAGAGTATGGTATAAAGGCATCTAGTGCACCTTAAATCTGTCGTAGCTGAAAGTCCTCATGATGGGTTGGTGTGGAAGTTCGGAGAGTGGGGCGCAAGACCTGGTGTTGCCTCGTCATCTGTCCTTGTTTCAAAATTACGAGGTGTTGTCCTCGGATCTTTCCCTTAAGGGACTGATCCCGGACCGTCGTCAATAGCCTGTTGTGTTGCTCTAGTACGACGTTAACTAAAAAAATTACCAATTTTATTTACCCGGACCGTCGTCAATAGCCCGTTGTGTTTCTCTAGGGTGACGTTAATTACATACCTACCTCCAATGAGAGCAATACTTCGAGGGACTGCTGCTATAGAAACTTAAAACCAAAACACCCATTTAAACAGAGCCGCCCAACCGATATAGTGGTTAATGTGTTAGCCTCTAGATCGGAAGGTTCCTGGTTCGAATCCGGGTTCGGACATGGATGTTTGTAATCGTATGGTGTAGAGTCGGCTGGTGCACCTTAAATCTGTCGTGGCCGAAAGTCCTCACGTTGGGTTGGTGTGGAAGTTTGAAGAGTGGGGTGCCAGCTCAGGTGTTCCTTCGTCATCTGACCGTGGTTCAAAATTACGAGGTGTTGTCCTCGGATCTTTCCCTTATTGGACTGATCCCGGACCGTCATCAATAGCCCGTTGTATTTCTCTAGTACGACGTTTACTAAAATTACCATTATCATTACCCATTTAAACAGACGCTTCACAGCGAATACCAGAAGCCAATTATTTAAAATTCCACTCCCTTATAATTTCGCTCAAAGACTTCCGTTCGGGCATGAATATTGCAGCAGCGTATAATTTCGCAAACACACACACAAAACGCGCAATTCCGAAAAAAGGAAACCCAAGGAGAGAGCAGTGGACACTCGGGCTGTTTGTGTGGTCCCCATGGCGACCCGTCACATGACCGTGTCTAGCAACCTGCACGCGGACTAACGGAGATCGTTGTTGAGCCGGCGGCAGGGAGCAGGTTTTCGCGCTCATTAGTGGAACTAATTCGCCAATCAATTTGAATGCCGACCCCGCGTGGAACGGTGTGCGTCGTTGGCAGGTGGAGTAGCGACCAGTGAGCGCTTGCACACTGTTCCGTCACCCCCCGAAATGCCGGAAAATTCGTCGGTGGCTAAAATTCCCAATAGTATGGAATCGGAAGTTTTCCAGATTCGATACCACGTTTCGAAATAAACAGCGGTGTGATTATTTTTTACTGCTTTTATGTGGTTCGAGCGACAGAATGGAACTGGAGATATGTTCTTGAAAAGACATGACACTGTTCGAGATTATGGTTTTAAAATTCGTCTGTTCCAGAGCTTTTAGATTTTTGAGAACAAAGAGAGAGAATTGACTATGACGAAACTTTCTGACGGAAGTGCTCGGCTGTCAGAAATTATGCCTAGGTATGTACACACTCGCTTGTTCCATGCCCCCTTTTTGTTTAATTCGTTACCCTCCTGGTAGGCATTATTGCTATAGCAACTAATTAATAAAATTATGTAACAGTGTTTTTCTATTTATTCTTTGTTTATGTGCTCCTTAAGTTCGTTTCAAAAATATAAATCTAACCTCCATGCAAAGAAAAAATAACTTAGGGCACTTTCCATATTCTTTCACTCTAGAAAAACTACAAAATTTGCTTTTGAAAGTTTTTGTCTTAGATTGTTTCACTTGAAAACCGACGAATAAAAAATAGCATTTCAACTACAAGTCTCTAAATTAGAAAAGTTATCAAGTCTCCCAAAATGAATAGTTTTAATATCAGCATTATAATATGTTATAAAATAGTAATGAACAACTGTCATTATTATTAACAAACGAATTAATTCTAAAAGTCGAAAGCTGCGTTAGTTTATAAAATAATTCATTAAAACATTAATGAGAAAGTAGCATCAGTGGCTTAATGAAATTAAATTTGTGTCATCAAACGATTTTGTAATTTAGGCGATTTTAAAATTTAATTACGATAATTCCATGACTTACATGTTATAAATCTATGCTACGATACATCTGATTGTAAGATCACTGCAGAAATGTGGTTAAACATTTTGAAAAGGCAAATACATTTGACGTAGGAAAGTGAGTAGCTGTATTCTAAAACACTCTTTTTCTTCACCATCTGCTTTGAAGGGATATAATAATTTTTTTAAATTAGTTCTTTTGTGTACTATTGATAATTACTGAGGTTAATCTTACTGTAAATGTAGCGTAGATTCTTTTAACCTTCTTTTTTTTTAAACTGTTCAGATTAAGTTAGTATTTAGTGTGTATCCAGGTCAGGAAATAGGACTAAATTTTATTTGAAAGCTTCTTTGGACAATAAAAACTGCTTCATAAAAGATGAAATTATAAAAAACGAATCAAAGAACAAAATTTTCTCAAAAACAGGAAACCTGTAGCAAAAAGAAATGCTTTCTAAAATTTAAATATGAATAGGCTAACCGTTAATGTTACGCTAATCATTTGATTAAAATCTCCACGAAACGAAATTTTTATTGAATACAAAATGTTAAAAAAGGCCTCTGCTGATGTTAAGAAACGACTTTCACCTATCTGCTACTTAGATGTCTAAGGAATATCTTAGACCTTGAAATATGAATGCTTCTGTGTATGCTCTCATCTTCCTTTCACTGCACGATGATAGTTACAGCAGAGAAACAACATTTACAAAGTATGTTACTGGCTTGTAGGGAATAGGGTAGCTTGTAGGGAAATGGCGAAGGTTTTACGGTAAAAACTACAATCCACATTGCCAAATAATCAAAACTTCAAAAAAATTATCCTGTTAAAAAAATCTGTTACTTATTTGTGAAATAAAACGCATTAAACACTGAAAATTCAAATGAGCTTTTAAAAACTACAGCGAAATATTGTTGACATGGTCGAATATTTTCCTAAAAATCATAAGTACAAGACGTAGATAAGTAAATGATCGCATTGTAATAATGATTGGAATTTTATGTTATCATTTATTTTTTCTCAGGAATTCCGGATTTAATTGCAACTAAAAATAAAACAAATTGCAATAGAAATCTGTGAAATATTTCTGTCACAAAATTTTACTCAGAATGCTTAACAGTACATAATTTTTAAAAAGTTATTAAAAATTGGAAGATATAATAAAAATATATGCTTGCCAATATGAGAGCAAAGAAATGTTACCTCTTGGTCATCCGTCCAATTCATGATTTCACATTTAGTTTATATAAAATTCATAAAACAAACAAGTATTAGTATTTTTCGGGAAAATAATCATTTAATAACATTTTACGGTCAAAATTAAGATTTAATTTTTCAATGACGATTACAAATCAACTATATTAAATTAAAATAAGTATTCATAGAGCGAAAACTTAAATTATAAAAACATAAACTGTATATGCAGTCACAGAATAAAATCTATTTATAATAAATTTCGTTTCCATCGAATAAGCATGTTTCCTAACAAATTAACTCTTCTTAAAGGGTTAAAACAGACACATATTATAATCACCATCAGTATTTGTTTGAGTCATTAATATTTTGACAGTGCTTTGACTACATTTTTTTATGTGGCACAAATATATTATCTTGTATTGTAGAAAAAAAAATTGTTGTCTGTCAGTACTCAAGTTATGTAGGTTAAAATTATTATACATATGCCATTCTATTCTTTATCTATATAAATAAGAATGGAGTGTTTGTTTGTACATTCAATATTTTCGACCCATTTCAAGTTTTCTATCCGTTTTGGACCCTTCTGATGCCGAATCCGCCTTTTTCTCGTTTGGTGTCTGTCTGTCTGTATGTTGTGCCCTATACACGTCCACGCGGTTTAAGGTATTTTCATGGAAATTTGCATACAGTGATAACTTATCTTCATTTAGTGAGTGGAATTGGTTGCGAAAGTCTGTCTGTCCGTCTTTCTGTTCTATGCTCGATTTTGTGTTTGTGTAGGCATCACATGAATTGTATTCTAGATATTTGATTGCAGTGTATTTTATTTAATACATTATCTATTAATATAGTGAATGCAATATTAAACATTTCTTTATTGTTATATTTATATGAGTTTCATGCTAAAACACCTGAGTAAGTATACTTAAATCAACCATAATTTGGTAGTTTTGGAAAAATTGGAATGTCTATTGAATATTACGATTACTTCGATTGGTTTACCAGTACTGCTGAAAAAGTAATTAATCTTCAAAAAATGATTTTTTTTATGGAATTTCATCTCTGATACTTCATTTATTTCGAGTCTTATTTTTATTCTTTGCGCAATGAAAACGATTTCCGAATATTTGGGACAGACGATATTTTTCAATGAAACGAGAATGAACAAGATCGCGCGAGCAGTGATATTTTTTCTGGTTCTTTCGCTCTGAATTAATTTCACATTTCTAAATTTTGTACACTTTTAGTTGTAAGTTGTGGCAATTGGGCGAGATCAAGAGATAAAATTGAATCACAAATTAATATCTTTAGAACAATTTTTTGCGACATCTTTTATTTTGTTTTACTTCGCTGTTTCCTGTTTTAAATATTTATTATTTTAATAAATGTGTTTTCCATCTCATCACACGCAACAGCACCACAAAGTATTAGACTTTAAAATGTTAGGTAAGTCAGTATAAATTTTCAGTAATTTTTATGTGTAGTTGTGCCATTATTGAAAGAATAATGCCGTTATTTAAAGAATAATGCCGCTATTTAAAGAATAATAATGTTTATTAATCCAAACTGGAACTTTTTCCAACATTAAAAAATTCGTTGTAATAATGACAGGAGAAGATTGCAAAATTTCACAATGTCGCATACCGGAGGCAAGAGTGCCACAAGTAAAAAATATTGTTTTGTTGACTATGAGTGCGAGAGCACTCGCCGTAAATCGTAATTTTAATTAATTGAGTTGAACATGAAAAGAGCTTAAGAAAGGGAATTCCAAATCTTCCTATAAATCGTCTTTTATAGTAGTAACCTTAGTATCACCTTTCGTCATTTTGTAGCTTTGTCATACAGCAATTGTGCGATGTATGTGAAATGTATTACATGAATAGATATGCATGTGTAGGATTTGTGTCCAAAGTAAGTTGTAGAAAATATAAAGATGGTGAAAGATGTTAAAATAAATTTTTATTATACAAAAAACGTAAGTCATTATATATTTTGATTATCTCTTCAATCTAGAGTAAACCAATTCAAACCGAGTAAGGTCGGGTATTTTGCTAGTAATAGAATAAACTTGTCTGTCTGGATCTTTCTCATTACAATCCGTAATTATTTCAACGTTAATCCATGTATGTAGTCAACCTTTCTTCTAGGCTAATATACGCCCCTTCAAACTTAAATTTAAATTAATCGAAAAGTTTTAGAGGGGGGGGGGGATTTATTTAATTTGACTTTCTTTTTATATTTGTAAAAAATGGTTGCGCTATTTTACAAATTACTCTAGATCTCACTGTAATCTTAATAAGGTTTATTATTTTTACGATTGATCACGATTCAATATGAATTGAAAATTACAAAATTTTGGATAATTCTTATTTATGAAAGATGCAATGCAAATTATTGAAATTGATGACTTAAGAAGCTATTCCTGAATCACATTCTGCCGTATGATAAATTGTGATTATTTAGAATCTCATATACTTAGAAAATATAATTATACTTTTGATTATTTTTACCAGATTTTAAAGTTCTATGAAAGTTTATAAGAGGTCAAATAGGTTTTGGCAAATTTCTCAAATACTCTTAAATAGTTATATTTTAAAAGACAAGCGTGGGGGGCATTATAGGTATAATTCTGGTTCATAAGCCAAGGTTTACTTGAGTTTCTAGTTATTAGCTCTTGGTAGGGAAAAAAATTCTACTTTAATTTTTTTTCCTTGATATTCTTTATTAATTAAATTATACGAAATGGACTGATTCGGCATCTGATCAACTGTAGCACTCCTCTTTCTCAAGTAATCCATTTGTTCTTTTTTTTTTCTAAACTAATTTTTATCATGCAACAGTTTAATATTCATAACGACGTATGAAGGCAATGATTACATACATAATTTACCTACCCTCATTAATATTCTCACGTATTCACATACATGTATATCCAATCAACCTCCTATGTTGATATAAAAGTCTACACTAAATTTCCGGAATCAAGGTTTGAACTTTTGCTTAATGCTATTTACTGCTATTATTTTACAAAACAATCTGTCCCGTCAAATAGTATATGAACAGTAAATTCTAAAATTAATATTATCTCTGAGCAACTCAACGTTTAACACAATTTATATGCTCTTATAGTAATTCTTTTTTAAAGTTCAGTCTGATATAAAAAACTGCATAAGATATCCGTTTAGAAGTACATGACCACATCATAGCTTTGCATAAAAATTCCATTTTTTATTTTTGAATTCTTCCTCCGAAATAAAACTCTGTCTACGTTACAATGGTTTTCTTTTTGATATGCAGCTGTTGCAAAAGACATGTCGAAGTGACCTTGAGCTGTATTCTGACGCGCATCTGCACGTAGTCAGGGAAAAAAGGGGCAGGTGTGTGCGTGTGTGATATATCTCCAACTTTAAATAAACATACCCAACATAACGTTTTCCAATATTTTTAATTTCATATTTATTTTGTCTTTATAGGTTATTTTGGGGGGGTTTCAATAAAAAAAATACTTTTGAATGTTGTAATTTGTTCTTAACCCTCCAAGTGGTTTTGACTTGACATCTCGTCCATCAACATATGATCAATATTGACGAGATACCTCTTAGGGACAACCACCTGTAGGGTTAAATTACATAGGAATTTTCGAAATGGCACTCATCAATGAGATAATAATGTATAAGAGAAAGTGATCACGTGTTAATTATTCCTTAAGTGATTTTGGAATAAAAAAGCCATCAAAGATACTTGATGAAGCCCATTATTGTATAGGTATAATATAAATCTGAACGCATCAATAGTCTGAAAACATACGAAAAAATCATAAAACGCATTGCTCATTTTACCTGAATTTACTTTGAGAACAGGGTGAAATAGGGGTCGATTCGAAATTAATTTCTGAACATGTATTTGATGGGTGTTCTCCAATGTCTCCATATTCAATGTCTTTGGAAAAGGTGGACTTACTGAGGTTTGAATGAGGGCAGCTAATACCTAAGGAATTATCCTATGTACATGAATTTGCTCCTTAAAAAATAGGGGTTTTTTAAAAGAGAAAACTTATTACAGATTAACTAACCGTACCCACAATGCTAAAGATGTAAATTTCGTAATAATAATCTTCGTATAGTATTCTCGAAGAGAATAATTGAGAATTTTCTTCTAAAGGCAAAAAATTTTAATGACATGCAGCATATTTTTAATGGAAGAATGAATAAATAACTGGGAAAAAAATAAAAAGTTTAAAAATGTAGTATTTTTAAAGTTACCATTTTAGACATATAGAAAATAAACATTTCAGTTACTTTTAAACTCTGCTCTTATCAACAATTGTGTGTTCGAATGTGAATTATTCACTTAATTGACAAAATGTGTAGTTATTTTTCAATTCACTCGGAGATAGTTTTTATACGTTTAATGTGTACGCTGTACAACTATTCGCAAAAATATGGGGAATGTGTTTATCATATCTGTAGACTTCACAGAATTGGAAATTAAGAACTGTTAATAGGAAACGAAATATATAGAAAAATTTTCGTATATTCTTCAAATTTTAGTTGGCCTAATAGTCACTCTGATAGCAACTGTAACCACAGCAACTCCAATAAATAAATTACTAGGGAAACAGAATAGGAAAATAAGAAATGTTAATATGAAACGAAATAGAAGCAAACGCAACATACATATTACGATACACATTCCTCAAAAGCTCTTTAGTGACCATTCCTCCCAGGAAATGCTAATACCCCTATGAATAACAATGAAGAAATTCATCAGCTTCTGAATCGCTGCAAAGACTCGTATTTCAGGGCGTTGATCCTTCAGTCGAGGAGGAACGAGAGCGTAAGACTTGGTCTGGAGTCTAACCTTCGAATTGTAGGATGTCACGGAAGACTTCAATCACCCATATGGATAAATGAGATTTTCTTTCTTTTTTAATATTCGAGTCCCTCACCCTTTTAAAAGGAAGGATAACCGGTGATTAAGTCTGGGAAATGGAAGACTGATATATTAAATTATGATGTATAGCCCATATTTAAAAAAAATACTTGAAATTAGTCACCCTCGAAAATAAGAGTTTTAAAGAAAAATTAATGATAGATTATTAAAGAGAAATATTAATATGATTTGTAGACTTCATTGTAAAACGTTTATACGAGAATATGAATGAATTATGAAAACTGATTTTCTTACATGACTTGAGGACGTCTTCTTATCCCGGAATTTGAGGCTTTTCTTCCAAAGGCGGAAGATGCAATCAATATCATCTTCGACGAAATCACGATCGATGAGACCTGAAAACAAAAATTGATAGCCATGAAACGAACAAGGTTACGAACCGTGAAATTGAAATCCTTGAATTTCCATTTCATTCAAGTGAATTTTTCCTTGAGCGAAAATGGAGTGCATAACGTGGCTTTACTCTGTTCTCCAAAACAGATCACAAAATATCCCAATACGTTCCACTGTGCGACGTTACTTAAGCATTTCAGTAGGCCTTTCAAGCTCTTGGTAGATAGGTAGTTGAATTAACGCATCACTGGATGAACACAATGGGCTATTGGTGACGGTTCAGGTGACATATCGTTCATCACGATCTGGTCCATTTTCTTCTAATGACTAGAGACATAGAGATCGTGATGAAGGAGACACATCGCCCATCAAGATCTGGTTCGTTTTTCTTCTAATGACTAGAGACGACGATATCTTGACGAAAGGGACATATCGTCCATCAAGATCTGGTTCGGTTTTCTTCTAATGATTAGAGACAACGATATCTTGATGAAAGAGACATATCGCCCATCAAGATCTGGTCCATTTTCTTCTAATGATTAGTGACGAAGAGATCTTGATAAAGGAGACATATCGTCCATCAAGATCTGGTCCTTTTTTCCTTTTAATGACAAGAGACGACGAGATATTGATGAAGGAGACATATCGTCCATCAAGATCTGGTACTTTTTTCCTTTTAATGACAAGAGACGACGAGATCTTGATGAAGGAGACATATCGTCCATCAAGATCTGGTCCTTTTTTTCCTTTTAATGACAAGAGACGAGATCTTGATGAAGGAGACATATCGTTCATCAAGATCTGACCAGTTTTTCTTCTAATGACTATAGACGACGAGATCTTGATGAAGGAAACATCACCCATCAAGATCTGGTTCATTTTTCTTCTAATGACTAGAGACGACGAGATCTTGATGAAGGAGATATATCGTCCATCAAGATTTGGTCCGTTTTTCTTCTAATGACTAGAAACGGCGAGATCTTGATGAAGGAGACATATCGTCCATCAAGATCTGATCCCTTTTCTTCCAATGACTAGAAACGGCGAGATCTTGATGAAAGAGATATATCGCCCATCAAGATCTGGTCCATTTTCTTCTAATGACTAGTGACGAAGTGATCTTGATAAAGGACATATCCATCACGATCTAGTCCGTTTTCTTCTAATGACTAGAGACGACGAGATCTTGATGAAGGAGACATATTGCCCATCAAGATATGGTGCGTTTTCTTCTAATGACTAGAGACGACGAGATCTTGTTGAAGGAGACATATCGCCCATCAAGATCTGGTGCGTTTTCTTCTGATGACTAGAGACGACGAGATCTTGATGAAGGAGACATATCGCCCATCAAGATCTGGTCCATTTTCTTCTAATGACTAGTGACGACGAGATCTTGTTGAAGGAGACATATCGTCCATCAATATCTGACCAGTTTTACTAATTACAAGGTACCTCATGGAGACAAGTACCAAAAGCGTCAAACTAGGACTCGGAAGACTCATTGGGGTTTTTCGTTTTCTTCTACTTAACATATTTGCATGTTTTTTCTTGTTACATTTTATAATTAATTATTATTTATTATTCATCGTTATCGTACTAAATATGTTTCAATTAAACATAAACAATTTCAATAAACAAGCCAAAAACATTTAGAAATGTAATTGGGGTCGGCAAATCCTAGAATAATTACGGACAATTACTAATTATGTCAGCCTTAAAGTTACATACGCCCAAGACTTCAAAAACATGATCTGCCGCAACTGTGAAGAAGTGTTCCTAATGTCTATCGTGCCGCGGTAGCCCGGATGGAAGAGAAGCGGATAAGTAACAGGAGGATCGCGAACTCGAATCCAACCAAAGACCGTCACGCACAAAGGGGCCAGTGCACCTTAAATCTGTTTAGGCCTCAAACTTCCTCACGTCGGCGTGATGTGGAAATTTGGAGAGTGAAGTGCAGGTTCAAGTATTGACTCGTCAATCTGACCGTAGCTCAAAATTACGTAGTGTTGTCCTCGGTTCTTTCCCTTCGGGATTCGTTCCTTGTCCTGCACCTTTTCGGCAAACATCACAGCTAACCAGTCGATCCAGTGGTTAGGGTAGTTGAATTGAAGTCGCGCACTGGAGCAACACAACGGGCCGTTGGTGACATTCCGGGATCAACACGCGAAGGGAAAGATCTGTGGACAACACCTCGTAATTTTTATCCGCGATCAAATGAAGATGTCACACCTGAGCTGTTATGAGTAAGATAGCAATGTTCGACACACCGGGTACTAGGAAAACAAATTCCGGACTTCAATGTTCCCTACCTCCTCTTTTTTTTGTACAGGTGGTTTCGTAACACCCTGTATAGTACAGTCAACCTACAGTCGGGTTATTATTTTCATACCTTTGATGGTCTTAAGACTGCATTACGAAGACACCGTTTCATATTGGACAATGATCGTCCGTTTGTGTTGCTGTAGTACGATCTTAATTTAAAAAATTACCAATTACGTGTCGGACAATGAGGTGAAGGATAAGGTAGGAGAGGGTTACTGACGAACAAGCACGCTAGTTCTATGTCACGGACATCGACCTGCTTGAGAAGAGATAGAACCTTTGTCCTTCCTTCGTCTAGGAGCAAATTGATTACTTGTAAGGATCACAGTGAACTCGTGTCATTTATTATCTGTGTCTGACCATCATTTGAACAAATCTTACGGACCGTGGAATCGAAAGAATAATAAAAAAAATCGGACGGAAAAGTGTCGGGACACAGCCGTTAGGTTTAAGGCGTAGAATACCAATTACGTGGTATTGTCTTCTGATCTTTCCCTTGGGATTGATCCCGACCAACGTCAATAACCCCTGTGTTTCTTCAGAATGACGGTAATTAAAACACCTACTTACCTACCTTTTGCTGTCTGCCGATAAAAAACCTCTTTTAATTCTTTTTTATATGCATTCCCAAAGACTAATCTATAGCCCGTTGTGTTGCTCCAGTAAGACAATAATTTTTCATAAAACGGACGGGGTTGTGTCGGGACATACCCACTGAGTTTAAGACGTAGAATGCGTCAGTGAGGTCATATGGTGAATTTGAGAGTGAAAGAAATCAGTGCTAGACAGTTTTAATTTCACGCATCAAATGTCCATAGCTCCGCACATAAACTGCCCTACAATAATGGGTTAGAGAACTCCTACAATAATTTTCTATTTTTATTTATAAACCGTAAAGAGACGAAACAAACGACACCTCAAACGTCATGTTCACACAAAGGATGTCGGAGCTAGACTAAATTAATATGTGTGGCTCTTCGCATTTTCGTGACTCAACTTCGCGCTGCGTTTGCATCAGTCGATGACGTCAGCGCAAGATAAATGACCGTTTATAATGTTCTTTGTTTAATGCTCTTTTGAAAGCGATGTCACTCATTTATATTTTTTAAATTATTACATTTTTCGCACTTACGCTTTTTTGTGACACTCAAAAATTCGAAAGGTAAGACATGTTCTACGTCAAAAGCGGCAATACTATATCTTCAAGAAAGAAACATTCTTCACATTGACTAATCACCAAATGGAAATTAAAATGTGACTTGAAGCCGAAATCAAGTAGAAATATAGTATATATGTAGCCTTCGTTCACGCCAAGAAGGAAAAGGTCATGTCTAAACTATTGAACGTTTTTCGGATAGTGAAAAACGGTGTAATAAACGCTAAATATATAAAGATTAGGCCGTAATTTCAAGGATAATATTGCCTTTTGAAGTGTCAGAAGAGGTATTCTATCCCATTCCTCCTGAACAGCTTTCCAGAGTCCTGTAAGGGTTGTGGGACGACGTTTGGATAATGCAGATTTTAAAAGTCCGAAAGCTCAAAAATCCATAGGTGACACATCGAGAGATTTAGTAGGGATATCAGTGAAGGGTATGGCCTTGATGTCGGTTTTTTGTTCCATTTCTTTTAGGAAATTTACAGCGTATTTTGATGTGTGACTGCTAGCTTTGTCTTGATGGAGTTCCACAGATTGATGGCACTGTGGGTAAAGCGATGGTATTTCATTCAGAAAAATTGGCGATAAAATATGTTCCTGATAGTATTTGCAGTTAATCTTGACATTTTTTCCCACTCTCTTTATTTTTAACTTGCCATTATATGAAAAACCAGCAACAATCATGAATCCCTTAGAAAAACTTTCTTTCGATTCTGTGAACCAAGTACTTAAATTTTTTTCTCCCCTTTTATGATAATAAATTGGTATTTTTTTGCTGCAATCATTTAAATACACCCATGATTCATCTATTGTGACAATTTTTTTCAATTTTTTTTTGGATAAGTGTTTCTCATATAGAATTCAGCGATATGCTTTGGAGAAAGACGATGCACATTGCGTTTTTTCGCTTTCTTAAGATTTAAATCAACGTTTATCATTTTTTTTTACAATGGACACCGAGCATTTTAATGATTTTGCAACTGTCCTTTGACTAAGGGGATTTTCTTTTAACATTAAACAACGTACCTTTGCAATAGTCGAAGATGTCCGTTTCTTCCTTGGATACTTGTTTGGAATTTTTGTCCCACTTGAGGCTCCAATTTGACTTTTTTTTCCTTTCTTGTTGACGATATTACCTATCGACGCTTTAGATATCACAAAACCATGACTCTCACATCGTTTTTGGATAACGGAATATGCATATTTCTCATCGGAAAGAGCATAAATATAGCCTTCGAACCACTTCTTCGTTAAAAACGCCATTTTGAATAAATACAAACCTCTCAAGCCGCAGACGATAATTTTGACCTTTAAAAACATAGTACAACTGCAATTATTTGTTTTGTAGCAAACGATTTTTTATTACCGCTAACCAAAATCGTCTAAAAATTGTGCGTACAGCCTCTGTATAATCGAATTTATGTTGTGTCAGCTATATTCTAAAGAGAAAATGTTTTCTGTTATGCTAAATAAAAGCGGCAAGAAATAACTAAAAATGTGCCAAATTGGTGTCACAGTTTATTGTTTTGGCTAGATATAACGGAAGAAGTATCGTAGTATTTACTTATATTATATAGCTTAAGAAGCTTTAAAAAAAAATTGTGCATTCCTCCGAGCATCATTATGACGACCAACCAGTCTAGTGGCTAAGGGGTTAGCCTCTAGATCAGAAGGTTCCTGGTTCGAATCCGGGTCAGTGCGTGGATGTTTGTAACCGTTTGGTGTAGAGGTGACTGGTGCACCTTACATCTGTCGTGGCCGAAAGTCCTCTTGTTGGGTATGTGTGGAAGTTTGGAGAGTTGAGTACCAGCTCAGGTGTTGCCTCGTCATCTGACAATGGTTCAAAATTAAGTGGTGTTGTCCTCGGATCTTTCCCTTAGTGGATTGATACCGGACCGTCCTCAATAACCCGTTTTGTTGCTCTAGTACGACGTTAATTAAAATTACCTTACCTTACCTGAGCGTCACTATATTGTTTCAACCAAATTTAGATGTTATTTCTTGTGTATTGAGTACTGCTTTAAATACAATCCAATAATATAATTTGAAACTTGGAACAAAATGTCAGTTCTATTGATATTAGTTGTCTTGTAATGAAAACCTACTTGAAAATTTAAAAGATTCTTTGAATTATATTACGTGTAGGGTGAGTAGTTACACGTCCTACTTTAAAGTAAACTGTCTTATTTTAAACCAATTTTATATTTCACCGTTACACTCTTTTTAAAGTAAGACAATACCATGTTATTTTAAAAGGTTTTGTCCATAAACTTGATTTATTTTTATGTTACGAAATTTTACAAATCGTTACGTACCGTTGAACTAGGGCAAACAAATATATTTTTGATATTTTTAATCATAAGTCAGATTTTTATAAATTATTGATATTTTGGAAAGAAATAATTCCAAACTGGAATCTAAAGTTTTTTGCTTACATTGAATTTTAAAAAATGTCCAGTAATTCTAGTAAAACACTCTGAGAAGCGAGTAATAATCGTAATAATTTGTAAACAATGCAATTCTTGTGGAGGTTTTAATTGTTTTAGACCCCATCTGCACACCTAGGACAAATAGAACGGGGTGGTTTTATATGTAGCTTATATTACCAACAAGGCCCAAAGAATAAGTGCACCTAATTTAGTGTAGATTAATCAAATGGTGTAGATTTGATACAAAACCTCCGCTTCATATATATATAGATGTATAGGAAAGACTTCCTTTTATAGTAAAAGGTTTAAATTATTCACGACAGCTAAATTTCAGCAGAAAGACTTTCTTTTGCATTTTTCCACCATCAACCCTAAATAAGGCAATTTCCCTTAGTTCTGTCACTGGTAAGAAGATGATTGATGGTTTTTCGTCAAAGGAATAATGGCCAATGGAATAGTTTCACCAACAGTAATAATAGATGGCGCTTGTGTTAATGTTTAGAAATTTTACACAACACAGAACTACTTCGCTGCCGACTTTTCAATTAAGAACATCGATCGGTGAACACTAGTCAATTTTTCTGTTATGTGTGTTTTGGTAAACAGTTGAATAGCAACAGAAATTATTTCGTGGACAAAGGCCTATCGATCGGTAGCCATCATTACCTTTCCTTCATCCAGTTTAAAAAAAAAGGATTTCATTCATCGAACCTCATTTCAAGAACTGCCATTATATTCTCTTTGGGAAATCACCGACGATTTGAATAATAGCTTTCAAGGTTATTTATTTAAAATGAAATTTATAACAGTCCCGGATTTTACTTTGCAACATTGAATGTCAGAATGTATATTCCGCTTTATAGAAATCTGCTTATATTAAAAATATATCTCGTATGAATTTACAATGGTCAAGGTTTTTTCGGAACCTCTACTTTTCTTGGACTTATTGGGGGTTTATGGACTCGTGGACTTGGTCTAATCTAAAGAGACCATGTCGGGGATTAGTAACAAAAACAACATATATCTCGTATTCTTCGGAGTAATTAAATAAAAAGGGTTTCACTTATATTATTTTAAAATATGTCTTTCTTCAGGAATAGATCTTAGAAAAATTGACAAATTTTTAGCACAGATATAAGTTGCTTATAAGAGAGATCGAGTGACCGCCATCTTGGAATCTTGGATAACGTCATATCCGGAAAACGACCAGGAAGGTTAATGTCCACACAAGTTAAAAATGCTTACTAAGGCACCTACATAGTATTTTCTGTGTAAAAATCCTCCCTACTTAAACTTCCTACAGAACCATAGTCAAATCCTGGATGCCCTCCAAAAACATCTGTTGCAACTATTGCCACATAACCCTTTAAGTTTCTCGAGATTTTCGAGGAATGTAGTGCTGCCTTCCACCACCCCCCCTCCCAAAAAAAAAGTCTTAAAATACCACATTTATGGATTGAAAGAGTCCTTGGTAAGAATTTATTAGTCAAGAGACATAAAATTGGTAAAAAGTCATAGAGGGAAGCCCAATAAACAGGCTCGAGAAAGGATTCATGAGGACGAACCCTTTAGAGGGTTGAATGAAATTCCGTGAAAGGTACAGGAAATCCACAATTTATCGGGTTCTGATGATTTTATTTATCCTTAGACCCTTTTTTTAGAAAGTTTTGAGAGAAAAGTATGTCAAATGATGAGGAGAGTTAGGGTTAGAGACCATCAAAATTCTACACATGAGGTTAAAAGATCTGCTATCGACGTAGAGGAATCTTTGAGTTAAGTTGGATGTATTTCTCTCTTTTGTGTCAAGTAAAACTTATTGTTGTTGTTGTTGCACGCCCCCATTGGCCAGCAGTGCTAGACCAGGTTCATGACGTTATACACCCTCAAAAAATCCAACACCGTCAATGGATCCTCAGTCAAGTCCTGTTTGGAGAGCCCCAGGCACGAGAGGATGTGATGAGGTGAAGCCTGCTTAGTGGAACAGTTTGTACAAATCTCAAAGATCTTGGATCCTTCGGAAAATTTCATTGATTTAAGGTGACCACTTCGAAAGCGGGCAAGAATAGTTTGGTCCTGTCTATTGAAACCTTGAGCCAGGGAGCCTCCAGGTCGTGAACAGTGATACCATGTGTGCTCTGGGGGGACATTCCAAGTGGTCTTATTCTTGTGTTTTATTTTTGAGAAGATCTCCAAAAAGGTGAGGGGTGCTGACGGCACAGAGGCCTCACAAGCACCAGCCTTGGCCAAAGTGTCCGCAATCTCATTTCCCTCAAGTTCGACGTGGGAAGGAATCCACTGCAGATGAATCCGATGCGATATGGAAAGCCGTTTTAACTTGTTGAGTATTGACACTCCAACACTATCTCTCACACTTTGCCAATTGGTCAAGTGCTGTATTGCACTCCTACTATCAGACATAATCCATATCTCGTTTCCATGGGGAAGCAACACAAGAGATTCAAGGGCTTCATCAATGGCTATAAGCTCACTGCGAAATACTGAACAGTAGTCGGGATTTCTCCTCTGAATTCTTAAGTCATGGTCTTGCAATTTGATGTAAATTCCACTGCCAGATCGATTACAATCATCTCTACTGCCATCCGTGTAAACCCGAACTGCGTCTCTTGGAATCTCTCCAATTCTCTCAAGAGCTATTTGCCTTAGATAGGCAGGAAGATCTGTTTGTTTGTTCACATGTACAAGCAAGTCAGAATGAAAAAAGACACCGTCAAGATCATCCGTTGGCTCAAGACATTGTGTCATGTGATGTGGTTCTACAGCACTTTCAACTAGATTAAAAGAGAATATTTGGCTAAAGGGACTATTTCTCCTGAGTCTCTGGTTATTACACCAGTCTTTGAAGTAGGTAGAAGTACGATTTTGAGAACCAAGTCCGCTGAGTTTGTTGTAGTATTTTGTTAGGCATGCACGTCTCCTAAGGTTAAGGGGCTGAATGTCAGCCTCAAAAAGCACAATATCCCTGGGACATGTGTTTCTCAGACCAGTGATGATCCGAGCAGCGCTGAGCTGGAGCTTTTCAAGTTTCTGAAGATTTGTAGCAGAGGCGCAACAGTAAATTGGAATTCCATACTCCAGGATGGGTCTGATTAGTGAGATATACGTGTTTCTAAGTGTGCTAGCATCCGCACCCCAATCACGCCCTGAGATAAACCTTAAGATGCTGAGTCTTTTTCTTGCCTTCAGTACAAGATGATCAATATGTTTGTTTCCAAGAATTTCAGGGTCCAACACGAATCCCAAATATTTTGGATGTTTATCCACAGCTAGTGGTTGACCATTCAATGAAATATTAGGATGGAAATTATATAGCTTTCTATTGGTTGTGAAGAAGCTAACCGTAGACTTAGTTGGGTTGAAACAATTTGTATTTTGGGTTGAAAGTAAAACTTTCCTTGTGTTGTTGCGTTGTCTTGGGTTTAGCGCAGATTGACCAAATTGGCCCGTGCGCCATGAAACTCGAAAACAAACAACCTTTCTGTAAGAAACGAAATATCTCCCAACTCTGTCCCGGGGTCTCTAATACCTCATTAAATAATCCACGAAATGAGTTGTAGCACGCATTTTGTTGGAAGTTAGGGCATGATTGAATAAAATATAAATGTAAATTAAACATTTGATTCAAAGTTTTGAAAGACGTTTTTGTAGCGAGCGTAGCTACCACTCCAAAACTTAACTTACAAATGGTTAGTATAAATACCAGTGTAACAAAACTCTGCCATAAAGTACTTTTTGGCAGACACAGAGTTACTCTGGTTTATTCGCGCTTGCTATATTGGGGACCAACGTTCGTGATTTAAACACGCTTACAAATTTACAAATTCGATGGATGGCACACTATGCACAGTAGAAATCATCATAGATGGTCTAATTACCTTCCAACCACTAGGGAGCGCTGTGATAGTAGAAACTGCTAATGTTATATCACATCCTCCATCCGTGCATTGCCGCATGTTTAAAATAACATGTAAAGGCAACGCGGCAACTGTGATCTTAATACAGCTCTCACAGTCTAAAACGAAAATGGCAATCATTCTACTAATGACGTCATCTATCGAATTTTGGCTACTGCTAAAATTCTGGAGGGAGAGTACTGTAGCGAGCATTACTACCACTCCAAAACTTAACTTACAAATGGGTAGTATAAATACCAGTGTAACTCAACTCTACCAAGAAGTACTTTTTGGTAGACACTAAATAACGCTGGTTCATTCGCGCTTACTATAGTTTTCAACAACAAAAATTGGAATTTTTCTTGGAGGTCTTCAGAGCATTGTCTCTACTAGAGAAGATTCCTAACTGAAATCCTGAGCTTAAGTAATATGATAATAGGTTCAATTTAGAACTAGTAGTAACTAAGTAGGTTCAATTTAGAACTAGAAACTTGAAAATGTGTGGCAAACACCAGTAATGAACAATTTCATTAGACAATTTTCAATTTACATGCACCAGATAATCATTCTAAATCATTAAAGCCACCATTTACAATAAAGGCTTGGGCATTCCACTAAGATGGGCAATTATATTTATAATTAGGTCACTCTATATACAATTTCCAGCTATCTGGTTAGCTACTTGCATTATTAGTGCCAAATACGTGCGTTGTTATTTCTGAGACATGCATTTTTAAAATACATGCACCAGTTAATCGTTAGAGATCCTTAACGATACTGATTACCACCATTAAAAAGAAAACGCAGCCATTAGTTTTAGGACTGAAAACTGAATGCTAGCAGCTGGTAGCATTCCTTTACGTTTAATGTCGTGGCAGTGGTAAAGCAGATAAAAATGGAGCTCCCTATTTAGGTCGTCCTATTTTGTATTTGAAAGAAGGCGAAGGCTACCATCTTCATTACATAGATTTGCCAAATTGTCTGTCAGGAGGGAATTTCCGCAAAATTAAATGCATTCGCACCACATCACAGGCATAACCCAAATTTACATACCGATGAAATCGTCGACCGTAACAATTAGGTCAGACGTGATTTCGGGGGTGCGAGAATGATAGATGTGTTTCTCATCTTCACTTCGCGTGCGATTTCAAGGCATTCCGAAAATAAAAATGGCGTTTGTTTTCGTTGCTTGTAGTGCTTGCCACCTTGGACGCGGAGATATTTATTATCATGACAACGGTTTGGTTGCCTGCCACTGCAAACAAACAAAAGATCAACACAAAAGACAACAGAATTAGTTGGATGTGTTATGAGTCAAATAATTTATATTTATTTTTAAAAATATATATTTATTTTAAGGTATAAACTTCTGACTCATATTTATCAAACGATAATTATTCATTAAAAAGTAAAAATCTGTAAAATGTTTTGCAGACGATTATTTTTTATTTATTAGTCCAATATCTTATGAGAGGCGTTTTCTGTATAGTTAAATGTTAATGACGCTAAAATGTTTTGTGGTAGAACGTGTTTTATGTTTGTATTCCTTATTGAGTAACCGGAATAAAAATTTTCTTCTTTCTGTTGTCTGTTTGTGTTTACATTAAAAATCCCGCTAATAATATTTGTGCAAATTATTTATATTAATGTTCTTAATTCAACATTCAATATAAAATTATTTATCTTTTATAATGTTTGTTTGATATGTGGCAACACAAATAGAAAAACAATTGCGAAATGTTCCACGAAGATATTCGTATGCGAAAAGTTCTTGTAATATATTAATTAAATAATTATTATGGGAAAAACAAGTACCTCCATCAGGTTTTCTACTTCTATTGTTAAAGTGAAAATTTACGTGCATTAACAGCTGCTATCAATTCCGTGCAAAGCTCACCTGGAATAGAGGCATAAATGAAAAGAGAACATCTTATTTTGGAGGAGATTATCAAATAACTTTGTGGTCACACTCCACATGTGTTATCAATCGAAGCTGATAAGAAAGGGAAGTGATATTTCGAATCAATTTTCAAATGAACTCTATTTAGAAGAAAATGTTAAAATTTGCTCTTAGAAAACTAAATAAATTAGATGATTTTTGGGAGAATTTTTCCTATCACAATCCGGTGTATATATTACATAGATCTCAACCTTCAATAGGGCTATAGTCTTCGAGTCCGGTGATTTGGAATTAGAGTCGTGTGGTTTTTACTCGTTACAAAAGGGACTGTGTTGAAAAAAAATGCATTCCCAAGGTTGTTTTTAGCATTGTTTTTCATTACGAGTGTATCGTTCAATTTCAAATAGCAAAACAAATTAGCTTTTGCAAAATTATTACTTATAACTAGCAAAAAGCTAATTAATTATTTATTTAACTTTTCATAATCTGTTTTCATAATTTTCCTGTAAATAGGTTTCCCTATTTAAAAAATGATTCCAAACTTCAGTTCCATTTTTTATCAGCTTTGATTGATTATATGTGTGGAGTGTATCCAAAACATTATTCGAGAATTTTCCCCTTATCAAAGTAAGGTGTTCGATTTTAATTTATGACTGTTCATGCTAAGTTCTGAACGGTATTGACAATCACCTATATGATTTTGACTACGATGGCCTTTTCACGTGCTAGGTTAATCACTTCTGTACAAATGGACTCTCCCAAGGTCATATTCCCTCTTATTGAAGTCTCGATACATAAAGCACTGCTATGGCACATGCCCGAGACATTCAATCCAGACTCATTACCAGATATTTTGTAAAATATTTCACCACAGCTTTAAAAAGGGGGTATATGTGAAGTTTTTAAAAAGGGGTGTAAAAAGGTATGAAAAAGAGACAGGGTCTTGAGTCCTTGTGGGCTCTTCCCTTCTGTACGATCCTATCACATAAAAATTGTGTTTCTTAGCATGCCGTGGGATTTAGAGTTTCAACTTATGGTACTTATAAAATTTGCTGTATTAGCATAAAGTAACTTTTGCATTCAAGAGAAGTTTATTAGCTTCAAAAACATTTGCTAGAAGATCTCACATTCTTACAACTTATACAACGCTTAATGTTTTTCTAGGGCAACGTAAATCGCATCAATTTGTAAACTTACATATAATTCAAGCATCTAGGATTGGCAAGATTCTTGTTGCATGAGCTTGGTATTAGTAAAATTTAGATAGTTATAGCTAATAGAGATAGTTAAAATTATCAATCACTTAAAAGTTTAACATCCTTAAAATGAATATAGTTTATTTTTAGAAACCCCGAAATATGATACATTCGAAACCATACAGCGAAAATAAAAAAGATTTTAGTTTCATTTTGAATGCATAACTCGAAACTGAAAACCAGTTTACTCCATCACGGTTTTCACAACAGGAAAAATTTTATTTGAAATCATGCACTCTTAATTTGTCTTTGATGTTCAAATATGTTCTTCGGATCTTCTTGAATGGTGATGGCATATAGGTATTTAATAAAGGGGTTATTTTCGACAGTCTGGTATCAAGAACCGAGGAAAACACACTTGCCAAACTACCACATCACGCCAACGTGAGGACATCTGTGGCCACGACAGCGCACCAGCCCCTGTGTACACGACGGCCTTTGGTTTGATTTGAACTCACAATCCTCCAGTTACTAATACTAACTTATTTTACTTGTAAAACAGGGATACATCGGCCCTCTAGGAAGGTAAATTAATGGTAGATCCCTCATTAGATTAACCAAAATTAATAAACTTACTGACCGCATATACATTACCCTACAATAATGGACCAGACAGCAAGATGTGATGGTATACAGGAAAGACTATATGCTTTAATAGGTCACCCACGTGCTGCAATTACACTAGCAACCCTTCTGGGCATACTTTCAACAAGGTTTTGATACACAGCTGTGAGTATTTGTGTCCTTTACTACTGCAATAATGTCGCCAGCTGAGATGTATATTTCGGTCGTGGTTCCCTGGTCCGTAAGCGTCACTCTAACTCGTCCCACACATGTTCCATGGGGTTTAGGTCGGGATTTTGAGCAGGCCAGGGAAGACGTTTTACATCCATATCTCGATACCACTGCTTATCAAGGGCTGCAACATGACATGGAGCGGTGTGGTCCTGGAAATAACATTCGTCCATTCCATCAAATTGGCAGAGCGTATGAAGAGCCTGATTGTCTAAAATCTTCATGTAGGCGTCGGAGTCGAATTGACCTGGAACAACATGCAAAGGTCCCAGGCGATACCACGAAGAACACCCCCAAACAAGTAGTCGGATTTTATGCAAATCCGCTGGCGTCCGTTCCATTATAGTGTACTCTTTACTTCAAATAACCGTCTATAAATCGTGTCTATTAGTAAAGATTTTAAGATTCAATTAAATCAATACCAGTTATTTAGAGATTCGATTGTTACTCTAAGCTTTTTTTTATTAGTTTTGATAAAAAAAAAAGTCGTATGACGTATTGGCAATGAATAAAAACCATTCTGAAGTACTACCATGTGCTATATTCATAGCACCTGTCGATTTCTAAACCTATCACAGAACGATGAAGACAATGAAATGTTTTCCATCCAGAAAAAAAAAATCTATTGTTTCAGAGAAAGCAATACCCCCGAGCATGGTATAAATAAACTTTCTATTCTTAGAACAGAAGCTATTTTAAGAGAGGAGTTAATATCTCTCGCTTGAACGAGTTTCCATTTATTTTTCTTCTCAAGTCCATCCAAAAGCATTAAAAAGGATTTCTTATTTTACTCTGAAGCAGCAATTCTAGGTTCAACGAAACTAGATACAGTTGAACTTGTTACTCAACCTATCATTTTTCAAACTAAAAGAAGATAAAGGAATCTTGCATATCATACCTGCATCCTTTAAATTTTTCCTATTTCAACCGATTAAAATTATATATTATTCAATTTATTATTTAAATTTTTATAA
Source organism: Metellina segmentata (assembly GCA_947359465.1). Lineage (NCBI taxonomy): Eukaryota > Metazoa > Arthropoda > Arachnida > Araneae > Tetragnathidae > Metellina > Metellina segmentata. Next base: position 124,474,173 of record OX375874.1, read on the forward strand.
TTGTTTCTTTAATTTAGCTGCCTAACTGGTATAGTGATTATAGAGCATTTGTCTGCCATCCATTAGGTTACGGGTTCAAATATACTGGATAACTGGGTGCTCCTTCACTAACCATTCCTTTAACCTCTTGTTTTCTTTCAATAACTTAAATTTTTTTCTTAAATTTTAAGGTTGGGGTTTGGTTTTTATGACACAAAGTCCATATTTGGAGAATTGTGCCAAACAGCGCCAAGTAAGCGGGCATACACACAAGAGTGGTTTTACGGATACAAAGGAGGGGGTTGGGATAAATACTCCCAGGGATGAATAGAACTTGTTCCGCCAACAACTCGTGGGTTGCTATCGAAATATCCTCGTATGAAGAAGTTTCGAGAGTTATGTTAAGATGTTGATCCCTTGGCTAAATTACTATCTACTTTGTTTCCAAGAGAGAAGTGGACTAAATCAAAATTGACAGGAATTGAGGACATGCTTTTGAACCATGGGCTCCATCTTAGGACGATTATTGTGGTGTGGCAAGTACTAAACCAATTACTTCACAAATACAATTATCTATGGATATATCATGCTTGTTAAGGGATTAAAGGCTGGATGTAACAAGGGACAAGGAAAATATATTTATTATGGAGGAAAATGACAAATTGTATGTAAAATCAGGCGCTTTTTATTTAAAATAAAAGTTTAGCACAAAAACTGTTGTATAACTTTTAAAGATAGAATATGGTACAATGTTTTTAAAAACAGAAATTCAAGCTTTCGAACCAACCAAATCGTGTGTACCAATTCATTTCAGTTAACTGCTTGAACAAGTAGTCTTTGAGCGAGTATAAAGAAACATTGAAATTTCTTTTCCTGTTAGCAAACCAAAAACTCATCGAAGGACTTATGAGAAAGAGCAAGAGAAGCATTTTCTGTTAAGCTAAATATATGTGGAATTAGTCTCTTAGTAGCCGCGGTAGCTCAGTCAGTAGAGCGTCGGGCTCGTATCGGATGGGTTGCGGGTTCTGTAATTGGCGGAGCCTACAAATCTGATGATTGCGAGATCGGCGCTTCGACATGGCTAAAGACCGTCGTGTTCACTAATGGTGACTGGGGCACGTTAAATAGGTCGTGGTCACAAAGTCTCCCATGTTCCCATACCAAATCAATACCTCTGGGGGTACCTGATCAGGGGGTTATCGGCCTCTGATTGGGATCTAAATTGCGATATGTGCAGTGAATGGATGTGTGAAAGGGACATTCCTGTAAAATGGATTTGTCATGTATGAAGAAGTCCAACCCTCCGGGGCAATGGCACCCCAATTGTGCCATATATGGCCCGCACGACAACAACATTAGTCTCTTTGCTACGATATGAGTGTCCTGTACGTATTCTGCATTCTACCTTCTAATGAAAGAGGCAGAGCAGGTGGAGAGCATAGTCATCATGCTGAGATGTCGGAACGGTAAGTCGCGTGGGATTACGAATTAATTTGGGCCGATTGGGTATCGAAGCGCATATTAGTGGTTTTTTTTATCACACTGGATAATCACTAACCAATCAATAATTTGTCCTATTATAGGTAATTAGTTGGTAATTTTTTAGTTAACGTCGTGCTAGAGCAACACAACGGGCTATTGACGACGGTCCGGAATCAGTCCCTTAAGGGAAAGATTCGAGGACAACACCTCGTAATTTTGAACCACGGTCAAATGACGAAGCAACACCTGAGCTGGCACCCCACTCTCCAAACTTCCACGCCAACCCAACGTGAGCACTTTCGGCCACGACAGATTTAAGGTGCACCAGCCGCCTCTACACCATACGTTTACAAACATCCATGCCCGGACCCGGATTCGAACCAGGAACCTTCCGATCTAGAGGCTAACACCTTAACCACTATACCGGTTGGTCGGCCCTATTATAGGATTCATGCTTTTCACAACCACGTGACAGGTCTTCAAACCGAGCGATCGGAAGAAACAGTGAAGCTGCGAACTCAGTCTATGGTATTCTGAACGTGATGATCAGTTGGTTGGTGTTTCGATTGCGATTTAAACCCTTCGCCTATAAATATTCCAAAGCATGAATTCCGAATGGTATGTCATAGTAGATTGGTGAACGCCAATTCGACTATACGCCAATCACATTGCCAAATTGGTGATGAATAACATTTTAAGGAAACCCCGACATGTATCACGTGGGAGCATTCAGACAGTAGAAGTAAAACTTTCGCACACGTCTCGGTTATTTGCTCACTCTGAAAATCCTTATCACAGCCTAATGTGCTACATATCGGGGTATACAGGCATTTGAATTACCATCGTTCTGGAGTGATACAACGGGTTTTTGATGACAGTCCGGGATCAACCCTTAAGGAGAAGGATCCAAGGACAACGCCTCATAATTTTGATCCACGTTCAGATGATGAGGTCAACACCCGAGTTGACCACCTCACTCTCCAATCTTCCAAACAACGCCAACGTGAGAAAATTTGAAGTCGTGAGAGATTTAACGTGCACCACCCCTCCTGAAAGACATCTCGAAGAGAAAGATATCGTGGAGAGATATAATAAGATATATCATTGTAAGGCTCTATAAAGTTTCAATTAATATGGGTTTTGTTGCATAAATGTTTCTAGTCTGTACTTTGAAAGAGAGGCGCATTCATCGAACGTATACTATCCTAAAATAATGGTCGGGACAGCAAGATGTGATGGTAAAAGGGAAAGAATACATGCTTTAATAGTAGGATGGTCCCCCACGTGCTGCAATGACACTAGCGACCCTTCTAGGCCTAGTTTCGGCAAGTTTTTGATACACAGCTATGGGTATTTGTGTCCATTCCTGCTGCTGCAATAATGTCGCCATCTCAGCTGTAGAATACAGTACTAAACTTTCAATATGCACTACCCAACAATAATGGACCGGACAACAAGATGTGATGGTATAAGGGAAAGAATACGTGCTTTATTAGTGGGGTGTTCCCCCGAGTGCTGCAATGACACCAGCAACCCTTCTGGGAATACTTACAACGAGGTTTTGATACACAGCTATGGGTATTTGTGTCCATTCCTGCTGCAAGAATGTCGCCAACTCAGCTGTCGATTTCGGACGTGGTTCCCTGGTCCGTAAGCGTCGCTCTAACGCGTCCCACAAGGGTTCAACGGGGCTTAGGTCGGGACTCTGAGCAGCCCATGGAAGACGTCTTACATCCATATCTCAATACCACTGCTTGACAGAGACTGCAACATGACATGGAGCGTTGTCGTCCTGGAAGTAACATTCGTCCCATAAAATTGCCAGAGCGTAGGAACAATCTGACTGTCCAAAATAGTCCAGGAATAACATGCAAAGGTCCCAGGCCATACCACGAGAAGCACCCCCAAACAAATTTTATGCAAATCCGCTAGCGTCCGGTCCATTATTGTAGGGTAGTGTAACTTGTGTTGACCCCAATTGCATGTGTACTGAAATGCCCGTAAAGTGATGTGTCCGTCCATTCATGTTTCACTTCCTATTCAACCCACCTTTCGGTCTTCATCAATAATTCTTGCGACCGCCTCCAAAATTCTGGGTTGCCATGAGAAACCTCGAGGCACATTCAAAAGTGGAGAAATTCACAACTAACATGTGAGAATGTGGGTCGTACAGTTTGCACTTCGGACAATTCGATGCGTAATCAATTGCATCCAAAATTATCGTACCATTTCGCGATGAATGGTATTGCATTCAATTCTTATTCAGTAGCTGATTCCCTTTCCCTTAAAAAATTATTTGGGCATTTTCTGTTAAGCTCATTTTTAGTATTTTAGATACGATACGTGCTTTCAGATCGTATATTTAGCAGTCGTCGGTTTGTTCATTTTTCGAACACAATTTCAGCACTTTGCCAACGAGAATTCCGAAGAGTAAATTCAGATTTCATATGCACGATATGGACAAACGTATATGGACACTGCATGGTTTTCGGAAAAAGTGCTTTATTATTCTATTTAGTAACGAGTAGGCCCTCCCTTTGCTTGTACTACAGCTGCAACACACCGAGGCCTACTTCCCACACGTTCTCTGTATGTCTGGGCAGGAATAATTCGCCATGTCTCTTGCAAGGCTATGAGAAGATATTGTTGTGGAGATGGGCGAGCGTGGTTGTGTCGTACTAGTCGCTCCAGTTCGTCCCACAATTGCTCGATCGGATTGAAATCGGAGCACTGAACAGGGCAGTCAAGCAAATTCACCTCATTTTCAGGAAATCAGTCCAGCACACGTTTTGCAGTATGACACCGAGGTACCATTTCTCGAGCGAGCTGAATCTTCTCATCATTGATGGAGGTTGACGAGCGTCCTGCTCCTTCTTCGTGCATCACGCTTGTCCGACTTTTTTAAAGCTGCTTCTCGATCACTCATACACACTCCCTTGTGTTGCAAGCCTCCGATGAATTTCAGTCCTATGGTACACCTTCCTACCCTAGAAATAGGATCACTACTTTTTATATTGCACTCTGCTAGTAGAGTGGTCATGTTTACACTAAAACAGAAGCAATAAAAAGGACGCAATCAAGGTCAAACTTCGGTACCCTGATTACGGTAGTATCAACTCTAAGCACGCATTCGCAGAACGCAGTGGGACAAACCTAAAGATGTGTTATTTAGTGAAAGTGCGGATCATTTTTGACTTATCATCGTACATGAAACACAGTCAGGAGGATTAGCAATAGTACAATAAAATAAGTGTATACACAGACAGTCAGGAAACGAAACTCAGCTCCTGAAGCCTACCTTGGAATCTGGGATGACGTCAATGGTTGAAAGAAGACATTCCAAATATTTATCCTTGGATCTATTAAGAAGTTGTCTTTACATAACGCATACACTTTTATCGAAGTGTGAAAATAAAGATGGGTTGAACTAATTTTAGGTGGTTTCGTGTTTGATGAGAGTCCACTCTCTAATCTCCAGGTCTTGAAAGACATACAATACCATACCTTGTGGCTAGTCAATTGAACGCCGACGCATACGTGAACATTTTCGACAATCAGGTTCTTCCTACGCTCTGGCAATTTTATGGAATGGTCGAATGTGACCTCCGGGACGACAACGCTCCGTGTCATGTTGCAGCCTCTGTCAAGCAGTGGTATCGAGATATGGATGTAAAACGTCATCCCTGGCCTGCTCTGAGTCTCGACCTAAACCCCATAGAACATTTGTGGAACGAGTCAGAGCGACGCTTACGTTCCAGAGAACCACGTCCGAAATCTACAGCTGAGCTGGCGATATTCTTGCAGCAGGAATGGACACAACTACCCGTAGCTGTGTATCCATACCTTGTTGAACGTATGTCCAGAAGGGTTGCTAGTGTAATTACAGCACGTGGGGGACCATCCCCCTATTAAAGCATGTATTAGTTCCCTTACACCATCACATCTTGCTGTCCGGTCCATTATTGTAGGGTAGCGTAGATTGGGATGATGCAAAAGTTCGTCCCGTTTTTGGGGCTAAATAGTATCGCATCGCAAAACTGTTAACTATTTCACACAAAGTGTTAACTACTTCACACAAAGAGTTAACTAGACACATGTAAGGTTCTGATCTTTTAAAGGAATTTTAGCGAAGACTTGGGGATAAAATCCAGCTGTTGGGTTGTGTTTTTAAATTTTGTTAAGCATTAAAAGCGGCATAAAATAAGGAGCTTTTTCTGATATATTATAATTTTATTTTATTTCCGAAAAGGCATGAATGCTTCGCAGATGCAAAATAAGATATATGTCGCGTAGGGCGATGGTGCCGTTGACGATACTACGTGCCGCAAGTGATTCGGGAAGTTTCGTCACCCGTATCAGTTAATTTCGCCAGAAACCTCAGAACTTCTATGAGCGCAGGATGATGCAGCTACCAGAGCGATGGAATAAGGCCATCGAACAAGGTGGCACATACTACCTATATTGAGTAACTCTACGAACACACATTTTTGTATTAATCCATAACACAATTATATGCTTGTAATTTTTTTAATTTGTGAGTTAAAATTTAATTTTTAGTATTTAAGCAACTGTAAAATAAAAACCTTTTATGCCAGTTAATGAGCTTATGCTCTAAGCCAATAGTTGGTTGGTCAATTAGATTAAACGCCAAACATTGCTAAAATGGTGATAGGCAACATTTTGAGGTAACTTCAACAGGTATTATCCATTATCGATAAATGATGTAAAAACCGTTTGAGTTTAACTGAAAAATATATGCATTTGAGGTAACCTTAAGGTTTACTTAAGTAGAATATTACCTACTATTTTCATAAAATTACTTAACTTAGACATGCGTCTTACAAAAACATAATTGGCGAATGTTTTTCGCAATTTTCCCAATTACGTGTAAAAGAGATATAATTTTGTTTCAGCTATATAAATTAGTAGCCATTGCGTGGCTAGCCCGGCGTTTCCCGTGGTATAAGTAATTAATCTTATGTAAAATTTTCAACAGATTACGAATCCGTAGAAATTTTTAATCTATCTTATCTATTCCGATTTTACAAAAAAGAATGAACAAACCCAGTCAACTCTGCACAAAATGAAAGCGGAAACGCAAAAAAAAATTTAGAATCTACCGTGATGAAAAAAACGTAGCATGAACCAAAGCCTGTGACGGCAAGGTCACGTGGGTAGAAAAGTCTAGTTTCCGGTGTTTATTCTCTCTCTGGTAGAAACGCGTTGAAGAACCCGATGGAGAATAAAACTATTAAATTCATTTAAAAATCTTCTAGATTGAATTTTAAAATTCGCCGCAACCCAAAAATTGCAAAAAATTCGGACTACCTGTTTGCCAAATCTCATTACTGTAAGTGCCATAGATCGTCAGGATTATGCGGCCGCGAAACAAATAAACAAACACTTCCTTTTATATTAGTAGAGATAAACTCCCTTCTAGGATTATATTTACAGACATATACTGAGTCACAAAAGCATTCAGACACTTTACGATTTTACTTTTTTCAAGAATTTTATGATAATATAGTTAAAATTACCATTTAAAATTTTACCACGTGAAAATTGTCTATTTTATCCTCCAATCAATACAATCTAATAAATTTTAAAAGTCATTTTAAGATTTAAAAAATGTAACGAAACCCAATATATCAGACACACAAACGTTTTTAATCACCTATTGTAACGAATACAAATGGTAAACAAAAAAGTGACAATCAATACAGTATGAAAGTGATAACACTTTGTGACTTCAACAAGATGAAGTAGTATGTGATACATACAGCTCTTGAAATCATACGATTTATAAAGGACGCATTTCTTGAACAAATTGGTAATTGGTAATTTTCGTTAACGTCGTACTAGAGCAACACAACGGTCTATTGACGACGGTCCGGAATCAGTCCCTTAAGGGAAAGATTCGAGGACAACACCTCGTAATTTTGAACCACGGTCAGATGACGAAGCAACACCTGAGCTGGCACCCCACTCTCCAAACTTCCACGCCAACCCAACGTGAGGACTTTCGGCCACGACAGATTTAAGGTGCACCAGCCGCCTCTACACCATACGTTTACAAACATCCATGCCCGGACCCGGATTCGAACCAGGAACCTTCCGATCTAGAGGCTAACACCTTAACCACTATACCGGTTGGTCGGCTTTCCTGAACAAATAATGGCTAACTGGTAATATTTATTTTCTCTCCTCGTTTTAATATCTTGGTAATTACTCAATTTTAATTAACGTCGTACTAGAGCAACACAACGGGCTATTGACGAAAGGTTTGGGATCTATCCCTTAAGAGAAAGATCCGAGGACAACACCTCGTAATTTTGAACCACGGTCAGATGACGATTTCCTGTCTTGAGTCCATAGTATTGTTTCTCTAGGACCGCTGTATGAAACATGGCTACACTACAAAGCCGAAAACGTTCCAGCAGCTTAAGCAAAACAATGGTGAAAAAAGTGAAAAACCTTCCCTTCAGGTAGGTCGCATAGAAACATTTAGTAATTTGCTATTGGTGAAGATTCGGAATCAATAACGAAGGAAAAAATCCGAGGACAACAACTCGTAATTTTGAATCACGATCAGATGACGCGGTGAGTACCAGAGCTGGCATCCCAATCTCCACACCAAGCCAACGTGAGAACTTTGTGGTCACGACAGACTTAAAAAAACCCAGTTCCGACGACCTGTGGTTGGACCTGGTTTCGAACTCCTAATCCCAAGGTTGCTATCATCACTGACCGTGCTTCAAAAGTACGTGGTATTGTCCTCGATATTTCCCTAGGGGGATTGATCCCGGACCGTCGTCAATAGCCCGTTGTGTTGCTCTAGTACGACGTAAATTGGAAATTACCATTACCTAAGGTTGCTAATCTGTTACTATTCCAACTGTGCTATTGAGGCCATAAACCACGCCAGAAATGTCTTTCATGGGGGCTGGTGCAGGTTGAATATCTCGTGACCTCAAATGTTCTCAAATTAGCATGGCGTGGATTGGAGAGTGCTCAGGTGTTGACCTCGTCATCTGTCCGTGGTTAAAAATTACGAGGCGTTATCCTTGGATCTTTCCGTTAGCGATTGACCCTGGACCGTAGCAGATAGCTCGTTGTGTTTCTGCAGTGTGATTTTAATTCCCGTGCCTAGTTACCTACCCATCTAACCCAGAAATAGGCTTAAACGTAATGAAAAATGTGGTTAAGAGACGTTAATTTGGTCGATGTCATCAATGTCTATAAATCTTTAATTACGAGAGCTAACAATTTGTAAAAAAGTTACATACAAATGTTGTATGCTTAAAAGTTATTAACATCAAAAACTACATTGAAAACAACCCGGTACATGTTTTGAATATTTTACATACATTCTACACATAATACAAAATATTGTGAACAACCCTTCCATATGCCCACCAAAAACCTCTAATCTGCATAGTAAACGACAGACAGATATAGTTGTGCTGACATTTAGTGAATGATCGTTAAAATCGACTGACTAAAACCAACATAATCAATATGAAAAATACTGCTACATTTTTTTATTTTTCTTTGATTCCAAATAACACAAGTTATTAAGCAGTTTTCGTTTTATTCGGACACACTTTTGCAATTTGAAACAAGTGATCGAACTTTTACAGAATTATCTCTCCTCTCATTTCTTGGATTTCTGTTTGATTTCGCTTATGTTCTTAAATATAGAACGCAATTTTCAAATACCACGTAAAATCAATCAGTCACCTGTTATGGATATCAAGGGCATGACCCATGTTCCAACATTTGTGACATGGCTTGTCCTTATTCGAATTAAAAGTAATTCAGGTTCATTGTAGCAGTATTCGACTCATGGGGAATTATCGAACTTAGTCGTGGGTTAGTTTCCTGTTGATATATTTTACTGCGCAGAGGTTTTACGGCTTGGTTAATATATTTGCCTAATGGATCTTTCATATCTACTTCAAATAAAGGTTTTTCACACAATAAGTGTACTCTAGATCAGTGCTCCCCAACCTTTTTATCGCCGCGGACCGGTTAACGTTTGATAATTTTACCACGAGGGGGGGGGGGACGTTGATTGTTTATATTTTAGATTGTTTTCATTCAATAATTTTAATTTAATTGTATGTAAACATGCCTTCAAAATGGGGGGTAATAGGAGGTAGTAATAATCAAAGAGGGGGTAATAGGAGACGACACCCGAAGTGTGTTGCGTATGTCCAGTTTATTCCGTTGTTTTGTTTTGGTTGCTGTTACTGCAGACAACCCCGTTTCACACAGATAGGTTGTCGGAAATGACAATAGGATTTAAGTGCTGTGGTGGCAATCTCAGGGTATTCCGCCATGACTTTAATCCAGAACACCGGCAGAGTTGTTGTCTCGAACGTAGATTTAAGGCCGGCGTCATTTACAATATCCAGCAGTTGATCTTCTTGCAGACATGCTAGATTCGCCTGATTTGTTGGAAAATGGGTCACGCATCCATTCCTTACCAGTTCGTGGGTCTTTTGTGGTTAGGAAAGTAGCTTTCGAACTCTTTTAAAAGAAAAGACAGGTGATCGTGCACCAACTGGGAGAATGAATGTTTAGGCTCATTCTCGTCTAAAATTCCCGCTAATGTCTGAAACATGTCCAAAATGTCTCTGTTCACGCGCCGTCCCCTCAACTCTAGTTTGACTTTAAATGCAGCTACTTTGTCTGCCAACTTGAAAACAGTTGTCATTTTTCCCTGAAGGGCACATATTGAATTCATTGAACAGGCTGAATATGTCGCACAGGTAAGCCAGTTTTTGTGACCCATACTTTGTCACTGAAATGTGCTGGCAGCGGTGACTTCTTTTCTAGAGAAATCTTTGCAATGGCTCTCGTAATTCAAATACTCTAATTAGCGATTTTCCTCTGGATAACCATCTTATTTCTGTGTATAAGAGAAGACATCTGTACTCTGCGTCCTTCTCCTCACAAAGCTACTCAAACGGTGGGAGTTAAGGGCGTGTGCTTTGATGTGGTTAATAACTTTAACGACATCACTCAATACGCTGTTAAAATCCGGTGACATTTTTCGGCTTGCCAGCATTTTTCTGTGAATGAGATAATGCGTAGATTCACTCACAGTGTGCAACCTCTTTAATCCGAGCAGTTAAACCAGACAATCGTCCGGTCATGGCAGTAGTTCCGTCTGTGCATATTCTGACACAAAAAGAATATTTTAGTTGTCCTGATATATAACCATCTAGTGACTTGAACAGTTCTGCTCCTGTGGTGTTGATTGGCAAAGATAGTGCACATAACAAATCCTCATGCACATCCTCCTGATATAGATATCGCACATAAAAAATTAGTATTGCCTTGTTGTCAATATCCGTAGATTCGTCAACCTGTTGTGCGTACCACGGTGATGTATTAATCCTCTCCAACAGTTGTGTCTCAATGTCTTCGGCTATTTCTAGTCACAGTGCTAGCCGACAAAGGCATATGTGCTATCTTTTCCACAGCAGCCTCTCCTAGAAGTTCACTGCAAATGTCTTTAGTGGACAACAAGATCAATTCTTCACCGACAGTGAATGACTTTTTAGCCTTTAGCAACACGGTTAGTCATCAAACATGATGCTCTCAGTGCATTCTCCTTAATTGATGTAGTGGCCTTCATAAATTTCTTGTCCTTCGTGTTCCCGTTTATTTCTTTCAAAATACTCCAGGGGCTTGTCTTTTAATCCAGGGTGCTTGGCGTTCAAGTGGCGAAGCAGTTTTGAAGGTTTCATTGCCTCATTAGAGAGCTGGTCGCCGTAAACTATGCAGAGCGGTTTTGGTGTGTCGGAATAATTTGTCCCAATCAATCCATATTTCAATTAGGACTCATGATATTGTCTGTTAAAAGTTACATGTTCCTTTGATGTTGAAGGCTCTTCTTCTGTCTCTTCACTGGGCTTTTTCTTTTTCCCAAGAACACTTCCTAATGACGTCTATCGCGTTCTCATTTTTGCTAATGTGTGGGTTAAATTTGAGCAAACACGATATACACGCACACCTAGCACTGTTAAAGATGAGAAAGTACCTGTGAACAGAGAGAAGAGCGACACACCTTCTCTTTACCAAAGCTACAACGCCACTGCCACTTGCAGCCGTCATCTAAAACCGCCCCGATATCACAATATTTTCCGCAGGCGCGGTATTGGTGCGGCTTTAGATGACGTCTCTCATCTCCCGTTTAACCTCTCCTCCATGCAAAGTCGCACAAACCCGAGAGAAATACACCACAGTAAATAAAATGGAAATAATTTAATTTTACTTTGGCGGCCCTGTACCGTTTGATCCACGGACCGGTACCGGCCCGGGGGTTGGGGACCACTGCTCTAGATGATTTGTATTGTTGAATAATGTTCTAGGTAAACTCATGTTCAAATTTATAACATTCGTAAATATTCCAAGTATTATTTTTTGTTTAAAGCTTACTGTTGTCTATTGGCCGAATGATGTGAAAAAATTAGATTTATTACAAAGCTACTCACAAAAGAGGATAAGATATCAATCCTTTAAGTGAATTTGACGTGATATCTCGTCCATCAAGATCTGATCAGTTTACTAATGACGAGATATCTCGTCGTGACAACCACCAGGAGTGTTACAGACAGAAAGCAGGTTGAATTATTACTTTTTAAGTCCTTGCGACTCTTACCATGCATTGTTTTCAAAGTTGCAGCAGCGGTATTTAATTGAAATCAATAGAAAATTCTTAAATTACCAATTGTATTTTTCAAAATAAACTTCTGTTTTTTCTCTAAATCGTGTTTTTTTTTTTTTTTGCATTGATGTATTTCTGCGTATTGTCGTCTTAAAACCATCAAAATGAAGGTTGCTTTTAATATTTCCCCTTTTCACTTTTGATGCGATTCAAAATTGGAGAAAATGTACAAAAATTATACTTTCTCTCTCTCGAAGAAGAAGAATATTATACAACCCTGCAATCATCACACATGTTCTACACAATTTTTAAGTAAAATAAAATTCGATTTACTGAATTCTAAAAAGAAAAGTAATACAAAACTTTACCTTACTTTAAAATGATTTAATAGTTCTAAAACAGTTGAGAGAGAAGTACAGATATATATTCTTCTTCTTCTTTCTAATCCCACTGATCTGGATCAGATCAGGTCCATGAGTCCCTCTGCCTTCAATCTCCCTAGAACCACACCAGGGCTACGCAGTAGGTCCTCCCCGCGATAACGCAATGCATCCTAGAAAATGCTCGGCGGTGGCCTCACTTGTGTTGCACTGTACAAGTGGGGAAGTTTTTGTTTCCCCGGGAGAACCTTAGAGTCCTAAGGTGTCCAGTTTTGAACCTAGATAAAGCTGTCTGGTCCCGCTTTTCACCACCAAAGCACCACCAGGGCCAGGACTACAGTACCAAGGATTGGGCGGAGGAAGTTTCCAAGACGAGTTGACAAGAGCCTTACTTCTGGAGTATATTTCTTGGAAAGACAGAGGCTCAGCAGGACACAGGGGCAGTGATGATCCCTTCTTAGCCAGTTCATCGGCAATGTCGTTATATTTAAAGTCTACATGAGAAACAGATATATATATAAAGTTCAGAAGTGTACAGACATACAGTACTACTTTAGATAGTGACACCTAAGGTTGGGTCAGTTTATCCCCATGCTTCGTGATCATATTTTTACACACCATCTGTTTTATACAGCATTTGACCTTCAATATTTTCTTGAGTTGCATATATCTTGCGTGCTGGTAGAGCTGACCCCATTTGAACTGGAAAACAGAAATAAAAATATACAACTGAAATGGAAATACATTACAATGAAACACAAATGACCTCTATCTATAGTTGATTGTTTCTAAGATGACCTGCATTTTTTAATTTCTGAACTTCAACGGTCAGGGACTTTTCAAACAAATTCAAATACTTTCAAAACGTTAGAGATAATAACAAATTACGATTTTCAGGAAAAGATTCATTTTCTCATGTATAAAAATAATTTTAAAACGTTAAGGCATTTTAACTCGAAATTATTTTTAGCATTTTTAAGCTACGTTTTTACACATTCCTTGAGTGAATGTGTTTACTTGTTCCTTGCTGAAATGTTTACAAAAAAACTAAAATGTTAAGCCTTTTCTGATAATTTGTTCTGATTTCTTTATAACAATCTAAACAAATGGTGAATATATAAGCTACCCTATTATATAAAATTGGAAAACGTTCAAGAGCATTCAATTTCTTCTATACTCATCTTCGCTGAATGTTTAAAATGCGATAGTGAAAATGGTTGCGTAAACCCTTACTGATTGTTTTTTGGAATTTTACTTTAATTCAACTGTTATAACTGTGTGTCCTTTTAAATGCTAAATTCCTTCTACTTTGCTTGTCCAACTGTTGACAACAAATGATTGCACAATTCTAACGGTCTAACTGTTTTTCATAAGGTACAAAAACACAAAACAATATGACACATATAGGGGCAGATGTTTCACCGTAATCTCAAAACCGCATGAAAAATTAATGTATGACTCTCCGCAAGGAAACTTCAGCCTATCCTAAATCATCTCAAAACTATTTCCTTTAGAATAAAAGATCACCTCAAGAGATTAACTTCGGAAAAGGAAATAAAAAAAGAATCCAGCTGAATGGGAATTGCACGCTACGATATCACCGCAGACGAGCTGATTGGAAATTCCGCGAAAGCGATCCCGAAAGCTGGAACAAAAAACTGGAATACATAAAAGAACAAAAAATAAAACGTTTTGTTCCTTGACCCAGTGACGTGTTCGGTGCGATGGGTCGATGTCACAATCTATGTAGCGGCTCAACCGTCCTATCAAAACACCTGCCACGTGCCCCGAGGTAGGAAATTGGACATCATATGGGGAACTCCTGATGACTTCAATCCCGAAGATAATGGACTGAATTATAATTTTTTTTGCTCCGCCTTCCCTCTCCCCCGAACGATTGGGTGGAGTCGACTGGAGGTCATAACAAATGACGTGTTGTTATGAGGAGACAAGTGTCGTCACGACATTGGACAGTCATCTTCCTACCCCAGTCTCTGGAGATCTCAATTCAAGACGAGTGAATTCAAAACTTATCAGAGGCGTTGGAGCGTGGACTTTTCTGATATTCGATGTTTGGGGTTATCAAGATCCTTTGAAGATTTTCGAATAGGAGGCAGTATCGAGATGAAGTATGTCTCACGCAATTGCTGATGGAGAGACGTTAACTTTTCTGTCTCTTTGATATATGAAGCCATTGGGAAATCCCAAGTGAAGAAGCGTAGAACTTGCCTTTCCTAGTGAATTTGATGCAGTTACGATTATTTAATTAGTATCTTTATTGGAAACCATCTAATAGTGGTGATGTTTTATTACGTCTAATTGCTGTGCCTAATGGTCATGACACCAAATTACGCGTTGTTATGAGAAGACAAATGTTGTCACGACATTGAACAGCCATCTTCCGAAACCATTCCGGAGATCTCAATTCAAGACAAGTGACTTCAGACTTATCACTGGCGTTGGACCGAGGACATGCTTTGGGGATTATCCTTTCAAGAGTGGGCCATATCAAGTAAAAGTATGTTTCACACAATTCCTGATAGAGAGAGACGTTAACTTTTCTGTCTCTATGATAGGTGAAACAATTGGGAAATCCCAAGTGAAGAAGCTTAGAACTTTCCTTTCCTGGTGAATTGGATGCAGTTACGTTCATTCAATTTTCATCATTATTGGAAACCGTCTGTGTTACGCCTTTAGGCCATGGTAGCAAATACAGTGTTGTTATGTGGAGACAAGTACATTGAATAGTAGTCTTCCTACCCCAGTTTCAGGAGGTCTCAATTCAAGGCAAGTGTCTGAAATAATTAGAGCCGTTTTAACGTGGATTATTCTCATAATTGGTGTCTTGGGATATCAAGACCCTTGGACGATTTTTGAAGAGTTGGCCATATCGAGATGAAGCTTGTCTCACGCAATTGTTGATGGAGAGATTTTAAAGTTTATGTCGAAATGACAAGTGAAGCAATTTTGAAATCCCAAGTGAAGAAGTTTGGAACTTGCATTTCTTGGAGAATTTGATGTTGTTACGATCATTTCATTAGTATCTCCATCGGAAATCATCTAATAGTTACTTCGTTATTACGTCTAGTTGTTATGCCTAGAGGTTATAATAACAATTTGCGAGTTGTCATGAGAAGATCGTTACCATATTCAAAAGTCGTTTCCCTACCCCAGTCTCAGAAGATTTCAATTCCAAACAAATGACTTTAAAATTATCAGAGCCGTTGGCGCGTGGATTAGTATTACGTCTAATTGTGTGCCTTGTGGTCATGATAACAAATAACGTAGAGTCAAGTACCGTCACGACATTGGATTGTCGTCGTCCTGTCCAAGAATCGGTATATCTCATATCAAACCAAGTGACTTCATAGTTAGTGGCGTTGGAGCTTGAACGCTTCTGGTACTTGATATTTTGGGTAATCAAAACCTTTTGTTGAGTTTTTAAGAGTAGGCAGCATAGAGATATGAAGTATCTCTTAAATCGAGAGGCTGCGTTTGATACTATCATTTAATGATAGTAGAACCAATTGGGAAATCCATGTGCACGCTTATAATATGCAATTATTGGTGGATTTGATGTAGTTATGAAAATTTCATCACCTTTAAACCCTCTGATAGATACATCGTTATTACCTCTAATTGTTGTGTTCTATTTTATCCGTTGCACTAGTTACGATTTCTGTATTCGAATGTAATCATCTTTTAGATTCTTATGTACAATTTGGCCACTTTGGATAGCAAACGTCTTCAATGTGAAATTCTAGGTTACCTATTTGGGGACATTTAAACTATTGTTGATTTCAATTATTAGCGATTCCGGAAGAGGAGATGAACAATGTGTGTGTTGGTGGTGAATAATTATTATTCGTTTGGAATATGAACTACTTTAATGTACACTTTGTGGTGCTGAATTTTGACGTTATCGTCCATTGAATTTGGATACCTCCAATAAGGGCCCAACGAAATTAGAGACATCTCTTCATAACAGGTTTGATAATCCCAGTCTCTATCTTGTATTTAAGTGTGATCTATTTAGTCTAGTTATGATTACGTGAATGAATTCAGTGTGAATTTCATTGGTTATTTGTGGGGCTACAAATATATGGGTTGCTTCAAAGATGCGGATTTTGGATTTTATGGCACAAGATCCAGAAACGAACACGCTGTCATCAAATTTATGAGTAGTTTCAAAATTGTGTCTTAGAACAATAATCTAGAAGAGCAATCTTTTTTTTTCATGGGTAATTAAAATCATTATTTGAAAGTTCGTTACTATTAATTGGTGCTCAATCGTTTTATTAGTCGCCAAATTCACTCGTCAAGATTCGATTCTAATGCAAAAACATTTCTATGAATTGAAGCACTTTTATTCATGCTTATACCTTGGATAATAATTTAAGACAATAATATCAGTTGCTCGAAATTGAACGTTCAGAATCTTTTGAAGGTGAAAAAACTTTAAGTAAAATTCACCACAGAAAGTTTCTCTGATCCTAGATTGGGAGAATGTCAATGACATCAATTAATTAAAAACTCGTACCAAACTATTTAATTATGATTAACAACTTAATAACATTCGTCTTTGCTGTCTCTGCAAAAAAAATTTCCATTAAAAAAACAACAGATCCATGCGGGTGTTTCATTATTCTTTCAACATTGTGTCGGTGAGCGAACTAACGCATCTGGTGGATCGGGTTTCGTGTTAAATTTTTTATTTCATAACATTGAGTGTTAGTTGGTACAGTCTCCAGTTTCTCCAGTGTGTTTAAAACGGCTAAAGAAAGATGGTTTCACGCTTAGTAGATATGGTCGTAATTCCAAATGTTCGTCAATAAGATTGGTTGTTAAGTGAGGAGCGCCTGTATTTCGTTTTTCCTAACTTGTAACATTTCTAGAAGAGCTCTAGACGGGCTGTATGGAAAAATATATCTTCTTACTTCAGCAAGACTTTTCTGATACGACGACAGAGATGTTTTTCCAGGTCCCATCGTCTCTGAATGGGTTAACCCACCATCAGATTTCTCTAAATGCAAGGTTTCATTTGATTGGTTGTTTTGGGGTTTTATGGTTCAGGGGGGGGGGGGGGACTGTATTAAGCCATTCAGCGCCAAACGAAAGAAAGACAACACAATGAGGGAGGATGAAAAAACAAAAGACAAAAGCGTCGTTGACGGTAGAAATGAAAGCGAGGAAAGATTGAGAACCCGGGGTTTGGGATGCTAAAGAAAATGTATCCGTGAAGGAGATTTCGGTTTAAAACTTATGGATGTTCGTGCGTGCTCTTTTGACATTCGCCGACCAACCGGTCTGGTGGTTAAGGTGTTAGCCTCTAGATCGGAAGGTTTCTGTTTCGAATCCAGGTCAGGCCATGGATGTTTGTGAGCGTATGGTGTAGAGGCGGTCGGTGCACCTTAAATCTGTCTTGGCCGAGTGTCCTCACTATGTGTTGGTGTGGAAGTTTGGAGAGTGGGGTGCCTGCTCAGGTGTTGCTTCGTCATCTGACCGTGGTTCAAAATTACGTGTTGTTGTTCTCGGATCTTTCCCTCAGTGGGATTGATCCCGAACAGAGCTGTAGTGGAGAGGGTATACGGTGGTATACACCGTATACACTTTAGTTTTTCCAGCAAATTCCGTATACCCTCTGCTTTTTATTACAAATTACGGGTACCGCTTTGTTTTTCCTAGAAAACATCGCGCGAGATATCACGTGAAACGCGGATAGCTGTAGAAGCAAATGAAAAGTTTCTATTTCAAGATATAACCTTGTTACATAATTCCAAAATCGTTCCTATTAATCAAAAGCAATTCATTCAAAGCAGTGTCGATAGAATGAAATTCAGACTTTGTTCTGATGTTAATGAAGAAAACTGACAACTTTTGAAGGATATATCCATGCTTGATCCAGAAAATATAAATACAGGGGATATTCGCCGTGTAGAAAAGGAGGTAAAAAGGATCTGTTGACGTTTTGGTAGAGATGAAATGTGCACTATTCTAGATCTAAGGGACCCATGAAAACGCCCAAGTTGTTCCAGAAAAATTAAAGCCTTTCTTAAGAACAATTGAAATATTACCATGTTTCACGGCCGTTTACGAGCGCGGGTTTAGTTTAATGAATACCTACCCGGTTCTTAGAAATTATATATATATATATACATACATGTATGTGGATGGGTGTACATGTTTTTTCGCCCCCCTACTCCGTGGAAAGTTTAAGCAGTGAGTACATGTTTAGCCTCCCCATGGAAAAAATTCTACGGGTATCTGAGTGTACCATACAAAGAGTGTACCATCAGAGGGTATAGCATGGGGTCCTGCCTATACTAGTGCCGGGGCCCCCATGGTATACCCTCTGATTTATTTACGACTACAGCACTGATCCCGGACCGTCGTCAATATCCCGTTGTGTTGCTTTAGCACGACACGTTAATTGAAAATCACCAAATCATTATTACTCTTTGCATTGTTCTCACAGTGTGTCGTTGCTTTCCAGGAATGGCGTCCTAGTCGTGCATGAGTCGATGCATGGGTAGCGGTTGCAGCAGGGCCACCTCCACCTCCGCCGTCCGCCCGGCCCTCAGCGACCCCGTCGACCCGCTGCCTCCGCGGTCCCCGGAGATGGGCGGCAAGGACCGCAGGGTCTCCATCCGCGACCCCCTGGTGGGGCACCAGCGCATGGGCGGCGACAAGAGTCCACCGCTGCCCAACGTGCCCGCCCAGCTGCCCCCCAGGGCGACGCGCAGGGACGTGGACCGGGTGAAGGGCAGCAGGCCCCCCAGCCCCATGGCCTACGAGCAGCGGTGGGGAGAGAGGGACGACGACGTCGAGGAGGAGGCCTTCGATATCAGCGATATCTCCGACGACAGCGACGAAATAGCGGTGAGTAGCGCTTCGCTTCTTCTAAGCAAAGAACAACCGATATCAGTTGAGATAGCAAGAATAATCGCCATACGGTCGCTTAACTTCCTGGCCACCATTGTTTCGGTTAATTAAAATTCACGTCCGGGTCACCATTATTTCGGTTAATTAAATTTCACGACCCGGTCACCATTATTTCGGTTAATTAAATTTCACGACCCGGTCATCATTGTTTCGATTAATTAAAATTCACTATCCGGTCACCATTGTTTTGGTTGATTAAAATTCACGTCCGGGTCACCATTATTTCGGTTAATCAAAATTAACGTCCGGGTCACCATTATTTCGGTTAATTTAAATTCACGTCCGGGTCACCATTGTTTTGGTTAATTAAAATTCACGTCCTGGTCACCATTACTTCGGTTAATTGAAATTCACGACCCGGTCACCATTGTTTCGGTTAATTAAAATTCACGACCCGGTCACCATTGTTTCGGTTAATGAAAATTCACATACGGGTCACCATTATTTCGGTTAATTAAAATTCACGTCCGGGTCACCATTATTTCCGTTAATTATAAAAGAGCCGAAACGTTGAAACACAGCATTTATTTGAGAAACATAAGACAGCGAAAATTAAAGAGGTTCGCTTCACTGAAACTTCCAGGTGATCTGGACGAGGCATCTCGTTCAAAAATATCTGGTCAGTCTTGATGAGGACGAAATATCTCGTCTAAAAAACTGCTCTATTATTCCAAGGAAATAAATATCCAAGTTGGAAATACAAATTATCCTTTTCCGATAACTGGTGACAGTTTCGAACCGATTTTTGCATTTGAGACAAGAAACTACACGGCAGTTTTCGACGTGAAAAAAAAGGTAATGTATTCAAATACAGGAATGTATTCAAATAATGTATGAACACCGTGTAAGGTAATCTATTCAAATACTGGACATCGCCCTTCTAACGAAGCAGACCAGTATTTGCGCTTAACTTCGTGCTCGGTTTGAAGATTTGTCAAGTGGTTGTGATAAGAAGCACAAGTGTCTAATGTGGGATAATTTATTGACTGGTTCATAGGTCATATCTGTCCTCGAATCTTTCCTTCGGGGTTGATCCTGGACCGTCGCCAATAGTTCTGTTGCTCATCTCCAATGTGACGTTAAGGGGGTCCGGGACACATCAGAAAAAAAAAATTTATTAATTAATTTAGAATTTATAATTTTTTTTGTACTGATTACTCATCTAACTTTTTTTTCCTAATGGCGGGCACATTGGACCTAAGTCTTTGGCCACTACAAGGCCGGAAGTGATGGCCACTTGTGAAGGAGCACCCAGTGGGAGGACCATCATTGCACCTAACAATTTATACTTAGTAATTTTGAACCATGTTCAGATGACGAGGCAACACCTGAGCTGGTATACGCTTACAAACATCCATGCCCGAACCCGGATTCGAACCGGGGACCTTCTGATCTAGAGGCTAACACCTTAACCACTATACCGGTTGGTCGGCATCTAACAAATAAATAAAATCGCAACACAAAAATTTTCCAAATTGTGTTAAAAAATTTAAACTTAAAATATTTTGAAAAAAGAAGGGTTATTTCAAATTGCTAAAACTCAAAATATTCTTGGTCAGTTTTCAAAATTCTTGCAGTAAATTATTCACAAATTTATAAACTTTAATTTTGATTCAGCAATTTAAAAAATAATAATTTAATAAAAAAATAAAGAATATTTGAATGAAAATTTTAAGGTACTTTTTTTTTTAAAGTCATATTTTTAAAAGTAAGTATTTGTTTCACATTTGCTGAATCAAAATTAAAGTATAATGTTTGAAAAAGATGTATTCCAAATTTCAACCCTTAAACTTTATCGGTTCTTGACTTATAATAATTTGAATACAGGAAATCTCTTGAAAAAATGCATCATGGAGAAAAACGCTTTTAAAGTTTTAAAGGCAGATTTACAATTAATAAAATGTTTAAATACCCTTTAAGAGCATCCAGATGAGTAACTAACTCCTTCTTTCCTCTTAAATCTTTTATTTAGTTTGATTTTTGCAAGTTCTCCCATTTTTCTGTTAGTTTAAAGGTCTCCGTAGACTTAAATAACATCTTTCACAGATGTTGTTGCCATAACAACAGCTGTCTGAGTGTTAGATTTTCAAAACAACGAACCACAAAATTAATTATATCTCTCGTTCTAATTAAGATAGAATCATGATTCAGACGTCATTTTAAGCAGAAAGACACAAATAATTTTTTAATATATATATATATATATAAAAAATTTTTTTCGAAAATTTGACGATTTTTGTGTCCCGGACTCCATAATTAAAATACCTACCTTCCAGACAGTTCATGTATTCAGGCGTATATTTCAGCTTCGTCAGTTGGAATTTTCCCTGATATGACTAGCTATAGGGCATTGAAAAAAAGCCATTTTGGGTGGGATTCGAGGCCCGTGGACCTTTTTCCCTTTTTGTGTGTGATGAGTGTTTTTTATAACTATAATGCAGAAAGCAAAGAAAGATGGTGATTCATAAGTATCATTTATTGCAATTGAAAATACTTACAAACACTCAAAACAATTAAAAACGAATAAAATACCTGTACCTCTCCTTTGTCCACCTCTGTTCTCCGAAAATGTGCACTCCCGGCATATCGCACTCCAAAACAAAAAGTGACACAGGTCAAAAAATAAAAATTTTGATGTTATGTCATTGAAAAATATGTATGAGGTGCCCCAGCCTGTTATATTACTATTCTATAGAATATAATATAATTTAAAGGCATAAATACTTACCTAAAATTTAAAAGAAGCTTATGCTATTTCAATATAAGTTTTATAGTATCCTTTAAGTTGATGTTTCTCAAATTCTGCAATTTTTAGTTGTGTTACTTTTCTTGCCAGGGTGTTGATAACATGCTATACTCTTAAGAGACCAAGCTTTGCCTAAAGTGTTACATTTATTTCAAATGTCTCAGTAACCTCAGCGACAGCGGCATCTATAATTTATTTATCCATTACGGATTAGAGAAATCTCAGAAGCATGTGAAGGAAAACATTTTAAGAGATTTCGATGACAAGAGCGGCGAAATAATATGAATATGTCCTTCAACATCAATAAGCGAAGTTAAAGAAATTTTTCTTTCTGGAAACTCTGCGTTGCACCTGCTTCGACGATTCCTTCTTTATTTTGAATGACAGCAGCGCTCAGTTTGAAATCAGTCATATTTAGATTGATCGATTCGTTCGAGGCTATTCCTCATCAGCCTTCAAAAGAGGAAAATATGTCGTGTATCGAGTGAAAAAGATGTGCTATTTGTGGTCAGTGCTTTTTGTCGATACACGATAGAATCAGACAGAACGCGATGGTAACAGGAACATTTACTTTTTCCATATCATGTCTTAGTCGTTTATGGGAAAGTTAAAGTTAAATCTGGAAGGTTATGCAAACTTAAGGCATGCTCCAATGAGAAATTTACATGTATTAGATTACATTATACATAAACTTCAAATGCAATGAAATTTCTGAAAGATTTTGGCCAGGAATGTCAGGAGCTTTTCCATACTTTTCCCTCTAACCTACCAAGTTACTATCCATAAAAGAGCACAAATAATCAATGAAATTTGGAGAGCCCGACTATACATATCTGGCAATGCATAGCAAATAATAGCATGTAGACATTAAATTCAAAGAAATTTCCGAGCGATTTGTCAAGGAGGCCACAATTTTTTCCCACAGCTTGCCCATAAAGCTATCGCATTTAATCATCCATATAGGAAAAAACTAAGCCATCCTGGGACGGTCGAGAAAACATTAACGGAACACGCTGTAAGGCAAATTTTGTCTTAAAGTGTGTCCCAAATTACTGTTTTATGCATTGCAATAAACAAGCTGACCGACTGATAAGGCTATTACACTGTTGTCCCAACATAATTTCCCTTTGCCTTAGTATAACATCAAGAGCAAAATTAGTTTTTCTTCGCGGTAAGGAAAAACTAAGCCACCTTGGTAAAGTCAAGAAACAAGTTGCCTTACAGTGGGTCCCGAGTTAATGTGGTATGTATTGCAATGGACAAGCTGACCGACTGATAAGGCTGATGCACTGTTGTCCCAACCTAAATCCTCTTTGCCTTAATGCAACATCAAGAGCAAAGTTAGTTATTAGTTGTAGGAAAAAATTAGGCCACCTTGGGAAAGTCGAGAAAAAAGTTGCCTTTAAGTGGGTCAGACGCTACTGTGGTATTTATGGCAATAAAAATGCTGTCTGATTGACTAAGGCTGAAGCACAGTTACTTAACCTTTCTTCCCTAAAGTAACATCAAGAGGCTTACATGGTCTTTTACAAGGACTAATAGATTATCAATATACAAAGAGGAATACTACAGGAAAGAATAGGAATGTTTCACTGAAATATAAATTTCCCATACCAGGGTCCTTTCCCAAAGCTGTTGGAATCGCTTGCTGCTTTTGACTTCTTTACCAGACATGAAAAAGGCTCTTGTCATGTCTGGTACATCTCTAATTGGATTGGAAAGATCAGCCATCTGTCCTCTTTACAAACTGGGCTATAGAACTGATGAAATTATTCTCAAGGGATTGTCCTAAAGTACAATTGAACAATTGGAAATACTTTGCCATTGGATACTACAATTGGAAATACTGTAGATGGTGATTTCATATAAATATATTTTATGAATTCAGATCTACACTATATGGACAAAAGTATTTGGACACTGTTGAATTTTGGAAGAGGGTGTGGGGTTGTTTTAATTTTTAGTACTCAGCTCTTTGTTTTATGTACCTGGTACCACAAACGATGACGAGTAACTTGTCATTCTGGATAATTCGGCCTTGGCTACACCATGGCAATACTATGGCGATGATGGTTGTTTCTTCCAAGATTATAGAGTTCCATGTCATACTGCAAAACGTGTGCTAGACTGGATTCCTGAAAATTAGATGAGTTTGCTTGACTGGCCTGTTCAGAGCCCCGATCTCAATCCGATTGAGCAACTTGTGGGACAAACTGGAGCGACGAATACCACAACGCAAGCACACCCATCTTCGCAACAATCTCTTCGCACTGCCTTTCAAGAGGCATGCCCAGACTTACAGAAAACTTGTGGGAAGTATGCCTCGACGTGTTGCAGTTGTAATACAAGCAAAAGGAGGGCATACCCGTGACTAAATAGAATATTAAAGCACTTTTTCTGAAACCATGCAGCGTCCAGATACTTTTGTCTATATTGTGTATATTGTACTGCTCTTCGAATTATGACCGAGAGGATTTTAAACGCATTTAGAATTAAAAAGAGTTCATTTGTTTTAATTGAATTTGAAATGCTCAAAGGGTATTCTGCAACAAAACGACCTGCTGAAACTTGTTGCTCGTGCATTTCAGGATGACGAAAACGTCTTAAGGTCACTGGCTCTTCTTCGAGTGGGACAGTTATTCATGGACGCTAACTTTCCACCTTTGGAATCCTCTCTCTACTACAGTCACCGCTTAGTGGAAGGCAAAGTCACTTGGATGAGGCCTCACGTAAGTCATTTTTTATCTCTTTCTGTCTTTTGAGTTGGCAATGAAAACTTGAGTCTAGTAATGACTTTCCCAGTATGAAAGAAATAGTTCGAATGAGCTACAAATAATAATTAATTCGTTTGTGAGACCAGTTTTCAGTTAGTGATCGAAAACTGTTTATTTGCTCTGCATTTGGACGGAGTCAAAGCATATTCATTGACGCATCAGTATAAACGTAGCTTGATGCTACGTTCGGATCAGCGGACGATGCTGTAACTCATGGATGTCCCCGAACAGAATTGTTCCACCGTTTGGAATTATTTTCACGAAGAATGACGGAATCATTCCAAAGAATAAAAAAAATGTGTCACTTCATTAATGGACTGGTCTATCATTTATTGCAAATGAATCTCTTGTCAGATTAGCAGATTTACAGCAATTAGTTTGTGTACCATGAGATGAAAAGGTTTGAAAATGTTTAATTTACATTATTGATAAAATGTTAATTTAACACTATCTGTAAAATCTCGTTTTTTTTTCTTCGGAAATGCACATCTAGCAATCGACTACTTTTATCGTCCGTTTCATGTAACTCTATCTGTAAATGTCGCTTTACTGCTATAGCATTTATCTTGTAACAAAGCAACGATAGTAAAGATTCGTTCAGAGTTGCTATTGGTTTCTTTTATGATTAAACTAGCAAAATACCCGACCTTACTCGGTTTGAATTGGTTTACTTTAGATTGAAGAGATAATCAAAATATATAATGACTTACGTTTTTTGTAGAATAAAAATTTATTTTAACATCTTTCGCCATCTTTATATTTTCTACAACTTACTTTGGACACAAATCCTACACAATCCATCCATTCATGTAATACATTTCACATACATCGCACAATTGCTGTATGACAAAACTACAAAATGACGAAAGGTGTTGCTAAGGTTACTACTATAAAAGACGATTTTGAGGGAGATTTGGAATTCCCTTTCTTAAGTTCTTTTCATGTTCAACTCAATTAATTAAAATTACGATTTACGGCGAGTGCTCTCGCACTCATAGTCAACAAAACAATATTTTTTACTTGTTGCACTCTTGCCTCCGGTATGCGACATTGTGAAATTTTGCAATCTTCTCCTGTCATTATGACAACAAATTTTTTAATGTTGGAAAAAGTTCTAGTTTGGATTTTTAAACATTATTATTCTTTCAATAACTGCATTAGTCTTTAAATAACGGCATTAGTCTTTCAATAATGGCATAACTACACTTAAAATTTACTGAACATTTATACTGACCTAACATTTTTAAGTCTAATACTTTGTGGTGCTGTTGCGTGTGATGAGAAGGAAAACACATTTATTAAAATAATAAATATTTAAAACAGGAAACAGCGAAATAAAACAAATTAAAGATGTCGCAAAAAATTGTTCTAAAGATATTAATTTGCGATTCAATTTTATCTCTTGATCTCGCACAGTTGCCACAACTTACAACTAAAAGTGTACAAAATTTAGAAATGAGAAATTAATTCAGAGCGAAAGAACCAGAAAAAATATCACTGCTCGCGCGATCTTCTTCATTCTTGTTTCGTTGAAAAATATCGTCTGTCCCAAACATTCGGAAATCGTTTTCATTGCGCAAAGAATAAAAATAAGACTCGAAATAAATGAAGTATCAGAGATGAAATTCCATTAAAAAAAAATTTTTTTTGAAGAATAATTACTTTTTTAGCAGTACTGGTAAAGCAATCGAAGTAATCGTAATATTCAATAGACATTCCAAATTTTCCAAAACTACCAAATTATGGTTGATTTAAGTATACTTACTCAGGTGTTTTAGCAAGAAACTCAACTAAATATAACAATATAGAAATGTTTAATATTGCATTCACTAAACTAATAGATAATGTATACAATAAAATACACTGCAATCAAATAACTGGAATACAATTCATGTGATGTTTACACAAACACACAAACACAAAATCGAGCATAGAACAGAAAGACGGACAGACAGACTTTCGCAACCAATGCCACTCACTAAATGAAGATAAGTACTCACTGTATGCAAATTTCCATGAAAATATCTTAAACCGCGTGGACGTGTATAGGGCACAACATACAGACAGATAGACAGACAGACAGACAGACGGACAGACAGACAGACACCAAACGAGAAAAGGGCGGATTCGGCATCAGAAGGGTCCAAAACGGATAGAAAACTTGAAATGGGTCGAAAATATTGAATGTACAAACAAACACTCCATTCTTATTTATATAGATAAGTATTTAAAATTCAGATCACACACATATATACGTCAAGACGAAACACACGAGCTGAATTTTAAATATTTATTTGATCTTGTAGCTTCCTAAACTGTACTTTTCATTCTAGTAAAGCCAATTATTTTTTTTAAACTGCATTCGTTCTTTTACAATAGAAGCTTGATTATACGAGCTTCGATTAACCGAGTGTCTGTGTCATCCAAGTCGAATTTTTTTTAAACTTCATAGAAAGCATCGACCACGACTTGCGCACTATGTCCTTGGCTGGTCTGGTTTAGTTTGGTTGGCAGATGGTTGGTTTGGGTTTAGTGGCATAATATCTAAAATATGGATAAGCAGCGTCAAGCTTAAAACAAAACAAAATTTAATGGAAATATACACTCGCTGTCATAAAAATTTACGCACCAAGAAAAAGCGTCAAAATGAAACACAATTTTACACATGTAAGTACTACTTTCATATAAGTAAGTGATTAGAAAATCAAAGAAAAAGGATCATTTATTGCAGAAAAAGTACAAATGAACGTACGTTTTAGTACTCTGTTGGACCCCCTTCTAGCGCGAATGCACGATGCGATACGAGCGGGCATTGAGGCATACAAGTTCCGTATGATGTCCTGAGCCATGAGAGGGGCAACACATATGGCTGAAGGATGTCATGGACGTACCGCTGGGCTGTCATTGTGCCATGGATCAATATTAGGGGTGACCTTATATCGTAAGCAATGGCACCCCCATACCATCACACCAGCTGTGGGAGCGGTGTGTCTCTGTTAAGCGAAGGCAGGATTGAGGCGTTCACCACGGGGCCTCCACACACGAACACGATTGTCATCACTGCTCAAATTGAATCAATTCGTCGCTGAAGACGACCTGGTTCCATTCCGCTGCAGTTCAATCCCGTCGTGCGCGACACCACTCCAAACGGAGACGTCGGTGGGCGGGTGTCATTGGCAGCACACGTAATGGGCGCCGCGATACCAGATGTCCTTCAGCCAGGCGCCTTGCGATGGTTCGGGAAGACACAGGAGCCCGTAGTGAAGGTGCTGCCTGTGTCTGGATAGCGGCCAATGAGGCAGTTGGCTCTACACGTGAGTTTCGTATGATGTGACGGTCTTCTCGGCGACTGGTCTGTCGAGGACGTCCTGAGCCTGGTCGCCGTGTAAATGACGTCTCTTCTGTCAACTGGTCCCAACACCTCCTCACAGTAAATTCATAACGGCCTACTTGACGAGCTACTCGCCGAGCTGACCACCCAGCTTCCATCCCGATGATGCTTCCCCTCTTGAACTCTGACAGCTGCTCATATTGTCTTCGATGGCAACGTGACGGCATGTCTACCTCAGCGTTTCTTTTGCAAAAGACTAAGTACAATCAAATAAGCTCTGCTTACCTGTTTTATACTCCAAGGAGAACGAAGTTCAACGCCCTCTAGTGGTATTACGCAATGCGCAATTTTTCTAATCATTTCTAATCATTTGCATATCTGGCCAACATGTACCTTCATTCCAAGTTTCGCTACGATCCTACAGTTATTTCTTGGTGCGCAAATTTTTATGGAAATGGGTGTACTTAAAAATGTTATATTAACTACCAAAACACTTAAAATCACAAAAAAGTTTAAATAAACAACATAAAAACAAAATAAACGCTTCAAAAGTTTAAAATTTTTTTTTTAAACATATCATCATCCATGTAGAAAAGTAAAATGTAGTTTAAAATACATCGATGTGAAAGACGAAATGGTACAGTTTGCGTTTGTGAAAGTGCTACGAAATTCAAGACTTTTTCAAAACAGTTTAAATTAGACGTAACTCGTGACCATATTTATCGCCAAATTATCACAATAAACACATACTGTGACATAAATGACAGTTTTGATTTTTTCTTAATCCTTAATTTATTAATCTTTCTGTAACAGTAGTATTAACACGTAGTAAAGTAACTATTCTATATTTTATATTGACTGTTTTGTGTTAAATAAGTTAAATAATTTTTTTTTTTGCGTCCGTATAATCTGAGGTTTGGTTACCCAACCAGGCCTAGGACCACGTTACCTCGATATAATCGAGGTTCTACTTAATAATATTTAAAACGTTTTTTTAATTACCCAAACACGCTCCTTTATTCCAAAGTTTGAGCCTGGATTCACTGTTCTGTGCAATGTAGTAGGTTCAAATAGACGGAGTGCATAATTAAAACTTATTTATAAAATTTTAATTACAATAACAAAAGCCGTGACTCTACAATAGTGATTTCATTAGGTCTTCTATGCGTCCGTGCAAAATTTTCGCTTTGGCATAAAATAAAATAGGCAACTAGTCGAAGAATTCATAACACAAATACAAGAATACAAATTCCAAAGGTATCGTTTTTTAAATATTACCAGTACTGTTTGTATAATCTATCTTTCTATTATAAAAAAAATGCGGTCTTTTTCAGTTTATTCGCTATGTGATTGGTAGATAGCGAGTCACGTGGTAGCGAGTCTTGTGGTTCAACGGGCTAATGAATTTGGAACACGCGCATACGATAAACACAGTTATACTTTTTTAATTAATTCATGCATATATAAAATTTGAAAGTATACGCTAGAAAGTTTGCAATGTTTTCAGAAGAACCAGCAAATTCGGTCGCCGTTTTCATAGAAACAGTCGAATATGAAACATAGCAACAGTCGAATATGAAAATCTTAAAAAATACTATTACAACACGGATCATCTAAAACATATAAAATTATGATGAGATTTCCTCTGAATTCTAACAATATGTTATTTATTTAACAATTTCCTTTTTTATGTGGAAATGAGATGTTTAGTTCTTGACATTTTAAAAAACATTTTGTTTTTATTTACCGCATATTTCCATGTATAAGCGTAGAATTTTTGGAACGTTTTCTAAAGCTAAAGTACGGGAGTCGGCTTATATACGAATCCACTAATCTCGCAAAAAAAGTAGGTAATTTTCTGTAACTCGGGTGCATGCGATATATATCGCAATCGTAAGGGAAGGGAACCTTCAATTAAAGTCGTACTAGAGGTCCGGAATCAATCCATTAGGGATCCAAATAGGGATGGATTGTGAAGCAATCCCCTCCCCACTCATTGTTGAAAAGTATTGTTCGCGAAGCGAACTAAATATCATTACGTAGCAATCATCGGGGGTTGACGAGAGATAGCGATCCGACTGGAGTACCCTAGTCAATTATGAAAGAAAATTTTTCGGTCTTTTTCAGGTTTATTCGCTTTGTGATTGGTAGATAGCGAGTCGCGTGACAGAGAGTCTTATGGTTCAACGGGCTAATGAATTTGGAGCACGCGCACACGATAAACACAGTTATATTTTTTAATTAATTCATTCATACAATTTGAGAGTCCGCGCTTGAAAGTTTGCAATGTTTTCAGAAGAACCGGCGAATTTGGTGTCCATAGCAACAGTCAAATGTGAAAATCTTAAAAAGTACTATTGCAAGAAACTACACGAATCAGCTAAAGCATTTAAAATTATGAGATTTCTTCTGAATTTTGACAATATGCTATGCTAAAATATTTTATTTTTTATGTGGAAATAAGATGTTTTGTTCTTGACATTTTAAAAGCATTTTGTTTTTATTTATATTATATTTCCCTACATAAGACGATAATTTTTGGAAGGAGTTCTAAAGCTAAAGTACTGGAGTCGGCTTATATACGAATCCGCTAATCTCGCAAAAAAAGTATGCAATTTTCCGTTACTCGGGCGCATGCGATAAATATCGCAATCAGTCCGGGGTCAATCCAGCAGCGATCCAAACGGGGATGGATTGTGAAGCAATCCCCTCCCCTCACGGTTTGAAAAGTATAGTTCGCGAAGCGAACCAAATATGATTGCGTAGGGGGTTGATGAACGATAGCGAGCAGGGGGCAAAGCCCCCTAGTGAATGAAAACAAAAATAAAATGCTGCAAGCTATTCTCAATTTTTTTTTACGATACACGATATGAATGCACGCGCTAACGACAATCATTTAGCATTCGAACAAACCACACAATAAAAATCTGGTAACAGGCTTTGTAAAATGATTGGAATAAATGTGATTATAAGTTTAAGATATTATGTACACACCATACCAATCGATAAAAAAAAGTTATAGATAGTAAGATTATTGATCAAAGTAAAAAATTAAGTGGGCAGTCATCGAAAAGAAAAGGCGTGGATTTTTACTCAAATTGTGAAAAATAAATATACAGATTTGGAAATTCTTCTGTTACCGTGAAATAGACTATGTATCCTCCATTTTCCTAAGTTCTATAATATACAGAGGTTGTTCACACATTTTTTAGACAATGTATACTGTATTCACAAAACTAAATGACATAAAATTCTTGTGTTTTAAATGTTCTATTTGATAGCCTTTATTCTGAACTATCTTTCGACACCGTAATTTCCAGGATAATAATGCCTTTTGAAGTGTCAGAAGAGGTATTCTATCCCATTCCTCCTGAACAGCTTTCCAGAGTCCTGTAAGGGTTGTGGGACGACGTTTGGATAATGCAGATTTTAAAAGTCCGAAAGCACAAAATCCATAGGTGATACATCGGGAGATTTAGTAGGGATATCAGTGAAGGGTATGGCCTTTATACCGGTTTTTAATTCCATTTCTTTTAGGAAATTTACAGTGGATTTTGTCGTGTGACTGCTAGCTTTGTCTTGATGGAGTTCCACAGATTGATGGCACTGTGGGTAAAGCGATGGTATTTCTTTTCATTGGCGATACAATATGTTCCTGATAGTACTTGGAGTAAATTTTGACATTTTTTACCACTCTCTTTATTTTTAACTTGCCATTATATGAACAACCAGCAGCAATCATGAATCCCTTAGAAAAACTTTCTTTCAATTCTGTGAACCATGTACTTAAATTTTTTTTCTCCCCTTTTATGATAATAAATGGCTCTTTTTTTGCTGCAATCATTTAAATACACCCATGATTCATCTATTGTGACAATTTTTTTCCATTTTTCTTTGGATAAGTGTTTTTCATATAGAATTTGGCAGCGTTTCCTGCGTTCAGCGATATGCTTTGGAGAAAGACGATGCACATTGCGTTTTTTCGCTTTCTTAAGATTTAAATCAACGCGTTTATCATTTTGTATACAGTGGACACCGAGCATTTGAATGATTTTGCAACTGTCCTTTGACTAGGGGGATTTTTTTTTAACATTAAACAACGTACCTTTGCAAGAGTCGAAGATGTCCGTTTCTTCCTTGGATACTTGTTTGGAATTTTTGTCCCACTTGAGGCTCCAATTTGACGTTTTTTTTTTCTTTCTTGTTGACGATATTACCTATCGACGCTTTATATATCACAAAACCATGACTCTTGCATCGTTTTTGGATAACGGAATATGAATATTTCTCTTCGGAAAGAGCATAAATATAGCCTTCGAACCACTGCTTCGTTAAAAACGCCATTTTGAATAAAAACAAACCTCTCAAGCCGCAGCCGATAATTTTGACTTTTAAACACATAGTACAACTGCAATTATTTCTTTTGCCGCAAACGATTTTTTATGACCGCTTACCAAAATCGTCTAAAAAATGTGCGAGCAGCCTTTGTATTCTTATACTTTTAAAGGAAGCGTAACCCCAAAATTTAAAAAAAATATCGATATTTAGAGATGGAGTGTATGTTTATCAGTGATACTTCGTTTTTGATTCTATTTTTTTAAGTTTTAATAACGTAATAAAACTAGTAAATTTTTAAAATCTTAACTTCAAAACTGATTTTCTTAAAGCGAGCATTTTCTATCATCGAGGTTTTTCTGTGGAACTACGTTCTGTAAGCATCATAAATTGCACTGAATTAATCACTTTATTCTCTATGTATAATATCTAATTATCTTTTTTAAATTTTAAGAGCAGAAAATATAGTTTCGTCATTTTCTAGGACATTTACGTAAACACCTTTTTAAATGCCATAGACTATAAAGCTAAATTTTTGCTTCCATATCGACATCCAAGAGAAACAGATAAAGTAAAAAAAACCTAGTTCTAAGAAAACGAAGAGGGAAAATTCTACTCGATATGCTATACTCACTACGAGTTTCTTCAAGAGAAATCTAACCTACACGCAAAGTAAACATTACTCGGTAGACACACACACTTCTCCAATCTAAAGATCATCACTAGGGCAACTTTTTTATTGCAGTAAAAATGGGAAAAGTTGCATTTATCATTCACTAATTTTGCATTTAAGGTAAGAGAGTTGCATTTATTTTTGATAAAGTAAAATCTAAAATAAATTATTCGTAAGAAAGAGGGGAAAATCATAATGTATTGACAATTTTAGTGGCATACAAAAGTAATATTATACATAATTAAATACTGAAGAACATTGACATCTTTGAATGGCTGATCATTGGCCAGTAATCTCTTTAACATTGAAAAACTTCACTCAACATAGACTGATGTTGCCTGCATTCTTGCAGTTGAAAATAATCTCTTGGAGGAATATCGTCTCTGTAAAGTGTAGCAATAACGGTCAGGTCATTATGTTTGTCCAATCGTTTTTTTAAGATACGCTTTATAAGGTTGCAAAGAACTTCTATAAAATCCTTCGATCTGCTATCTTCATTCGCTGCCTTGATGTTGTACGCTTTCGATTCCGATTTTTCTACGAGACGAATCAAACGTTTGTAGCTCCCTTTGATTTTCAGCAAACGTTTTGACAGCTCTGGGTGAACGAAGTTTTGCGTTCCAATCAACTGCATGGTTTTATGTATACATATATATATATATATATATATATATATATATATATATATATATATATATATATATATATATATATATACAAATACAAATATTGACGACCAGCTACAGGCTCGAGCCCAACAAGGCTGGTCCTTTGTTTATGAATTCCCCAATTCCCACTGACTATCCAATTGTATCTTAAATTCGTACACTCCCTTTGAATTAACTGTATTTTCTGGCAACGCGTTCCAACTGTCTATTACCCTATTAAAATAGTAGTTTTTCCTTAAATCCCGATTAAAATGTGTCTTATTCAATTTATACCCATGACCCCTTGTTCTGTTATCCCTATTGAAATTTAAGCCCTCTGTGTCCTCTTGTTTTACAAACTTGAAAAGCTGAATCAAATCCCCCCTCCTCCTTCTTCTTTCCAGTGTATACATGTTTAGCTTACTTAAACGTTCATTATAGTCGAAATTTGCTAGCCCCTTTATTATTTTTGTAGCTCTATGCTGAACCCTTTCAATTGATTCTATGTCCTTTCTCATATATGGAGCCCAGAATTGTACAGCATATTCTAGATGTGGTCTTACTAAACCCTTATTTTACGGCAAGATTATATTCTTATCCCTTGAAGTTACAGTCTTTTTAATATACCCCAATAACCTATTAGCCTTTTTACCCGCAGCTGAACATTGGTGACCCATTTTAAAATCCCTGTGAATTATCACCCCAAGATCCTTGACTGTTTCTGCCTCCTTTACCTTTACTCCCTGCAGACAGTACTCGGCTCCACTGTTCCTGTAACCCATATGCAGAACTTGACATTTCCCTACATTAAATGACATACCCCATTTTACAGCCCATTCGGATATCTTATCAAAATCCTCTTGTAGATTTTCTATCTGTAACTTGGTATCCACTGTCCCCCATATTTTTAAGTCATCTGCAAATATACTAATTCTATTCGTGATCCCCTGACCTATATCATCTATGAAAATTATAAATAAAATTGGTCCCAAAACTGATCCCTGAGGCACCCCACTTATAACTTCTGTCCACTGTGAATAATTTCCTTTTACCTGCACTCTCTGCTTTCTACCCAATAACCAATTCTTTATCCACATTAATGTTTTTCCCTGAATCCCCAGCCTTTCCAATTTAAACAGTAATGCCTCATGAGGTATTTATCAAAAGCCTTTTGAAAATCTATGTACATAATTTCAAGAACACAAGAATTACCAAAAAAATTCCAATAAAAGTCTTAAAAAATGATAAAAAAATGAAGAAATGTTGGTGGATCAGGGCGTTATCAGGCAGGAGCCTGACCCAAACAACATAAAATGGTGTTTTCTACATATGAGCAGCATTAGGCTGAAAAAATTGCTCATACACTCCCCCCAAACACCACCAAAAGCAAGTAAAAGAAAAACAAAACAAAATACCAAAACAGAGCAGGAACAAAACGAAATGAAACCCGAAGCCGCAGCCGGGATATCAACAACAACAAGCCTAAAAATTACCACCAAATGCCATCAATTAAACAATATAACTTATATGTTAACATCATACTTCCAATGCAACGAGTCCAAAAAAAGCAGAAAAATAAAATATAAATAATATGAAAATCCCCAGCCCCTATTTAAAAATATATTCATAAATAGCTATTCATGGGTTGTGTAGGTGTTGATATTAATAAACCTTTCAAAAATATTATTAAAGAATGAATACGGGTATTTGTTATTGAGAAGGGTGTTTTTTAGATATTTACATTGTAATAAAAAGTTTGAATCAGAATTACAAATTTTTTTTTAATTTGAATATATACATATATATATAATAGTTATTAAATATTTGCCTATTTAATTTTGAGCTAAATTTAAAAAAGTTGCAGGTGGTTGCATTTATGGATAAAGTTGCATTTATGTTGCGGTTATATCTCACTTACAATACACACCATGTATGAGGAATTTTGGTTTTAGCACTTTACATGCAGCGTTATATGTGAAAAAAAAGTTGCCCTAATCATCACATTCTAGTGTAGAAAATCATAAACATTCGCATCTCGAAAATTTGTCAAAGCTTATTTCACGTGCAGGCAACAATATAGATAGTAAATGCCTGCGATGGCATCAGTCTACGTGTGAAAATAAGTCACATGACATTGGCAACGGATCGAATTAAATTAGTTTTTCTTTCAGTCGTGTGTCCATGGTGGTTGCGAATCTTGTAGTGTCGTCACCCCAAACGGTAGCGTGAAAAAATGCGAATCGTTCACAAGGAGAAGACAACTAAGGTTTTTTTTTACATTTTTATTATTCGAAGAACGTAAGAATATGTATAGTATTTACATCATCGCATTAAAATTATTACGTAAATACTTAACAGTATTTGTTCTCAAAGTCCAGCGTGGTCATCAGAGTTACCCTCTGCCTCCGGCTCTCTCTGTCGTCTCTCTAGTGCTCTCTAACCGTCGTTTATCCGCAGTTCAAAAATAAACCAATGGTAAAAGTAGAGATCCAATCAGAGATCTTCTGGACGAACATCACCTCTTCTACTCAAGTCATTGTAAAACGACTGACGAAAGAACAGCAGCTGGAGCGAAATAATAACCAGTCAGAATATATTCGGTTTTCCGACAGGTGTGAGAGGTGCGAGTCTTCACAATCTAAACATATCTTTAGAATACCTGCGAATCTTAACATATCTTTAGAATATCTGCAAATCTTAACATATCTGCGAATCTTAACATATCTTTAGAATATCTGCAAATCTTAACATATCTGCGAATCTTAACATATCTTTAGAATATCTGCAAATCTTAACATATCTTTAGAATATCTGCAAATCTTAACATATCTTTAGAATATCTGCAAATCTTAACATATCTTTAGAATATCTGCAAATCTTAACATATCTTTAGAATATCTGTCAATCTTAACATATCTTTAGAATATCTTCAAATCTTAACATATCTTTAGAATATCTGCAAATCTTAACATATCTTTAGAATATCTGCAAATCTTAACATATCTTTAGAATATCTGTCAATCTTAACATATCTTTAGAATATCTGCAAATCTTAACATATCTTTAGAATATCTGCAAATCTTAACATATCTTTAGAATATCTGCAAATCTTAACATATCTTTAGAATATCTGTCAATCTTAACATATCTTTAGAATATCTGTCAATCTTAACATATCTTTAGAATGCAGTGATAAGGAAAATGAAGATATTAGAATAAAATGTTATGCATTTTTATTTTGAAAAACGATACTTTGCTAGTAGAGTAGTCAGCATATTATATTTAATTTGTGATGAATTTTTCTTAGAGTTGAGTTTTTTACCTGAAGCGATATTCATTGAACCAGTCATCTCCATATAGATGTGCGTCTATTGTGTATACAGAAATTTTCAAACCGTTGATTTCAGTAGATTCGAAGAAAAGAAACATGCAAATTAAGTAACTTAACATTGTCTACGAGATTTCCAACTCTTCTTAACCACAATTTTCCTATATTTTTATTTGTTGCATTGCTCCAGTGCGACGTTCATTAACTACCTATCTTGCTACTTTAATTAAAGTACATATTTTTTCCTACAGGAAATGATCCCTGAGCCCAAGCTTCTAATCGACACCATCAGTCGACACGATATTGTGCAAGGGGTTCTCGCAGACTGCTGGTTCCTTTCTTCGTGTGCAGCAGTGGCGCAGAGGCCAGACCTCATGAGGAGGGTAAGTGGTTCAGTGAGCTTATTTAGCACAAATCGCGTGTGCAACAACTGAAGCCAAATAAGGGGCTATACTTATCGTTTAAAATTAGGCTTGCGATAATACATTCTTTCTTTTTCGTTTAGGGTTCACTTGCAGTTAGTTCCACTTGAAGGATTCTAATGAACACAATTATCGTAGTGGACGATTTCGTTTACATAAACGCCGTCCATTTTCTTATTTAACCCTTAAGGGGATTTCGACAAGGCATCTCGTCCATCAATGTATTTCCAATTTTGCTAATGACGAGGTAACTTGTCCATCAGTATACTTGCAATTTTGCAAATGACGAGATATTTCGTCATCAAGATGTTGTCGATATTTTTTGTGATGGCAAAATCAAGATCTGATCAGTTTTCATCTAATGACGAAATATCTCGTCCACCAATACAGGGTCAGTTTTGCTAATCACGAGATACCTCGTCGAGACAACCACCAGGGAAATTGAAGATGTATCTTAAAAGTAGTAACGCACTTTCATCCTGCGAAAGGACTTCAAATATTGGGTTGGTGCAAAATTTCGTCCCGTTGACATTGCATCACAAAACCGAAGTGTGATCTACTTCACTACATGTGCAAAGTTTAATGTTCGAAAGAAGGAATATTTCAGCGAGCACTTGAGAAAAGAATTGTGTTATTGGGTCGTGTTTTTAAATTTTTATTAAGCATTTAAAATGGCAGAAAATTGAGAGTATTATCGACATTTATGCTTTTTTTTATATCCGAAAAGGCAAGAATGCTTCTCAGACGCAAGAGAATATATGTGTCATGTAGGTGCCGTTGAAGATTCCACGTACAATAAGTGGTTCAGAATGTTTCCTCACCTGGATCAATTCTTTTTTTCCAGTAACCTCGGAAATTCTATGAGCGCAGGATGATGCAGCTACCGAAGAATTGGAGAAAGGTCTCCAGATAGACTGACACATACTAAATTTATTAGATGTAATTTTTAATATAAATTAAAAAAGTTCAATTTTTTGTCAAAAAAACTTGACGAACTTTTGCTCGACTCAATACTTATAGGCTGACTGGAAATTGTTTTATAATTGGGTGTATAGACACAAACATAGCACTCGTGGAAATTTCTTCGCATGTGCGCCCGCAGGTCCTAATTTTTCTTTACATGGATACGTAGGAACCTTGAAAATAGTTTGGTTTGTCGATGTAGGTGACGTTTGCTACACGAGGTATAATTAAGTCTCGCGGGGAAAATAGTCCTTAAAGTGATCCTAAAAAGAACCTTAAAGTTGACTTGTGCCTACACCAGGATTTAAATCCAGAGCCTGTTAAACAATATCTATTTTCAGATGAATAGATTTCGAGCAAAACGAACAGCATACAGTGGTTTGTTTATCACTCCTTGGTTAAACAAGTACTGAAAATTTTATCGAATTCGTTTTTATTGACTGCATTAGCCTGAGAGTATAAGTCATCTTTGAAAATTGACAAGTGTTCTCTAGAATAGAAACTGTTTGAATACACAAAGTAATTGAGACAGACTATTTTATATGCTCAATAACCGATAAAGTTTCGAAGAAAAGCAAAGAAGCTTCACTATTGGTAGAAAGATTTGCCAGTGAACTGTCTATCATAATTTTTTAAAATTGAAATAGTCAAAATCATTATTCAAATTTCAAAAACCTTTTACTCGATTCAAACACTAATTTTCCTTGGCGTGTATTATAAATGGAACGTGTTAATTACGAATGCTTCAGACACATACACAAACTAAATTTAATTAGATTTAATAGAGAACTACTCATATATGGACTACATGATGCATATTCCACACACATAAATAATCATTAAAATTTATAATATATTCAGATTCGTACACTTTTAAATAAATAAACATTCTATCGTGTATGCGTGTATTTATCATGTATACTTTCATACTATGAACCAAATATCCAACTTCCATATAATACATGTACTCTTCACTTAATAACCACCTGATTCACGATCAATCGGACTTACTACCAGGTCTTATTGAGGAGATTCCCTTTCCTTGAATACTTGATTTCCACGACACCATAAATGTCAGCGTATGTGAAATAGGGATGCGACATCGACAGCAAAACATCGATGTTAAAAATTACATTGCCCAAAAACCATCGATGATTTTGAACATCTCAGTGTATTTAAACCTTTTTTACCCATTTCTTAAACAGGTTTAGCAAGCTCAAACATTAAAGTTCGCCGGGGGGGGATTTAATTTGTCATTTGCCGTGTTTATTAATTTATAACTAAGACTTTTTTTTAACTGTGAAAACAAAGTCAAAAAAATTAATAAGAACAAATAACAAATCTATTATTTTCAAATTGAATAATATAAAAGAAAATTGTATTTACAGCAATTTCACATAGGTACACCTTACTATAAGTATAATTAGGTAGGTACCTAACAATAATTATTCTTAGTTATTGTTAATTATTTATCAATTTATTGAGGGGGGGGACACAACAAACTTATTTTTTATTTACTGCAAA
Organism: Metellina segmentata; assembly: GCA_947359465.1. Lineage (NCBI taxonomy): Eukaryota > Metazoa > Arthropoda > Arachnida > Araneae > Tetragnathidae > Metellina > Metellina segmentata. Next base: position 124,514,377 of record OX375874.1, read on the forward strand.
TAAAAAATATTGGGGACTACAATTATTATATCCCCCAATATTTTTTATATTACAATATTGCAACATCGATGTCGATGTTTTTTTATAAAACATCGACATCGATGTCGCATCCCTAAGTGTGAAAGACACCAACGAGGAAAACGGAAACGGAAAAGGTTGTTCTCATGACCATGTTTTGTTGATGATCGTCGCGCCATATTATATACTCTGCACCTGTTATTTCTAATTATGATTACTCAATGGAGCCATAATTCTGGATAATCCCCCCAAAAGAAGCTATTTGTCCACATCATAGATGTCAGTGTGCGCGAAAAACTTTTTTTTGTGTGTGTGTGTGTGTGTGTGTTCACAGTAAATTAAAATAACTAAACTCGCTTATCGACCCATTCGCTTAACGACTTAGTTATATGAATGGATCTCGGTCGTAAAGTGAGGAGTGTCTGTTTTCTTATCCAATCGGTGTGTCTGAAAACCTCCTTCTTTGTTATAAATAAATTAAAACAATTAAACTCTACGTAGGTACGGAACGTAAGGATTGTCTGTGTCCTAAATTATCTCCACTCTGTCAAATCCAGTGCGTCGGAATCTATTATCCACTCTGCCAACCAAACCCAATGTATCTGAATCTATTGTCCACTCTGTAACGTCCAATGTGTCTGAAAACCTCTTCTTTATTCAAAATAAATTGAAACAATTCAACTTCTCGCTTATCCACCTTGTCGCTTAACGACCTAGTCGTAGGAACGAAACTCGGTCGTTAAATGAGGACTGCCCGTTTTCAAATATTGAGCAGCTCAGATTTTAGAAGTAGCGTAAAATTTCAAAATTGTTGCAAACATCTCTTTCTCATGACTCAACTTTTCACTCCACAGGTGATAGCGCCCTACCAGCCCTTGTACGGGATGGGCTATCGGGGCATCGTCCGGTTTCGGTTCTGGCGCTTTGGGAAGTGGATCAATGTCTACGTCGATGATCTCCTGCCCACCAGAGATGGAGAGCTTCTGTTCTCCCGCTGCTCCGACAGGAGGGAGTTTTGGGTGGCCCTTCTTGAAAAGGCGTATGCAAAGTGAGTGCTGTCATATATCGAACACGAAATTATTTCATCTAAATTCACTGGGGTTGTAGCCTCGTTAGAAGAGTGTTGCGAGGGTCGAAACAATCCAAACAGACCGTCGTTATGTGAGTGCTGGTGCACGTTAAATTTGTCGTGGCCCCAAATGTCAATACAATGGCATGGTGTGGAAGTTTGGAGAATGCGGTGCCAGTTGAGGGATGACCTCGGCATCTGATCGTTTTTCAAAATTGCGAAGCGTTGTCCTTCTTGGATCTTTCTCCTTAGAGGTTGATCCCGGACCGTCCAGTTGCTAATCCTAATCCGTTACTATTTCGACTGGGCAATAGCGGCCATAAACCTCACCAGAAATGTCTTCTACGGGGGCTGGTGCACGTTAAATCTCTCGAGACCTCAAATGTTCTTACGTTGGCCTGGTGTGGGAGATTGGAGAGTGGGATACCAGCTCAGGTGGGACCTCGTCATGTGACACTGGTTCAAAATTACGAGGTGTTGTCCTCCTATCCTTTCCTTAGGGACTGATCCCGGATAACCCGTTGTGTTGTCCCAGTAGCACCTACCTACCTAAATTTTACACGATGATCAGGAAACGGGCCACAAAACAAGTTTAGTCACTAAATAGAAGACACGGGCCAATGAACTTGTTCTTATTATGGAATAGTTGTTACTTGTGAAATTGTCACCAACGAACAAAGCCCAAGAAATTATCATTGAGAGATAAACAAATTAGAACCTTCTTAATCAAGTTGGTATTAAAAAATGATACCCTTCAAAACAACGACTCTTTGAGACTTTGTACTGCATGCCATTTGGTTTTCAGATGGATAATTGACAAACATAAACTACGTATATGCCATATTTGTCACTTCACAACATTCAAAATTATTTTATAAAATTGTCGTGGTTAAATAACGAAAGGTTTTATATGAAACTTCAACATAGATATCTATAAAAATGTGTATTATCGTATATTCAGAACTTTCCAATACCCCTATTTCCTCACTTCAATAATTTCGACCATTTACCAACGAACGTGTCATTTCCAATTCAATATTAAAGTAGAGATTATGAGAATAAAGGCGTTTTTTTTTCACATTAGAAAACTTACAAAATATCGACGGTATTAACTATTTCCTAAATTTTATGACATTGCTGTAAGCCCTGTCCTATTTTTGTTGACATCGTGGTTTGATCTTCAGGTTACATGGTTCTTACGAAGCCTTAGAAGGTGGACAGGCAATGGACGCCCTGGTCGACTTAACGAGTGGACTGTCCGAGAGATACGATCTGGAATCGGCTCCCCTCAACCTATATCAGTTCCTTTTGCAAGCGTCCTCAGGGGGTGCATTCATCACGTGCTCCAGAAAGGTAAGTCACGGAAATTGTAAGTTGAAACACAAAGATTAAGGTTGTTGCAAAAAGTTCGTCTCGTTTTTGGCGCTAGATGGCATTACATCGCAAAAACGAAGTGTTAACTACTTCAGGCGTTTGAAGTTTCGATGCTTGGAAGAAGAAATTTCAACGAGTACTTGGGAAACCAATTGTGTTATTCACTGTTTTTAAAATTTTTTTAAGCATTCAAAATGGCTGAAAATAAGGAGCATTATCGATATAGTATGCATTTGTATTTCTGAAATGGCAAAAGTGTTTCGCAGACGCAAAAGAAGCAATGTATTGTGAGGGGTGAAGGTGACGATAAGTGGTTCAGGAAGTCTCTAGCCACCTGGACCAGCTTTTTCGTTAGAAACCTTGGAACTCGTGTGAGCTTGGGATGATGCAGCTACAGGAGAGATGGAGAAAGATCATCTTACAGAGCAGGAAATGATATTGATTAAATGTAATAATTTTTAGTAACTAAAATTTTTCATCAGTTTTTGTCATAAAACAGGACGAACTTTTGCATCAACCCATTATGCCGCAACAAGATACTAAAGTTAGGTGATCCAAATATCGTCTACCTTAACTACTATTTCTCAGTATCTCAGCCTTCTGGGTTGAGAAATCAAGCTGGAAACTAAATGAATATCACTAGGTACTAGTCTTCTTTGGTTTCCAGAGATCATACTCCTTCTTTACTTATGTTAGTTTAAGTTAACTGGTGAACTTCAAAAGGCTTCCCTGGAGAATTTTCAAGAATGGGTTCCTAATATCGCCTTCTCCTGTACCTATCACCACCCACCAGGTGAAATGAGGAGCGACTACTAAAAACGAGTTGCTAGTAGAGCATACATACCTACCTTTAGTATTGTATATTATGTACCTATATTTAGTTTATTATGTACTATCAAGTCATGTAAACGAAATTATGTTTTGGGATACTTACTACCTGGATGTTCCTTGAATGGATTTGAGACAAAATGATTTATTATGATCACAGCCTCAAATACTTCAGATGTAATAGTGTTGTTGATATAACTGATAGGAAATTTGCCGGTGGTGCTACGTGTGGCAAAACCCTCTAGACCGTCAATGTAACTACAAAAACTCATAGATGCCGCGCATAGTAGCTTGCAAACACGAGTAGGCGATATTAAGTACAGTGGCGATAGCTGGAACACTTACCTATTCTGTATTCGTAGTCAATTATCTCAATTAGTAATCAAGTAATCAATTACAATCTCAATTAGTAATCAATCATCAAATGATTCTGAGTAGTGTAGTATTGCAGTTCAAAAAGCAATACTACAAACTGGAAGAACACCGAGCACAGGTTCCTTGAAAACTGAGACCCAGTTTGCATCGATAAATATTAAATGACAGCCTTCTTGACCCACAAACAGAACCTCCATCCAAAAAGCAGTGATTTCACCTCACCCATAAAACGCATTTAATCTTCCCTTCGGAGAAACACTGCCCTCTAATAAAAGTAACACCGGCAGCTTTCTTCCAGCCGTCCCCGCACAATGATTACAGAGATCCCACCCTCGTACACCGTAATGAATTGTCCGCGGCCTTCTAAATATCCGGATGATGATCTCGGCACGCGTTTCTCATTTCTCTGAATAATAAATGGGCGACTAAACGATAACGCGTAACATCCGTTCTGTTCTACTTGCTGCGGGGGATCATGTTTTATTACTGAATGCAGATGAGTCTGCTTACCGAAAAATGGCCACGCCTTTCGATGTTTCATCGCTCAGTTGCGGGCACAGTGAATTGGGATCGGTGTTTCGCACGGAGAAATTCGTGCCAAGAGTAGCGCATTGGCCATGAGGTTGAAATACTTGCATTGGCGGTTTGGGAATTTCCGCAGATGAGTAATTGTTTTGAACGGTGAGTTGATGGGGGATGAATTAGGCGTAAGCAAATTTAAAGCACACCCGTGTGATTTGATTCAGAGTTAATGAGTTCTTAAACGTTTTAAGCTCCGTTATTAGTATTAAAATAGGAGGGTAATTTATGCTGTAACTAGCTTAAGTACCCGACGCCGCTCTGGAAAATCAGACACCCATGTAAAAATTCTATTATCTGTGAGGGCTGTGACTGAATGTTAGTGGCGAGACAAGCGTGATGCACACCGCAACTGAAATGCGGTTGTTTCGGCAACATACGCAGCGTCATCGCTCGTGCGGTACTGACGAGGAAGATCGTTTTGAGAAGGGTTGCCATCCAAAAGGTGGTGACAGCCGTGGAAGGTTTTTGATGTGCTAACTCGTTGCCACTGTTATCAGTCTGAAGGGTTTCGAGTTCAAATCCAACCAATGACCATCGTGTAGAAAGGGAGTTGGTACACATAAATCTGTCGCGAATTTCTCACGATATCATAACATACACTACACCACAATAATGGACGGGCCGCCAGCGGATTTGGATAAAATCCGACTACTTTTTGGGGGGTGTTTTTCGCGGTATGGCCTGGGACCTTTGCATGGTGTTCCTGGTCAATTGAACCCCTACGCCTACATGAACATTTTGGACAATCAGGTACTTCCTACGCTGGCAATTTCATGGAATGGACGAATGTTACTACCAGGGCGACAGCGCTCCATGTCACGTTGCAGCCCCTGTCAACCAGTCGTATCGAGATATGGATATAAATCGTCTTCCCTGGCCCGCTCAGAGTCCCGACCTAAACCTTGTAGAACATTTGCGGGACGCTTTAGAGCGACGCTTATGGACCAGGGAACCGCGTACGAAGTCTACAGCTGAGCTGACGACATTCTTGCAGCAGGAATGGACACAAATACCCATAGCTGTGTACCAAAACCTTGTTGAAATTATGCCCAGAAGGGTTGCTAGTGCAGCACGTGGGTTACCATCCCCCTATTAAAGTATGTATTATTTCCCTTATACCATCACATCTTGCTGTCCGGTCCATAGTGTAGTATATCCGGTCCATAGTGTAGTGCACATTGGGTTGAACGAATTCCTGGAAATTTCAATTGGTCAAAAAGATGATATCTGGGAGAAGTCATGAATGGAAGACTAGGTTTCAGTAAGGCTATATGTTGAGGAGCTAGAAGATTTGTAACCCACCAAGTGGTTTTGACTATATATCTCATTCGTCAAGATCTGGCAAATTTCGCTAATGAAGAGATGTATCGGCATCAAGGTATTTTGAAGATGACGAAATCAATACCAGGGCAGTCTCCTTCAAATGATAAGATATTTCGTCCATCAAGATGTGATAAGTTGGACGAGATATATCGTCGACATAACCACCGCGAGGATTTAAGTTCGACACTGCTGTCAACTTCATCTCTTGAGTTATTCTAGCAATTTCCTTTTTATTCATTTCTTCCTAGAAATTCAGATTATTAATCCCTTTTGAAATGCGGCCGACCAACCGGTCAGGTGGTTAAGGTGTTAGCCTCTAGATCGGAAGGTTCCTGGTTCGAATCCGGGTGAGTGAGTGGATGTTTGTAGACGTATGGTGTAGAGGCATCTAGTGCACCTTAAATCTGCCTGGACCGAAAGTCTTTACATTGGGTTAGTGTGGAAGTTTGGAGAGTGGGAAGCCAGCTCAGGTGTTGCTTAGTCATATGACCGTGGTTCGAAATGACGTGGTGTTTACCTCGGATCTTTCCCTTGAGGGTTTGATAATGAACCGTCGTCAATAGCCCGTTGTGTTGCTCTAGTACGACGTTAATTAAATGTACCTTACCTTAAATTAATTAGCCTCTAGATCGGAAGGTTCCTGGTTCGAATCCGGGCCCGGGCATGGATGTTTGTAAACGTATGGTGTAGAGGCGGATGGTGCACCTTAAATCTGTCGTGGCCGAAAGTCCTCACGTTGGGTTGGCGTGGAAGTTTGGAGAGTGGGGTGCCAGCTCAGGTGTTGCTTCGTCATCTGACCGAGGTTCAAAATTACGAGGTGTTGTCATCGGATCTTTCCCTTAAGGGACTGATCAATAGCCCGTTGTGTTGCTCTAGTACGACGTTAACAAAAATTCCCTTCCCTCTTAAAATACAAAAGGTAAATCTCAAAATGTCAGCGATTCTCTCTGACAAATTTACACGGTCTCTAAAAGATGTCACTGCTAAACGCCAGATGCATTAAATAATAACTATTCATCCTCATCTCTGAAGAAATAATTCACTTCTCAATAAGTTCGATTATGCTTGCTGATTATACATTGTCATAGATAAAAAGTGCTTTCAAGGAAAAATATAAAAAATGCATTCTTACTTCAACATAATAATTCAAGGTCTAATTATGCAATTACTTTTTTTTCTCTTCGACATTGCTGTTACACAGGGCGATTGGCAAATGGCCAATGCAGCCGATCCAAATGGCTTGGTCTCTGGACACGCCTATACCGTTACAGCAGTGGCCAAGGTAAGTTGAAAGAAAAGAATAATTTTCTATCATGCATTACTTTTTCATCTTTCTCTTCTCCCTTTTTCGTATGTGTCATCATTTGTTCCATAATACGTCATAATAGGACAGCGTTAAAAAATTGAGAGTTAAGTGTAATTACATTCCATTGGCGGAGCGTGAGGTTAAATGAAATATGGCGTGAACTCCGCAAAAGAAGTTTTTATCTCTGTCTTGCATGTGCCATGCTACTCTCCTCATTTATATAAAAAGGTGTTCGCAATTATGTAAAAATGCTCCTAATTCGATTAAGAAATGAATTTCGATTATATACTGAAAAAAGACTCAATTTTGCGTGACTTAAAAAATACGTTTTCTGCAGAATTATAAAGGGTTACAAACTACATTACTTTAGGCTATCATCCTTGACATGAGCCGTTATTTTTGAAAGTGGTGTAAGTCCATTTTTTCATACATCGAGATATTAAAGGGTGTGCGTTTAAGTTAATTTAAAAATATTGGTAAACGTTACTCAATTCGGATAATGTTTTTAACGCAAAAACCTTTTAAATTTTATTATGCAGTAATAATTATTAAAATTGTTAAAGAAAAAAAATTTTTTTTTTTTTTTTAAAGTGGACTTATACTACTTTCAAAAATAACGGCTCATATATTGTCCATCCGTGAATATTCTGTACGCTACTAATATCTTTTTTATTTACTGTCATTTTTCTGTTTTTGCCTAAGTTATGAGCATTTTTAGATTTTTAACTTACTCATTTTTAAGAGTAAAAAACACTGTAATATGCACCACTAAATGATAGTAACTAATAAGCTAAGAAGATTGAGATCAGAAAATTAGTTATAATAAATATAAATTGATTGATTAGTTTAAAAGTTGGGATTAAATGTAAAAGACATTCTAGACGATGGCTTTAATATAATTTATCAAATGTATAAAAAATTCTTACACTGAAATATGTAAATCAATTTTTAATATGATAGTATCAGCTCCTTTTTTATTACTTATATGCGATATCTGGTATATTTTTATAAAAATGTTGTATTTCCGTATATTTCCATATACTGTTATAGAAATTTTTTGTATTTCTATTAACTATATCTCGTTTATTGTTAGAAAAATTGTTAAATACAAATTTTGACATGCTGACTTTCATAAGTATTTTTAACAACGGTAAATTATCTTATCTTATAGAAAAGGAGAGAGATATTAAGTAATTATTATTTTCTTTGGCAGTGGTTTACTTTAACTAAGTTGCAGACTCTTAGTTAAGAATAATTTCTTAAATTTATTATAAACTAGCAAAATATCCGACATTACTCGGTTTGAATTGGTTTACTCTAGATTGAAGAGATAATCAAAATATATAATGACTTACGTTTTTTGTAGAATAAAAATTTATTTTAACATCTTTCACCATCTTTATATTTTCTACAACTTACTTTGGACACAAATCCTACACATGCATATCCATTCATTTAATACATTTCACATACATCGCACAATTGCTGTATGACAAAGCTACAAAATGACGAAAGGTGATACTAAGGTTACTACTATAAAAGACGATTTATAGGAAGATTTGGAATTCCCTTTCTTAAGTTCTTTTCATGTTCAACTCAATTAATTAAAATAAAGATTTACGGCGTGTGCTCTCGCACTTATAGTCAACAAAACAATATTTTTTTACTTGTGGCACTCTTGCCTCCGGTATGCGACATTGTGAAATTTTGCAATCTTCTCCTGTCATTATTACAACGAATTTTTTAATGTTGGAAAAAGTTCCAGTTTGGATTAATAACGATTATTATTCTTTCAATAACGGCATTATTCTTTCAATAATGGCATAACTACACTTAAAATTTACTGAAAATTTATACTGACTTACCTAACATTTTTAAGTCTAATACTTTGTGGTGCTGTTGCGTGTGATGAGAAGGAAAACGCATTTATTAAAATAATAAATATTTAAAACAGGAAACAGCAAAGTAAAACAATATAAAAGATGTCGCAAAAAATTGTTCTAAAGACATTAATTTGTGATTCAATTTTATCTCTTGATCTCGCACAGTTGCCACAACTTACAACTAAAGTGTACAAAATTTAGAATTGTAAAATTAATTCAGAGCGAAAGAATCAGAAAAAATATCACAGCTCGCGCGATCTTGTTCCTTCTCGTTTCATTGAAAAATATCGTCTGTCCCAAATATTCGGAAATCGTTTTCATTGCGCAAAGAATAAAAATAAGACTCGAAATAAATGAAGTATCAGAGATGAAATTCCATTAAAAAAAATAATTTTTTGAAGAATAATTACTTTTTCAGCATTACTGGTAAAGCAAATGAAAGTAATCGTAATACTCAAACTACATTCCAATTTTTCGAAAACTATCAAATTGTAGCTGATTTAAAACTATTCTTTCTCAGGTGTTTTAGCATGAAACTCTTCTAAATATAACAATAAAAAAATGTTTAATATTGCATTCACTAAACTAATAAATAATGTATAAAATAAAACACATTGTAATCAAATATCTGGAATACAATTCATGTGATGTTTACACAAACACACAGACACAAAATCGAGCATAGAACAGAAAGACGGACAGACAGACTTTCGCAACCAATGCCACTCACTAAATGAAGATAAGTACTCACTGTATGCAAATTTCCATGAAAATATCTTAAACCGCGTGGACGTGTATAGGGCACAACATACAGACAGACAGACAGACACCAAACGAGAAAAGGGCGGATTCGGCATCAGAAGGGTCCAAAACGGATAGAAAACTTGAAATGGGTCGAAAATATTGAATGTACAAACAAACACTCCATTCTTATTTATATAGATATAGACATTTTCTATCAAGCTAAATATAGGTGGCGGTAATGTTTTTACGGCGATACGTGTTTCTTGTACGTATTTTGAATGTCACGTCACTTGGTTTGTCTTAACACGATTTGAGCACTTCACCACTGCCAATACTGAATAATAAATTCCGAATTAATATGATTTATATCAACACCAATTAGATTAATCGCATGGAGAATAAACGAGGTTGCCCTAAAATGTAGGTTGTCGTCAGTTTGAATACGTTTGGCGATTAAAATCAAATAAAAATTTGATTCGAAAATAAGAAACACAGAGCATGTGAAAGAGAATTCCATTTTTCTCTTTAGGTTCCAATGAAAGAGGGCAATAACGTGAACTTAGTGAGAATAAGAAATCCGTGGGGCAATGATGTAGAATGGAATGGATCCTGGAATGATAAGTGAGTCTCACTGTTTTTCCTTCAAACTTTTTTCCAAACCCAGCAGGTGTTTGAGTAACAGTTCTCTTTACCTATTTAATACCTGGCTAGGTAATATTATCTTGAAACCACTGGATAAAATCTTAAAGTACACATAATCAGATCAGACTAAAGTAAAAATGATTATCTTAGACGCAACACAAATCTGTAGCACATATAATAGTAGCTGACCGTTTTGAATGGAACAGTGCCATTTTGTTTTTCATACTTCATTATATTTTTATTCAATCCCTAGTATTTGTCTCCGTACAAAGCGAAGTGGATTTGTACACAATTCTACATATCTTTTGCGGAACCTTATTGTTTCTTAAGTCCGGTGGACCTGGTAAACTTTACGGTTCCTTAAGTCAATCTATAGGGTTCCTTAAATTTAAAATATAATGTTCCTTAAAAAAAAGTATAAGGTTCCTTAAATTTAAAATATAAGGTTCCTTAAATTTAAAATATAAGGATCCTTAACATTTAACTTATTTAAGACAGGTCTTCTCAAAGGGTGTGCCCCGGAACACTCGTGCGCCCGGTGACATGCGTGTGTGCACCCTATGAAATCACATATAGCTATTTGTGGGGATATAAAAATGAATTTATAGTCTTATAGTTAACTATAGTATATTATATAATTTCTTCATTTCAGCACACATTAAAATGTTCTTTGCGGGAGATCACGATTATTCTGTTAAGAAGAACGGCTAAAATATGCATTCCAGCAAAGAACAGTAGCAAGAGGGTTTTTATACTTGTTCAAACGGGACTTGAGATGATGGGCAGGCGCAAGTTATTTTTATATTTCTTAGCATTTTGTGTGTGATGCGCCCACGATTTTTTGTAGGCATTCAAGTGTGCTACGACTTTCAAAAGTTTGAAAAACACTGTATTAAGCTTACTTTACAGAGGAGTCCTGTTGGACAAACACCTTGGATAAACAGACAGCATTCACTTCAAATAGAGCTTATGCGTTAATTTCCTATAGTTTTTCGCCGACCCACCGGTATGGTGGTTAAGGTGTTAGCCTCTAGACCGGAAGGTTACTGGTTCGAATCCGGGTCAGAGCATGGATGTTTGTGAGCGTATGGTGTAGAGGCGGCTGGTGCATCTGATATCGATCGTGGCAAAAAACCTTGGGTTCGTGTGGAAGTTTGGAGAGTGGGGTGCCAGCTCGGGTGTTGCCTCGTCATCCGACCGTAGTTCAAAATCACGTGGTGTTGTCCTCGAATCTATCGGATTTTAGGGGATTGTGATCCCGGACCGTCGTTAATAGCCCGTTATGTTGCTCTAGTACAGGTATGGGCAACCTTTGGAAAGTTGCGGGCTAAACTTTAGGATATTAATGAAGTCGCGGGCCGTAGATAATAAGTAGTTGTGAAAAAGTAACAATGAAAAGGTTTATTTTATTTTATATATTTATGAAGTTGTATGGTAAAGTTACATGAACAAAATAACATCGAATTGATTAAGTATTTACTTACAATCACCAGAAATTAATGAGAAGTTTGAGCTTGAACTTGAGAAACAAGATAATCAATATTGGGATCAATCCCACTAATACACTGGTGCAGAGCATTTTCCAAATTTTCATCTGTAGGCCTGATTCGATACTTCGATTTATTAGTTTTCATCATGGAAAAGAACCATCCGAGTAGTGTTGGTAATGGTAATTTTAGTTAACGTCGTACTAGAGCAACACAACGGGCTATTGACGACGGTCCGGGATCAGTCCCTTAAGGGAAAGATACGAGGACAACACTTCGTAATTTTGAACCACGGTCAGATGACGAAGCAACACCTGAGCTGGCACCCAAATCTCCAAACTTCCACACCAACCCAACGTGAGGACTTTCGGCCACGACAGATTTAAGGTGCACCAGCCGCCTCTACACCATACGCTTACAAACATCCATGCCCGGACCCGGATTTGAACCAGGAACCTTCCGATCGAGAGGCTAACACCTTAACCACTATGCCGGTTGGTCGGCCCGAGTAGTGTTGATTTGTATCAGTGTTTTGATAACAATCACATCCGCAAGTAAGGAATGCAATCAAAAAGAGCAGGGCCGTTTCTCGGATACAATTAATAACGAAATTTATAATTATTATTTCCGATTATCCGTGGAATTAAGTGGCACGATGTGTCGCCAATAACTTGTCTGGCGACTTTGAAACCTCGTTTTGATTTAATTTGTTCAAGGAAACAGCCTCAGCCATCTCATATATCCAATACTAATTTTATTAGTAATAATAACTATATATAAGGTAGTATTGGAAATATCAACTTATACATAAATTCAAAATATTTTTAGCGTGCCGTCAACTAAAAAAGGTTGAGAAACACTGACCCACGTAGTTAGGCCTTTGTTCCCCCCCTCACTCTCTTGTTGGTGAGAACCGTGAATATTTACTTTTTTTTCGAGCGCGATTTTAAAATGTTCCGCGGGCCGGATCAAAAGCCGGGACGGGCCACATTCGGCCCTCGGGCCGGGGGTTGCCCATATATGCTCTAGTACGACGTAAATTAAAATTACCATACCTTATCTATAGTTTTTGTACTCTTATGACAGCTATTGCGGAACGTTTTCATTTTAAGAATCTACTGCAGAACTTTTTCATTTCATCCCCTTTGATGGTAGTTTCGACGGTATCTTGTCTTTAGAAAAAGCCAACAGATCTTTATTGAAGCAATATCTCGACAATGGAAGAAAACTCATCAGATCCTTATCTGGTCATGATCGGATCTTTCTCAATATATCGCTACCACCACGACCAATTATTATTATTTTAAATTAACGTCGTACTAGAGCAACACAGCGTGCTATTGTGAACTACCCGGGATCAACCCCATAAGGCAAATTGACGACGGTCCAGGATCAATCCCATAAGGGAAAGATTCGCGGACAACATCACGTAATTTTGAACCACGGTCAGTTGACGAGGCAACATCTTAGCTGGCACCCCACTCTCCAAACTTCCACACCCACCCGACGGGAGTTCCTTCGTATCGACAGATTTAAGGCGCCTTTACACTAGGGATGCGACATCGACAGCAAAACATCGATGTTGAAAATTAAAACATCGATGTCTATAATACATCGCACCAAAGCTATCGATGTTTTTAAAATTCAGTGTATTTAAACTTTTTCCTCCATTTCTTAAAACTGGTTTAGCAATTAGTGATGCGACATCGGCTCCAATACATCGATGTTTTTTATAGAACATCGATATTTTTATAAAACATCGACATCGATGTCGCATTCCTACTTTTCAGACCCTTCACCCTTGGCCACTTTGGTCTAAAAGTATGTTCAATTTGCCGATTATAAAAATTATGCTACTAGGTTATTTTTAAAACCGTACTTTTTTCATTTAAAAATAAAACATCGACAACGTGAAAACATCGACACGTATAAACATCGACTCCAGTTTTCAAAACATCGACATCGATGTCGCATCCCTACTTTACACCACACGTTTATAAACATTCATGGCCCCACCCAGATTCTAACAAGCAACCTTCCGATCGAGAGGCTAACTTAATTTAACTTAATAAGATAACTTTCCCTTATACCATCACATCTTGCTGTCCTGTCCGTTATTATAGGGTAGTGTATTGATTAAATGTCATTTTTAGTAACTAAAATAGTTCTCCAATTTTTGTAAAACGGGACGAACTTCTCTTGCATCACCCCACTATTCCGTAACAAAGTATTAAAGTAGGTGTTCCAAATATCGCCTACCCGAAATATGTATCTGTATCTTAGCCTCTTGGGTTGGGAAATCAAACTCGAAACTAAATGAATAGCACTAGGGTCTATTCTCCTTTGGTTTCCAGAGATCATATACTACCTTCTTTACATATGTCAGTTTAAGTTAACTACTAAACCTTCAAAACCACGAGAATTTTCAAGAGTAGATTCCTACTATCACCTACTCCTGTTCCTATTAGGGATGCGACATCGATGTCGATGTTTTCAAAACATTGATGTTCTATAAAAAACATCGATGTATTGGAGCCGATGTCGTATCACTAGTTGCTAAACCAGTTTTAAGAAATGGAGGAAAAAGTTTAAATACACTGACTTAAAAACATCGATGGTTTCGGTGCGATGTATTATCAACGCCAATGTTTTAATTTTGAACATCAAAGTTTCAAAACATCGATGTTTTGCTGTCGATGTAGCTTCAATAGTTGCTATTACCACCCATAAGGCGTAATTGACGTTACTATTAAAACGAGTTGCTAGCAGAACTTACATACCTAACTTTAGTATTGAATATACTTTCGAGTCATAAACGAAATTATGATTTGGAAACATTTACCTGGATATTCCTTGAATGGATTGGAGACAAAAAATATGTTGATCACAGCCTCAAATACTTCAGATGCAATAGTGTTGTTGATATAACTGATAGGAAACTTGCCGGTGGCGCTACGTGTGGCAAAACCCTAGACCGTCAAGGTAACTACATTAACCCATAGACGTCGCGTATAGTAACTTGCAAACACGAGTAGGCGATATTTAGCACAGGGGCGATAGTTGGAACACCTACCCTACTTATTTCTTATCCCACATTGTAAAAAACAATTACACGAATTCATTTAGTCTGATTAAAGAGTTTTCGTGCCGATTACAGATGGGTCCTTAAAAATGTCTTCAGTATGGCTCCTATGCAATTCATGATGTGTGAGGGAGAGGCTGGACATAAGCTGTACTTTGTACATGTGGGAAAGGATTTCTTGCCATCAAAGAATATCATCTTTTACAAATGGCCTGATTGGGGAGCCTGGAAAGCACAGAGAAAGTTTTCCAAGGAAAATTGAAGGCAAGCAGCTCATCTGGTGTTTTACTGAAGTACCAGTGGTGAAAATATACTGGAGAGGATCTGTGCAATTGCTTTTTAAGAACTTACAGGTGGTCTTCCACTGAGAGTAGGAAGGTACTTTCCCTTGTGGCAGGTTGTTTATTTGCTCCAGTTTTTGCAAATAAGTCAGTTTTCTCATTGCCCGGAATGCCAAAATGTGATGAGATCCATTGAAAATTTATTTTAGAATACAGTACTAAACTTTCAATATACACTACCCTACAATAATGGACCGGACAGCAAGATGTTATGGTATAAGGGAAAGAATACATGCTTTAATAGTGGGCTGGTCCCCCAAGTGCTGTAATTACACCAGCAACCCTTCTGGGAATACTTACAACGAGGTTTTGATACACAGTAATGGGTATTTGTGTCCATTCCTGCTGCAATAATGTCGCCAGCTGAGATGTATATTTCGGGCGTGGTTCCCTGGTCCGTAAGCGTCGCTGTCACTCGTAACACACATGTTATACGGGGTTTAGGTCGAAACTCTGAGCGGGCCAGGGAATACGTTTTACATCCATATCTCGACACCACTGCTTGCCACAGAGACTGCAACATGACATGGAGCTTTGTCGTCCTGGAAGTAACAGTCGTCCATTCCATAAAATTGCCAGAGCGTAGGAAGAACCTGATGGTTCAAAATTTTCATGTCGACGTCAGCACAACCCTCCAGTTACTAATACTTACTAACTTATTTTACTTGTAAAACCGGGATACATCGGCCCTCTAGGAAGGTGAATTAATGGTAGATCCCGCATTACATTAACCAAAATTAATAAACTTACTGACCGCATATACATTACCCTACAATAATTGACCGGACAGCAAGATGTGATACTATACAGGAAATAATATATGCTTTAATAGGTCCCCCACGTGCTGCAATTACACTAGCAACACTTCTGTGTATACTTTCAACAAGGTTTTGATACACAGCTATGTGTATTTGTGTCCTTTATTACTGCAATAATGTCGCCAGCTGAGATGTATATTTCGGTCGTGGTTCCCTGGTCCGTAAGCGTCACTCTAACTCGTCCCACACATGTTCCGTGGGGTTTAGGTCGGGATTTTGAGCAGGCCAGGGAAGACGTTTTACGTCCATATCTCGATACCACTGCTTGTCAAGGGCTGCAACATGACATGGAGCGGTGTGGTCCTGGAAGTAACATTCGTCCATTCCATAAAATTGGCAGAGCATAGGAAGAACCCGATGGTCCAAAATCTTCATGTAGGCGTCGGCGTTCAATTGACCTGGAACAATATGCAAAGATCCCAGGCCATATCACGAAAAACACCCCCAAACAAGTAGTCGGATTTTATGCAAATCCGCTGGCGTCCGGTCCATTGTTGTAGGGTAGTGTAGATGGCAGTTGAACTTTGTGTGACAGAATTGATTTTGGTAGACTGATATTGTATAATTTTTCCGACTGTCTTTACAAGGCCTGCTGCAATGTCATTGCAAAAACTATGCTGCGGTATTGTAGTCCTTGAAATTCAAAAGCGAAACAGCTCTTGTATTCCATGTCGACTTTTATGACCTTTGTGCTCTTTTTCTTTGTTCCAGTGATTCCCGGTGGAGCGAGGTGGACCTGCACACGAAGCACGCGCTGGAATGGCGTCGACGTGACGACGGGGAGTTCTGGATGGAGTACCGGGACTTCTGCCGCGAGTTCGAGGAAGTCACAATCTGCACCCTGGGACCCGACTTCGACGGAGATGGTGTGGCGGAGGAAGCGGGGATGG
Organism: Metellina segmentata; assembly: GCA_947359465.1. Taxonomy (NCBI): domain Eukaryota; kingdom Metazoa; phylum Arthropoda; class Arachnida; order Araneae; family Tetragnathidae; genus Metellina; species Metellina segmentata. The sequence goes on from OX375874.1 coordinate 124,531,139, forward strand.
TAACGCCACACACAGATTCATTACGTCTTGCACAATGAATACGAATTGCACGGAAAGACTTCGGCTAATGACACACGGGGATACTTGGGAAGCGCAACCCGGGATGTCTTGTCTCTCACCCGGCTTGGTTGGTTGGCTTCAGTGTTATGGCGCAAGGGTCGGTAGATTGGAGTTTTAACAAACGTCGCACTGGAGCGGCTATCGGTTGATGGTCAACCCACGAAGGGAAAGATTCGAGGACAACGCCATGTAATTTTGAACCATGGTCACATGACGAGGTCACATCGGAGCTGGTATCCCATTCTCGAAACTTCCACAGCTAATCAAATTTGTTTGATCCTGTAAAGTACAGGTTTGTTTTGTTCGGTTTTTGCAATTCGATATCTAATTATATCGGAATCCCTCCGACAAAAATCTTATAAAATAAAATTAACAATGAGTGGAACATTCTGTACATTATATCCATATAAATATATAAGTATTGTGAGTAATGGTAACTGTTTTCTGTGCCCAAGGATAATTTGATCAAAACTAGTACTAACGTAAACTTTAGACTGATTTTGTCTGCTGGGAGGAACCTAAAATTCAGCATTTGATTGGTCCACGGGACGGGAGAAGACGCCTATTCATGGATTCACACTCTGATTGGTCCATTGATTGATTATTTGATAGTAGTAGACAGGCGATTTTATTACTTTTGTCACCGTTGTATAAATGAGGATTTAAACACCTTGTCATGAAATGTTTCGTTGCCAAACGAGGCGCTAACCGGCCAACCAAGTCAATTTTTCACAGTTGAGTCATGTGACTACCAGCCGACATGTTGATCTCACTTTTTGAACTCCTTTTGATACAATGCTCATTCTATTCCATTTCGTTAAACCACAATATATTTTTTATTAGTAGCTAGAAACGTTAGCTGAAAATCTATTGCCAAAACACCTGCAAGAATGAAACCAATAAGAATTAGATGAAACTTTATTTTAAGAAATCTGAAATTAAGTTAAAACCAAAGCGGTTCATATTACTTCAATTATTTCCGGAAATTGAACTGCAGACAAAGAGACAAGACAATACCTGTTACAAAAAATAACTTTATGAGTATATAATTACGAATTTAGTTTGGGGACAGTTAATATATTTTATCTTATTCTCCAGTTGAAGTAGTTCGAATGTATTTTGAAAGGTAATACTGTTTAAATTAAAAATGAGATAAATTTAATCGTCAGAAAAATGTTTATGCAGTGAATGTACGCTATATGGACAAAAATATTGGGACACTAAATGTTTTTCAGAAAAAGTACTTTATTGTTCTATTTAGCTACGGGTAGACTCTCCTTTTGGTTGTATTGCAGCTCCAACATGTCGATGCATACTTTCCGCAAGTTCTGTGTAAGTCTTGGCAAAAAATAACTTGACATGCCTCTTGCAAGGCTATGAGAAGATATTGTTGTGAAGATGGGCGTGTGTGGTGGTGATCGTATTCGTCGCTACAGTTTGTCCCACAAGTGTTCGATCGGATTGAGATCGTGGCCCTGTACCAGCCAGTCAAGCAAATTCACCTCATTTTCATGAAAGCCGTTCAACACACGTTTTGCAGGATCACATGGAGCTCGATCCTGTTGGAAGAAACAAACATCATCACTGCAGTAATGTCAGTGTAGGCAAGGCCGAATGTTCCAGAACGTCGAGGTACACGTCTGCGTTCATGGTACTAGGTTAATAAAGCAATGAGTCGAGTCCTAGCCAGAAAAACAACCTTACACTAAGATGGATCCTCCTACGAATTTCTGCTGTGTCCAAATACTTTTGTCGATATAGTGTATTGTGGGTTGAATAGCATAGCAGTTAGGCAGAGCCCTATTGGCCATGTAGACCCAGTACTGTATCTTTAGTCCAAGAGAGTAAATCGTCTATCTTAAAACTAAAAAATTATTCTCTTTACAGGTGAAGGCTATTCGTGGCAAATGGGAAGTCCCTAAAACCAGCGGAGGTTCTAGGAACAACTTGGAATTATTTGCCAGAAATCCACAGTACTTGCTTTCTGTGTACGAACACGGTAAGTTTATACATTTATTCTTTGCATGTTTTGAGCGACTTTGATAACTGCATTGAATTCAACGGTAGCTTACAAGTCCGGAATGTATGTGCAATCAATCAACATTATGAAAGTGACTTTCACACGTTCTGAAAAGTAAGTAACAAGTGATTCAAATATCTAAATTCAAAAGGGAAAGTCAAAAATTATCCGCACTTGTTTTTTCAATTAATTGCACAATTGTTGAACAAGCTTGTCATTTTTCTAATCTAATGATAAAATACCTCGTTGACACAACCACCATAAGGGCTAATTTTGAAAGTTGTTACTTTGTTACACATTTAGAATCCTTCACCAACAGAATCCATTTGTTGCACATTCAGCATCCTTCACCAACAGAATCCATTTGTTACACATTTAGAATCCTTCACCAACAAAATCCATTTGTTACCCATTCAGAATCGTTCACCAACAGAATCCATTTGTTGCACATTCAGAATCCTTCACCAACAGAATCCATTTGTTACACATTTAGAATCCTTCACCAACAGAATCCATTTGTTACCCATTCAGAATCGTTCACCAACAGAATCCATTTGTTACACATTCAAAATCCTTTACCAACAGAATCCATTTGTTACACATTCAGAATCCTTCACCAACAGAATCCATTTGTTACACATTCAGAATCCTTCACCAACAGAATCCATTTGTTACACATTCAGAATCGTTCACCAACAGAATCCATTTGTTACACATTCAGAATCCTTCACCAACAGAATCAATTTGTTACACATTCAGAATCCTTCGCCAACAGAATCCATTTGTCACAAGTTGGAATTCCAACCGGGACTGCCTGAGTTATACGGCTGTGGTGTCGTCGACCCAAAACGAAAGCATGAAAGCAGTACGAATCGTACACAAGGAGCAGACAACAACGGCTAAGATATTTAATTTCTTATTAATCCCAGAACGTTAAGAATAAATACAGTATTTACATCACTTTACCAATACTTAAAAGTATGTATCTCACAGTCCAGCGAGGTGAACAAACCTCACCCGCTGCTCTCGCTCTCTAAGCGTCGTCTACAACGTGCTCTGCCGCAGTTTGAAAAACAATAAAACGATAAAATTCAAAAACCAATCAGAGATCATCTGGACGAACACCACCTGTTCTCCTCAAGTCGTTGTTAAGCGGGTGAAGGAAGAACAGCAGCTGGCGCCAAACAATAAAAAATCAGAATATATTCGGTATTCTGATGACACAATGGAATGCGCGTTTGCTCTGTAAGTGACCCTTTCTAAAGGTCAAGCACAACGGAGTTTCACACGGCTTCCTTGTTTACCACCCTGTGCCCCAAATTGACAAGTGGTTGTTTTCTTGCAGAGATCCGTCGAGACCAACGGAAGGATTCGGTGGGGAGCAATGGATCTCGGTACTGCTGTGCCGTTATCGCTCTCATGCAGGTCCGCAGGAGGTGCATGAAGCATCCGGGGAGGAAAATGATGCAAGTCGGATTCGTCGTCTACAAGGTAAAGTGACGCAGTGTCTTGATCTTTAATGGATAAAACCTATTAGCATAGGGTTTGACATTTTAATGCAAAAAAAAATTTGTTTTGGGTTAATGCACACGTTTGTCCTTTTTTTGGACAAAAATTGAAGGAATATTATCTTATTTGCTTTAAGTTTCATTTCTGTGCTCAGATGGCAAAATGTTATTTTTTCAATTTTTCGTGACAGCAATTTTAGGATTCAAGATTCAACATGTGGTTTTTTATTTATTACAATTTTCCCACCTTTGTTTTCTCATAAACTGAAAGAAAAAGACTTACGACATTTTATCACCTTCTGAACATTAAAAAACCAGACTAGCCCCATTACTCAATTTTTTGGGGAAAAGTGACTAATAACATTTTACCATCTGAACACAGATTTAATCAATATAGTATGCAATGGGAAGGATCTGACGACAAAACCACGTAATTTTAAACCACGGTCAAATGACGAGTTTAGACATGAGCTGGCATCCTACTCTTCAAACTTTCACACAACACCACGTTGGTATTGATCGCGGACCGTCGTCAATAGCCCGATGTGATGCATGAGTACGACGTTAATAAAAATACCTACCATCCACACTACGCCAACGTGAGGTCATGTGACCAACCTGTTGTTGAGTCGTCACGACTAGAGTGCCTATATAATAAGAGTGGCGACAAGGGACCCAATTTGGCCCAATGCGCATGCGCGGTAGCCATTTTTCTACCAGAATCGTCTCAAAGAAGGTTGCTGGGCGAATTAATATATCATTTCAAGGAGAACAAAAAGCATATGATTGTTATAATATGGATACATTCGGTATAAATGAATCATATAAACGCTCAATTACGTGCGTAATGGATGAGATGGATTACACAACGCACTAACTTAGATTGCTGGAAACACCATGTTGTTCAAAAAAAAGCTATTTACTTAAAAAGTCTTCAAATTTATACTGACCAAACACTAAAATAATAACAAATAAACATTATAGAACACGAAATGGAACATGAATAAGCTATATTTTCTTTTTAATTTATTACACACGCGTTTTTCTCGAACACACAAAAAGTTCCCATGTTAAGTCTACGGGATCTAGGAAAAGACCGCCTCGGGCGGTAGAAAAGGTCTCTAAGCCGATCAGAAAGTGTTTCCCGTATGTCGCCACTCTTATTATATAGGCACTCTAGTCACGACTGCTCTGTGAAAGCTCGACTTGGTTGGCCGTTTTGGCATCTTATTGCCTCGTTTGGCGACATAACATCTTACGACAGGGCTAGTGTGGGAACGCGTGTTTCTAGAGTGCCACAAAACTGGTGAAATCGCTAGTCTATTATTATGTATCGCGGACCAATCAGATGATGAATCAATCTGTGCGTCTTCTACCGTCCCGTGGAAAAATCAGATGATGAATGCTCGGTTCCGCTCAACAGAAGTCTTCGTCATCTGACCGTGGTTCAAAATGACGAGGTGTTGTCCTCGGTTCTTTCGCTTAAGGGATTGATCCCGGACAGTCGTCAATAGCCCGTTGTGTTGCTCTAGTACGACGTTAATTAAAAAATAACCAAATAATAATCACCCAACAGAAGAAAGTTAGCTAAAGCCACGTTTACACCAAAGTTACAAACACGTCCCTCTCCAAAGACATTCCGAAATAGACACTAATTTTACGGTCAAGATTTGGTGCCGGGTTGGTGAGTATACAACACTGGAAGTCGGTAAAGATCTAAGGACTGCAACATTTTTAGGGGACATTTCTCAGTGACGAAATTTGAGGTGAAAATGCACACCTATTTGGTTTCCTTTTGGTTTTGTAGATAATCACCCTCTGCCCTTCGGCACCCCATGGTCTTTTTTTCGCTCTCTGTGACATTTTGCTCTCATCGCTAGTATTTTGTCTACAACACGAAAGGGTGATCACTCTTCTCTCCAAAGGAGTGCTCACCCCTTTGTATTGTCGACAAAGCGCTTGCACCGGGTCGAAAAGGGGTTCATCAAAACGTGTCGTTAAACGTCTTCAACATAAAAAGGGGGGAGCAAAATGTTTTGCATCTCCGGTGTAAACGCGGCTCACGTTACTATTAGTTATGTTCACATGATCCTGGACACATAAAAAAGTTACCATTTGCTCACTTTACTTTTGTATTTCGTATATGGTTGACACACGCTGAAAGTTTTTACTAACACAGAAAAGAAAAATACCACACAGTATCAATACAGAAATGGAACTAGTAAAGCCTATAGCTCAGTGGGCAAACCCACTGAGCCACGGTGGTGCACCTACAAATTAATTAGAAAACACTTTTTGTGACCAGTACAATAAGATCATTTCAAATCTTGAAACCGATCAATGCTCGCATTAATACCACAGTTAAATATAAATATAACTAGCCACTGTGCGTGGCCAGCACGGCGTTGCCCGTGACAGCTCTTTTCTTGGGGTCAGGTGTGACCACTGCTCGCTTTTGCTCGCCAACCCCTGGTGATTATAGTCATAGTCATAGTCATATAGAGTGGGGAGGTCAGGAAAGCCCTAGGTGCTGATTCCACTAGGGAATATTGCACCAAACCCCATTGTTTTTCGATATTCCTGTCAGAGAAAGCCAGATTCCTTGAGAAAGGCCAAAAGGCTTTTGACAGGTTCTTCGTGAATTGTATCAAGTTCTGTTCTAAGACCTAGACTTGAGTGCCTTATGTGAAGCAGAGCTTCGCATTCAAAAAGTATGTGGTGGGCAGTTTCCTCCACCATTGCATTTTCTGCATAGAGGTTCTTCTTTAAAGATTCCCATCCTATGAAGGTGTTTTCTTAGGTGATAGTGGCCTGTGAGAAATCCAACTATCACCCTCATCTTACCCCTGCTAAGACGAAGGATCTGAGAAGATGTTTTCATAGAAGGTTCTTGAATCATAAGCCTTGCATGTTTTTGATCGGTGGTTTGCTTCCACTTTTTTGTAGTTTCTTTAAGCATTCTTTCTCCTATCACCCTTTTTGCGGTAGTCTTAGAGATCCCGCAAAAAGGCTCAGGGCTTAAAGGTAGGTCTGCAGTCCCCAGTTTGGCTAACTTATCTGCATTTTCGTTTCCTTCTACACCAGTATGCCCTGGTACCCAAGTAAGAAAGATCCTATTATGGGTCCCCAAGTCATGTAGAAGGTTCCTACATTCCCAAACAAGTTTGGAGCTTATTTGGAATGAGTTTATTGCCTTTAAGGCTGCTTGACTGTCACTGAATATGTAGATTTTCCTATTTGAGTAGGATCTTCTAGAACATTCTTGTAGACAGTAGATGATAGCAAGCAGTTCCGCTTGAAATACTGTGGCATGTTTTCCTAATTTTCGGGAAATCCTTGCCTTAGGTCTGATCCCACATATTCCAGCACCTGCCTTTTCGTTTTGTCTGGAGCCATCTGTGTACCACACAATGTCTCCATTTGTGAGCTTGTAGTTTTCCTCTTTCCATTCCTCTCTTAGGTCAATAAGTACCTCAAAGGGTCTTTGAAAGAGGAATCTTGTCTCCATGATGTCAGAGGGCATCAAAAGTATAGGGTCAAAGAATTTTTGGTTAATACTGGTGTGGGACTTTTGGCTGGCAAAATCCATCCTTAGTCCAGCGTTTTCCAGTCTGTAGGAACTTCTTCTGGCAGCACCGCTGATAAAGATATCGAGTGGGACGACAGATAGAATAATTTCCATGGCTCTGGTGGGAGTGGAGGACATAGCACCTGTTATACTCAGGCAGGCAGCTCTTTGAAGACTGTCTAGCTTGGTCTTAACAGTCAATTGTTCCGTCTTTTTCCACCAGACCACAGCCGCATAGGTCACAATGGGTCTAACAGCCATAGTGTATAGCCAATAGGTCATCTTTAGCCTTAGACCCCCATGGTTTACCAAGAACTCTTCTACATCGTAGAAGTCCAACTTTTGCTTGTTTAATTTTACTTTTCAAATGCTAATTCCAGGTTAATTTAGTGTCCAGTATAACTCCCAGATATTTAACCTCGCTCAGCATATTAACTTTTTCCCCTAGTAGGGTAGGTATATCACTTTTATCAATGCAGGTTCTTCTTCGTGTAAATGGGACAAGAGTAGTCTTTTGAGGATTTACTCTCAAATTCTTTTCACAGCACCATCTTGCGATTCTGTTCAGGGTCCCCTGCATGATATTTATCACCGTTTTCTCATCCATGCCCGATATGTAGACGACAATGTCATCTGCATATCCCTGGGCATAAATGCCGCTTTGATTGAGGTCTGCAATTGGGTCATCAACCACCAGATTCCACAACAGAGGGGAGAGAACTCCTCCCTGAGGGCAGCCTCTAGTGGGTCTAGCCTGAAGTGTTGCCCCAAACAACTCTGTTGTAATAATTCTGTCTGCTAACAAGGAGTTTATCCATTTGCAGACCTGTGGTTCAATAGCTCTGCTGGCAGCAGCAGCAGCGATTGAGTTAAAAGAGGTATTATCGAAAGCACCCTCAATATCAAGAAAAGCTGCCAAAGCCATTTCCTTGCACTCCAGGGTCTTCTCAATCTTTACAACCAGGTGTTGCAAAGCCACCTCTGTAGATTTACCGTGTTGATAGGCAAATTGGTTTTTGTGAAGAGGTCTGGTACTCCTCATTACATCCCTAATGTGTCTATCAATTATTTTTCCCATACACTTAAGTATGAAAGATGATAGACTGATAGGACGAAAGTTTTTAGCCTGGTCATATTGGCTTTTTCCAGGTTTGGGCAGAAAGACTACCCTTGCCTTTCTCCATGGTCTGGGGATATATTCAAGAGCTAGACTAGCTCTGAACATTTTACACAAGACCCGTGAGATGAGATCGACCGATTTCTGAAGCACAATCGGTATTATCCCATCTGGTCCTGGAGTTTTATATGGTTCAAATGAGTTGATAGCCCATAGTACTTGTTTCACAGTAAAAATTTTCTTGGCAACTATCCAGTTTTCCCTTCTCACCCTTATTGGATATCCCAGGGGAGAAGGGTTTAACTCATTAGGTACCAAGTTGGAGTTTGGAAAATGTGTCTCAACCAGAGTCTCTATAACTTCTCTGCCAGTTTTGGTATAGCCACCGGAATTATTCTTAAGGGTCCCCACCAATATTGGTGTATCTCTTTTAAGAATTTTGTGGAGTCTAGCGCCCTCAGCGGTACTTTCAACCGAATCACAGAACTTCCTCCTCCATGAATTCCTTTTGGCCATTCGAACAGCTTTGTTGTATTCTGAAAGTAGGCACTTGTATTCTTCCCACTTGCCAGATTTCTTTGCTTTCCTGAAAAGTTTTCTTACTGTCTTCCTCTGCCTCATAAGGTCTTGGTTCCACCATGAGTTTGGTTGTTTGCCTTTCCTTAGAAGCAGGTGACAGTTATTTGTATATGAAATATAGATTGCCTGCTGCAGGCCGTCTGCGAACAGTTCTAGATCGTAAGTATCATAGATTTTCCGAGAGAAGTCCTCCAGGTAATTCTGGAGTTCATTGTAAAAAAAGGTCCAGTTCGTCCTTTTTGGATCTCTGACCGTCTTCTCCCAGTGATATTCAGATTTCAGTGAGAAGTGGATAAATTGATGGTCTGCCATTGAAGGCTTCTCATCAACATGCCAATTGTGAATATAACTACTTAGTTCAGGGCTGGCTAAGGTTATATCAAGTACTTCCTTTCTTACACTAGTTATAAAGGTCGGTTTGTTTCCTACATTTAAGATATCTAGGTTATTTTCAAGTACAAAGTCTAAAAGAGCTTCACCTCTGTCATTGATATTGGAGCTGCCCCAGATTGTGTGGTGTGCATTCACATCACAACCGAGAATCAATCTCGATTGCTGTTCTGCACACGCTGTCAACAATCTCTTCAGCTCTGCACTCACAGGATCTTTTTCCTCATATGGCAGGTATCCAGAGCCTATCAAGATTTCTCTGGTTCTCCCGCCATTATGAAGAGTTATCTTTGCTACTGCCAAATCCCTAGAACAAAGTTCATGGATCGGCATTGCATCGATGTTGTTGTTAATAAGTAAGCAAGCTCTTGGAGAGGAGCTTGCAAAATCATAAATTAACTTACCTCCACTGTCCTTTAATCCCCTGATGCCTTCTTTGTACAGCCAGGGTTCTTGGATTAGGGCAATGTGGATTACCTCAGTCCGGAAAACCCCACTGAGGTTGGCTGCAGCAAGTCGTTTATGCTGCAGGTTGGCCTGCTGGAGCTTCATTGACATTGTCAGTGGAAGCTGTAGCAGGTTTTTCCAGAGCCCTAGCCTGCACTTGGGTAAAGCCTATGTAGAATTTACATTCTCTACCCATCAAGGTCTTGGCATCTTGTTCTGGGATACTTACCACAATGGTTCTACCCTCATTACCAGATTTTTGGTTGAGGATTCCCCATTCTGTGGCAGTTAGTCCTCCGTTCTGAGCTTCTACTTTTTGTAGAATCTCTTTACCGGAGAACTTGTTGTATATAGCTGGGATCTTGGCTATAAATTTTTTGGTTTTAACTATTTTACGTGCCTCGTCAACAAGGAGGGACAAGCCGTTCCATGGTGACATTTCTCTAACAGTTCTGGTCAGCCATTGGCTGCTGTTAGAGTCGGCACAGAGGATAATTATAGCTCCTCCTTCCAGACGACAATATTTGAATTGAGGTCCTGTTCCCGGAGGAACGCCCTCAATCTTAGACATTGCGTCTAGTTGGAAGGTCATCAGCTGTTCTTCTGACAGTTTCTGGTCTGGATATCCTTCCACGACAACTGCCATCTTCACAGCCGATAAGGTGTCACTATAACTAGGGTCTGCCCCGTTTCCGGGTTTAGCCCTCTTTGTTGACATTTTCTCCTGAGAGTGGGGAGTACTACCATCCGACCTTGGCCTCTTGGTAGAGGGCCTGATCGGGGTCTGTAACTCCTCTCCTTTTGGAGTGGTTTTGGCTTTTGGTTTGGGTCTGTTCTCTACCCATGTACCCTCAGCTAACTTCCTTTCTTTGGTCAGCCTTTTTTTGGCAGCCCCAGAGATTTTTTTCCTCTGTATATCAATCCTGTCAAGCCCCAAGACTATCTTTTGGAGATCTCGATCTCCTTCAAGGTCTGTCTGTGGGGTTGCAGGGCCTGATCCTGAGGATTGGGTCTCCATCAAGGTCTGATTATCTTCCTCTTTGGAGTCGATGGTTTGGTTTTTGTTTTCATTATTTTTTTCCATAGATTGGTGTATATACCGCAGGAATTATGCAGTCCACCCCGCCAGAGCCTGCATACCAGGGTAAGGCTACGTCCATAGTGCACCGCTTCCAGCTTCCGGCAGTTGAGCGGGGAGGAAAAGTAGCGTAAACTGTATTGGTGCGGTTATAGTGCACCTGCTTCCCTGCTTCCGCCTGCTTTACCCGCTTCCACCCGCTTTTTCCGGAATGAATTATTAATTCTTTTTCCCGCTTGAACCGCTTACCCGCTTGACTCGCTCGTTTAGTTTGTTGTTAGTGATGGGCAGAATCGAGTATTTTTGAGTATCGAGTACTTAGTAATCGAGTACTTTCAAGTATCGAGTACTATTCGAATACACGAAAAAAACGATTAATCGATATAAGAATCTGAGAATTACGATATATGGCTTTTATTTGTAAAAAAACTTAATATGTCACGTGTTACTTGGTATAGTGGTTAGAAGCACGGATTTGGAGTAACACGGAACGCGGTTCGAATCCAGATCTAGGACTGTGCTTCCTTAAACAAAAAATAATAAAAATCAAATTAGTTTGATTTTTTTTTGCTTTGTAAAAGGATTGGGTTTTTTTCTCTCACAAAACTCTGAATGTTTTCTAAATTAAATGTTTGAACATTGTTTTTCTTCCGATTTATTAATATAAATTTTTAAAAATTTTGTTTAAAAATTACTATTATTTCTCTTTTTGAACTTGTTAAAAAACAACTGTATTTTGCAAAACCAAAATACAATTTACAAATTGCCGAATTTTTTAATTTTTATCTCGATTTTACAAATCATTTTTTAATTTAAGTTTTTGCATTTTATGGATTTGGTTTTCTACTATAATTTGAGGAAATAATCACTCAACAGGAAACAAGACAAACTTTTATTTTGAAGGGAACCCCAAATATAAGAACAAAAATTCTTTTTCTACAAAACTCTAAAAATATTTTAAAAGATGTAAGAGTGTTATTTTTAATACCAGTATCTGAAACTTTAAAAATATTTCTGTAAACTTAGCCCTTATTTCGATTCTTAATTTTTTTTTCAATATGGTATATTCACATTTAATAAGATTAAAATCTGCTTGTTGAAGTTCAGACAATTAAATTAATACATATTACACTTGCACTGAACTAGTAAAAATTTGTAATTCCAATATTTAGGTAGTAATATTAATAACGATATACATATTAAATTTTTATCATGTCAGGATTTTTGCTTCACATACTGAGCAATATAGGGCTCTTACAATGACAAAATAGGAGGGCATTTATCATCGTTTCATAACTTATTTCATAGTTCAGAAACCTGTTCGGTGAGACGTTGAAAATTCAATTAAAATAGTACTTTATTTCTAGTCCTCGTCTACAAGTTCTCATAATGGCTTTATTTTTATTCCGTGCTTTCTTTGAATATTATTTCAAATCAGTCACAGTAATACTCCCAAGTGCTGTGTTCGCATTAAACGTCAGGGTGGTCATGTTCGATGAGATTTGTTTCATTAGCAAAACTGACCGTATCTTGATGCACGATATATCTCATAACTAGAGGAAAACTGACCCAATCTTCATCTTGTAATCAGATATTTTTTGTACTTGATGTTTTTCGTTGCAACCACTAGGGTGGTTAAACTGAATTCTTATTAAATTTGAAATTTTTAGAAACTTTAAAGCTTATTATTGTGAACTTAATGTTTCTTAACTATATTAATTTCAAATTTTTAAAATACCATTTGGTGTTAAATTTTGAGTAAATATTTTTATTCCAATCAATTGAATAAAAACACCCAAGCTTGTAAAATCTATATATTTTAATTGGATTTGCTTAAGTGTAAAGAACCATAAATTAGTATTTTTTTGTTAAACCCACAGATCTTAAGAACATGTCATCCACGGCTGAGTGTCAGTACAATAACCAAATAATTAATGTAAATGCCGAGAATGGAACAAGTATTGTTCAGGGGCTGTTTCTTCTGGTGTCTAATTTCTCTCTCTTCCAAGGAAGGCACTTTGGACACAATTGTCTTGTTTGAGAATTTTTCTGCTACTAACAATACTCACTAATGTTACATAACAGGGCACCGTTTATAGGCAACGCCATCTACATTTTTAATAAGTATATTTCAGACTGAATACACCAATTTTATGTTTTAAAAGCTATTACAATTATATTCTGTAACTTAAAACATGTCCTAAAATGAACGATTCCATTTCCACATCACCCATGGGGTAGGAATCATGATGCACTTTTTTTATAGAGGTATCGCCAAGAGCTCTAATCCTCTTTAGCAGAGGTTCTCACCTCTAAATTTAATAACCAGTTTACGATGTAAACTGATTTTTCCTGTAGGAACCCTAGATATAGAATGCATGAAAAACTAAATTTAAAATTAGGAAAACTGCAAACATTTAAATTACTTTACAAACTTTAAGGAGGGAAAACACAAGAAAGATCAAGCTAGAGAGGAAAACCACTGCTCTTCTTCAGATTCCAAATGCCTAAAAGAAAAGAGAAAGCAAACATAAAAACATGTGTGCCGAACTTAGCCACCACTAAAAAAATTAACTTAAGTTTACTAGTATATATAACTAGCAGTGTAACTCTTCTTTACTTTTGGTAGATACACGCTGCTAAACATATAATGTTTAAGAACAGTTCACTATCGGCAATCTTCAAGCAATTTAATGACTGATTGTCAGGACGTAAATGAAACCATGTATCTTCTTGGCCTCGATGGTGGACACATCTAATCTCGCTTCTAATTTAAGAGCCTAAGTTGTGTCTAAGATTCAAGTGAGACGAGAATTAACCATCTTTTCAAAAAGTTAGCACATGCAGCTAGTGAGTGTGATTGGCTTATTGTTATATGCATTTGTTGGATCTTTACAGGTTTTTGAAAAGGTATAAAAAAGGAGTGTATCCAAGCCAAAGGGAAGACATGTTCCTCCAATATGTGATGATACAGATGTAATATGTTATAAAGTGAGTGACAGAGGAAAGATGTATCATTAGATATACAATGCCATCAGGACAGGCACAGTTTTTCTGGTCCTTTTTAAAGCATCACATCAATCCTTTTTCTCTGAATTGAGTTATACGAGAGTTCAGATCAAGAATGGAAATTAATGCAATGGGATTATGCATGTTTTGTGCGCTGAAATGTCTCTGGATAGGTGTTAAAACAGGGAGCTGCAGAAAAAGCATGTGAAATGGCATTTACTATCGACAGGCTCTGAGATATGTTGCCCATTTGCTTCAACGAAGGAGATCGAATATAATCTCATTGCCTTCCGAAATCTGTCCCATAACTGTGTAGGAGCAGCAGATGTTATGCTAAAAGCATATTTTTGCCAAGATTCCCTTAGGCCTTTGTGTCGCACTCTTTGAGCATTGCCTTTCACTCGTTACTGCATAAATATGAGCACTTTAGGCGCTGAATATCACTTCTTGCTTCAGCGATCTAATGTACATCATGCTTATCTTGTCTCATATAGAAATCTTTGTCATAATATGAACACTTACGTTTTTATTCTTTTAAACCTGATCTGGATGACTCAGTTTCAAATATATCTTGGTAATGGGAATTTTAGTTAACGTCGTATTAAAGCAACACAATGGGCTATTGACGACCGTCCGGGATCAGTCCCTTAAGGGAAAGATCCATGGACAACACTTCATGATTTTGAACCACGGTCAGATGACGAAGCAACACCTGAGCTGGCACCCCACTCTCCAAACTTCTACACCAACCCAATGTGAAGACTTTGGGCCACGACAGATTTAAGGTGCACCAGCCGCCTCTACACCATACGCTTACAAACATCCATGCCAAGACCCGGATTTGAACAAGAAACGTTCCGATCTAGAGGCTAACACCTTAACCACTATACCGGTTGATCGGCTCAAATATATCTTGAGATATTTAAGATTCATACACACGATGACATGCAAAACAGGGAAACATATCGAAAACAATATACAAATGATAAAGCAGTTGCAACTAATTCAAGAGTTTTACTGGATTATACTAGATATTAGAATCAATTAAATTTTAGAAACATTAATTTAAAACATAAATGAAAACAAATAAGAACTGAAAGCAACACAACATTTACTCAAATGCAAGAAAGAACCCAACATACAAATGATAAAGCACTTGTAACTAATTTAAAAGTTTTACAGAATATTCTAGATTTTAGAATTAATTAACTTTTTAAGCAATAATTTTTAACCTTTATGAAAAAGTAAACAAGAAATGAAAGAAACATTTAAACTTAATAATGACCCCAAGTAACTTTGTTAAGACTAATACTATCACTTAAAAGAATTAATCTAGAAATTAAAGAAACGTAATAGAACTGATAATACTTAAGTGATTTTCCTAACCGACAGCAAATTGTTCTTGTAGAAAATAAAGGGCATAGCATGTGTACTTCACTGATAATCCAGCCTGTCTATTCGGGAAATTGCTTCCAGAAAATTTTAAATCCAATTTCTTAATCGATGGAACTTTTCAGCATTTCATGCAGCACATATTTTTTCAAGATAGCATGTAAAAATTGGGAATTTGTAGCCATTTACTCTGGTCAGGTACTTTGAAGAAAGTAACAGCCATCTCAAGAATGAAATAATAACGTTATTTTACTTGAAGAAACAGAAAAACATTTTGAGCATAAAAGTATCTTATTTGTATAGATAATTTTAATACCAGAAATAAAGCCTGAAAATTAAAATTTAAAAAAAATTGACAAATTTAAATACAATTTTCAACAATAAAAGGCAAACTCAATGTCTTTTGCAAAGAAATCCAATCTCTCAATCGATGGAATTTTTCGACGCTTCATTCATCACGTGCATTTTCAAGATTTATAAAATTGGGAAAAGCAAAATCGAGACAAGAAAAATAAAACTAACGAGAACCATAGATATCCATACTTTTCCAATATGACACTTCTGCTACTTAAGAATACGATGAATTCTCAGGTGTTCGAATACGCAGCGACATACTTTTGGTATTTGAACAGCCAGCATGAGTACTCTTGTATGCGAATACCTTTGATGAGTACTTACTACTTTGTATGAGTACAGGAACTACTACTAGAGTACTTCCGGTACTCAAATGAATACTTTTGTAACCGATACTCCTAGGATGAATACAACTACTTTAGTACTTCCTGTATTCATGAATACTTCCTGTACTCATATGAGTACTTTTGTAACCGATACTTTGGATGAATACAACAACAACTACTTGAGTACTTCCGGTACTCATATGAATACTTCCGGTACTCACATAAAAGTATCGAGTACAGCGGTTACTTTTAAGTATCGAATACATGAGTACTTTTGTATTCGAATACTCCCATCACTATTTGTTGTGTTATTCCGTTCTGCACTTCTACGCTCTTTGGTTGTTGGAACAAAACGGAAGCAGACAAAGATGTTTTAATTTCCAAGTGTTTCTAAAAAGTGTAATTTGGGACAAAATATTTTTTACGTGATTATGTGGATCCAAACATCGTTAAAAGAGCATTTGCAACTTTCTTCATTGATATAATTTATTTTGTAAAGAATCCCATACGTTTAATATATTTGTGCGGGTTCATTCTAATTTGCACTAATTTCAGATATTTTCCCTTCTACTTCGGAAATCAAGTTATCAAATATATTTTTCCAAACTATACTGCTCTGAAATTCAACTAATTCCATTTCTAAATCATGGATACCCAGCCACTTAAATTCGTTTTACTCCATTGTTTCGAATTTCGTTTTGTATGGATATAAAATAAAGTGAAATGCGTTTTCCATATCTTTAAATTGATTAAATATATCTTGAAAGGCCTTGTTTTATTTACTGTATATAATCATTAAATATTTTTTTTATTGTATTTTCTTAAATGTCAAACGTATTTTCTATTGTTATTGTGTTTTGAAAATGTTTTTGTAACTGAGGAAAATATTTCATGATTTTCATTTCCAAATCCCAAGTAAAAATGTCAAGTGTCGTCATAAATATTTTCTAATATTTTCAAACGTCATTAAAACAATTTGTCCATTTCCTTGAAGTTTTTTTATTTACATTAGAATGCTGAGTGTGATGTCGCATAAAAACATAAAATCATTTAACTAATCTATACTTGAAAATTCGTCAAAATTATTGTTTTTTTCATTCAAAAAAAGCGTAATTTCTTCTTATTAAATGACAAACCGATTAAGAACTTGACCCGAACTGAGCCATCAAACATTGTTGTATGTCAAAATGTTGTCGCCAAACGCGCGTTTTACGCGCCTCATATGAACGGTCTTAATAAATGTCTTTATTATTAGTATTTACCATATTGTTCATTCTCACAAGCGGTATTTTATAAATTTACATATTCTACTCAATAGGCATTCACATAAATTTTAAAACAGCATTATGTATGTATAATCAATAAATCTAAAACCAGGGTGTCAAGATCTAAATCACTATATTTAAATCAACAATTAAAATCATGATTTTAATCAAATGATCTTTTTTTAAATCACTGATTTTAATCAAATGATTTTTTTTTTAAATCACTGATTTAAATCACAACTAAACACACATTTTTATAACTAAGTAAATGCACCACAGAATAATCACAGAAGCGGTCAAATGCTTTAATCTTTCTTCACTCACGGTGATTTCAGCACTAATGGCTACACCCAGCAAAGAGGGAACTGGGTCAATTACTGCATATTATAAAAGATTGCAACATCCAGTTGTAACTTAGAATATACTATATACTGGAAACAGTAATGTAAATACACATGACATCATAAATCTAAATGCCAGGAAGAGTAATGTATAAACATTCCTGATTAACAACACTCATAATATAAACACTTAAAGGAAGTACATAACAGTTTGATTCAAAATTATAAACTAAAGGGGTGACTGATTTCATGAACTAAAAAAAAAAACACACAGTTCGAAGTAAAGTTTTTTAAGGCTCAGCTTATTCTTGTGGTGTGCAATAGAGATAAAAGAGTAGAAATATACATATTCACACAGCCATTGAAATGTCAGCAATAAGAAAGAAAGATCCAATATGAATTACAAGTGAAAATTCATTTATTATTGCTGCTCGGCAGTTTTATTATTAGAATTTACTATTGTCTGATTATTTCTCTGTCCTCTATTCTACTTTTCACACTGTAGTTCAGGTCTGTCACTTACTCTTACTGATAAATTTGTTAACATGATGATGTAATTTACTCAAGAAAAACTATATGGGATGTCAACTTGTGTTTTAAAGTTAAACAAATGTTAAGTAAATATTGATTTACCAAGTCACAAACTCAATTTTTTATTTAAAAAATTCATACATTTTTTTGTAAAAACAGTTGAGAAACTACAGAAATTTAAATTTAAAAAATCTGATTTAAATAAAAAAAATCCGATTTAAATAAAAAATTCCAATTGATTTATTTTTTAATCATGATTTTCTTACACCCTGTCTAAAACATTTTACAAAAATCCTTTGTGCAATTTTTTTTCAATTTTAAGTTTTTATTAACACTGATATTTTCTTCATGTTTTTTAAAAGAAGGGTTCGAAAAATATCAAAAATTTATGTATATGATGAAATGATAAGTTTATAAAAATCAACGCGTGTGTCATTTAAAAAGCCTGTGTGAGGTCGCCAAGCACTCTAGGAGGCTCCGTAAAAGGCACCAATTAACCGTCGGTACCATACACCCATCAGCACGGGTCGCATAACACTTTGGGTTAACGGAAGCTGGTCCGCGCCCCCTTATTCAATATTCGGGGATATCCTGAGTATGTTTCGGCTCAGGACTTTCGGCTATCCGCCACCTGCCGACGCGCCCGGTAGCAGACCTACCCTGGTGATTGACCTGCCCCGGTAGGTGACCTACCCTGGTAGAACCCCTGGTGATTACTACTGATTCAAATTTGGTTTGCTTCGCAAACGAAATCCACGGGTTGATAATAACCTCAAATTGGCTAGTATCAATAACGTAAACCAAAACACCCTAGAATCGGAAAACTTATCATGGTTCCAAAGGCATTCGGACTAAAAACGCTTGTGACGTCAGCGGTCGAAAATCGCAAAATCGTCTCGCTTCTTCATTCGATGTATGAGTGACGTAACATTCCGGAAAGAAGAAAGAAAGGTGAAAAACTAATAAATTAATTTTAAAATGTTCAAGATTAAATTTTAAAACTCGGGCTGGACACAAATATCGCAACAAATTAGGACTACCTGTGTGCCAAATTTCATTATTGTAAGTGCCATAGAGTGTTCAGGACAGTTCACAGAGAAACACTTCCTTTTATAACAGTAGAGTTTAAAGAATTCGATTTTGTTCTTTTCAGACGGAGGACCCCAAGAGACGACTGTCGGTGCAGGACTTCGTAACCAATGAGGAGGAAGGTAATTCAGGTCCGTACATTAACTACCGCGAAGTATTCGCAAGGTTCGAGCTCTCGCCTGGTCACTACGTCATCATCCCTGCTACATTCGAACCCCACCGGCAGGGTTCCTTCATGATACGAGTCTACACAGACTGCCCATTTGATCTCAGGTGAGAGAATCGCTCATCCAAAAATCAACCTTTCATGGAATTGAGATTGAATACACACGTAATCCGACTTGGGTGCTTAACTCAAGGACCTCCCATTCTAAATTCGAAATCAGCTTAAATTTTATAAAAACCTACAAGTAATCTCAAGTAATTTTCCAATGGAATGGTTTGCTGCACTAGTTTTTCTTTTGCCATGTGGCTATTAAGACCATTCTTACTAAGGCCCGGTGCACACATCCGGTTTTTCAACGTGCGGCGCCGCTGCGGCATCGAAGCCCAACTATGCACACATAAACGTGAAATGACGCAAGTACTCATTTCGCCCCATTTGCGATGGATATTCTATCGAAGAAAACGTGTTTATTTCGCTTACTTGTTGTAAAAAAAGTGTATTTTGAAACAAAATAGACGTTAGTGGATACAACCATTTATTAATTAATTTTTATAATCCATTTGTTTATGAAAACAAGGTTCTTCAGAACGTTTTGTTTTCATAATTAAATGGAATATAAGAAATAATAAATAAAAGGTTGTGTCCAGTTAAACGACTATTTTGTTTCAAAATATACTTTTTTTTACGCCAAGTAAGCGAAATAAACACGTTTTCTTCGATAGAATCCATCGCAAATGGCGCGAAATGAGTACTTCCGTCATTTCAAGGTTATGTGTGCATAGTTGGGCTTCGGTGCCGCAAGTTGAAAATCGGATGTGTGCACCGGGCTTTAAATAGTATTTTCTTCCATATGAGTCGCTCTGAAGCCAATGCGGTTTTGAGTCCATTTTTTGATATTTTCTGATTTTCGTAAATTTTAATGCAATAAAGATTTTTTTAGTTATTAAAGGATTTATTCGTTGCTTCCTATTTTCTAAGTCAAAAGCTCTACTTTTTATAGCTGCTTCTAAATAGATTGTATAATATTTTCAGAAGTCATTATGAATAAGTACACTTTTTTTTCCTATTTTTTTTTTTACATAAACTTTGAAATAAAACTAAATTAATCTTTTCCTTTCGATATGAGTTGGTAACACGGAAGCAGCGTTCGTAAACAATTATTTGAGAAAAGAGAAAACAAGAAAATAATTCGTCATGGGACCTCCGTTTCAATAGTTCTGAAGTTGCCCTTACGAACGCTTCCATACATTACAACACGAAATGATGAAACAGAACAATCGATTTTTACATGAATTTCTTACGTTTTTATTCGCACATCCTGTACATATCATGTTTTGCTCCAGAGCCTACCCTTTGAAAAAAGAATTTATATACTTTTCTGATCAAATTAATAAACCCAAAATTTAAAAACCCTTTATATTAAAAAACATTAATTTTCTCAGATTTGTTTTCTGGACTTTAACGCGTTGGCTTCTGATCGACTCAAATGCAAACGTGAATTTAAAATAACTGTATAAAAGTTTAAAAAAAAAAAAACAGTTTAAAAATGAAATACAAATTAAAATTAGTTCAAAGTTTAGCAAATTTTAACTTAGTAAGTTAAGGTCAAAATGTTACTTTCACAAAATGTACTTACTGATTTGTACTCTTTCAGGGAATTGAGATGACTATTATTCTGACTAGTCTTGGAACCTGGTCAATCGAGCCCTAAGGATCAAGTAAACTTTTAAGGTACAAATTGAAGAAAGGACAGTATTCAACATATTTTGTACTATACAAAAATGCTCAAGTGGAACATGTTTTTATGTGCTGCATTTCAAGTGATTACAAGAAAGAAGCCAGTGCCTTTTTACAAAAACGAACTCCGTTTAAAGAATGCATTATATGCATTTGCATCAAATGCTCTCTGTAAATATTGGAAAGTATTTGGAAAGCTGACATGCGAGTGCTTTCGCTTAAGTCCTTTACATGACATTTTACGAATAAAGCCATATGGTCTGAACACGGAAGTGGATGACACAACGTACAGGGCAGTGTAAATTATGTGATATACCAACTTCCAATATTCATTAAAAGTTTGATTATCTTACTGGGTTTGTTGTTTACATTGTCATGAAACAGTTTCACTTCATTATATTAACTTTTTGACTTGGGCTTTAGATATAACTGGAGCGATTCTTATACCTTTGAAGCTACGACTGCTGTACCGGCCATAGTCTAAATCCTTTCTTTACGCGAGTCATAACTTTCAAGATACAACTGCTCTACTGGCCGTAGTCTAAATTCGTTTTTGGCACGATCGAGGTACAACTTCTATACCGGCCATAGTCTAATGGTGGCTTCATATCAACGGCGACAAACACAAAAAACATGTCTCTTCGTTTTTGCGCATGCGTATTACAAACGAATTTTGTTTCGCCCGATTTGCCTCAGAGAAGATTATGCGCATGCGCATAATCATCTTTTTCGAAAGCAAAGCGTTTATTTCCGCTTCTGATTCTGCAAGATGACTGACAGATCGCTTCTGCGTTTAATAAAACTCCTTTTACAGCGAAGACGATTGCTTTCAAAGCTTCTGGCTGATGATGAAAGAAAGCAGTGGGTGAAAAACATCAACCGAAATCGGATTGGGCAAGGTGGTCAGAAATCTGATTGACTGTCGGCATGGCGACAGAGACAGAAGTTGAACTTCTGGTGGTTTCACACCAACGGCGACAGCGACAAAAAACATGTCTCTTCGCTACTGCGCATGCGTATTACAAACAAATTTTGTTTCTCCCTGTTCGTCTCTGTCGCTGTGCTTTCAAGTCTTGGAGAAAGTTCAACTTTAGTCTCTGTCGCCATGCCGACAGCCACTCAGATTCCAGATCACCTTTTCCTAATCGATTGATGTTTATCACCCACTGCTTTCTTCAATCATCAGCCAGAAGCTTTAAAAGCAATCGTCTTCACTGTAAAAGGAGTTCAATTAAACGCGGACGCGATCTGTCAGCCATTTTGCAGAATCAGAAGCGGTAATAAAGGTTTTACTTCCGAAAAAGATTATGCGCATGCGCAAATAAATTGTTCTCGCTAGCGGTGTGAAGGCTTTTTTTAACAGCAACAGAGACCGGCTGCAGCAAAGCAGCCACAATCAATTCAGTTTTCGAAATTAATCATTCGATGCTGAAAGAGACAAGTCATAACGCGTTGTTGTAGGTAACCAGTCAAGGCGATCACCATTCATGATTTTGAGTGTAGGCAGTCCTCTTCCTTACGACCGTTCACACCTATTGGGAAATCGACAGACCCAAGGTCGACTTCCTTCTAATCGAAGACGCATTATGATAACAATAAATGCAGAGTTAATTGAAAGCAGAAGCTCCTGTTCCTGCATTTGTAGTTAATAACTTTAGCTCATCAGAACGAATCTATCTGTGTCTATTTTAACTCCATCCAAGCAAATGGTCGGATACACAAATGAACAAAAGCATCCGGACACCTCCGCGAAAGCTTGAATAGGGTCCCTGGTGTAATAGCACCCGCTCAGACTGATATCGTTACCACTAGGCCAAAGGCACCTATATGCATTTTGGCGATTTTCACCTAACTGCATTTTTTCATGTTACAATGTTCAAAATTACGTGGTGTTGTCCTCCGATCTTTTCCTTAGGGGATTGATCTCAGCAATCAAATTTCAACTTTTGCATTCATATTTAGCACAAAGTAACGCAAATTGTTCTAATAACACGCGTAAAGATGTTTGAGGTGAGGTAATTTTAATTAACGTCGTACTACAGCAACACAGCGGGCTATTGACGACGGTCCGGATCAATCCCCTAAGGGAAAGATCCGATGACAACAACTTGCAATTTTGAACCACGGTCAAATGACGAAGCAACACCTGAGCTGGCAACCCACTCTCCAAACTTCCACACCACCAACCCAACGTGAGGACTTTCGGCCACGACAGATTTAAGGTGCACCAGCCACCTCTACACCATACGCTTACAAACATCCACACCCAAACCAGGAACCTTCCGATCGAGAGGCTAACACCTTAACCACAGTACCGGTTGATCGGCGTAAAGGTGTTTGAATATCTAAACAGATCATATTCGGAAGCAACTAAAACAAAAGGTATAGTACCTTAAAATTAAGATATAAATCAATCAAATTTTAGAATTAATGGGTTGTTTAGATTTAGACGGATTTCATATCAAGGACAATTCTAATTGCTTTTTTAATTTGTTTATTGGAATAGATATGCAACACAGTCAACATTAATTAAACAATTTAATGAAAACCAATATTAAGATAAATTGCATATAATTTTCCATAATGAAAAAACTTATGCCATGATTGAAAATTTGATTTAAAGATCCAATTTGAAAACTAAAGCATTCCAATTGCCCCAAGACATCCTAGATGCAAATAGTATTTTACTTTTTTTCACGTTTCTGTGATTATGAGCTAAGAATTAAATGTTTTTGTTCAGTTACTGTAAAACTATTTACGTATTGAAAATAAAAAAGAAATATTACTAAATATGAATTTTTAAAAAGAAATATTACTAAACATGAATTTTTTTAAAAAGAAATATTACTAAACACGGATTTTTAAAAAGAAATATTACTAACATACTTATTTATTCATTTAGTTACTCGTCATCTGACAGTGGCTCAAAATTACGTGTTGTACTCTTATCTATCGCTTAGGGGATTGTTCCCGGACCGTCGTCAATAGACCGAGTTGCTCTAGTACGACGTAAATTAAAAGTTACCAAATCATTTAGTCGCACAATAAAACCAAGCATTTTTTATTCACAAAACTGATGTGCTGTTAATTTTAATATTACTTTTGATTTCTGGATAAATATGCAACAACTCATCAAATATAACTTATTTAAGAACATTAGCAAACGATATTCTAGATTTGATTGTGTATTTGAAGATATAGAAATCCAAGCAACACAAACCGTATCATTCGTTGTTGGAAATGTTCTAAATGTTGGTCGCATGTTCTAAAATTAGAAATCAAGGAATAAAAAAAGTTAGATGTGAAAATCAATAACAAAAGCCTTATTGAAACTAAAGAATTTCTGGTCAATATTCAATAGACAATTTAACTTTACGTACTTGTTAAGTTTTAGGAAATTCCTCAACTGTTGAACTAGTAATTTTTCTAGAGGAAATAAAAATATACAACTTGCCCTACACTTCTACATGAATAAATTTTTGTATGAATGATTGTTATGAAATGAAACCACATATCTATTTAAATATTAAAATGCAAAATATTTTTTAATTAAAAATTTTACTTCTAGTAAACAAATCTAATTGGTGAACATACATTCAATTAGTTATATTACAAACCCCCAAAAAATTGAAACTATATTTTAGTAATAAATTTTTTAAAGTTTTGACAGCACTTTAAAGAATTTAATCACATATTAATCTCTTCCTTAAAAAAGGAAATGTTTGTCTGTTTTCCTTCTGCATGCAAAGTCCTGACGAATCTATGGCACTTACAGTAATGGGATTTGGCACACAAGTAGTACACATTTTTCGCACTTTCAAACTTTTGGGTCGCGGCAAATTTTAAAATTCAATGTAGAACGTTTTTAAATGAATTACATTTTTCAAATGCAACAGCAAAGACGATCATAGATTCTAAATTTATTATTTTCGTTTCCGTTTTCATTTTGCGCGGAGAAATGAGTTTCCAGCAGACGATAAAAACAAATAAACTTTTAACTGGAGTGAAGTTCTTTTTTCTATCTCCTAGACCGTTAAAGAAAGAGTAAAAATTTCAACCGATTTGAAATCTGCGGAAAAATTCATATCAGATCGACACCCAAAAATATGATTTTCTTCAAATAAATAATTTTTTAATTGAATATATCTTTCATATTTTTGTAAGATATTGTGACGTCACGTCAACCTTCGCGTTCCAAAAATAAACAGATTACATTTCCTGCACTCTTACGATTTCAGCGAAGGAAAGCATAACATATAAAAAAACATTTTGACTGGCATTGTTTAGTTCTTTCTTGTAAAATCGGGATCGTTATGATAAATCGAAAATTTCAACGGATTTGAAATCTGCGGAAAATGTGACAACAGATGTATACTTAATACACATTTGTGAATTTCTTTTGATTAAATAATTTTTCAATTAAATATTTATATTTTCGCAAGACATTGTGACGTCACACCAATTGGATCTCTTAAGGGGGTCCGGGACACAAAAATCGTCAAATTTTCGAATTTTTTTTTATTATTTTAAGAAATTATCGGTGTTTTTTTGCTTAAAATGACGTCTAAATCATGTTTCTATCTTAATTAGAACTAGAGATATAATTTTTTTGCTGCGTTGTTTTGAAAATCTAACTCTTGACAGTAGTTTTGTCATGGCAACATGTCTTTAAAACTTTAAATGCGTTTTTCTCCATGATACATTTTTCCAAGATTTCCTGTATTCAAATTGCTATAAGTCGAAAACCGATAAAGTGTAAGGGTTGACATTTGGAATATATCTTTGTCAAACATTATACTTTAATTTTGACTCAGCAAATTTAAAACAAATATTTACTTTAAAAAAGTACCTTAAAATTTTCATTCAAATATTTTTTATTAAATTAATATTTTTTAAATTGCTGAATCAAAATTAAAGTTTATAAATAATTTACTGCAAGAATTTTGAAAATTGATCAAGAATATTTTGAGTCTTAGCAATTTAAAATGACCATTCTTTTTTTCAAAAAATTTTAATTTAAAATTTATTAAAAACTTTTGTGTTGTGATTTTGCTTATTTGTTAGATGGTTAATCAGAACAAAAAAATTCTAAATTAATTAATAAAAAAAAAATTTCAATGTGTCACGGACCCCCTTATTTCGAAATTGGCAGCATTTGACAACGAGCGTTGCCCGTGCGCTAACCAACACCACGGGCAACGCCGTGATGGCTGTTATCCAATAGGCTACGAGTTCCCATATGGTTTGCTTCGCAAACCGTATGGGAATTCGTTAATATAGAAATTTATTAGTTTTTTTCTCCCTTGAACCAATGTTTTCCACCTTTTTGGAATTGTTACGGGCAACACCGTGCTGGCCACGCAGTGGATAATATGAACAATATAGCTGTGGTAAGTTACATAAAATTAAATATTTTGACGAGACTAAATGTTTTTATGCCCTATCTGCTTTACAAAGTACTACTAAATGATTCTCAAATTCCAAATTTTAGTGCTTTTATGTAGAGATAAGAAATAAAACAATATGCTTCATATATAACAACAAAAAAATGACATTTCAATCTAGAAGTATTTATTCACAGAAGTTTTATAAAAATCCAGCACATTTCAGAGAATAAATTTACAATTCAATTGGGTCTTTCAATTTCCATATTTACTGGTAATGTGTTTAGTCTCTTAATATTAATTACAAGTTTTCATATTTGAAAACAAAAAATTTTGAAACAAATTTTACTGCTTAAGCTCTAAAATTTTATACAGGAAGAAATACTTAAGCGCAGTTTGGCACAAGTATAATTTACTCCAAATTTACTTTTACCAAGTGAGGTAAATAGTATTCATAGAACTGGTAAAACAGTGATTAAAGTGGAGTATATTGAAAGAAGAAGAATTGTCATTTTAAGCATATAACTTAATAGGAAAATACAAATCAAAACGTTTCGAAAAATCTGTTTTTGAAAGCAAACCTAAACTTTACAACCACTGCCCTTGTAATGGCTTATTTTATTAGTCGATATAATGACTATTGTGTAATTATTTTTGCATTCTTTTATCCAAGTTCTACCTCACATATGGGGTTGTAAGTTTTTTGATGGGTCAACTTAAGTACTAACCATGAGTGTCGGAAGTTTTTTTTTTAACCTCAATGGATTACATTGTAAGTAGCACCAAGTATCAAGAATGTAAAATCAATATGTAGTAGATTGGATGCCTTTACATTTTTGCCTGTAATTCAACAAATATCATAACAAGAAAGTAGTCAGGTTTCATTTTATGCAGTTTTAAAATGTTATGTGGTGCTTATTTCACACACACATTAGGGGTTCCTCCATTTAACATATAATACACATTGCACAGCGTTTCATTGTCGCAAATCTAAGTGGACACAATTCAATTTTTGAAGAATCATATTATGAAAAACACGTATTTTAATAGTAGTATAACCGTTTAACAAGACCATTGTCATTTTTCAAAATAATTTTGCAGTACAGGACTAACAAGTCGTCTTGCTGTGCTGGATGCAAAACCATCACAATTAATGTGCATATCATTACTTCGAATTTAATTTAAAATTAGCGATTCTCTATATCATACAGCACTATTTCTCGGATATAATCACCATCTTCCACATATCAAGGTGTTTGCCTATTTTTGTTATCTTAAATATTATTTCATTAGATTTTATTGAATTTGTTTCTAATTATCATCAAATGCAGCTGTTAACTTCCCCTTTTAATTACTTTCAATGTAATATAACACTGAAACATTACAAAAGGCTCATTGGGCATGATAAAAACAAAAATTTTCTCTAGAAAATGTTAAAATTTCAGAATGACTGGAAATTTCTTGCGTCCATTTTTGGCATTTTGGTGATAATTCAAAGGAAACAAGAATGGATGCTATTGTAACAAATATTTCTGAAGCACTGGGTATACCTTTATAATTAGTGAGGTTTAACTAATTGCTTTGGTTTTACCAATACACATCCCGAATTTTTCAATTTAAGTCGTCTTTTTCGTGCAATTTTCTATATGCAGGTTTCTGTAGAGTGAATCTACCACATAAAAAGAAACCCGACTGTGATGTGTAACTCTCTATGCTGAGGCTTAGTAACTTGGAGCAAATGTAGTCGTATTGGAAAGTGTAACATACCATGAAAATGGGGCCACACCAGCGAAGCACTGCAGAGCCACTAACATGATAACGAGTTTTGATTGTGTGAGTTAAGCAAGAACCTTATCTGCTATGAAATAATCCACTTTAATCAAGTACTCATGAACAATATGAAAAATACACATACTGGGCGAAAAACATTAGCCCCATACTTACATGATTCTGAACTGAAAATCACTAAAGTATGTAATCACATAAAATATTAACGGCACACTGACTGTATAACATTTACTAAAAATGCAGTATATACTTCTCATTTCCTGCACACCTCCTTATATTTCCCCCCCAACAGCAATTGAAACCAATATAGAACAACACAAACAATTTACTGTAGACTATGTCTCATTGGCCTGTCCGTTACACCATGGCTCACAATTGCCTGTTACTGATTGGGAAAATAGTAAAAGCTGTGCAGGACACTTGAGAAATATCAAAGTGTCAAATATCTATATGTATATACATATACACAAAGTATACAAGTGAGATTAAATATCAAAATTTAAATGCATGCAAATTCACAACTAGACAGACTGCTATAAAGGTAATACTTCGAAAAGAAACACCAAATACTTTCATCAAAGGAAATTCGGATTAGGATCGCAAATAAATGCAGAATGGTCCGGATAAAAAGATAAAAAACACCAGATTTTATTCCAAAATTAATTTAAAATAAGATCACAGAGAAATATAATACTCTTCTCTTTTCTAATGAGACACACAAGAAATAATGTTACACAATTTTCAGATGTTTTTGTATTTTAGGTAGCAGCATTGCACACAACTTTACTTTTTAAACACATGTTATCGATGCATTGAGGTCTTTCAGGAATTGATTTAAATCTCATGACTTCCACATTCTGTTTCAGAAGAACAAGTCTGTCGTTGAGTTCAAAAAGCTACTTAAATTAATTATTTCAGTAATCAGCATGAGGAAAACAAAGAGATTCTCTTAGAAGAATGTAGTCTACAAAATTCTACATGGAAAACGAGACAAGTTTGCTGCAGTGAGAAATGTTCTTTCAGGCAATTGTGTATGTTATACAATTGCCCGACACCACAATGAATTTCAACGGCAAAAACTAAATAAGAGATGGAGAATAAAGTGAGTAAATAATTTTTAAGGAGTGACTCAGCAGTTAAAATACAAGTTACACTTGCATTTGTTGTCCAAGAAACCATTCGAGAAATAATTCATTCTAAACAAAATTCAATTTTAGAAAAGACTTACTGGAACATCAGAATGCAAAGAAGAGCAGACTTTCTATTGTATAAGTGGCAATCTACGACATGTTCTCATAAATTTATTAATTTGGTGATAACTCCCTATTGCATATTCTTGGCCCGACTTGTTAGCCGATTTGGCGCAAACAGAAACAATACACAACCGTGGAATGGGTTTGTGCTCAATTCATATTCACAGAACAGAAGTGTGAATTCACAAACTATAAAAAAGAATGATTTAAGTCTAATAAAACAATAAAGGCTTAGCATAAATAAGCTAACTCTTTGGGTGAAAATCACTGAGGTTCCATGAAAACAAGTTAGAGATGTCACTGTGAAGACCCAATAGTCAAGACTTGATATAACATGAATGCGAAATCTGTCATTTAGCAGGTTTAATAGGTACAATGCAATTTAATTATAACTGCTAAACTTGACTTATTTATGTTTAAGTATTGGCATAAGATCTATCCATATGATTTAGACCTACTGAAATGAAATTACTTCTTAAAAAATAAATCATACGATCAACGCCCTTCAAAGACAAGGGGCCACAAAAGTAAAAAATGTGCAATTTTCTACAAATTATAAAAGTACAGTACATTCAAGTAATGCAATTTAAACATCATACATCACAATAAAATATCAAACTTGAGAAATATTTACAACCTATTTGGATTGGAATTACATCAAGTAATTGCTTTGTGTCAGGTAAAAGTGATGTCCAGGAACATGCCATGAAAAGCTTGATTAACTTTAAATTGCTATGATATGTAAAAAATATCACATATAAATAAAAAGTTATTTAAATTTTTATCCTTTATACTTATACTTAAAAAGATAAAATTAGAAGTAGAAAATTCTTATTGAAAATTTTGGCACACCTTATCACAATTATGAGTGGGAATTCTGATGAAAAATATTGGCAGGTTTTTAAATAATTTAAAAGTTTTATATAAATTAGAAGGAAACTTACCATGCAAAATAAATAAATCTATGCTATGATTTGGATTGATGTTCAATAGCAAACAGAAATATTAAGCAAAGTGTCAATTATCTTTTCACAACAAATTAATAATATAACACGTGTATTAAAAAATCAATAAAAATAATTTACACTTGAAAAATTCAAATAAAAAACTAAATAAAGAATTAAAAAGTTTTGCTTGCTTCACATGTGAGAGAAACATATATATATATATATATATATATATATATATATATATATATATATATATATATATATATATATATATACACATTTATAAAAAAACTCAAATAAAATTTCTATGTACAGCAAAACTAAAATTGTACTAATGCTCATGTATTGTACTGTTCATATATAATCCTTTCAAATAGGTTTGATCAAAAATCAACATGACGTAAAAGAAACACATAAATATCTTACTATAACAAAACTTAAAAATAGTAGAACTTGCTCGGATGAGAAGGCAGAAGAACTTGGTAAGTCCATTTCTACAGAGGTGGTAACTGTAGATGTAAAGGAATCAAGAGCAAAATCAAGTGTGACAATCGTCATAGATGATTATTTGTTTTGCTACTCATAATCACCTCAATCGCTTTCAGCAACAACCGATATTGGAACCAGAATCAACACCAAAGATGGCAATCGTGGAAATACATTGTTTATGTTCAACCTGCCCTAACATAACAAACAGACTAGTCCAAAATTACTTGACCCAAATGCCAACTCACCAGAGGCAGTTCATAAATATACTCTATTTTGCATGAGACAATAGCAGAACTGGTTTGTGTGCAATTACTATCTCAGTGGTCAGTTTGAATGCTTAAGACAAAGGAATTCTACAACTTTATGTAAATTTATAAGCACATTATGAAAATATTGCTTGAAAGTACATCTGAAGAAACATGGAAATTGCAATAAAACGAAAAATGAAACTTGTGTAATATGTAATGTAAGGATCAAATTCTTTTTGAAATAATCTAATATACATAAAATAATATAATAAATCAACTTGGGTAATATAGGAAACAAGTTTTAATTTAAAAAATAATATAATTTTCAATTTAAAATGCACAACAAACACTTTTTTAAAAATCAGAAGTGTTTTAACGATATTTTCATGTGTGTGTGTCTGTCTTTCAGATTTTAATCTTACTAGAAGCAAAAACTTTAACTTTCTTGTTACCCAGATGTTACAGACAATAACTTTAAAAGGATTAAAAATGCCATAATTTTCCAAGAAAAAATAAATTATTGTGTTTTTTTTTTTTCCCAAAATGAGAATTGCTAAAGTTATGGTATTTCTGAGGTCAAAAATGTATTGAGAGGTGCAAATGCATTGAAAAGAAAGCTTTGCCTCCAAACATTTTTAAAAA
Organism: Metellina segmentata; assembly: GCA_947359465.1. Lineage (NCBI taxonomy): Eukaryota > Metazoa > Arthropoda > Arachnida > Araneae > Tetragnathidae > Metellina > Metellina segmentata. The sequence continues at coordinate 124,562,870 of OX375874.1, forward strand.
TTACTTCAAACACATTGATTACAGGCATTTAAAAATTAAATATTTCCTACAAAATCAAGCAGATGCAAAAACATTTATAAAAGTACATAACTTTTTATAAGGTTTATTTTATAACTCTCTATCATAGGTTCTGACAGACAAGAAATCTGTTGTTGCAACAAGCCATGCATATATTCATTGTTGAAGATATTTGCAGCACTGGGTTAAGTTATTGGCAGTGATAACTCATTTTCTACAGTAAAACAGCAATTGAAATAGATAAAATTTTGGCTTCAACTTCAAATTGGTTCAACTTTAAAATTTCTTTATACGATCAATGCACATTGATTTTTTCAATTGCTGTTTTACCACAGAACAAGCAAAAACGTAATCGAACCAATAAATCAGCGGATTGATTAAACTATAATTTAAAATAACTATAAATTACTCTGTTCAGTATTCAAGAAAATAAATTACTTCAAGCAGCACCTTAATGACGCGATGCAGATGAATGCAAGTCTTGCGATCTTTAAATAGGGGACACCAACACACAACAATTATAGACCAACTACATAGTACTTATCTATTGAAACAGGTTGCTTGCTTCACTCTGAGCAATACGCTTGGTCTGAGTCTATGAAATTGGAGATCAGAAACCAGCATTCCCTTACAGATTGATCGTGTTTTCAATCGAAGAGACAATTCAGTCCCATAATTGGCAATTGATATCAACAGGAATTTAAACAAATGTGTAAGATTAGAACACTCTGTGAACATTTATACAACTAACACTTGTCATTTCATGTGAACCAATTTAAAGCTGCATGACCATAAAGTGACATTGCTATTTTTCGTTAATATTTTAACTCATGACTCGGTTCTTTGAAAGAAATCAGAGAATTCGAATTACGTAATGCTAATTAAGATCCTGAATCTTACACTTAATTAAACAACGTCGATCAACTGTTTTCAATCACAAAGTTTTCTACAGCTTATTTTACGTTTTTAAACATTACTTTAGTTTTTACAATTTCCATATCATCATAGATGGCTGCAGGCTTCCCAACTACTACCAGAGGATAGCATGGAATCTCTGAAGTCCAGGGGTGACGTGATGTCTCCAACGGATCGGGAGCTCTCTCCCAGGCTCCCGCTGGCCGAGCGCCGCACGTCCGAGGAGTGGACGTCTGGAGAGTCATACTCGTGCCTCGAAGCGATAGCCACAGAGTTCACCACCCAAACTGGAATGTGCCTCACAGTCCCGTCCTCAGAATCTTGACCTTGAAAGCTATTCCTAATACCCATAGTCCTGTCGTTCACCATAATGTGTGAAGAAGATGCGTAACGCGCGTCCAAGAACCTGCCGCCCTCCAGGGGATGACAGGTGCGAGAGGTCGTCGGAGAAGAACCCGCCGAGCGATGGTGCCGCCGCTCGCCCGTCTCCGAGCAGATGGATCCAGATCTGGAAATTCCTTGCCTGTTTAGGGACCTTGATGACTGAATGGTGTGAACCTCTGACACACCACCTTGGCCGTCGCACATCGATTCGGGGCTCGAAGCGTTGCAGCATGCGGCGCAGACGGTGCCGTCAACCGTGCCTCCGGAAACGGTGACGACGGAAGGACAGCAATGTACCTCGGCATAAGAGATGAAACTCGGACCCGATCCGTCTTTCTTCCTCGACACTTGCCGGTAGACTTGACCGGGAATGTTGATGCTGGTCGGCCTGACCACCTGAGGTCTCAAACCGCTGCTGGCGAGCTTGTGGCCGATGTGGGGGTTTATCGCCTCCAGCGGCCGAGAGATGTTTTCTGCGGAATTCCTGGAAGTGAGATCGATGCCGTCCTCGAACGCAGCCTGGTGCGAAGAGGGCAAGTTGTCCGCCATGGACTGGCAGACGAAACTGCAGCTTATTTCGTTCGGCCGCTCCGGACGCCGTTTCTTCTTCTTCCTCTTGATCAGGGAGAACTTCTTGAGGTTCGACAGCGTCTTCTGGAAGTGCGCCGCTTTCATGCCGTCGTCCGGCAAGTCCCGTGAGCGAGGGTTCTCGAACCCCAGTTCTCTGTGCGCCATCGACCTATTCGGCAATGTCCTGAAAGTCACCACGGCGCTGGGGGCCTGTTCCAGACGAGCATCGCGGGGAAAGTCGGCATCCGCCGAACTAGAATCACTTGTGCTAGGACTCAAAGTGGGTTGCTCGTACGTGGGACTAGAGCTGCTAGACGACTCGCTAGCTTCGGCACACCAAGCGGTGGGGTCGGGATACAGGTTATTGTTCTCTTGGCTCGTAGAAGAATACAGGCTACAACATTTATCTACATTATTCCTGCCGCCGCTGCCCCTCGGTCGACTGTCCTCGGCAAACTCGCAGCAGGAGTGTCTCTTAGACTTCCCCTTCTTGGAGACCAACGTGCATGTACAAGAGCTTGTAGTCGGTATTGCACTGTCATTGCAGGAAGCACTGGTGCCCGCCACATTCTGGTCCGGTGTCTCTTCTTCCCTCGCTTCGGAGTTGATCACAGTTACTTCTGGCTGAGAGGAGCACGAGACGGCTCCGTTGTTCGGCAAATAGCTGCACGACTCTTCGTACTGTATGTCGGGGGGCAAGACCGCCCCGCCGGTGCTATTGGCCATATTGTTCAGTTCGTTATCTACGGCGGAACATATGCTACAGTTTGGTCCCGGGTGGCTTTCGTTTTGGTACACGGAGGACGATTCGGTCGCAGCCGTCGCGGCGGGTTCTTGGCATGCGGCTTCCTGATTCTCTGCATGAACAGATATGACTGCCTGCTGTGTTATGTCCACCTGATCAGATGGAGCGTAGGTAAAGCTACTGGTATAAGGAGCAGTCAGCTGTACAGAAAGATCATAAGGAGGAGGGGCCTCGCCAGGGGGGATGTACATTTCAGGCGGTTTCCATAGGGTGTAAGGAGGAGGTGGTTCATCGTAGCGACTGAAATCGAGCTGGTCGTGACCGACGAAATAACCGACGCTGCCGTCGTCGTCTTCCGAGAATCGCCTCGATAGATGAGCATTACCATTGTCCATTCTTCTTGCATGAAATCCTGCAAACCAAAATGGATAGTGAATGAATCGTTTTCACCTTTAACAAGCTCGAGATTGAAACTAAGATATAAAATGATAGACATACAGGAAACACTGAAACTAAACTCAAAAATGACTTACGTCTGATCATGAGCAAAAGTCTACGCTGACGAAGACGGTGAATCATAAACAATAACAATGCCAAAATCAGAAATGATGTCACAGTGCTAGCAACAAGTCTCAAACCCAAGTTAGTAGTGCTAAGAGTATCTGCATCTGTTAAAATGAAGAGAGAGCATTTTTATATAATCTACAAATAGGATATTAATATAAATATTAACAAACATAAAAAAAAGCAATAAATGTTTGGTATTTTTTGTCAAAAAAAAGAAATAAATGTTGGTATTTTATATCAAATAAACAATAAAGGTTTCTAAACTACAAGATACTTTTAAGAAAGCTTTTTCTATTTACCTTTGAGTATCATTTTCCAAAATAGTAATACATCAATATACTTTCATAGGAATAATTAACTCAATTTTATCACTATAATTACAATTCTTGTTACTTAATATCTTCCATCCACTAGTTTTAACAGAGTATCTTAATTTTATTTCATTTAATATACTTTGCTAGGTATAGGATGGTATAATCAGTATCAATGTTGAAAGTAACAACTTAGTCTGTTATGTACCAAAAGTGCGCATGGATAATCTGACTGAGAAGCCAAAGAAAGTAAATATTAGTGTTGAGAAAACAATCTTTTCTTAGAAATTTCAAGGGTGGCACTGAAATACTAATTAACAGCAAGAATGGTTCATCTTTGTCTTATTCATATACATATTCAGGATACATTGACAACTCAATGTTTAGCGACAAAAATTTGCATAAGTCAACCTAATGTGGTGAAAGTCATTGTCACCGTGATCTATTCAAAACAGATAAGCAATACAGCAGATTGTGACAGGAATTGGTGCTTCCGTTTTACACAATATTCATTTCTAATATAACTTCTTGGGAGCAAAATTACACGTTAACTTTAAATAAAAAAAAGAGTTCAAAATACATAACACTGATTAATGGTTTTAAAAGATACATCCAAAACTAATTTCAGCCTCTGTTTTAGGAGCTATTTTTATTGCGTGATGCAAAAATCTATATAAAATCTCAAAATTAGTCTTCTCAAATTCTGCAGATAAAAAAAAGATAATCAGTCAAGGAGGAATAAAAACACCGAAATGTAATCATAATTTAATACAATTGATCATCACGCAAAAGACCATATAGCAGTGTAGTTCCCACATTGCATCTTATTACAAATTTCTGATGATCTTTAAAACCATAAAAGCAACTCAGAATAAGATAAAATAGGCTTCAAACCCAAAGACCTCACACAGCATAACATGAAACAATATTTAAACATTGAACAGTCATTAGAAAGCAAGGCCACCACCAAAGAACATATTCCACAAACTGGAGCATGTCAATATTTGTCCCATACAAATCACACTCAAGCGAAGCAGCAGGCTGAGCAGAGTCAGTTTCCGCCAAGCCATTTGCTCGATTTAATTCTAGTATTAATCATCCTTGCCTGGATATGTGCCATTGCCGGATGCCTTATTAGGAAAATCTCTATCCAGGCAAACAAACTCACAGCATTTATCGCTTAAGGCATGGTACTGTCTGCAGTTCTCTGGAGGTGAACAGAATACTGCGATGCACATCTGGGGTTTCCCATTCAGGCAAGTGCACTGTGTGCATGGATCACTGCCGAGGGGGAAGAATCGATCGCCGTGAGCGACTTCCTTGCCCTTGTGGTCCAGGCAGTGCTGGTAGCTGTCGACATCGCCTACAAAAACAGAGAATCTGCTCAATTTCACACACAAAATCTTATATTAAACACTAGGATAAATGGCCCTTCTTACGACGGGTGCATAACAAAATTACTTTATTGTGGTCAAACTTAATTTATATATTTTTAAATATCTGATAATATGTGATTACTAGCTGTGTATAAACCTTTTTATCACAACAATCTGTCAACTTTTGTTGATCACTGACTGTGTATAAACCCTTTACACAGTCAACTTGTCTTGTTGTTTTTGGAGCAATACTGGTAAAACAATATTATTGGTAAACTTAATTTTTGATCAACACTGGTAAAACAATGAGCTGCGTATGGCAATTGTTTTATACTCAATGTTATTTCCACGCCGATTTTAAATGCTATGATTTTTGATATTTTGTATCTTGTTTCGCTCACGACGTCACACACCCAATCTACACTTTGATAGCCATGAAAACACAGCTGAATCTAGCATTTTTATATAATAAGACTTGTTTATGAGGAAACTGACTATGTTTCCTTCAGACAAAAATAGAGGTAATCATGTGAATGAAAAAGTAAGTAAATACTTTCTGGAGATCATCCTCAAAACAGCAGTTTTGTTTCTTAAGACATTGCAAGGATAGACTTTAAAAAGGACTCTAAACGGTTTTTTTTCTCGATGTAAATCACTGCAAGTATCAGTACATAGTATTGAATAGTGCTACTCCATGGCTGTACAAATTACTGGTATCCATGGGGGACATTGAAAAATATGAGGGTCATCCAGAAAGTATGTTTCACACACATGGCCCGTAAAAAGAAACAAAACTTAATAACCTGGAAAGATTTATTGCAAAAGATACAGCGCTATTTCAGTTACTTCTCAAGATAACAACCACTGGAATTGTAACACTTGTCATACTGTGGGATATGTTTTTGTGGTCCAGTGTCATAGAAGTCAGCCACCTGGGAATGGAGCCACAAAAAAAAATCTTCTGCAGAAGTTTCGCTGGGAGCTGTTTGACCATCCACCCTGTAGTCTCGATCTTGCTCCCAGTGACTTCCACCTGTTCTTGCACCTGAAGAAATTCCTGACCGGTCATCACTTTCCCGCAGACTAAGACCTGCAGACACATGTGACATACTGGATCCATTCCAAGGAGGCATTTCTATGACACTGGACTACTAAAACGTATCCCACAGTGTTACAATTCCGGTGGTTATTATGTTCAGAAGTAGCTGAAATAGTGCTGTATCTTTTGTAATAAATCTTTCCAGGTAATTATGTTTTGTTTCTTTTTATGGGCTGTGGGTAACTTACTTTCGAGATGACCTTTGTAGGTAAAGAATAATAATTTATGATTGACTAACATTAAAGGACAATTACAGTTTTTATTGAAAGGAACAAAGTTGACAATTTTATTGCAAATGACAGCACGGCTGGGATATGAAAGGAACCCTGACACTATTCAAAACAGTACATATGGTCATCCTATAAAAAGACTAAGTGACTAATATACAAATACAAATACAAATATTGACGACCAGCTACAGGCTCAAGCCCAACAAGGCTGGTCCTTTGTTTATGAATTCTCCAATTCCCACTGACTATCCAATTGTGTCTTAAATTCGTACACTCCCTTTGAATTAACTATATTTTCTGGCAACGCGTTCCAACTGTCTATTACCCTATTAAAGTAGTAGTTTTTCCTTAAATCCCGATTAAAATGTGTCTTATTCAATTTATACCCATGGCCCCTTGTTCTGTTATCCCTATTGAAATTTAAGCCCTCTGTGTCCCCTTGTTTTACAAACTTGAAAAGCTGAATCAAATCCCCCCTCCTTCTTCTTCTTTCCAGTGTATACATGTTTAGCTTACTTAAACGTTCATTAGAGTCGAAATTTGCTAGCCCCTTTATTATTTTTGTGGCTCTGTGCTGAACCCTTTCAATTGATTCTATGTCCTTTCTCATATATGGAGCCCAGAATTGTACAGCATATTCTAGATGTGGTCTTACTAAACCCTTATATAATGGCAAGATTATATTCTTATCCCTTGAAGTTACAGTCTTTTTAATATACCCCAATAACCTATTAGCCTTTTTACCCGCAGCTGAACATTGGTGACCCATTTTAAAATCCCTGTGAATTATCACCCCAAGATCCTTGACTGTTTCTCCCTCCTTTACCTTTACTCCCTGCAGACAGTACTCGGCTCCACTATTCCTGTAACCCATATGCAGAACTTGACATTTCCCTACATTAAATGACATACCCCATTTAGTCCCCAATTATACCCCATATAAGTCAGTTATACATCAAACTTATATTTAGATTCATACTTTAAAATTTAACTACCTTTTCCATGAATAGTAACAGATCAATGTGACAATAAACTGCAACAATCATAATGAATAGCGAATTATTCCCTCTATGAAGATTTATATCTTACTAAAAACAAATCAAACTGGGTCAATAAAACATTAACTAAAAATGGGAACCAGAATTTTAGTTGTGAAAATTATTATATAACATTCAATTGGAAATGAGTACTTTGTAATTTCACAAAATATACTTCATGTTTTCTAACCCAGGGGTCGGCAACCTGCGGCTCGCGAGCCTCATGCGGCTCTTTTGATGTAAAGTTGCGGCTCTCCATTTCCATACGAAAAAATTAATAATTTATCATCAAAACCCTTAAAAAATAAGAAAATATATTTTTAAGTACCTAATTTCTCAATAGCTTCTATTTTCATAATCGTTAATTACAAATCTCTACGCTTAAGATGACAGTAATGAGATAAATTTGAACTATGGTTTTGTTATTAGAGATGAGACTCCGTGACCATGTTTATCTTTCAGCCAATTGCATTCCATTTCCGTCTCACCCAAACAGCCACCGTCTAGAGTCTAGACAACACGTCTAGATGATAATATGGTGAGATCTCAGATGGTGATACGTCAAAGATTGTTTTATACGTGCATCTGAGAACTGTTTCGTAATTTTAAAAACAAAGCAGAAATTATGAAAAAAAATCAAATACTTGCCATTATCTGCTAAAACAGTACAAGATAGAACTGCTAAAATGTCTTCAAATGTACCACATATGCAAGAGGAAGACATTCAACTGGCTTTTGCCTTATCACTTGCTATAGATGAGTCTTGCGACATAAAAGACACGGCACAAGTTACCCTTTTCGTCAGGTATATGTCGTCCCAACCCAAGATCCAAAAGAAGAATTGCTAGGAGTGCTACCGCTCTCAGGGCAAACTCGTGGAGAAGATAAAGCAAATGCTGTGCAAAAATGCCTGGAAGACAATGGAATAGATAGAAATAAATTCGTTTATACAGCAACGTTTATGTGATGGAACCAGAAGTATGGAAGGAATACATAGAGGGGTAACATCAATTCTTCAGAAAAAAATAAACCACGAAATTCAAACGTTTCACTGCATAATTCATCAAGATAACATATTGCAACGTTTTGCTTTGTGCTTGAGTGAAATAAAAACATTCTTCAATGAAAAAAGCATTGACCATCCCGAACTGGAAGAAGACAAATGGCTGCAAAAATTCAACTTTATGGTAGATACCACAATGAAACTAAATGATCTAAATCCAAAACTGCAAGAAAAGGGCAACCCAGCCTACGCCTTGCTTGAAGAAGTAGTTTGTTTCGAAAAAAAATTACTTGTTATTTAAATTACTTAATTATTTGTGTTGAAGACATGGAGAGCGGTAAATTACTTCATTTTAAAAATCTGAAGCAATATCGCGATGAGACCAATGCAACTATTGACACGAATTACTGCAGCATAGCTTTAAAAAACATAAAGGATGGATTCACTGAGAGATTCGAGCAATTAAAAACAAACAATAGTACTCTCACGTTCATAGTAAATCCTCTCAACACAAATACAAATGAGAGAAACATTGAGCCATTTGGAATTGATGCTGGATCGCTTCAAATGTAATTGCAAGATTTGAAAACCAAAGACTTGTGGAGTGGCAAGTTCACAGAACTCAAGAGCAAGTTGGAAGAGTTGGAGGTCCAGAAATGCATGCACATCGCGCAGCACAAGTGGACAGCTCTAAAAGAAATTCCGCGAGTTGAGGCCCTCATATTCGGCGCATGGAATAGTCTTCCAGAATGCTACAGTGAGGTGAAGAAGTTGGCATATGGAGTGCTGACGATCTTCGGGTCGACATATTCGTACGAGCAAGCGTTCTCTTGCATGAATATAATAAAAAGTAAAGTTAAAAGTCAACTAACAAATAAAAATCTAGATTATAAGCTAGATACAAGTTATAAACCAGATTTAATAAAACTTTCAAAAGGCATGCAAAGCTAATGCGCCCATTGATGTAACTATCTATATTTGTGTTTTTAAATGAATAAATATTATTCCGTATTTAAAGCCGTTTACTTTAAATCAAAAATCAGATATATATATCTATATCTATATAATATATATATATATATCTATATATAAATATATATATAAATATATATATATATATATATATATATATATATATAAGCAAATACTATAATATTGAAACGAAAATTTTTAGTGGCTCTTTAAAAACTGGGAAATTTTGTAAATTGTAACTTTTGGCTCTTCCGTTTCAATAGGTTGCCGACCCCTGTTCTAACCCTTTTGGAAAAGATACATAACATAACACATTAGATAATATTTTTGCATTTTCAATATGTTCTCATAATCAAAGTCCTGTGTTGGGTAGTCAAAATGTGTTAAATAGACTGATAATTATTGGTTAGAATAGTTAAGTAGATCATATTTTAACTTTTCATGAATTTGAGCCAGGAAATATTTAGAAAATTCACAATAAAAACATTTAAGAGTTGAAGACGAAAATTCATGAACTCGGCAATACAGAAAATAAATTTACTCTCTTAATATCTTTTTATAGGGAAAAACTAGCATTTCTTAAACCAGATACATCACTTCTTTCAAGATTACTAGCATTTCTAAAACCAAAACAAAAGCAATTATGGTAGCTGTTGAAGGGTTGGCAAAAAATCACTTTTTTTTACCAGGCCAGAGGTTAAAACTGGAATGTAAATAAATAGGTGTTGCCACTTCAATTAAAGTATATGTTGTTGTTGATTAATTTAATTTTTTTCTTCATATTATACATCAATGCCATAATATGAAGAAAAAAATCCATCATCAACATGTACTTTAATCGAAGTGGCAACACCTGTTTATTATTTATTTACATTCCAAATGAGTGGGAAAATACAATGGTAATAATAATGTGATGTAACTTTTTGTGCGTATCTAATTATTTGAGTTAGATTTTAGAACATACTTATTTTCAGAATTAAATTGAATCAGATTTAATTATGAGTAAGCCTAATTGTGGAGGAAGGAAGTAAGATCCTATTTGGCAGTTCTTTGAAGAAGTTAAAAGAGAATGTGGAAAAATAATAGGTCAGAAGTGTTAACAGTGTGGGAAGCATGTAAGTGGTAAGGTTCTAAGATTGAAATCTCATTATGGAAAATGCAAAACCACAAAAAACACTGATCATCCTTCAAAAACCATCAAATTCCAAAAAATGAAGACAGTGTGTCATCAGAAGAATGTGATACAAACAAAATTCAATCATGTAATCCAACTAGTTTTGATTGTTACAGAATGCTTAATTATAATACCTGTATAGCTGCAAATTAAGAAATAAATGGCTATTTGTACCTGAGCAAGTGTTAAATTGGTTTTCTTTTCTTTTTTACTTTTTTTTAAATTAATATTACTGATTTATAAATAGTAGCAAATAAAGTCTTCTCTTAAACCTTATTTTAGTAGCTCAGATACAAAATCAAATGGCGAAATCACAAAATGAGCTAATTAAGTATGAAACAGACTTAAAGATCTCACCAAGAAATTAAACTTTTGAAATCTAAAAACCAAATATATTCCTCTCTTGTAAGGTTTTTATGATTGCCACGGCTTGGAGCAAAAATTTTAAATTGGCATCCCTTGCAAACTTTTTTCCCCAAAAGAAAAATCAGAAAAACATTCCCCCCCCCCCATTACTTAAAAAAGGAATACATTTTCAAAAAATTCATCAAAATTTTGAAAATAGGAGCTTTTGAGATGATTTTGCTTTAAAGATACTTCTAGTCGCCAAGGTTGAAAACAGCAGACAAAAGTCACCTTGTAATCACCTGTGGCAGCTTTGTAAGCTGGACTGAAGTGAGTTAATAATGTTCCCGGTCACCTCAACAAGGAAACCAGTGTTTTCCAAGTCAGATTCTTTACCAAAGTTCAGCATTCCTTTAGAATTCTTTGCTAAAGTAAGTTGAATTTGGTCAGGTTGGTTGGTATGGGGTTTTTATAGCACCTTTTTTGACCTAACTGTACCATAGACAAGACATACAATACCAAGTAACAGACACCAAAATGAAAGTTTTACCGACACCGAAGCGAGAAATGCACAAGGGGAGGAAAATAATTTGGTACGGACATGCTTGTAATGTTATTCTTTTACCTCCAGATATTTGCTAGTAGTATATAGGTATTTTAATTAATGTCGCACTGGAGCAACACAACAGGCAATTGATAATGGTTCAGGAACCGAGATCCAAGGACAATACCACGTAATTTTGAACCACGGTCATATGACGAGGCAACACCTGAGCTCTGGCATCCCACTCTCCCAACGTTTACACCATGCAAATGTGAGGACATTTGAAGCCACAACAGATTTAATGTACACCAGTCCCATTTGTATACAATGGTTTTTTATTTATACTGAATAAATTCCAATATTGGAAATTATTCCACCTACGTATTGGGCCCAGTGTTGCACATAAAGGAAACACCTTTCATCTACAAATAAAATTATTTTTTTCTTTGTCTTGGAAATAGCAAATGCGCAGGTTAATACATGTTGATAAAATGAAAAATCTAATGTTTCAATATCAGATTTCAATGGTTTTGATTCTTCTAGATGATGACAAAATGACTTCATATGCCTTCAGAAGCCTAAAATTGGCTAATACCATAGCATATAATTCATTTTTACAGAAAAATATTAATATATTTGAAATCTTGAAAAGAGGATCAAAAGTTTAGCAAAAAGGTTTAGAAAATCAGTAATATGTTTGAAATTTCTTTGTAAATAATTGAACAGGGTTTATTAAGATAGTGTAAAATGAAAATGATAATAAATACAATTCCCCTGAAGTTACATTATTAATTAACAGAAATGAAACAATGTTCTTGTAATGTTTAATGAAAATAGTTTTACATCTTTGACATTGGTTACATAAAGATTTTATAATCACTGCTTACTAAAGGTATAAGCTTTTAATAACAGGCACATAATACAAAAATTATTTTCATACAAAGCGAAGTGATAATAACTATCTTTCAAATATACGAAAATTAAACCCTCATGACAAGATATTTTAGTTTAACCCACTAAATATTGATTAAACCCATTATTACCAACACCTTTATCTGACACAAAATACAAAAAACATATTGAATAGCATATAGATAGCACCATGCCAAACCATAAACCTGCTATTGTCAATTCAAATTAGTTTTCTCACTGTTATTCAATATTTTAAGCTATGCCAAAAGCATGGATTCTGATTTCTTGTACACAGACAGCTAAACATTGTACATAAAATCCCATTTAAATATAATACAATTTTCAAGCATAAAAACTTGAAATTTTATCAAAACTATGATTTTGGAAATTTGTGGATTTAATATGCTGATGATGAAATGTGCAAGTTCCAAAATCAGATGTATTTTGATTTCTGTGTGCTCCAAGTTTTGGATTCCTTAAGACATTTGGAGAAAAAAAACTCTAGAATACATGTGCACAATGATGCAAGTTATCTAAATTCTAAAATAATTGGATATCTTTGTAAATGTTAATATATCACAAAAAATTTAAATAGATCAGCAATGATTCAAATAGATTTGCAATGCATACTGACAGAAGACAACAAAATGGAATAAATCATAACCAAAAAAATTCTTAAAGGCTATATTTGCATGAAAATGTTTTAAATAACTAGGGGGCTCCGCCCCCTGCTCGCTTACGCTCGCCAACCCCCGGGGATTGCTGCGCAATCCCATTTGGTTTGCTTCGCAAACCAACACTCCTGTCACAGATACCATTTGGTTTGCTTCGCAAACCAACATTACTTTCACAGAGTGAAACTATCTGAATAATTCGTATTATGCTGATTTCACTTTCCGGTTCATGACGTCACAGCGAGGGCTTCGCTGCGTCTCGCTTACGCTCGCCGACCCCGGGGATTGCTACGCAATCCGTTTGGTTTGCTTTCTCAAACCAATACTTCTTTTGCAAGTGATTTAACTTTTTTTTGCTTTAACACTTAATGCACCCTAAACTAATAGCCGCATCAGTAAAAAATCTTCTGCATCTTGTTCCCTGTACAATTTTAACTAAACATTGTTAATATCCAAACTTTACGATCTGTACTTTGTCGGTAAACTGTCTTGAAAACAGAGGGAAAAAAGCGAGCCTTTTTCCTCGCCAAATAAAAAGAAATCGTTTTTATGGCAATTGTTGCTACGATAAATTTGATATCTGGCAAACCCGATAGTCAAAAGTGTAACCCACTACTGCTTTCGGAAGCAGCTATGCGAACTGAAAAATACGAAATTTGTGTCACCAACTTTTGATTGCATCGAATTTATTTATGAACCAATTTTAAAAATAATTGTACCGTAAGAAAGAGTATATTCTGAGGTATACTGCAATATTTTTAAAATTAAAAATTAACAGTAATACTATACAGATATGACCATTTTAGTTTTGTATCGGAAGTTACGATCTGAAAGTTCCGAAAATTGTATGACCCACTTTTATTTGCATCGATTTTATTTATTAACCAATTTGAAAAATAATTGTACCATAAGAAAGAGTGTAATGTAATGTATTCAGTGATGTTTTCAAATTTAAAAAATAATGGCTTTTGCCGTAGACAAAACGGTTTTAACAATAAGTAGCGAAAATATCCAAAGATTCCGAATTTTGTATGACGAACTTTTGATCGCATCCAATTTAATTATTAACCGATTTCAAAAATAATAGTACCGTAAGAAAGAGTATATTCTGAGGTATACTGCTATATTTTAAAAATTAAAAACTAATAGTAATTAGATATAGATATGGCAGTTTTAAAAAAAAGTAACAAAAATGTCCCGATTTTTCCTGAATTTCAAAAAAATATTATCAAGAACCAAATTTAAATTTAAAAAAAAACTCGACGAGCTGCAAAAATTTACGTTGAGAGGTACTCTTAAAAAAAAACTCACGACTAAAGACTGAAATTTTGAATGTGTTTTGCTCACTCGCGGAAGAAATTTCACTTCTTCAACTTTAACACTTAATAAAACCTAAACTAATAGCCGCATCGGAAAAAAATCTTAATAATTATCCAGGGAATACGATGAAGAACAAAGCATGTTAATTTCATATTTTTCCGATCAGTACTTTCTCGGGAAACCGTCTAAGAATGGAGCTAAACAACAAAAATTTCAATTCTTCGGCGGCGGCGGCGGTAACTTTTTTTTAATATAGAGAGATTAAATATCCAAAATCAAATTCCTACCTTCAGTCGACATATCCACAGAAGACCATAATAACAATCCAAGAAGAATGCTGGAACTCAAAGTGTTCATATTTAATCCTATGTTCTTGTTAGTGGTCTTTATAAAGTATATTAGGAGTTTTCATGAACTGCATTTCTCATCTGTAAAGGAATAAATCCTATTCATCAAGTGGGTACACAAATATTTACTGAATTTGAACAAAACACCTCAAATACAGCAACTTTTTTTCGCAATATAAATGAATTTTTTGAAAACCCGCAAGTATAATTGAGGTGTTTACTTTCCGGTCAAACTTTGATAGTGCACTTCTTAAGTTGCCGAGGAAATAATTATTTCAAATGAACCAATGAAATCAAACAAGTTTAATGGATTTGAAAGAACTTTCTAGAATGTTAGAAATTAAAATTTAAACTTTTCGCTTGCTGAGGTTGCCATAAAAACCGTAATAGATGGGTTGCCTTAATCACTCATAACTTGCTACTAGAAGTGTGCCAAAAAGGCACCGGGGCCGTTGCCACCGCTATAAACATACACTGAAGCTGTACCAAAATTAATGGTACCCTTAAACAAGATTTTATAAGACATAGATGCTGGTTTTTGTGATGCCATTTGATTTGTTTTCAAAGCCAAGAATTAGTGATAAAATTGGACAAGATCATAATACTGCATACTTCTACAGAACATCTTAATGCAGTTTTTTTACAGAAATATATTAACAATTTTAATTTTTGATATTTATACAGCTGGAATTGTTCACTGCCATAGTAATCGAGCAACTAAGAGATCCATGTACATAAATATATTTTATTATTTAAAACTGTTTAAAAACTAAAAAGTAATTTAGCAGCTCCATTATTTGTTACAAATTGAGATAGCAATTTAGCTCTTAACCTTTCGGCTACAGCTATAGTCTAAATTCTTTCTTGGCGCGATCAAGGTACAACTGCTGTATAGGCCATGGTCTAAAGGTTAAAGTAAAATCTGGTAAAAAAATTTTATGGTTTAAAAAAATTAAAATTTGTCAAAACCTTGCAATTTATAAATTGGTAGGGGTTTTGGTCTGAGGCCCATATGAGGCCAAGTAGTGCCAAACACAAGACAATGTCAAATAACACACATACAACAAAATGTTTCTACAGACACATAAACGAGAAATACATACACCCAGGGTGTTACAGAAATCAAACCTGTGCCACTTGTAGGTTGCTAGTGCAGTGAGCAAACCCATTGAGCCATGACAGCCCCAACAGTTTATTGAAACACATACAGAAAATTAGTTCACAGCCACCAACATGAAAGAAGATAAGAGTATGGAGGAACTGTGCTGCTCAATAGGATGTAACTATACTTGGTCATGGTTCAATATATTAGGACAGGCTCAACATGGAGTATGCACATGAGGTTATCCTTGAGGTATCCTGTTATGTTTTAGTATTGACAGTGAGAACTCAAAAGTCACTAGATCTGGTACTATCTGAAATGAGAACTGCTCTCACCACAAAGTTTGGGTTTGGTCACCATAAGAACAAGGCCTGGTCTTTTTCAGTAGAGGTGACTGGTGGATGCTATTTTTATTTAGTGTTTGGCAAAGGCTAACAATGGAAAGAGAAGGTTTCATACCCAATGGATGATAGGAACAGGCTGGATGTTGAAAATACTTGTGATTCAACTTAAGAAAGATAACCCCAACCACTGATAAACTGTGCAGGTTCAAAAACCACACAGCCATATCACTGATTGTTTGGTAAATCATTTAATTTTATAAGATTTGTTTTCCTTTGTGTCTGATTATTTTATTCCTATTGAACACTATAAGTATACAAGGCATACATGCCAATCACTAAGAAAAAACTTGATTTTAGAGACAAAAAGCTGTGTTACCATCAGAAAACAGAAATAACAAAAAATTATTAAAACAAAAATAATCAAAAGAGCCACATTACTGATAATTGCACCAAATTAGGCTTCACAAAGAAATTTTATAAAAAAAGAAGGAAAATAACCATGCTCTCAACTACTGTGACAAACTTGTCATCAGTTTAAACTAGGCGTACACAATTTGGTGATATTTTATACCAAATGGCATTAATAACAGGCAAAAATAAACAATTAAACTTTTCCTCGAGTGTTGAAGAGGCCAGTTTTCTTGAAAATGAATCCAAATAAGGATCTTATGACAACTAGCAAACACAGAGTCGAATGTTTCTGTACCATGGTTGCCTAATTGCTTGATGAAAAACTTTTTAAAAAATTGCTGTTACTTGAAAATTTTCTCCCCTAAGAAAAATCTGGATACTATTTCCATTTTGGAAAACTAAGGTAGACTTCCATACCGTTTGACAGGTATGCAATATCTTTGTTTCATGGATAGACACAACTTAGTGTCAAGTAAAAATTTGGCATCATTTTGAAGGTTAGTTGTTGTTTTATGGTGCAATGGCCATATTTGGCAATGCTGCAGCAAACACAAGACATACATTAAGTAATGGACATACACACATTATGAAAGTTTTACTGACACAGAATAAAGAAATACACCCAGGGAGGAACGCACCAGACAGGAATCAAAACAGTGCTGCCTAAAACACAAAGTTTGCTAGTGGGTATGATAACAAGCATTTATGATAATAAACCCACTGAGTCTTAAAGCCCCTGGCATCACTTTGGAAATTTCTCACAATAAAAAGAAAATTTAGAAGACATTTTTTTCCTTCTAGAAGGCAGGAAAAGTGGTTTTCTCAAGACTTCAGGAAAACCCATTAAGAGTTGGCAGATATAACAAGGGTTACACCCCTTACTTACACATTTCCTGAAGTACTTGAACCATTAAAGTTTGAGAATTATTGTCTTAGGGATATCAAGAGTGCTATCTGTCCACCACAAAAACTATTCCAACCCACAATCACCATCGACTTCCATGCATATAACCACTTTTTGGTTCCTCCGTGTTGTACATTTTGAGAATTTCCTATACAAAGTCCATCCAGTGTTTTTAATATAAATTACTGAAATACATCTTTACAGGTTCCAAAAGTACACTATCATCAAACATTTTTGCAAAATAATAAGAATTATTGCGATTAGTTTTTCAGTAAAAAGTCCAAAATTCGGAATTTTCCAAATTTTTAGACATTTTTGCTAACAAGGGTTTTTTTCCCCTCAATTTTTTTACATTTTCCGACAATTTTTAAAAGTTAAGGAATTAAACCTGGACTTAATTGATGAAACAACAAAAAACACGTACAAACACGAGTAAATACTACACAGAAAAATTAGAAGATTTGCAATTAAAATTTGTTTCATTGTATTTATTAAATTAGTTTTCGTTTTTTACAAATTTATATATCTTATAGTTTATGATTTAAAATGCAAAATTCGTGAGGGGTTAACCCAACTAAAGGTGAAACTTACTTAAAAGAATCAACAAAAAATTCAGAGTAACGGATGGAACAACCAGACACAACTAATGTAAAAAAATAAGAAAATAAGTGCCAGAAATACGAAGGGTTGCCTTAAAATGGATGAAAGCACGCAGACTTGCGAAACCTGGAAGGTTACCACATTTGGCTATAAATTGGCATAAGTTGTAACATATCGGATACTACATACCACTCTATGATTTTTTTTTAATCGAGAAAAGGCCTAATGTTTTTACTTGATATACTATGCTGCTCTGATCTAGATTCAATCACATTTGCCAGCTCTGCTAGTTATTGAAACTCTAGTGGAATTCATGTACATCTTATTTGCAAGGAACTCAATTTTAACCCTTGTGATACTCTACTAAATTACAAAATATTTCCATATAAATACTATTGTATTTTTATCTACAGAAACAAATGTGGTAGAACTTGCAATAAGGAATTGATTGAGAAGTGCCTACATATAGTTTCTTCAGAAGTGGGGCATTGCCCAGTGTTATTCTTCAAATATGTGTTGTCAGAAGCTAACACTACATAACATCTTAAAGGATTATAAGTCCAAAATAATTTTTATTACTATAAATATAAGAGGTATCATCACTTGAAGAGCATAGCTTTTACCATAGGAGTAATCATATTCACAATAATCATTCCATACAAAAATTCTGCAACTACTTTAAACAAAACCATGTAAATATTTAAAAAGGAAATCTGAAAAATACTGAACTTTTCACATTTTAAATTAAAGTAATTCTCTCGTTTTTAACATAAAAATAACTAATTTGAGTAAGATTAAGCAACGAGATAGATTTGATAAATAGCCTTCCAACCCTCTCATATTATGTTCTTGTTCATTGCGACTTGAAGAAGTGCATTTCCCGCCAGAGACAGTTAAACAGTACTGTTTCTAGTAAAGTAGTAAACATATTGAAATAAAAAATAAAACTATTGAATAATAACCCAATGCTAACAAACATTTTAAATTATTTTGTCTTGTTTTACTAATTTACTCTCATTCCCAAGTGTCTGCACCAGACTATGCTAAACAAACAGTTTTAAAATAATTAGCACAAAAAATAAATTACCACCAGATGAAATTATTTTGAATATTGGGAAACTTTATAAATTTCCTTTCTGAACTTTTAAATAGCTAGCCAACCTTTCACTTGCAAAAGTAACTTTATTTTGAAAATTCTGGTGGATTTTTCTTGGAAACACTTTAAAACATTTCGATGGAGTCCAAAATTTTTTGAATTTCATTTGATATGTCAAGAGTTTTTTTTGCTATATAAGTTGACAAAATAAAGACCGATATAAAATTGATCTATTTATAATTTTAAATTGAGACCAGTCCAATCTAAATTAAACTCACAAAACCAATATCAGAGACGAGTAAAAACAAACTTTTACTGTAACGACAACACAAAAGGTCTTTTAGGGTTGGATTTGAAACTCCAGATTGCATTTGTGTATGGTTAATTAAAATGTGTCAAACAGTAAAAATACAATGGCAAGTTGAGCACAACAGAGCTGGTTCTCTGACCAATAAGTGTCTACGGGTAAAATGGGCATGGCCCCTCAATTCTATAGGAAGAGGAACCAAATAATTTCAACAAGAATAAATATGTCTATGAAAGATCTTGTGCTAAACGAAGTAACATTTTAGTCACAAAACTATTGACAATTCTAATAATCCCAAATCTGGAATTGTCCAAAATCCAGACGTTCTGCTGACCAGCGTTTTTTTTTTGTGTGTGTGTGTGTTTGTTATTTTTACTTTTTTCCATGTTGCCAACAATTTTTAAAGAACAAGGAGTCCAGGAGTTAAACCTTGACCTAGTTGATGAAACAATGCAAAATAAGGGGCATGTTCAAAGTAAATGCCACACCAAAAAATTAGAAGATTTGCAAGCAAAATTTGTTACATTGTATTAAAATAGCTTTTTTCCTTTTTTTTTTAATTCTTCCATTTGTTTTAATTACTATACAAATTACTTCCAGTACATTAAAATTAGAATTAAATTTTTCATGCATAATCATGACGTACAAGGAGTTTAAATAAGTAGTAAAAAGTAAGCAATAAAGTAGCTTTCAAATAATTGTAATTTTACATGCAAAAATTTATACTAATTTCCAGTTCCCTTTTCTTGATTTTTTTATTCCTGAAATGAATTGCATCTGCTTTAAGTCTTATTTCCAGTTAAAGGGAAGTAGGTAACAGTTTTGCAACACACTGCTAAGAAATGAAAAATTAAAACCGTCAAAGAAAAATGTTAATTAAAATATTCCATACATGCTCACTGTAAAAACATCAGTACAGACACAACTCTCAATACTTGGGCAAAACTATAAAATGATTCTCAATTCTTTCACATCCTGCAAAATAAAACCTATACTTAGAACTCTGAATGAAATGTAAGATTTTTATTTTACTGTTAGAATACTGCACACCACTTTTAAGCAAAACTTAACTTCTAAACAAAACTTAATTTTTTAATGTGTTACTGATAAAAAAAAGTATTATTTAAATAAGAAACATGTGAAAACATCAAACTTTTTCTTTCTACTCAGTTTTTCTGATAAATTTCATGCCTTTATTGAATTTCCTTTTTGAAGTGAATCAATAACATTTGATTTTTTCAATTTGCCTCGAATGCAAATTTGAATAAGAAGTTAATATTTAACAATTTTTAAGTGCTGAAAAATAAAAATTTGGAACATAGAACAATACTTTGCAAAACAAACTTTCTTAACCACAACATAGGACAAATGAGAATAAGGTGGAAATTTTTAAATGAGGTGCAATAAATGAGAATATGGTAAAAATACAGATATTTGCAAAGAAAATTTTAAAATAATCTGCCTATTACAAACTTATCTCTGGGAAGTAACACAACAGATAATTTTATATTAATTCAGCAAAAAATCATGTGTCAGACACCTCAAACATGAACTACAGGTGCGTTAAAACATGAAATATTATGATTAAATAAAAACACTTTTATGACTATTTTCAAAATTAGATCAGATTATATTAGAATGCATTTCCTTTTTGTGTGAAAAACAATTTAGAAATCAAATGACAGATGCCGAAATGATGTAAATGCATTTATGTCGTTTTACATGAAAAAGTCAAAGGCTAGGTGGTAAATCCCTAAAAAAACTGGCTTATTCTTACTGGAATATATAGCATTAAGAACTCAAATTATAAGCAGAGTACCCAGAGTTGAAAAAGTCTGATCTATACAGCGGTTAACAGATGAGAAAAATGTATATATGAAACAGTATGTATGATAAAGCACAATGAACAATTTTGAAGATCAGATCTTGAGTTTTGCTGAGAGGTATGCAATAGCATGAATTAATTTTTGCCTGGTAAATTATTTGAAAAACATTAAATATAAATTGAATGTGTCAGAAAAGTGTTTAAAATTTCATCACATTTTTAATCTTCTTAGTGAAATAATATAAATTAGTTTAATTTAATTTCGTTATAAATTGTAAACATTACTTATACTGAAAATAAATTTGATATTCAAATACATATGTGAGATTTTAAAAGGCAATAAATGTTTTTCCAGTGAACACCAGTATCATTAAAATTGAATAAATGAGGCAAGTGTAAACAACTTACCTCCATTATAATTACAAAATTTGAGCAATTAACACATCGTTCGGGTTATGTAAAGTAATTCAGCAAATATACTTGGTAAGCCTAAAACGGAAAAAATATGTAAATCTTAAATAATTATTTGCTATTGAAACTCAAAGCACTTCTTTTGGAAGTAAAAAGATGAGAACCTACATTTCACTTACGATGATTTTTTTAAAAATCGTGTTTGGTTTCTTCAAATGCAGGATAACAGCACAAGTAGTCTAAGAGTATTTAGAGAAATGGAAGTTTTTACGATTCGCCCAAAATGTGAGGAATTGACACAACGCGTAAACAGAAAGAAGAAGAAAAAATAACCGACTTTTAAAATCTAGGCTGTTTAGTAAAAGTGCTTAAACCCACAGGCACTGTGACATTTTAGATCTGCTGCTAATGGATCGCTATTAGAGGCGAATCGATTCGAACAAAAGAGAATAAGAATACTCAGTAACGAGTACATTTTCCAAAGAAAACGTTACAGATTGTTTTTTTGG
The DNA here is from genome assembly GCA_947359465.1 of Metellina segmentata. NCBI lineage: Eukaryota > Metazoa > Arthropoda > Arachnida > Araneae > Tetragnathidae > Metellina > Metellina segmentata. Next base: position 124,584,922 of record OX375874.1, read on the forward strand.
TAAGGAAGCAAAGTTTTTTTCTGCTATTTTACAGATGTTACAGATTAGTACCAATTTCGCTTAGATTCATAAACAAAACAAAAACTGCAACCATTTGTATTGCCAATTTAAGCTAGTAACTTTTCGTACAAATAGCAATAAAGTCGTCTTCTTAAATGTAATCTTTAGTTTCGATTTAATATTTGATAAATAAGTAGGTTATTGAATTCATGTCGGACTGAAGCAACAAAATATGATTCTGGTAACGGTCTGGGATCTATCCCGTACAAAAATATCTGAGGACAATACCTCGTAATTTTGAACCCCTGTCAAATGACGAGATCAACCACATGATCTTTCACCCTACTCTCCAACTTCCATACCACGCCAACATGCATTTGATGCCACACCATATTTAAAGTGCACCATCCTGCCCACAAACGATGGTCCTTGATAGGATCGAGCCTGGAACTCACTACCATCCGGTTGCTAATTCTCGACTTTGCCAACTGTATTATATAGGCACTCTACAACTGAGCTCCTTCAGCCACTATGACGAAGGGGTGCCATCTCATAGCTCAGATGTTGCCTCGTCATCTGACTGTGGTTCAAAATTACGCGTCCCAACCATAGACTTCTGAGCATCGCTATTGAGAAGACCTTCGCAAAGCGTCCGCAACATGTTGTCAATAGTCACGTGACTGCTCCACGAAAATTCAGCTTGGTTGCTTGATTTGGCCTTTTATCGCCTCTGTTGACGACATTTTCTTATAAAAAGTTAGCGATGCGATGAGCATAAAACTGAGTATTTCTGGAATTTGAGTTACATTTTAACATTTTTGGGCAATGCAAAAGAATACTTACTTTTTCACTTCTGAATATTTTTTGAATTCGTATCACTTTTTAATGTTTTTAGTTATTTGAGCTTTTTTTTAAAATAATTAACTGAAGTTTTTATTGGGATTAAGGTTAACCAGCACATATACAAACAAAACAGTATGCTCGAGATAAATAAATTGTATCAGCGGAGCCTGCAATTCTGATGGTTGCGAGATCGGCGCTTGGACCTGGCTAAAAACCGTCGTGTTCGCTAATGGTGGCTGGGGCACGTTAAATAGGTCGTGGTCACAAAGTCCCCCATGTTCCCATACCAAATCAATACCTCTGGGGGTACCTGATTAGGGGGTTATCGGCCTCTGATTGGGATCTAAATTACGATATGTGTGAGTGAATGGATGTGTGAAAGGGGACCTTCCTGTAAAACGGATGTGTCATGCATGAAGAAGTCCAACCCTCCGGGGCAATGGAACCCCCAATTGGGCTATATATGGCCTGCACGACAACAACAACAAATAAATTGTAGTCAATAGATACTGCACTCAGGTCAGGAGTTCAGATTAAAATTTGGTATAAGATAGTTGTTCTAAACCCGACATTGTTTAATTAATACAATATTTTATATATATTTCTTCAAAAAACTGTATTAGGTGTGAAGAAATTATCTCAAAGATTTCATTTCAGAAAATAATTTAAACTTCTTTTAATGTTATGAGGTTAGCATAATCTGGAATAAATTGAAAAATAAATGCCCATGTCTGGAAAGGGCTGCATGAATAAATATTCTACTGATGCATAAAATAAAAATACTGATAACAGATTTTGAAGATTTCCTGTTCAAATGACGCTTGGGTTACCACTAAAGCATTCATTGATATTATGGATTCTTAATTGATTACGTTTCCATAAACACAAATTTATTCAAGGAGTTACGCATAAAAATATTCACAAGAAAAGTTATATATATAATCTAAGATTGAAGGAAACTATTTTAAATCATACCCTTGATGTTAGCTATTTTGCAATTTTAGATTTCTGGTTCAAAAACTAAATAATTTGCAACTGTGTGTCCATATATGAATTTTGAATTAATCAAAGTGATGATGTAAATAACTCTTGACAATTTTTATGCTTTTAAGCATGTACAAAAGTTTGGTAAAGATTTTTGTATTGAATTTTTATTACTTATTATATGTGAAAATCAATATTTAATAAATGCAAAAGATAAATAAGAAACAGTAAACGAATGAAATTTATTGTCACATTCATCACATTTTAAATGAACTAATAGACAGAAACAAAATTCTTCTATTAATTAATTAAAACGATTTTCTTCTTTCTTCATCTTTGTGAAAACTAATAAATGGAACAAAATAAAAATTTTAAATACATAAGAACTGAATAAATGAATTTTCAGCAGGTGCACATCTTTACAAGTTCTAATTACAAGTAAATATAAATTGTTTCACTTATAGTTCTAAAAAATTATAAATTAAAATTCGCAATTATAATAAGGCTTAGAAAATGCTTTAATCCTATTTTCAACAAATTGATTTTATTTAAGACATAATTAAAAGTTTCAAACGTTATCTTTTATTTTAAATAGTATTCTTATGTAATTGCAGTTTGCACAGATGGGTGGATACAACACAATTTTTCTCAGCAAGAAAAATAATCTATGTGATGTACTTAAATTGATGTTACCAAATTCATAACATTTTTATCGTGAGACACGAAATAATTTAGTACTTTTAGTTGCCAAAACATTATAGCCAAGACAGAGAATGATTTCGCACAAATTTTTACTTTTCGGTTAACTATTTTTTAATATTTTAAGACAGTATAAATTTCAATTTACAATTAGAAACACACTCCACCCGTTATTTTGTTTCAAACATTATTTTATATACATACTGATTGCAAATGTATGAAATCTTTTCATAGAACGGGAAATGTCCGCAGGTTGTATTTATTAATTCCAAAGTTAGAATATCCATTTTTATCATACTACAGAGTGTCTTAAAAGTTCCTGTACTGACGATTCGTGAATTTATTATACAAAATCAACAAACTTTAGAACAATTATTTTTATGCTAATGGTGAAAAGCACTTTTAACAAAAAGTAGGAAAAAAATATGAACTTACATTTGGTTATCGTTGACTGTACAGTCCCTCTTGACGACTTTTCAAACAAAATTGCCAAATTTAAGATGGCGTCGATGAATAAGCCTCAAACAGCGAAATTTTCTGAATGCGTGATAAATTCATTTTGCAATGAAGAACAAAATGACGTGGAACTTTATTATCGCACAACTTAAGTGCGAAAGAAATCAAACGATAAAAATTAAAGCGTCGATAAAAATAAAAGCAGACTATAAAGTTCAATAATTAAAAAAAAAAACACGTCAATAATTTTTTTTAAAGTTGGAGTACGGGAAGTTTTAGGACACCCTGTAGAGAGTATTGAAAAATGCAAATGTGAAAGAAATGTTTTTTTCTCACCTATGAAATGTAATGTTTCCACCTTTAATAAATTTGAAATTACATCCATATATGCAGCACTGTAGACCCATTTTAACATGAGTATTCAATGCAAACAATATGCGCGAAGAGAGAAAGAGTCACGTGACTGCTGATTTTGGTCATATGATCATGCGGACATAATAAGGTTGCCATAGCTCACTCTACTATTATATCTCCTCTATGGTCCCAACACCTCCTATAGATAAGAAAGCCCTCCAACGGCAAGCATAAAAGATAATGAACCGGCGAATTCGGTCACCGTTTCCATAGCAACAGTCGAATATGAAAGTATTAATGAGTACTATGACAACAAACACGGAGAAGCTAAAACATTTAAAATTATGAGATTTCCTCTGAATTTTAACAATATGTTTTGCTAAAATATTTCCTTTTTTATGTGGAAATGAGATGTTTTGTTCTTGACATTTTTAAAAACATTTTGTTTTTATTTACACTATATTTCCGTGTATAAGCCGAGAATTTTTGGAACGTTTTCTAAAGCTAAAGTACGGGGGTCGGCTTATATACAAAACCGCTAATCTCGCAAAAAAAAAAAGTAGGCAATTTTCCTTTACTCGGGCACATGCCATAAAAATCGCAATGGGAAAGGAACCTTCAATTAAAGTCGTACTAGAGGTCCGGGATCATTCCAGCAGCGATCCAAATGGGAATGGATTTTGAAGCAATCCCCTTCTCTTCATTGTTGAAGAGTATAGTTCGCGAAACAATCATCGGGGGTTGACGAGCAATAGCGAGCAGGGGGCGGAGCCCCCTAGTATATATAAATAAAAATGGAGTGTTTGTACACATTGAATACTTTCGCATTTTAAGTTTCTTATCCGTTTTGGGGTCTTCTAATGCAAAATCCGTCTCTTGCGCGTTTGGTATTTGTCTGTCTGCCCATCTGGTTTTATGTGTGTGCCCGTACAAAGTCTAAACTGGTTGAATAATAGTGTATTTTCTATTGCATACTGTGAGCCTACTTATATTTATTTGGCGATTGAATTTGGTTGCGTAGGTTTGTCTGCTCGTCTTCACGTTCTATGTACGATTTTTGTGTCTGTGGGTTTGTACGGAGTATCACACAAAGTTTGTTCAACATATTTTGATGCGGTGTTCTGTAAAATATACACCATATTGTAGTTTAGCGAATACATTACTTGAGATTTCTTTGCTTTCATATTTAGGTAAGGGATTCATGTTAAAACATCTATAAGCAACTCTCCTTAAATCAATCATAATTTGGTAGTTTTGGATTAACATGATGTTATATTGAGCATAGCAATTATTTGAATTGTTTTTCCTGGTGCTGCTGAAAAATAAATTATTTTACAAAGACCATTTTTACGGAATTTAAATTATAACAGTAAACCTTGAATAGAGCTCATCTGCGTCGATGTGGGGCACTTGGCGATTCTGCCGACTCCGAGACCACCCTGTACTGGAGAGCTAGAGAACGCCTAAGGCTACAATGACTTCGGTCAACTCTGTTTTTGTGGTATCGTATTGCCTTTGCAATTGTACCCTGCCTTGCCATTAGAAATAAAAAATTTAAAAAATTATAACAGTTTAATTGTTTTGAACCTTATTTTTTGTTTTACAAAATATTGAAAAAACTCTAAATATTTGGGGCAGACGATAAAGAGAATAAAACATTATAAATAAAATCTTTATTCATCACAAAACCTTTTCAAATAGAACTGGTAGACCTCGGTATTTTTTAATCGTTTGCTTCTTTAAATTCTCGTCTGTTATATATTCCAAGAATCTGTTTTGTTATGAAAATACAGATACATGCATTACTTCTCGCTGGAAACTTTTATTAAATCTGTTTTAATATGTATTTCTCATGGAAGTAGGAAAGATAATGGAAATGCCTTTACTTTATACTGTTGAAGCCAAAACCATAACCGCGCCACCATCTTGGTGCTTTAAAAACATTGTGCTCATGCGTGTTAATCAACGTGGTTATACTGTTTTTGAACTTCCATGGATTTTTATTGACGATTTTAACCAAATAATTAGCACCATTTTCTTAGTTTTGATTTGAATATGACGTCTTATGTTGCTACGGGAGTACAACCCGAAATACAAAGAAGATCCCCGTTTCATAGGTAAGTTTAATTTGATATACTAGCCGGGCTGCGCCGGCTAGCGCTCGGCGGAGTGTAATAGTGCTTTTTTTTAAACTTTTCCACACACCGTAATTAAACATGTTTTGATTTGTATATTTTATTCATTTTTCTGAAACAATTCTTTAAATCATTGCGTATTCAATCCAATATTTAAGGAAAGTTGATCGAAATATACATATACCGCTACAAAATTACCCATGTCTAGTGATATTTTGCATAAGACATATCATTAAAATCTAACTCCTAAATAATGTTTCTGCAATAGGTAAAATACCGAAACACATAATGCAAACAAAAATAAAATTCCGATCCTTGAAAAAATGCAAAATTCTGAGAAAAAAAATAACACTTACGTATCTATTCAGACGTGTTGATTTTCGACTTCCTGAATATATTGTGAAATTGAATAATGCGACAAATGATTTTTCAATGATATTGACAAAGACAATAATGATTTATTAACAAAAAGTACACATATTTATAATACTTGGGAATCCTCAAATATGTCCGCAACATCTCGCAGTCAACTCAAATACCCAAACACGGAATTCTAAATCAAATTAAAAAAGGAAACATTAATTCTGACGTGGCCAGATACCGGGTAGCAAAATTACGTTTAAATTACTTTTACAACAAATGAAGAAATAAAAAGTAAGTTCAAACATAAATATTACAATTTAATTCCTCACTTTGCATAGAAATTGACCTCGGCTATTTGAAAACAGCAAGAATTCAAAATATCTGGGTTATTTTATTTACGTTGATTGTTGCCATTCGACGATACACAGATAACGTCGATTTCGGGTCCACGTACGTTAGTGTTTTATATATATAGATCTTTAGGCTGATAGCTTATTTATCGGTGGAGTGGTCGTTCACGGTAAGAAGGCGATTTGTCGCCAAATATGGTAACTTTCACCTTATGCGGATTTTCTTCATATCTGCCGTTTTTGTTATGGCAACCCTATCTGATGTTACGGAATTCGGCCGCCATCTTGATTTGGCGACAAAAATAAGTTGGCAACAAACGTCTTACCGTGAACGACCACTCCACCAAAAATATTACAGTCAAATAAACAGTAGCGGTATTTTTAGTTCATGGGTGAAAATATTATATCATGTTTCATGATTTAGAATGAAACAGCTTTAGCTAACAGTTATAAAATTCCAATTATAAACATTATTTTTGGTTTTCTAAAACGCATTTTTTCGTTAGTTAAGTTCTTTTGCGTTGAGCAACTAAGTAACTGATTGAATGCTATTGAAACCTTGGACTGTGAGCAACTTGTTAATGGGTTTTTTAGAAGACAAGTAAATACTTAAAATATTGAAACTGTATGAAGTTTTTCAAAACACGCATATTTATTTTTATTATCAAAGTAAGTAACTGTAAAGAAGTTTGATTTTGTGGTTTTTAGATTGAATTAGTTTATGTTTATAAATGTTTGTTTTAATAGTCTAAGATAAACAGTAAAACCTGTAATACAGTTGGGACTTGGGAAAAAATATGGTTAGACAGGTTTATCATTAGACAGGATCAATATACATAGGTTTAAATGCATGTATCAATTCATTGTATACAACTAAAATACTTTTTATTTGAGGTTTCCCAAAGACCCAGAACGTACAGATGCATGGATAAGCAGTGCATAATCATAAAGCGGTGCATAATAAGAAGTAAAATACCACAAGAAAATAAATATTTAGAATGGATGATTGGGCCAAAAGTGTGTGTATTTCAATGTATGCAGGAAATCAATAAAATGAATTTCAATGTTTAATTGTGGAAACCAATTTGGATACAATTTATAAAAACAAGAATGAAAGATACTGAGTTTTCTGTTTCTTTATTGTAATTATATTATAGCATATTCAATCAAAAAATGTAAAAACAAACGGGAAAATGGTAGTTAATTCTTTTTATATATCATACTTAAATTATCAGTTAAAAAACAAAATATTACCAAATTTAGAAAATTTTCATTCATTTAACATCGTTTAGTTGCAAAATGAATGAACACATCTTAATATGAAAAAAAAAATGCGCCTTATAAAAAGTTTTTAACTACGCATGCGCGGTTGCCATCTTGGTGCCTTAAAACCACGGAAATATCGGCTTCAGTTAAACCGGTAGCGAAACATTGTTGTGGCACTTCCTTATCTTTCCTACTTCCATGGTATTTCTGGATTTTCAATACTTTTTGTTCACAGTAATTGTAATCAAGGTAAGTAATACTTTAATTAGTTTTAAAAACATTTTTAATCATTGTATGATAATTTTGGGAAACGCTTTTGTTTATTAATAACATCCGAGGCATTTATATGCAAACTCTGAACTATTCCATGCATTCTGAGTAACATTGGCACACTCTATTTTATCTCTTACCAAAAATTTAAAATCTAGAAAAATGTTAAATATGACATACATTTACATTTGTGAAATTGTGTATTTAACAATTGTGTGTTCCTTTATTAGAGAGTGATGGTTACATGTGATGAATAGGAATTAGAATTTATTTAAATTCAAACCTTTCAGCTCCGTGTAATTCCGCTTTAAATAAAATCAAGTTTATGTTTCTTGGAATAAAATATTGTAAATATTGTCAAAATAAATGTTATGTAATACATTTATCGAAAGGAACAATTAGAAAAATGTATGCACTCTCCCTTTTATCTTTTTTTTTCTGGTTCGTAGTAGCCCAGTTGGAAGAAAAACGATTTAGAAACCGGAGGGTTGCGAGTTTGAAACTTATTCTAAAAAAATATGCTATGGCCGTGGTGCGGAATTTCGGAGAGTGGGGTGCTTGCTCAAGTGTTGACCTCGTCATCTGACCGTGTTTCAAAATTACCAGATATGGTGGTCTAAGGATCTTTCCGAGATTAATCGCGGATCGTCACCAATAGCCCACTGTTTGTTCCAGTAGGTTATTAAGTATCTACGTACCTTCCTAATTGTTTTTTGTTCTTTAACTTTGCTTGAGTCATTTTCAGTTCTTCTTTAAATTAAAATTCGAATGTGTATGTGTGTTACACTATTAACTTTACCTATCCAGAAATATAGTTCGATGTTTTTCTGTTATTATTTGTGTAGCTTGTAACTTTATTATTCGTGTAGCTTGTAAGTGGGCCGAGTGGTGTGCCTGTCAGCACAACGAAACAGCCTAATTTACAAATAACGCGTTTATTTCACAAATAATATATATACATTATAGTACAATAGAGATTTGCTTCCCTATGTCGTGGGTGCTGCAAAACAAGCAAAAACTCTACTGTCGTGGCCCTATAAAAGAGCACCACAATACAAAACCCTCTGATCAGCTCTAGCTCTGCAACAGATCTTTCTATGACACCAGATTTTTCATTGAGTCAGCTAAAAATCACTTGCACTCAAAACAAAAGGGACGGCTGTTGAAGACCATCGGCGCGACGCTAGCAGATGTTTCAGGAATTTTCAGCCAAAAGTCAGTGGTGGTATTAGAGATGTTACAAGCTATCTTGTTCCTAACTTTCCGAATACAAATATTAAAGAACCAACGAAGAAATCGAAACCGAAGTAAACGCAGACAGCTGTTGCTGCACTAAAATTTAAAACAACCAAACGTTCACGAAAACGATGGTCGAATTGTTTCAAAAACTTTTAATTCTCGTTAATTGCAGCGAAATAGGAAATTGTATGGCTTACTAGCAGAAATACCCGGCTTTGCTCGAGTTGAATTTATAATACGTTGATTGACAAGTCTTAATCAATTATTTTTCACAAAAGAATGTTAGCATCATTTAAGTGTACGGGGGTAAAATTTTATTAACAATTTAACTTCGCCATCGCTTCTACAATTTACTTAGGACGCAAATATGCATATATGTTGTATCCAACCATATAATCCATTTCATATTCGTCACACTTTTGCTGAAGTTGATTTTAAGTTTTCGAGTGACTACGAATTTTCCCGTGCATTCAATTTCAGTAAAAATGGCGAATTTTCCGTGGATTGTCTTGCATTTAGTTTTCCTATGAATATGTTGCTATTCTTTCATCTAGTAAACGATATTTTCGAATTTCATCATAAATATGAGCAGATAGTAAATTAAATTGTTACAGCATTCGTTACTAATTTAGTTTGAAGCAAACGCAATTTTTCTTGAATATTCCATTCAGCGCAGGTGGAACAACGGAACTTCTGTTAGATATTTTAAGCAGAGTTGACGTTTGTCTGTTCTCTACACTAATCCACCTTTTGACCAATCCACACATTTGGTACACTTATATTTTAGAACCTTGCGGATATGATAGGCTACATATTAACCCGCGTTCTATTTGTCCAAGGGGCCTAAAAATTTACGGCATTCGTGACTAATTTAATTTCAAGTAAATGCACTTTTCCAGAAAATTCCATTTAGTGACATATGGAATAAAAGAGCTTTTGTTTGAAATACATGTCATCAGAGTAGACTAATTAAACCCAATCGGTAACGATTTTTTAATAAACAGAAGGTTGATTTTACAGCGTTTTTGCAAAAAGAAAATCACTTTCAACGAACGATGCATATGCATCTAAGTTGAGTAAGAACAGCTTCAATAAATAGAGTAATCAAACTCGACTTTCTGCCTCTCGAGACATGAAATTTCGATTTTTCAAAATTACTTAGTGTGATATTATTCCAAGATCAACAAAGTCTTGTTAAAAATTCCCGTTTCTCCAACACACATACAGTTTTAAATTGAACCCTTATGGTACTTTTTAAGATCAGAAATTTGGTTTCTAAATGGAAAGCAATTTATCTATTTAGAATGATAGATGTAGTTACTTGACTATGGAGTACAGCTTTCAATAACACCCATGAAGCACAAAAAACAAACGAAATTTAATTTATTTTAATCGTCTTTCAATGAAAAGCTATATTAAAATTTTGAAATATATTTTGAACTACAAAGTATGACTACCAGTTTCAATTTAACGTAACCCATCTTATTTTAAGGTTATTTTTGAAATTTTTTTATGTCATTTTGAAATAACAAATTACACACTTAAAAATATTTTGATTTGAAAATTTTATTTATTATTTTTATCTACACACTATTACGTATTCAACCAAAGATTTAAAGAAAGTTAATGGAAATATACATATACCACGACAAAATTACTATGTCTAGAGATATTTTGCAAGTAATAAATAAATAAAAGTCAACTCCTAAATAATATCTCTGGAATAGGTAATATACCGGAACACATAATGGAAACAGAAATAAAATTTCGATCCTTAAAATAGGCAGAATTCTGAAAAAATAATATCTGTTCTAGAGTGTTGAGTTTTGACTTCCTGAATATATTCTGAAGTAAAACAATTCGACAAAAACTTGAACAATATTGTTAAAGACGATGATTTATAAGCAAAAAAGAACACATATTTATAATACTTGGGAATCCTCATATATGACACAACCATCTCATTTTCAACTCAAATACCCCCCAAAAAATAATTATAAATCAAATTAAAAAATTAAACAGTAATTCCGAGGTTGCCAGATACCGAGTAGCAAAATTACGCTTTTATGATCAATGAGTTTATCGTTTGGGCTTTTCGTGCTCTATTAAAAAATTTAAGTAAATATAAAATTAAATGTTCTAAATATTCTTTCTTCATCAATCAAATATTTATAAATATTATTTTGATCATGGGAAGAAGTAAAAATTCAGTTCAAACATGAACATTATAATTTAATTTGTTTTAAGAAAATTGCTTTTCGATCAACACTGGTAAAGCAATCTGAGATGCGTACAGCAATCGTTTTATACTCAATGTTATTTTTATGGCGATTTCAAATTGGCTTTTGGATTAGGCCTTAGGTCAATTTTAGGCCTATTAGGATTCGAATTTTTCAAAATCCTTTCTTAGTGCACCCCTACGGTATAAGAAGAATCACACTGCAAAATTTCAGCTTCCTAGGACTTGTAGTTCTTGAGATACAGTGAGTGAGTGGTATTTTGAATTTTATATATATAAGTGGTATTTGAATTTTATATATATAAGTGGTATTTGAATTTTATGTAAATAGATTTTTCGGATTCCAGTGAACATTATTTGAATAGACGCTGTTTCGGAAGTAGTCCAATACTCCGAGCATATAGATATGAACTGAAATGATTTCAGGTATTCAATGCAACTTTTACGAAATACAAAAAATCATTTGGGGCCAATTTTTGGTGTTGCCACAGTGGACTTTTCAATTTCAAAATCCTTTTATAAATTTATTTAAGTACATATCATTATACGTTCATTACTATTACTATTTTGCTATTTGTATACAATTCAGAACAATAAAAGTTATTACCCGTATTTTTCGATATTATAAGCAAAATATATATGACTATTTCAGTAACCACACTAATTTTCTGCATTTTTACAAAAGAAAAATTAGTATCCCAGGTTGTGTCTAAAACAAGCTGTCGAAAGTTCTTTTAATAACTTGACCTTTCTTTTCGAAATTAGTTTGTGTCTTATGGTTGCCTTTAAATTTTTTGATTAAAATTTCGGTTTTTTTTCTATTTTTTCCCCGTCTAAATATGATTTCCTGATTTTTTTTTTTTTGGTCTATGGTATGGTTTTTTTCTTCCATTTGAAAAGTCCAATTCATCTAAGTTAATATAATTTTTTAATACCTTTTTGACATTTTTATAATTTCTACAACCTACTTTGGACACGCATCCTGTACACGCATTCCCAACCATGTCATACATTTCATAAATATCGAACCCCTGCTAAATGTTCAAACTGACAAAAGGTGACAAACACTAATGTAACTACAACAAAAGACGATTTAATGGGAGGTTTAGGAACACTAGGTCTGTTTTTAAAAACGAATACGTTTTTTCTTGAAAATTCCATTTTGAGGCACGTGCTAAAATAAACGAACAGGTTTTTAAACCGGATGTTTTCAATACAGACGAATCAAAGCTAACCTATTAGCATTTTTTAATGGTAAATCAAATCCTAAAATAAGCGAAAAAAAAAACGACTACAGCTTTGATTGACACGAAATACGCCAGGAAAGTAGCAAATAGGTATATCCATGAAACAAAACAAAGAATTAAATACAAAGATGAAAACAATATTGAATTTTCATAAGTTATAAGATGAAGCCATATTGGAGTTATTAACAAATTAATGTTTAAATCCAAAACAAATAAACAAAACCGACATTAATAGGGTATGTGACCAACCTTCATCCTCATAGTTTCCTCATACAAGTGACCATACTTTCCATGAGGTGATCTACCACCCCAGAGTCAAGTAATCGCCTCTCCTCTTGTAGAGCAGTTTGCAACTCTGTGAGAGTAGCTGGTGGGTGGAAACGTGCAGGCACAACACGGTCGAAGGCATTCCAAAAAATTTCAATGGGATTACGGTCGGGTGAGTACGCCGGCCAAAACCATATGCGCAAGCCCCTCCTCACTCTCCAGGTAGTCGTTAACGATGCCAGCTCTATGGGCACACGCATTATCATCCAATAAAACGTAAGAAGGACCAACTGCTGCATCATACAATCTCACAGTGGGTTCTAGGACTTCATCCCGATATCGAACAGCAGTCACAGAACCCCGTCTATAGATGTGCAGGTCGGTGCGATATCTCAACAAAATCCCGGCCCACACCATGATGCTTCCACCTCAGAATGCGTGATGCTCGATGATGTTCTGGGGCCAATTGCGTCTGCCTTGCTCTCTCCAGACCCTTACACGTTTGTTATCTGGCTCCAGAGAAAATCTCGACTCGTCCGTGAACATAACGTTAGCCCAATCAGACGCCGTCCAATTCACATGTTGCCGACACCACTTAAATCGTGCTCCTATGGACTGGGCGGATAGAGAAACACAAACTTGTGGTACTCGGGCGTACAATTCATTCATGTGTAGCCTTCGGCCCACAATAGTGGCGGATATCGTCTTACCAATGGACGCTGCAACCATATATGTCACACGTGTGGAGGGTGCTCGACGATTCCGATTCGCTACAACAGCAGTATATCGACCTTCCACTAGGGTCGTAACCCTTGGGTGGCACAGGTCTTCGGGCAACTGTTTGGCTTGTTTGGAATTGCTTCCATAATCGTGAAATGACGAATTGATGAACGCCGAAGAAAAGAGCAACATCAGTGATTGATTGCCCTGCTTCATGGCGTTCCACAGAACACCAGGGCTCACTATCTGCAATTGGGCTTTTGGAAGCTATAGAAATACGCCTGTCTTGAAAACTAATCGTACGAAAGTTCTGTACACTTTTTATCAGCACTTACATGTAACACCGCTAACCCTTCGCATTGCTGGCTTCTTATACGACTGCCTTCTTTGCATATTTCTCTACACGAAACCGTGATTGGCTGTTACATAATCCATTTGCATATTTCCATCTAACTTTGCAACAAATTGCAGCCTCTCAAATTCAGATTGGCTTCTGGAAATTAACATTTTCCACTCCGTGCGGAACATTTGGCAGTGAGTGTACATCGAACGTAGTATCCGCTGAAGAGAATCTCGTCAGCTTTCGATAAACACTGAATTGAAGTACTGATTTTCTCTTTCTTTCATTTGCCCTCAGTGTCGCATCTCTTCTATGTCTGTACGGACTTCACGGTCCCGATGCACCCTAGTGGTCTTTTCTTCTCCCACGGGGTTTACTGTCTTTAGGGTGTCGTGCTCCCGAGATGTGCCAAGCAATCTTTTTCTTTCATCCCACTACACCTGTTACCCCATCCCTCTTATTTTCATTCAAATTTTTTAATGACGTCTTGTATTCGGCAAAGCTTGGTGAAATACAGCCCTTACTTCTTAAAAATACATGCATACCGACAAAGCCTACCTAATTTTTTAGTTTCGTGCCCTTCAAAGAGTAACGGTGTTTGAAAAATAAATGCAACTTGTTTCACAAGGAAATCCCAGCAAGGAATTCTTAGAAACGGTTAAATAATGCCAATACACATTCCGCTGAAGTAACACCACTTGAATTACTAAAAATTCATAGCGGCTGTACATAAGTAAACGCTTAATTTTCTCTCATTGCCATCCGCTGTGGCAATAGCATTTGAGATGCAAAGGTCGTTTCCTCATAAAACTCCAATACCTCACGTTCCAGCTCAGAATTTCCTATTCGACGGCGACAAACTGCTTCGGACATGCGTGGTACGACATCCCGACTAACTACTTAAATTATCTCGCGTTAGAACAAAAGCAATGGCGATATATCTCGCGTGATTCAATTTCCCTAGTCCTGAATAGGGATTATGCTAATTTGAAGACATCCTATTTGGACCAGAGCCAGGAATGAAAACAAGGAGAGATTAACAGAACTTTGCATCCGGCATCAGTAACTCCTGCTTCTTTTAAACTAAACGACCGGTTTTTTTTTCTCCAATTCGGCATTCCCTGCTGCCTTAAGTTCGCGTGTGTAACAGGTTGCTGAAATCGCTTTCCAGTCGGGAAGGAAAGAGGGAAATGGATGAAAGGGGTAGAGACAAACTCAGGTGACGCGACGGTGACGGGTTGAATTGTGTAAAAGTTGAGAAACGTCGGAATCCCACATCGCAACTCTTGACATTGAACCTCATTTCCATAATGGATGCCGCAATCGCGGCAAGTCACGTGACTCGCCGATTTACGAGAAGAGTCGTGAGGTTTGTTTTGGTGTTGTCAAATGAACGGAATTGCTTACGTTTAAGAATGTGGGGAAGCGAAAAACAGCAGCCCCATTGCGTAGCGTAAAATAACAGTAGCATAGAGTAAAATAAAGGTACCTTAGTGTGTAGTAAAAAAACGGCAGCATAACGTAGAGTGAAATAACAGCAGCCTAATAAAAAATAAATAACAGTTGCATATAGTAGAGTAAATTAACAGTAGCATATAGTAGTGTAAAATAATGGTAGCATAGCGTGGAGTAAAATAACTGTAGCATAGAGTAGAGTAAAATAATGGTAGCATAGCGTGGAGCAAAATAACGGTAGAATAGAGTACAGTAAAATAACGGCAGCATATAGTAGAGTAAAATAACGATAGCATAACGTTCCGTTGATAACTGTGTTTGCCGGGATTGGATAGAAAGCAATAAAAGAGAGAGAGAGAGACCAAATCTAGAGAGAAAAACCTGCTTGAGAAAGCGGAGCTGTGGTAGACCGGTTGGAAGAGTAACGGATAAGCAACTGGAGGATTGCTAGTTCTAATGCAACCGAAGATAGCCGAGTTCAAAGGGGGCTGGTGCACGTTAAACCTGGTGTGAAAGTTGGGAGAGTGGGGTGCCATTCCAGATGCTGAACTCACCTTCTCTGATCTTGGCTTTTTAAGGTACCATTGAATTTTAAATTTTTTATGAGAGATACCGGGTTTCTAGCTTCAATAGCCACTTGACTACTGGACCGGATTTGTAGTGATCACGTACGTCATGGTATTGTGTTGGATGAAGATGCTTTGGCCTGAAGAATTAGATTAAAAGGTTGCGAGATCACCCTAGATACTTTATGAGTACATCGTAAAACGAAAACAATGAAGGCGCTACTTGTTTCAATTACTTCTTCTTTTTGTAATATGCTCCCCCTACCGTCCACAAATGTTTTCCAATTCTCTTCTTTCTTCAAAAAAAAAAAAAAAACGTATTCATTGACAATACGTACATTTATGTCATACATCTAGGAACAGTCGGTAAAAAAAGAATCCAAACAACTCTTGCGATTTCTTTCCTATAGTAGGGCAAACAAACCAAGTGTCACGACTTGTGTGAACGAGTGTCTATTATAGATGAATAGGGGCCCGCCTCCTGCTCGCTGACGCTCGCTATCCCCCGGAGGATAGCTTCACAATCCCCATTGGTTTGCTGCGCGAACGAATGCTCGCTTCGCTCGCATCAATGAAAACATGTGTCCTAGCAGAAGGGATTGTTTACAAAACATGATATACCAAAAAAATATTTTCAAATATAAATTTGCTGAGCAAACAGAAAAGTTATACAGTACCTCTGAAATCAGAACTTCAACAGTTTGGAATTCAAATGAAAACTTTAAGCAAATTTTGATTCGAAATGTGAGAACTGCTTTGGAAATAGAATACCCAGCATGTTGTTTGTAAGCTGGGTACAGCTACACTCTACGTTTATGAGTGATGGTAACGGCTTGGCGATTGTCTTGGCGCACTTCTAGTAGCGAGTTACGATAAATTAAGGCAACCCATCTTTCGCTACGGTTGTTGTGGTTTTCATGGCAACCTCGGCAAACGGAAACTTTTAATTTTCATTTTGAATATTCTAGAAAGTTCTTCCAAAATCCGTTAAACTTGGTTGATCTCATTGGTTCGTTTGAAATTTTTTCTTTCCTCCATTGGTTATTTTGTTTTTAAAATATTTGATCGCATTGGTCCTTTTAAATCGTTTTCTGTGATACCATTGGTTCATTTATTTGTATTTTGACAGTTGTGGAATTTTTATTTTACTATAATAGTTTTCACAAAAGGATTAACAGTTTTTTTTTTTTTTTTTTTTTTTGACCAATTTCGTTTTTATTATTTTTTTACGAAAGAATTCTGACTTTTATCAGGTTGTATTATGTCCTGCTTTTTTTTTAATCCAACCACAGACAGTCATATACAAAGAGGGCTAATGCATGTTAATTCTTTCGTGGCCTCAATTTTCCTCACGTTGGTTTGGGTATGGATGTTGGGAGAATGGAGTGCCATCTCAGGTGCTGTCCTCGCCATCTGACAGTGGCTCAAAATAACGAGGTGCTGTCCTCGAAGCGTTCCTTTCGGGATTGATCCCGGACCATCGCCAATAGTCCGTTGTGTTCCGCCAGTGTGACGTTAATTAAAATACCTTACCCGTGAAACAACCAAATATATCTGACTAATTCAGTCATGGTGGATCGACGTAACGTCGCACACTTGAACAACATACACAACCTTACAATATTGGACCGGACAGCAAGATGTGATAGTATAAGGGAAAGAATACATGCTTTAATAGGGAGATGGTTCCCCACGTGTTGCAATGACACTAGCAACCCTTCTGGGCATACATTCAACAAGATTTTGATACGCAGCTATGGGTATTTCCTGCTGCAAGAATGTCGTCAGCTCGGCTGTCGATTTCGGACAGTGTTCCTTCGTCTGTAAACGTCGCTCTAACTGGTCTCACAATGTTCTATGGGTTTAGGATAGGACTCTGAGCGGTCCAGGGAAGACTTCTTATACCATATCTCGATACCACTGCTTGACAGAGGCTGCAACATAACATGGAGCATTGTCGTTCTTTAAGTATCATTTGTCCATTCATAAAAATAACCTGATTGTCCAAAATGTTCATGTAGGCGTCGGCGTTCAATTGACCAGGAACAACATGCAAAGGTCCCAGGCCATAACACGGAAAACAACCCCATACAAGTAGTCGGATGTTATCCAAATCCGCTGGCGTACGGTCCATTATTGTACGGTAGTGCATATTGTACGCAAATTTGAGTGGAGTAAATTTAAGATGGAACTTACCGTTATATTGGAAGAGTATTAATGCTTGAAATATCCCAACCGCTGAAATTAAAAATTCTTTGTAGCATTAGCTGGAGGTAGAGGTTGCCTACTTTCCAAGGTGAAGCTATTGCAAAATTTATTGCACCTGTTAACAGTTTGTTGAAAATAGAGTTTTTTTTAAATGCCATATAAATAAAAGCTGTTGAATCGACCTATCATTTGCAATCGTTTACCTTTGCTTTGTCTGTGCTGAAAACACTTAATTTTTAAAGATATTTTTATTTCACGTGCCATTAAACGGAATTTTAATGCGTTCTCTTGAAATAAATTAGTTATGAATCAAATTTATCTGTCATCCTCCTGATGATGGAATTATTGCATCTCTTGCGCAAGAGTTCTTCAAGTCAAAAATATTAATAGGAAAACTGTTTGTGAATGCAAGGCCATTTGCCGTAGATTCGCCATTTTTGCAATTTGAATTAAAGCAATTTTACTGTTTTGAATAATTTGATTCTTAGTCACTTCAAAACTCAAAATGAACTATTTGTATTAGTCACATTAATATCCTCTTCTGTAGTTTTGTCTTCCACCAGTGATGCGATGTATGAATTATATGAATAGATATTAAGCGACGTTAGAAATTATTTTCGAACATTAAATGACGTTTGCACTTTTCTATGAAAGAAAAAAGTGAAAAACTGGTCACTTCCACCCCTTTTTATTTTTCCATTTAACCAATATTCAACCCCCACAGTACAAATCTGTCCCTTTGAACTGGTTTAACCAGCCCGCTTAAAGACATAGCGCGCTCTCAACAGGTTTTAACCAGAAAGTATATATATGGCCCTCCGGGCAGGTTTAACCACAACGAAGTTTAGATAATAGATATGGCCCTCCGTACAGGTATAAACAGGCCGCAGTACAATGGCCCTCCGGACAGGTTTAGCCACAACGAAGTATAGATAGGGCCCTCCTGACAGGTTTAACCAGCCCGCAGCACAGATATCGCGCTCTGAACAGATTTTAACTAGATTTCAGTACAGATATGGCCCTTCGGGAAGATTTAACCAGAACTCAGTACAGGTATTGCTCTCCGGGCAGGTTTAACCACAACGAAGTATAGATAATAGATATGGCCCTCCGGACAGGTGTAACCAGCCCGCAGTACAGATATGACGCTTTGAACAGATTTAACCAGAATTCAGTACAGATATGGCCCTCCGGTGGACAGGTTTAACTATCCCGCAGTACAGACTTGGCGCTCTGAACTGATTTTAACTTGACCTCAGTACAGAAATGTCCCTCCGGGCAGGTTTAACCACAGCGCAGTATGGATATGGCACTCCGAACAGATTTACAGATGTAGTACTTTTAACCTGCAGTACAGTTAACCTTCTGGAGAGGTTTAACCTGAACGCGGTAAGGATAAGGCCTGAATAGTTTTAACGGAGTAATGAATTAGGAAGCAGAGTGTTACGAGTTCGAAATTAGTTTCATCCAAAAACCATCGAGTACGTGGATGCACGTTAAATCTACCATCGCCTCACGTTGTCTTTGATGTGAAAGTTTGGAGAGTGTGGTGCAGGCTCAAGTGTTGACTTCGTCATTTGACCTTGGTTCAAAATTACGATATGTCCTCGGATCTTTCCCTTACGTCGCCAACAGTCCGTTCTCTTGCTCCATTGCAACGTAAATTAAGTAAGTAATTTCCTACCGATTTGATTTTAAAAAGCAGCGAGGAGTTTATGATAAATCAAAGTTTCTATTGGGTTAATGCAAAAGTTTGTCCTATTTTTTAAATGAAAATTGAAGAATTATTTTATTGACTAAAAATTACACTGAATCAATATACGTAGGTTGTCCAATAAGTAATAAGACTAATAATACTGTCGCGAAACCACTCATCATAATATTAATTTCTGTGGAATAATGAAATGTTGCTGGTCCGTCCTAACAAAAAAAAGTCCATTGATGGTGTATAAGAGTAACGCCTCCTATAACAAAAGGTCAAACCACGATTCTGTGACGTCATGGATGAAGTCCAACGATCTCCGCGATTATTACATTACACATTTGTTTATTTTCTTAATGTCTACGGATTGTACCGTATCGACGAAAAAGTAAAACCACTTCCTGGTTAAAATACTTATATTAAGAATTTAAGTTTTTACAGAATATGTACAGCTACAGTTTTATAATTAAAGACGATGTCTATCACCGATACAATACAGCCTCCTAAAGATAAAAGCTCCTCCAATCGTCTCCGGCTAGCAACAGCCTCTCTCCAAAAAATTTTCTCTTCCCAGCCCGCCTCCTCCAGTCGTCACTTCCGCAGTCGGACCAGGGGGTGGACTTCCGGAACGATTCCCGTTGTGAGCCCCCACGGTTCTCGATAATGATTCTGTATCTTCAAGACGTTACAGACTCCTCAACTCCAAGAAAACTTTTCTGCAGATCTCGATCGAATAAAAGTCCCGAAAAGAGAATGAAAAGTAATGAGCATAAGTGCTCACACAAACGAGCCTGTACCAACTTACCATACTGAATCAGTGCATCACCAAATTCAGGGTACTGACACAATTTTTACATAACAAAATTAAATGTTAGAAAGTATACAAATTACACAAAACAAAAATAAAAGATACCTAAGACATAATTACTTAATTATATTTACTTAAGAGTGTGTGTGCTAGGTGTGTAACCGTAAAGGGAAAAGGCTTCACTCATGACAGTTTCCCTAGGGTTAGAATCAACGCTTTCAATTCTATAACACCTGCATACTCCGAGTTTCAGAGTGTTTTTCTTGTGTCTGTGGAAATGTTTTTTGGCAGTCACCTTGTTATTCTGATTCGATTCATTTGCAATCTGTCGAACGAATTTCTTGTGTCCAGTTGGAACCATGGGCACAAGTTGCCCGCAGCTTGCTTCTCTAGTTCTAGGCTGAGGACAAGCAAAAAGCGGTACACGCATGTGGAGATCGGAAGATAAATAAGGTATATCTAGAGAGACAATGTGCGGTGCATTTCTGTAAGGACCTACACTTGTGGGTAGTGTAACAAGTGTCTGAACTCACTGGGGTGAAAGTGAAGTGACATGCAAACACAAGTTAGTTTGTGCTGCAACAATATGTAAGACATGACCAGTCACAATTCCTAGGCCGGTGCTGCCTATTGGAATCGTTGTGGGATCAGTTTCATCTTCATCTTCAATTTCTGAAGAAGCCTCAACGCAGTTTTCGGTCAATTCCATTTCCCATGGCAGTTCCATGCAACCATTTCTCCCAGAACCCTTAAGTATATCCTGTATTTCTTCTATTTCATCATCACTGGCGTCTTTGCAGTCAACGAATTCCAAATCATAATTGATAACTTCTTCACTTTCCTCTTCGTCTTCTTTTATTTCTTCCACTTGTTGAGCCATTTGTCTGAGCATGTGGTTGAATGGTGCGCACCTGATGTGGCACATCATCCACCTTCATCTTTTCTAGAAGTGTATCTGTTCCATTCCCCAGCAAATGTATTTCTTTGTCAGAGGGATTACAGGCAACTACGACTTTGGTTATTACTTGCCCGAACATTCCTTGTAGCTCCACCTCTGCTAAAGGCAAATAGATTGGAGTTTTGTCAACGGCTTCTCTTTCCTCTTGTTTTTCTCTTTCTAAAATCTTCTCCTTCTGCATTTCAACGAACGTTTGGGAATCAATATTAAAGATTTTAAAGTTCTTCACAAGATTCCATCTCATTTGGCGGGAAAGAAAACAAATCGCCTTCGTCAATATCTATCTCAGCTTCAAACTCTGGAACTGAAATTACTTCTTCCTTTTTTTCTTCCTCTTGATTTTTTCTTTCTAACCCTTTCTCCTTCTGCATTTCAAATTCCCGTAATTTGGTTTCATACTGGTACTTTCTCTTTTCTGCCTCTTCTCGAGCAGCTTTCAGTCTCTCTCCGGCTAGTTCCCACTCTTTTTCGCAAGATCTTTTCATTCCTCCCAACCTCTCATCGGCTTCTATACGAGCCCATATCCGTCGCATAAATTCCCGCGCCCTTTCAGCACTTTCCTGCCTCCAAACAGCTTCTTTCAACCTTCGTCTAGATTCCTCTCATTCCTGTCTTTCATTAATAAGAGATATCATTAAATCTTCCACATGTTTTGCATCGTATAATTTAGAACCTTCTATTATTTTTTTCAAGTGAATCATTTTAGCATCTGGAGAAACCTCTTCTCCTAATTCAATTGCCAAAATTTCCATCTCCTCCTTTCTAGATCTCCCAAGAAATGACATAGTGATCCCAGTGTAAACACAATCAAATAATTCTTACGGCATACAATTGTTTAACAACTCTTTTAAGAACACAATTCTAAAATAACCTAGAAATCACACTCTTAAAGCACACAAAATAGAATACACAAAACACTGAAAATCAGTTATTAAAATAATACTATTATGTTATCAAATACTATCGGTTAACTCAGATAAAACAAATCAATTCTACTTTCGATTTGAATCAGATTAAGGAACCAAATGTATTTCATTAAATTTTCACAGTAATTTGTTATACATTCTTTTAAAAAGAAGTAATTAAATTCTATACTTGCTCAAATAAATTACCAAACGATAATAACACATACAAATGATAATTAAACATAAAACTCGATAATATCGTAGTTTAAAAGCACTTTCGTATTCATGTGTAACTACAACTGTTCAGTGCAATACCCCTACACTAAAGCAAAACTAGAATTTTTCCAAAATTATCCACAAAAATTTCACACTAAATACATCAAAATTGATTTCACTAATGATAACAATTTAAAAAAATGATTCTTGAATTAGAAACATAAACCTTTTAAGTATAATACACACAACTTGTTATCAAAATATCCTTCTAATATGAGTATTACACAACGATATATCAATTTTTCTCAAATAACAATATGGTATAAAACAACCACACACACAAAAAATCAGAACTGATATTATATCTACGTCAGAATGACTTAATTGCTAGTCAGGATTGACTTAACACAAACCAAAATTTGAAACAAGATGCTTCAAAACACACTCAAGTCTGGCGACTTCTACAATGAAAATGGAAAACGGGATGTTTCCAACCTAAATGAGTCAGGTTGACTTAAACTAACACTTGAAACAGGTTGTTTCAAAACACAAAGTCTGACGACTTCTAAAAGGAAAATGGAAACGGGACGTTTCCAAACTAAACAAGTCAGGTTGACTTAACTAAAACATGAAACAGGATGTTTCAAAACACAGAAAACTCTGTAACAAATGCATTTTCGGTGTGCAACGATTCTTACAATTGCAATGAAATTCTGGTAAGTTGGCACTTACCCTTTTAAAACAGCCACACATCAGATGCGCTGGTGGTCGTCAATATCCAGGTTCCACACGAACATTCCAAAAGACGCTGGCGGTCTTATCACCTTCAAATGTAGCTAGAAAATATAATGCGGAATTCGCATCCCACCGCTGCCACCACTCAGGCAGGTCTGTACCGTATCGACGAAAAAGTAAAACCACTTCCTGGTTAAAATACTTATATATTAAGAATTGAAGTTTTTACAGAATATGTACAGCTACAGTTTTATAATTAAAGACGATGTCCATCACCGATACAATACAGCCCCCTAAAGATAAAAGCTCCTCCAATCGTCTCCGGCTAGCAACAGCCTCTCTCCAAAAAATTTTCTCTTCCCAGCCCGCCTCCTCCAGTCGTCACTTCCGCAGTCGGACCAGGGGGTGGACTTCCGGAACGATTCCCGTTGTGAGCTCCCACGATTCTCGATAATGATTCTGTATCTTCAAGACCTTACAGGATATATTCCCGTGTTTAAATCAACAAAATATTCAGAATTTAAGTAATTTAAAAATCGCTTGATTTTTTTAAAGTCTGCAAATTTTTTAAGTTTACTACAACTCATAAAATATAACTGTTGAAATGAAATTATTGAAATTTTTTATTCTATAACTTATAAATTAATGCACATGTCCCATTTTACTTCTTAAAATTCTAATAATAATGCTTTGTTATTGGTATAATCAGTATAAAAATTAATTTAAAGGCTTTATTTTCAAAATAAATGACAAACAATCAGTTTCTTTACAAAAAGTTATATTTTTATTATCCTTTAACAAGAAATTAATACATGAGGATTCACATCCAATCCTACAAATAACATAGCATATTATCAATATTTATATTTAATCAATATAATTCATCAGTATAAGTTTAAACACATGACATTTGTAATACATAATTATATAAGACATGACAATTAATAATAAAAATGCTTTGAACAGAAAAAGGCCTAATTTCACAATTTTAAATACAATAATGTTACAAAACTAATTAGAAACAACTTCGAGCAATTTGACACTACATTTCATTTTTAGTTCTTTATACCATGTATAATTTGTGCATACATTCCACTGCAAATGTTAGATCGATAAAAATAATTTTCTAATAAACGAATTAATGTATCAGAATAAAGGTTTTGTTATATGCAATTTTATTTTTTATTTATTGTTCTTCAAACAAGAGCTGAATATACATACGACTCCCATTAAATATTACATATCCACTAAGCATCATAGGGCAATATAAGTTTTTCTTTCAAATAAGTGTGAAAACTACATTCTACCATATAATAAAATTATACAAAACAATGAGTGATTCCAATTTCATTATCAGGAAATAAAGAGATAGAAATATCAAGACTCTAATATTCTCAATTTGTAAGTGTTTGCAGTTTTCACGTTTTGATTTACGTTAAGCATCCAATCCATCACAAGCATTTTTTACTTCACAGAAATTTTTTAATAATATATTCGTTGATGCCCAAATAATATGTTTCGTGGCATGGTCAGCATTATAATTTTGTGGACAATCATTAACTCCAAATATATTTCTTAGGTGAGAGTATATTTAAGGAATTATGAAGTACAAATAACTGTTGATTATCAACTTTTAAAACTTCATTTTCATATTCACCCAACAATTTTAATAAAACAAGATAATTATGAGCTATCACGCAAACACAAAAGAGTGGAATATTTATCCACACTGCTTTGAGATGCACAAAATGATAGTTCCGTTAAGCAATTGAAGTTGAACTTTGATTTATAAACCTCAGCAAATTCTAAACTCTGCTGCTGATGTTTCTTGTTCTTTCCTAAAAAAAAAACAAAATTAAAATATTGCACAAATCAATATTTTTTTAAATCAAATTTGCTTGCATTTCAAAATAATAGCAGTAATGTGTTGTTTCCAAACAATTACTATTATGATTATAACTGCTTCTCAGCAAAATCATTTTAATTATACATTGTTTCTTAAATTTTTAAACGTTATTCAAAGTATAGTTTTTATTATTTGTTTAAAATTATTGTATTTAAACGATAAAATTAACTCAAACTATTAAATTATTTTATTTGTATTTTGTACAGATATATAGTATTTGTATTAATTGTGTACATGATCATTATTAAATACAGTAATTGAGCACATGATTATTTAATTTTACTGTCACATAATTTCCATATTTTATGTAAATAATTAAATAATAATGAATTAGTCCAATAAATACTTTTATTAATGTTCATTTGTTTTAATCGTTATGTAATTCAGAATAAGTTTCTTAAAGCAATGTGAATTAAATTACTTACCCGATAATTGTTTTTCACAATAAGATCTCGAGAATCGCTGTCAGCCATTTCTTTCGTAAACTTGAGTCTGTTTGAAACTCATAAACAGTTTTTTTTTGTATATATCTTCAGAGTTATTACTGCCTCTACAAAAGGGGACAACACACTTATAAGGCATTACTAATGTGTTATGAAATTCAAAACAGTAACTATTTAGTAACTATTTAATGTAGTAACTGATGGTTAATGTTCAGCAAACTATAAGTATCAAGCCAAAACACATTCAGCAGCTGCAACGAAAATTCTGAAGATTTATTCGGGACGCGCCAATTTGCCAGTCTTTTTAAACCTTTCCTATTTGCATTAGTGTTAGGAGGTAGGAAAGTATATCGCCCAAAGAGATAAATTTTCAATACGGAAAACTATAGAGAAATGCAATTGGGCCTACATTCAGCACGTCATGGAAGCTCGCTGGTAACTAGGGATGCGACATCGATGTCGATGTTTTCAAAACATCGATGTTTAAAAAAAAACATCGATGTATTGGCGTCGATATCTTTGTAACATCGATGTTTTTACGTTGTCGATGTTTCATTTTTAAATGAAAAAAGAACCGTTAAAAATTTTTTAAAAATAACCAAGTAGCATAATTTGTGATCAAGCGTCACCCAAAGTGACCAAGGGTGAAGGGTCTGAAAAAAGCGATACGACATCAATGTCAATGTTTTCAAAACATTGATGTTTTATAAAAATCATCGATGTATTGGAGCCGATGTCGCATCACTAATTGCTAAACCAGTTTTAAAAAATGGAGAAAAAAGTTTAAATTCACTGAATTTTAAAAACATCGATGGATTGGAGGCGAAGTATTATCAACATCGATGTTTTAATTCGAACATCGATATTTTGCTGTCGATGTCGCATCAATAGTTGCTAAACCAGTTTTAAGAGATTGGGTAAAAAGGTTTGAATACACTGAATTTTAAAAACATCGATAGTTTATTATGCATTATCAACATTGATGTTCTAATTTTGAACATCAAAGTTTCAAAACACAGATGTTTTGTTGTCGATGTAGCATCACTAGTTGCTTAACCAGTTTTAAAAAATGGGGGAAAAAGTTTAAATATACTTAATTTTAAAAACATCGTTGTTTTTGTTGCGATGTATTATAATCATCGATGTTTTAATTTTGAACATCGATGTTTTGCCGTCGATGTCGCATCCCTACTGGTAACCCGTCATCGGCCCTATAGTTATAGAAGGTGTTGATACGATCTGATGTGCCAGAGTGTCACGTGACTAAACGATAGCTTGTTTTGCCGCGCCTACGAGCCTTTGAATCTGCGATTAAATTTTGCGTTCGTTTGCAAAAATCGGCATCGGACACTTTTAGCAGGATACGCGAAACGTTCCACGATGAAGCCATGTCGAGGACAAGTGTTTTTCGCTGGCATAAAACTTATAAGAAGGAAGGCAAAATGTGGAAGATCTTCAAAGTGCATTACAGAAACAGTGATCAACACAGGAGCGACTACCATCAGGCATGTTGTCCTTAAAAACACTTGTCCTCGACATTGTTTCATCGTGGAAAGCTTCGCGTATCATGCTAAAATGTCCGATGCCGACACAAAATTTAATCGCATAACGCGGTTCAAAGGCGCGGCGAAACAAGCTAGCGTTTAGTCACGTGACACTCTGGCACATCAGCGGACCGGTACCGGTCCATGGATCAAATGGTACCGGGCCGCCCAGTGAACATTAAATTATTTCTATTTTATTTACTGTGGTGTATTTATCTCGGGTTTGTGCGATTCTTATCAATGAAATGTCCACTCAAATTAGGATGCGGTAAATCAGAACTTGAAATTTGTTCTGTTACTAGA
Source organism: Metellina segmentata (assembly GCA_947359465.1). NCBI lineage: Eukaryota > Metazoa > Arthropoda > Arachnida > Araneae > Tetragnathidae > Metellina > Metellina segmentata. The sequence goes on from OX375874.1 coordinate 124,612,443, forward strand.
GCTTCAATTATGATTTCTGAATTCCGTATGTCTCTATTTTCCAATTTTGACAAATGTGACAACTGTTTTCAAGTTGGCAGTAGCTGTATTTAAGCTGCACACTTAAAGCAAAACTAAAGTTGTGGGGACGGCGCGTGAACAGAGGCATTTTGGACATGTTTCAGACATTAGTGGGGATTTTAGGCGAGACTGAGCCTAAATATTCTTTCTCCCAGTTGGTGCACGATCACCTGTCTTTGCTTTTAAAAGAGCACAACAGATTCAACCACAAAAGACCCACGGACTAGTAAGGAATGAATCCGCGATCCATTTGTCAACAAATCAGGCGAATCTAGCATGTCTGTGCGAGAAAAAGATCAACTGCTGGAGATTGCAAATGAAGGCGGTCTTACAATTACGTTCGAGACAACAACTCTGCTGGTGTTCTGGATTAAAGTCATGGTGGAATACCCTGTGATTGCCACTACAGCACTTAAATCCCTATTGCCGTTTCCGACAACCTATCTGAAGCGGGGTTTTCTGTAGAGACAGCAACCAAAACAAAACAACGGTATAAACTGGACATAAGCAACACACTTCGGACGTCATTGTCTCCTATTACCCCCAGTTGAAACCGTCTCGTCGCAAAGAAACAAGTTTAGGGTTCTGATTGATTTAGCGTTCTAGTGAGTTAAAATATTAAATCACTTTATATTCATTTTTTGGTGTAACTATTTTATTTTGAAGGCATGTTTAAATACAATCAAATTAAAAATTTACATCAAAACAATCTAAAATATAAACAATCAACGCCCCCCCCCCCTCAGCGGGCCGCGTTAAAATTATCAAACGTTAATCCGGTCCGCGGCCATAAAAAGGTTGGGGAGCACTGGTATACACCATCTATCGACTTTCTTTTTTTTGTGAGAACAGACCAGCAACATTTCTTTATTCCACACACAGAAATTAATATTGTGATAGGTTGTTTCGCGTTTGTAAAATTAGTCTTATTACTAGAGACCGGATTCCTATGCTATTACATACTTGGTTTAACACCACATACGTGACAGGAGATCAATTTTCTATCCGAATCATGCTGCAAGGATACTATAGGTGAAATTTTATATTGCGTATTTTTGCATATTTGAAGGCTTACTGCATAAAATTGCACAAATGAAGTGTTATTGCATATATTGCATATTTCACCCAAAATATCAATATTTCAAATGCCATAGAACTTTTTGCAATGAAATATGGAGGATCTCGGGACGAGACACTGCATTTATTTTTAGCATTGTATGATAGAATTTGAAAATGGTACCGCTCACATACACAAAAATGAATTACACCAATAAACCAAATGATCACATCGCCAGCTGAGCAATTATAATTACGTAACACAGGAAATATGAAAATGAAAAGAAAAGCACCTTGCATAGCAACCCGATCAATCATTGGATTCTCATAAAGATGTATAAACACGGACACATAGACTAAATAAGCAATAAACTATATAAAGAATCTGTTCTAAGGGCGCCTCAGTGTGCGAAAACAACTAAGTTACTTTCGGAGGAAGAATACGTACGACGGTCAGGTCGTATATTGCCAACCTTGTAGCAAAACTATAACATGTGAGAGGAAATCTCAACTAGAACATATTAAAACTGGTAAGTTATTTTTTTTCATTTATAGAAGCGAATTGAGAATTTTAATCATGTACACACATACAAATATGCAGGTGATAATAAACTTGACCCTCGAGTAATACGACTTCACCTATTATGTATTCATCCAAAAATTAAATGAAAGACAAAAGCTCCCTCATATTATCATATAAATTATGTAACATGGTTTTTCTTTACATGGTGTGTCTCAGGGGTGTAACTCTAGTGTTACGGGAGGCCCAAGTGTACATACCTTTAAAATTTACATTCAAATTTAGGCTTGATTAAGTTTGTGCTTTGATTTCAATTTTTTTTGTAGGAGCACATTCTTCCGCCGAACAAAGATTTTCTAAGTGTGAAGTTTTGCTTAGTCAATCACAATCAACCTCAAAGCAGGAAGACAGTCTTTGCGAAGTTTTATGTCTGGCATTAGTTTCGGCCGACATTCCTTTCTGAAGAATTCTGTCCTCAATGAATTTCTTTCGAAATACGCGAACCGAAATATCTTCGATCAGAGCACTCTCCAAAAGAATTACTTAGACCTTTGCTATCAAAAAACATTACAAAAACTTAGGGAACACATAGGCGAGAATTACGTGTACCTTATTGTCGATGAAACCACTGATGTTACGGGTAATTGTGTGGCTAATCTTTTAATAGGACAATTGAGTTCCCACAAAGCTGGCCACCCATTTCTTTTGGCTTCTCAACTCCTCGATAAAACTAATCACGACACAATATGCAATTTTCTCAGAGTTCCTCGCGATAGAAAAAAAAATTTGGCATGGTTCCAAAGGTTGATTGTAAGGTCACGTGGCTAGAAAAAGTCCAATTCGGGTGAAAGAAGTCCAATTCTTCCGGAAGAAACGCGTTAAAAAACCGATAGAGAATAAAACTATTAAATTAATTTTAAAATCTTCTAGATTAAATTTTAAAATTCGCCGCGATCCAAAACTTGCAAAACATTCGGACTACCTGTGTGTCAAATCTCATTGCTGTAAGCGCCATAGAATAGTCAGGATTTTGCAGCAACAAACAGACAAACAAACACTTCCTTTTATAATACAGTCAGTACCGGCTATACGGTCACCTTGTTACATGGTCACCCCGCTTACAGGATCAGTTTTCTAAAGTCTCGTCGAACTTAATAGGGAAACATGTGTTAAGGCGCACCGCTTTTTTTGTCATTTTCTTTTTCTGGTTATCGTTTATAGGGTCGGTTTTTCATCTTTTCAATGAGGTTATCTGGGTTTTTTTTGTTGAAAAATAGTACACTGCTGGCCACCGTAAATGCAACACCCTGAAGGAAGCATGCAAATAATATGAAATTTACAACATGCATTAGCGGAGGTGAGATGTGCAAATGATTAGAATTAATTTCAGCGCAGACGCACATCACGCGCGCCTGTTGCGCCACTTCAAAGCGCTATTTAAGGCTTGGAGATTTCGACGATTTCAAGTACGGCAAATGTGTTTTTCTTGTTTTTTTTTTTTTTTCCAAAAAAAAAAAAACGATTAATTGTGCTTTGTAGAAAACAGCGATCATCTTTTGATCAAGTATCCTAGTTCGACAGAGGAAGGATAGTGGCCTACCGAGATTGTGGATTATCTTTCAGGGAAATCGGTAGTCGTGTTGGACGAAACCAAACAACTGTAATGTGGATATGTGATCGTTGAATGCATGAGGGTACGACGGATCGACGTGTTCGATCGCATCCACCCCAGTCCACCCCAGTCCACCACTTCACGTGATGACAGGCATATTGTGCATACGGCAGTGACGGATCGCTCAGCCACATCACGAACCATAGCACAGCACATTCAGTCTGTAACGCATCATCCAGTGTCTGCGCGTACCATTCGACGCCGTTTACAGCAGAGTGGTCTGTCCGCATGACGTGTATTGCTTCGTCTACCCTTGACGCAGAACCACAGACGTCTCCGCCGCCAATGGTGCGATGAAAGAAGGATGTGGACGGCAGAATGAAATGAAATTGTCTTTACTGACGAGTCACGCTTCTGTCTGCAACACCACGATGGTCGGATTCGAGTCTGGAGACACCGTGGAGAGAGGATGCGTTATGCACCGCCACACTGGTCCTGCACCGGGTATTATGATATGGGGCGGTATTGGATATCACTCTCGCACTCCTCTAGTACGCATTGCCGGTACTTTAAACAGCCAGCGCTACATCTCCGAGGTGTTGGAGCCAGTTGTCCTTCCTTACCTTTAAGGCTTGCCCACAGCCATATTTCAACAGGATAATGCGCGACCACACGTGACACGCATTGTCTAAGGGTTCTTCGTCAATCGCCAGATTGAATTGCTTCCCTGGCCAGCTCGCTCTCCGGATCTTTCGCCGATAGAAAACATGTGGTCCATGGTTTCTCAACGATTGACCCAGATTACATCCCCAGCTGCCACACCAGATCAACTTTGACAACGTGTGGAAGCTGCTTGGTCTTCTGTACCCCAAGAACACATCCAAAGTCTCTTTGAATCAATGCCGAGGCGTGTGGCAGCGGTGATCTCCAACAATGGCGGCTACTCTGGCTACGGATTTTGGCAGGAACCACACTTCACAGAAGTCTATAAATTTGATCATTTGATACTTGGTCAACATGTTATCTACAAAATAAATTTTGTTGTGATATCTCTTGTCTTTCTTGGTATTGCAATTTGGGTGGCCAGCAGTGTAATTGTAATATTTCTTGAGGCGGAGAGCAACACAGGGAATGACCAGAAGAAAAAAGTTCTCGAAAGATATGAAACTGCCAACGTCTTCAGCGTTGATGAATGTGGACTTTTTTATCGGATCTTGCCAGACAGAACTCTTTGTTTCAAAGGTGAAAAAATGTGTAGGGGAAAAGAAAAGTAAGGAACGTTTAACCGTGTAGTGCAGTGGTCCCCAACCCCCGGGCCTCGGACCAGTACCGGTCCGTGGGTCAAATGGAACCGGGCCGCCCCAGGAACATTATATTATTTCCATTTTATTTATTGTTTTCCATTTTATCTCGGGTTCGTGCGACTTTCCATGGTCAAGATGTTAACGGGGAGCTGAGAGACGTCACCTAAAGCCGCACCAATACCGCGCATGCGCAAAATATAGTGATATCTGGGCGGTTTTTTGGTGACGTCTGGAGCTGATCGGCTGCAAGTGGCATTGTAGCTTTGTTTAAGAGAAGTTGTGTATCGCTCCTCTCTGTTCACCGGAACTTTCTCATGTTTAACAGTGCTTGGTGTACAAGTATATTTGGTGTTTGCTCAAATTTAACCCTCAATTTAGCAAAAATGAGTACGAAACAGACGTTTTTAGAAAGTTTCATTGAGAAAAAGAAAAGGCCCAGTGAAGAGACAGAAGAAGAGCCTTCAACATCAAAGAAACATGTAACTTTTAACAGACAATATCATGAGTCGTACTTGAAATACGGATTTATCCGGACAGGTGATCCCCACACACCAAAACCGCTTTGCATAGTTTGCGGCGTCCAGCTCTCTAATGAGTCAATGAAACATTCAAAACTGCTTCCCCACGTGAACGCCAAGCACACTTGATTAAAAGACAAGCCCCTGGAGTATTTTGAAAGAAAAAAATGGGAACACAAAGGACAGAAGAAATTTATGTGGGCCACCACATCAATAAAGGAGACTGCACCGAGAGCATCATATTTGGTGGCTAACCGTATATACTAAGGCTAAAAAGACGTTCATTGTCAGTGAAGAATTTATATTGCCCTCCACTAAAGACATTTGCCGTGAATTTCTAGGAGAGGCTGCTGTGGAAAAGATAGCACATGTGCCTTTGTTGGCTAGCACTGTGACTAGGCGCATTGAGGCGCGTGATGCGCACTCCAGGTTGAAGAATCTACAGATATCGACAAGAAGGCAAAGCTACTTATTTATGTGCGATATCTATATCAGGAGGATGTGCATGAGGATTTGTTATGTGCATTATCTTTGCCAACCAACACCACAGGAGCAGAACTGTTCAAGTCACTGGATGGTTATATATCAGGACAACTAAAATGGTCCTTTTGTGTCGGCATATGCACAGACGGAGCTGCTGCCATGACAGGAGTCTGGTTTAACTGCCCGGATTAAGGAGGTTGCACCTGAGAGTGAATCTACGTATTGTTTCATTCACAGGGAAATGCTGGCAAGCCGAAAAATGTCACCCGAATTTAACAGCATATTGATTGATGCCGTTAAAGTTATTAACCACAAAGCACACGGCCTTAACTTGCAGCTTTGTGAGGAGATGGACGCAGAGTACAGATGTCTTCTCTTATACACAGAAATAAGATGGTTATCCAGAGGAAAATCGCTAACCAGAGTATTTGAATTACGAGAGCCATTGCAAAGATTTCTCTCAGAAAAGAAGTCCCCGCTGGCAGCACATTTCAGTGACAAGGGTATGGGTCGCAAAACTGGCTTACCTGTGTGACATATTCAGCCTGCTCAGTGAACTTAATCTGTGCCTTCAGGGGCAAATTACAACTGCTTTCAAGTTGGCAGACAAAGTAGCTGCATTTAAAGCCGAACTGGAGTTGTGGGGACGGCGCGTGAACAGAGACATTTTGGACATGTTTCAGACATTAGCGGGAATTTTAGGCGAGACTGATCCTGCACATTCATTCTCTCAGTTGGTGCACGATCACCTGTTCTTTGCTTTTAAAAGAGTTCGAGCGCTCTTCCCAACCACAAAAGACCCACGAACTGATAAAGAATGGATCCGCGACCCACTTGTCAACAAATCAGGCGAATCTAGCATGTCTGTGCAATAAGAAGATCAACTGCTGAAGATTGCAAATGACGGCTGCCTTAAAACTACGTTCGAGACAACAACTCTGTCGGTGTTCTGGATTAAAGTCATGGCGGAATACCCTGATATTTTGCCACCACAGCACTTAAATCCATATTGCCATTTCCGACAACCTATCTGTGTGAAGCGGGGTTTTCTGCAGTGACTGCAACCAAAACGAAACAACGGAATAAACTGGACATAAGCAACACACTTAGGGTGTCATTGTCCTCCTATTACCCTCAGATGGAACCGTCTCGTTGCAAAGAAACAAACTCAGGGTTTTCATTGATTTAGCGTTCTAGTGAGTTAAAATGTTAAATCACTTTATATTCATTTTTGTGGTGTGACTGTATTTTATTTTGAAGGCATGTTTATAATACAATTAAATTAAATTATTAAAATTAAAACAATCTAAAATATAAACAATCAACGTCCCTCCTTCGGCGGGCCGCGGTAAAATTATCAAACGTTGACCGGTCCGCGGCGATAAAAAGGTTGGGGAGCACTGGTGTAGTGCAGTAGGAGTGAGGCTTACCATAAATTTTGACCAAGGTCACAGTCCACACCAGGAGAAACACCCCCCCCCCTCCGGACCATAATTCCACCTCCGCCGAACTTTACTGTGAGCACAATGCATTCTGGCAGGAGGCGTTATCCAGGCAGACGCCACACCCCGCCATCTGAACGGTAGAGGGTGAACCTTGATTCGTCTCTCCAGAGAATCCGTTTAATAGAATTAATTTTTAAAATGTTCTTAAAAGTTTAATTATTTGTTTATGAGCAAAATATTATGATAGGTGAATACAATCCTGCCATAATTAAACAGTGTAATATTGTTCCGTATATATGGTCACCCCGCTTATAGGGTCTGATTTTTCTGGTCCGCTGAGCTGACCCCATAACCGATACTGACTGTAGCAGAGATTGTACAGCCCTCGTAGTATGTGCCGCGTTCCGTTCAATAACCGTCCTCCATCTCTACGGTAACTGCATCATCCAGCGCTCACAGAAGCTCTTTCCTGGCTAAAAAACTGAACAAGGTGACGAAACTTTCGAAACAACTCACGGCACTTGGAACTGTCAACGTCCCCTCATCCCACACAACACATCCTCCTTTACGTCAACGAAGAATTATTTCCTATTCGGAAATAATAATAATAATAATAATAAAAGATATAATAGCTCGAAAATGCTCCTTATGTTCAGCCATTTTCAATGCTTAACAAAATTTAAAAAACGCAACAAAATAACATAATTCTCCCCGAGTACTCCCTGAAATTAATTCCCTTTCAAACAACTAAACTTTACACGTGTGAAGTAGATTACACTTCGACTTTGCGATGCAATGCCATCTAGTGCCAAAAACGGCACAAATTTTTCTTTTAACTCCATATATAAGTGTTAAGTAATGAATAAAAAACGACAAACGTATAAACGGGCTCAATTGTGATTTAATCTATGTTAACCCCTTCACCCATAACCACTCGCTAGATGCAAAATATATTTCCGTATTAATAGAGCTTTAAAACTACTCCCTGCTTATCAGCCTCATACAGACTTGCAGTTCTATACGTTTCCAGGAAAGTAGAGGTAAATGCTACGAGAAAATATTGAGTTAACGTGATGACGAGTTAGAAACCAGTCATTTCCTGAAATCGATTTCTTTTTACGGAGAAGTGAAAAACATAATCAAAAATTATTTGAGATTCTATTTATCTTCCATTGCTAAATAGATCTTCCTGATGGCAAACGACTCATTCTACGGAAACTAAAATTTCATCACTCATTAATGATTACATATCGGCTAGACGCGTCAAGCATTTCTTTGAACATTGCACGTGTTAACCCCGTTTCAACCATAGAAATGCATACTAAGTTCCGTATTAATAATTGGATGGACATTTTGCTTTTATGGTAAATACTTTTTCTGGCGTTAGAGTTTATTTTCGTAATTATATTAAATAATTTTATTCATTGATTAGACTTCTGAAAGTAAAAAAGTAACTCAATATAGTTATGTCAAAAATTAACAGTCTTTTTTTCATTTCATTGTTTTAGGAATACAGAACATTACACAACCCCCGTTCAGGTTTTGCCATCCTAACATCCCTGGCCACGGTAGCTCGGTTGGAAGAGTAACGGTAAAGGTAATTTTAGTTAACGTCGTACTATAGCAACACAACGGGCTATTGCCGACGTTCCGGGATCAATCCCTTTAGGGAAAGAACCGAGGACAACACCTCGTCATTTTGAACCACGGTCAGATGACGAAGCAAAACCTGAGCTGGCACCCCACTCTCCAAACTTCCACACCAATTCAACGTGAGGACTTTCGGCCACGACATATTTAAGGTGCACCAACCGTCTCTACACCATACGCTTACAAACATCCATGCCCGGACCCGGATTCGAACCAGGAACCATCCGATCAAGAGTCTAACACCTTAACCATTATACCGATTGGTCGGCGAAGAGTAACGGATTTTAAACTGGACGGACGCGTGTTTGAATCCAACCAAAGACCATCGTGTGCAAATAAGCTGGTGCACGTTAAATCTATAGTGAACCCAAGTGTCCTCTCGTTGGTGTGGTGTGGAAGTTTGGAGATGTAAAGTTCAAATTCCGGTCTGAAATGACCTCGTCATCAGACCTTGGTTCAAAATTACTTGGCGTTGTCCTCGGATCTTTCCCTTAAGGGACTGATCCCGGACCGTCGTCAATAGCCCGTTGTGTTGCTCCAGTTCGACGTTAATTAAATACCTACCAATGGAATTGTCTATTACAGACAAATCCTTCAGTCAAAGGTAATGGTAATTTTAGTTAACGTCGTACTAGAGCAACACAACGGGCTATTGACGACGGTCCGGGATCAGTCCCTTAAGGGAAAGAACCGAGGACTACACTTCGTAATTTTGAACCACTGTCAAATGATGAAGCAACACCTGAGCTGGCACCCCACTCTCCAAACTTCCACGCCAACCCAACGTGAGGACTTTCGGCCACGACAGATTTAAGGTGCACCAGACGGCTCTACACTATACGTTTACAAACATCCATGCCCGGACCCGGATTCGAACCAGGAACCTTCCGATCTAGAGGCTAACACCTTAATCACTATGCCGGTTGGTCGGCTTTCTTCAGTCAAAGTTACACACAAATAAAAACAAAAATTAAAACATAAAGTACAAAACTGAGGGCATTTGGTATTTCTTCGATTAAGGTTGATAGGAGTAGCGGACTAGTGACAAGTCTTGCGAGTTCAAAACTCGATCGAACCAGGCCGTGTACGTGGTGGCTGGTGCTCGTTAAATCTGTCGGGCCATCAAATGTCCTCACCTATGACGTGGTGTCGAAGTTTGGAGAGTGGGGTGCCAGCTTAGTATGACTTGATCACCTGACTGTTCAAAATTAAGCGGTGTTGTCCTCGTATATTTTTTTTGGGGGTTAGATCGCGGACCGTAGTCAATAGCCCGTTTTGTTCCACGAGTGCGACGTTAATTACCTACCTACCTAACATCTCTGTGATATGTTTCAAATTTTCAGTGTGACCAAACATACCAAGGGGACAAAGTACGAACATTTCCCTTCCACAATCCATCACGTTGGGTTGGCGTGGAAGTTTGGAGAGTGGGGTGCCAGCTCAGGTGTTGCTTCGTCATCTAACCGTGGTTCAAAATTACGAGGTGTTGTCCTCGGATCTTTCCCTTAAGGGACTGATCCCGGACCGTCGTCAATAGCCCGTTGTGTTGCTCTAGTACGACGTTAACTAAAAATTACCAATAACCAATTCCACAATCCAAATGTTCTAGTATGATACATATCTAGGTTACCTTAAAATGTAGTTTATCTCTGTTTTGGTGACATTTGGCATTTGATTGGTGTTGAGCAATCACCGGTCAATATATCAATACAGAATTTATTCTTCTGAACTTTTGTTGGCGAAGCTCTGAAGTCGTATTTGAAAAAGAGAAGCGAAATTACGTTCAGAATACGCACACAAAACACGGTACAGCTACACTCTACGTTTATGAGTGATGGCAACTGCTTGGCGATTTTTTTTTTTGGCGCACTTCTAGTAGCGAGTTACGATAAATTAAGGTAACCCAACAGTCGTTACGGTTGCTGTGGTTTTCATGGCAACCTCGGCAAACGGAAACTTTCAATTTTCATTTTGAATATTCAAGAAAGTTCTTCCAAAATCCGTTAAAATCGTTGGATCTCATTGGTTCGTTTGAAATTTTTTCTTTGCTTTCATTGGTTCATTTGATTTTAAAATATTCTTTGATTGCATTGATCCTTTTAAATCTTTTTCTGTGATACCATTGGTCCATTTATTTGTACTTCGACAGTTTTGGAATGTTTATTTTATTATATTAGTTTTCACGAAGGGATTAAGAGTTTTGTTTTTTTGCCATTTTCGTTTGAATTACTATTTTAACGCAAGAGTTCTGACGTTATCAAATTGTAATATTTCTTTTTTTTTATAAATATTTTTCTTTTTCAACATGCCCACTGTATTTATTGTAGTTGATAAGTTTCAGGGTATATATAAATTCGAATCCAACATTCGAAGTTTTGTTCTGCTGGAACACAATTGTGTTTTGTAATCTATTTATTTTTTGTGAAATTTAAAAAATATATACTTTTCAAAACGTTTTTAAATGTGTTTTCGATCTGTCATTTTCAGTTGTGAAAAGAAAAATGTTTTTGAAAGAAAAATATTTTTGAAATAATTATTTCCTTGGCGACTTTAGAAGTGCGCCAAAAAAGTCACCTAGGTCGTTGCCACTACTCATAAACGTAGAGTGTAGCTGTTCCCAAAACACATAGCCGCAGAAACACTATAATCTACAGAAAATGTCTCTCATATTTATAAACGGTTGGTTTGTTGTATTTTTGTGGCGCAAGGATTTGGCCATGCTGCGTCGGACACAAGGCATACAATATCAAATAATATGCAGACACACACCATAGAAGTTTTTTTGACACAGAAGAGAGAAATACACCCAGTAAAAAGTGAAAGGAATTGAACCTTCACCTCCTACAGCACGAAGATAGGTAGGTATTTTAAATATCGTCGGCACTGTGGAGTAACACAACGGGCTATCCGGGATCAACCCCGAAAGAGAAAGATCAAGGACAAACACTACTTAATTTTAAACCACACAACTCGAAGGTTGCAATCTCAATGGGCATAACCACTGAGCAACTATGCCCTTCCACCTTATATTCATTATCGAGTTTCACTTTCTCTAAGCTAAATATCTAGTTTTGGATTTCCAAGATTTTAGATTTCCAATGAAATACTTTCATTCTTATCCTGCTTACGGAAAGAATTTCATCACTAGCATACTCAGATACTAGCTTAGATATGCATGTTAACTAATCTAAAAAGTAATAGTAAAGTTATATCTAAACGAAACTAGTTGGGGGCTTCCCTTTTTTGATAAGCTGACAATATGCCACTTTCATTGCTGCTAAGAGGCTCGGTATTGATAGTGTTAACTCTCTATTGATAGTATCTGAACAGAAATATTTTTCTAATACAGGACTTCGCTTTCGTTAATAGGAAAGAGTCTTGTGTTGCTTTCGATTTACCCTAAGATATTAATTCCGTTATGATTGGAGAATTTTATCGCTCGCATATTCAGAATGCGAAAGGGGAAGAAATGTTGTGTTACTTTTACTATTGAAAGTGAAAGACATGCGAAATTCTAGTTCTAGATAAGTAGATTTATACTGCGAAATTTTTATCTTCTGAGACAATGCATTCCAGCCTTTTTGTTTTCGTGAGCCTGTGATATCCCTTTTTATAAATTGCATCTCTAATTTGAAAACATTTGTGTTATTTACGAAGGCCGGTTAACCTAGAAAAGAAAACACGCATTAAGAATAGCAGATATAAAATACAAATAGAGCACAAACAGGTACAAAATACCGAGAGCTAATTTGAACAAAATTCTAGCAAATAATATAATTTTACTTTTATTTAAAAATTAGGTTTTAATTTATATTTATTTTCAATATAATAAAATATGATTATTTTTATTTACATGAACTTATCTTTTTATATATAAAATTTATAATTACCTGAAATAAACAAGCCAAAACAGGATAAAAATTGTGAGCCAAAGCAGTGTATATGTTACCGCTAAAGCTCGAAAGTCGCTAATGTGCACATTACATAGCTAATCTGCAGATTAACTGATTTGCTCCGTTAACGTGCGGAATCAAGAGTTTTCTGCATTTAACCTACATAATGTGCACATTAACGACTTCCGTATCGTTAAAGTTCAAAAGTTTGTTTCTCTCAATTCCTTTCCCTCCACCTTGTTTGATTGTATTAACTTGACTCTTTAAAAATCGAAAAATAAATAAATAACACTAGGTGGCCCGCCCACTGCTCGCTAACGCTCGCCAACCCCCAGAGGATTGCGAAGCAATCCTCATTGGTTCGCTGTGCAAACCTATGCTCGCTTCGCTCGCATCAATGAATACATGTGTCCTAGCAGATGGGTATGTTTACAAAATATTATATTCCAAAAAAAAATATTTTTCAAATCTAAATTTGCTGTTTTTTAGAAAAGATATATACAGTACCTCTAGAATCAGAATTCAAATGAAAACTTTGAGCAAATTTTGACTCGAAATGTGAGCACTGATTTGGAAATTGAATACCTAGCATGTTGTTTGTGTGTACATTTACCCAGCACTCGAGGCACCCACACTTTTTCATTGAGTTTATTGTCGAAAGTTGTAGTGTAAGCGTCTTATTGAACTATAATTGTTAGCCCTGAAAAGGACCGTTTTTTAAATGGACCTGAAAAGATCCTCCGCTTTCTTTGATTTCTATATTAACTGGAACAGCTCGACTCAAATTCTTATTTTTTCAATAAAATTTCATCCGATAACGTTATAAATTCAATTGAAGCGCGAGGCTTTGTGGGAAGCAAACAATCGTACCATGTTGCCAAAGCGCGATAACAAATAACGTCTTTTTTGAGTGCCACGTAAGAGAATTATATATATATACTAGGGGGCCTGCCCCCTGCTAGCTAACGCTCGCCAACCCCCGGAGGATTGCTTCGCAATCCTCATTGGTTCGCTGTGCGAACCTATGTTCGCTTCGCTCGCTTCAATGAAGACATGTGTCCTAGCAGAAGGAATTGTTTTCATGCCAAAAACATACCAAAAACATATTTTTCAAATCTAAATATGTTGCTGTTTTTCAGAAAAGATAGTACCTCTGGAATCAGAATTCAAATGAAAACGTTGAGCAAATTTTGACTCGAAATGTGAGCGCTGATTTGGAAATTGAATACCCAGCATGTTGTTTGTGTGTACATTTTCCCAGCACTCAAACGAACCACACTTTTCCATTGAGTGTGTTGCCGAAAGTTGTAGTGCAAGCGTCTTGTTGAACTATAATTGTTGGCCCTGAAAAGGACAGTTTTTTAAATGGACCTGAAAAGATCATCCGTTTTCTATTATAAACTAACTGCAACTGCGCATTAAAAATTTTTTTTTCAATAAAATTTCATCCAATAACGCTATAAATTCAATCGATGCGCGAGACTTCGCGATAAACAAACAATTGTACAGCGTTGCCAAAACGCGATTACAAATAACGTCTTTTTTTGCGTGCCACGTAAGAGATTTATATATATAGATAGATTATGTTAATTTCCTTAATTGTAATAATATTTTAAACCGTTTGATTCTTTCTGTTATAGTTTTTTAATTGATTGATGATTGATTCTATCAACTAATTTGCTGATTGTTTAACTGTATTAACTTGATTCTTTAGGTATCAAAAAATAAATAAATAACCTTATGGTAATTTAAGCGTACAGAAACGTTACTGTTGTTCCAGCAAAGATCTTATTCTCACTTTAACGAGTGCCTTGTAGATAATGTCCAGATTATCTAGGTAATTTGCAGATTACCTAAGTTATTTGAGAAATGAAACAATTTTTGGCACTTTAACGGATTACCCTAGTTAATCTGCAAATTGCCTTGATAATCTGTAGAATAACTGATTACTGAACTTTTACGGTATATATATATATATATATATATATATGTGTGTGTGTGTGTGTGTGTGTGTGTGTGTGTGTGTGTGTGTGTGTGTGTAAATGTCAACATAAAAATAAGTTATGCTGAATATTAACAGATTCGATTAGTTATTAATAACTAAAATGCAAATTATTAAATTACTTCTTACAAATATAGAAGAAAAATTATCCATTCGCTCGGGCATAGGAATGGATATTTTTTCTATATTTATAAGAAGTAATTCGGATCGTTTCCATCGGGGATTTATCCCAGACCATCGCCACTAACCCGTTGTGTTGCTACAGTGCTCCGTTTAGTAAAAATACCTACCAAATGAAACGCAAATTACCTTCACGCGTAAGCAAATATATGCAGCTGACGCATTTACGCGGGCGTCTTCATGTCAGACGGAAAAAGTTATTCTCAATAGTCTTCGATTGCAAATTTCACGCGGGATTGGTTAACAGATTTCGAAATTAGGCATCATTACTGCACAGTCTGGATTGAATTAGTTATGAAATGTGTTTCAATATATTGGACCCAGACAATACAGAATTTCAATAAGGACAATACTGTTTCCAGATAACTTTATCTTAGTAACTATTCTGTGAAATTTCTGTGAAGAAGCATTCAATGGCTCTTTTATTATTACTTATACCTAATTAATCTTCTTTTCTTAACTGAGAAACTATATATAAAAATAATTTTAATTTATACAAAGAAAACTTATTAATCTAAAATATGCATTTTGAATACGTGAAATCTGTTTCGATGATAAAGAAAACTTTATCTTCAATTAATGAAAACAATAAATACTTTTTTGCGATTCGATCACATCTTCTTTCAATAAATCTTCTTTTAATGCTCTTGTTTTTTCAAGACATTTTTCGTGAAATTTTAAGAGCTATCATAAATTCAAAATGAATTCATAAATATCAAACAAAAAATAATATTTGAAAACTAATAGTGTATAAATCTTAGAAATAAAATAATAGATTTAACAACAAGTTGCGTTGGGTATACCAAGGCATTCGAACAAAGGCAAAGAAATTTAAATTTGGAATTATTTTAATTAGTTTCATCATTAATTAATTTTTTCTTAAATAATCAAGTAATCTCTTTTTTTTAATAAATATGCTGATACGCATCTCTAAGGTTCTGAAGCTTTTTGACAGTTTTATGTGAAAAATATTTATTCAGAATATAAGAATAAAATCAACGTCTGAATGTTGAGCCCTTGATATGAAAGTGATGCAAGTTTCTTTCTGTAAGGAATAGGATGTTCCTATCTATATTGCCTACTAGATGAATAAACCGGCGTTGCTCGGGTTTCAAATATGACCGCGACAGCTAAAATATGACTGTGACATTTCCTTGAGTTAACCCATACACAAACCCTGTAGAACTTGTTTCTTTATCGATGTCCATTTATTGCAGAAAAGCAAACTTTAGATTTTAACATCAACTCTGTAGAACGTGTTTCCTATCGCGACAACTAAAATTTGACCATGACATTTCCTTGAGTTAGCTCATACACAAACCCTGTAGAACTTGTTTCCTTATCCATCTCCATTTATTGCAGAAAAGCAAACTTTAGATTTTAAAATGAGGCTTCGAGGGGCACTTTTAGGGCTACCACTGTGCTAATTTTCATGGCTACAGATGGGCTTGAAGAAAGGAAAGAAATATATTATGTTTTCCGCAGTGTTCTTCAGTATAAGTGTATCAAATTTGATATGGATTGGTCAAACGGTGTAGATTTGAAAAGAGAATATATAAATACACCCCACACACGTCTATATATATCTATATCTATATCTATATCTATATATATATATATATATATATATATATATATATATAGAGAGAGAGAGAGAGAGAGAGAGATGAGCCAGAAATATCGACATCTGATATACAAACACTGCAACAACTATAGGTAGGAGTTGATTTCATGTCGCACTGGAGCAACACAACAGGCTATTGGCGATAGTCCGGGATCAAGACCGAAGGATAAGATCCGAGAACAACACCACGTATTTTTGAACTATGGTTTGATGACGAGGTCATACCTGAGTTGGCAACCCACTCTCAAAGCCTCCACACCACGCCAAAGCGAGGACGTTTTTAGGCCACGATAGATTTAACATGCACCATCCTCCCTTTTACAAGATGGTCTGGTTGGATTCGAAACGCAAACTTCCGGTTGCTAATCCGTTATTCTTGGTTGGAGGAGTATATTTAATTTTCCCACCCCATTCTTCAAACTTCCATTCCACATCAACGTGAGGACATTTGAGGTCGAGACAGATTTAACATACACCAGTCCCCTACACTTCGGTCTTTGGTTGAATCAAGTTTCGTACTCCTTAATGAAGGTAGTTATGGTATGAAATTCTTTTTCAAATACCTACTTGATCATGAAGCTAATTTAGCATTTTAGCACTTACATTCACAAGCGTAAGTTCTCCGAAATGATTACACGTTTTATACCACATGTAGAAAAACGTTCCAAATCGAATTCCAAACTCGGTAAAGAAGTTTATTTACACACCCATTACGAGACGAACGTGACTTGTTGAACAACACAAACAAAAGGACCATTTAGGGAAAACGGAAATCGGAATACTATTCCCCGGGGCAGTTCCTCTTTTTTGCTTTTTCGTTTTCTCCATCCTCTACGACACTCGGTGCTCAATCCAGAAGTTGCATCTCCAAACTGAAACCGTTCCAGCGAAAACGAGAACGGCGGCCAGCCAGGAGAGAGAGGTGTGACGGCCGGTGTTACGTTCTGGTTTCCTCTCTCGGTGACGTCACGAGAGCGAACACCTGAGCTCCGGCAGCAAAAGCGCGACGGAACGCGGGGTTTTGACAGGTGCGAACGGGAGTTCACAGGCTACAGGTGGTTTTGTTTTCGACGCGAAAAATGGCCGGAGAAAAGCTGGGAAACACCGAATTGTTTTGGGAAGATGCGGTGGTTATCGCTCTTTATTTCGTTATGGTGCTTGCTGTCGGAGTATGGGTAAGGAAAACGTTTGTATTCAAATTAGATGGGATTTTCAGGATTCACGACACTATCAAATGAATTGTGTTTCGTACAATGGATTGCTCCGAAAAGAATGTTCAAAAATGATCAAATTCCGCGCTTTTGTCTTTTATTTTATTTTTTGGTGAATATGTTTACATATATGTATTTAAATAAACGGTATATTTTTGGATAAGAAGTAAAACACTAAGACAAATCCTTGTTCTGCAAAACGCCATCCGATCGTGGTTCAAAATTGCGTGGTGTTTTTCGGTTCTTTTCCTTTGGGATTGAATAGCCTGTTGTGTTTTGCTCTAGTGTGGCGTAAATTAAAATACCTACCTGTCCTGTTCTGAAAAAATGGATTGGGAAAAATTCTACTCCCAAGCTTTACTCACTGTGTTGCTCAAGAAAAATTTAACTTTTATTTAAAGTATGTAGAATGAAAAATCTGAGAATTTTTATGTGTATTTTAAGAACGTACGTGGCGCATAAATCGACGTTATTTGTATGCAGAAGAATGGCAATAAGCTGTTAGTCAAAAAAATATTCTGGGAAAAAGAATTGTGAAAAATTATATTCCCCAAGTTTTACTCATGTGTGTTACTCAAGAAAACATATAATCTTTATGCTAGTCAACAAAGGGTTAGTGGGCTTTACTAGTCTAAAAATATCACATTCTGGTCGAGAAAAGATAAAACGTCATACCTTGAAAATTTTGACTGTGCTTCACTTGTAGACATTTCTTTTCTTGGCTCATTATGAATTTTTTCATACACATTTAAAAAACTACATTGCATATATTTTTTGTGTTCGCCAAGTTAATTTAATTGTAAATTTTCCATGCACATTATCAATAATTCCAAGATAGATTTTTGTTAAATATTTACAAGCATACTGACTAATTCAGTACTCTTCGTACTCGGATGTGATTTGCAATAATATTTGATCGCTTGCTCTGAATGAAGAAATTCTTGGAAACATATTTTTTTATTATACCATCAGTACAAGTTATATATAACTTAATCTCTCCTTTAATTTTTGCATCGCATATATTTGTTTTAATATTTATGAGAGAGAATTGCATTTTTATAGGAATTCAGAGTTTCAAACAAATTGTTTTCTTCTTAATTAAATTAGCTTTCCGTTTCTTTTGAAATATTTCCTGTATAACGTTTGTTCGAAATTATCCAGAGATGACTTTTTCGCTTTTTACACCCTTTACCAATCTTTGCTAATATTGGTTAATTCATTTATATTCACTTTAAAATAAATCTGCTACTGAACCTATAACCATGCTTTGGTGCATTAAATAAAAAATTCGATACTTTGAAAGACACATAAAACACCTTTGAACACCTCATAGAAAAAGTGGTGTAACCGGAAAAGTTGACATACACTATCATAATAATGATTTTAAGATAATATCCTTATATTCCCTGGCTTCAAAACTAAAAGCAGAATCATTATTTTAAATTTATAACATACATATGAAATGAATTATTTCAAAATTTATACAACTACTGAACTGAAGAAATTGATGCCCATCTTGTCTAGAAAGTATTGTGCATAGATTATTGTCTATAAGTACTTGTATATGTGTAAACTGTGTATACATTCTTTCCATGAAACTATTATATGTTAAAAATTCCGCACTTCTATTTCTGGAGAATAAGATAAAAAACTCAACATTTCATCGCATATTAATTCTTAAAATTCTTACCAGCTTTAAAATGCTTTGTTTTGATATAATAAGTTTTTAAGACATAAAAATATTAATCCTTGTCACATCTGGGTGTTTAAGGTAATATTTAGAAATTCGATTCATTTTTTAATCCTTAAAGATGTCATAACAAAATACATTTAAATCTGAACTAAACGAAGTTGTGGAGCGATTGGAAAGATGAGTTATCTATTGAATCCCTCAAGCAGAGGTAATTGAAACAGAGCAATCTAGTTTCATTGCATCTGACTCATTATACAGGCGTTTTTCTTTCTTCTCTTTCCGTAAAGTAAGACGAGATCATTACTTGTTTCTTGTTAATCAGTTACTTGGTTTTTTAACATTTTTTGTTAATTTTTTGAATTGCAAATGGGTTCCCCGGCTTTGACCGAATTAAGTGAAATCGATTTGCATTGAATTAATCAGATAACACACTCATTTATCTTTATTATTTATCTCATACGGTGAATGGAACGCTACATAGTGAATCTGACTAACGATATATTCGGAAGTTCCTTTTGCTTTTTTTAATGTGTCCTATGTTCTTCATATATTTGATTAACTTTTAATCCTATTTTCATAATTCACTTGTTTCTGTATTTAACTCGTACTTTAAATTATGCCTTAATTTATACCCTTAAAAACTTCGTCAGTCGGTTGAGTGCTTAAATTTCTGACTGTGAATCGATTTTCGAATTTTCATTTCTCGGAATTATGACGAGAATCATGTTATTCGAATTATACAATCGATTAAGGAACTTCGTGCTATGTACTTCGACCTATGGTTTTGCTGTAAGGCCAATCAGTATTTAAAAATTCGAAAGTTTAAGTTGGGATAAGCTCCAAAATTTTAAATTTACTATTTGTTTTTGGCAACTATAAATTTCACTGGCTATCGTTTGCTGTTATGCGTTTGCCGTTTTCACAGTTCAAATGATTCTAGGGACTGAAAAAAGATTATTTAAAATCGAAATAATTTTTTTGTTTTGGTATTTGAAATATACTACTCTAAAACTTCTCTAGTAGTCCAAAAAGTTTTACAATACAAAAATTACCCCAACTGAAATCATCACAAAAGGAATAGAATAAAATTCTCCAATGATAATACAAAATAAAAAGCTCGTTTAAAAGTGTTGTTTTAGCGAATCCAGGTGGCACAATTTCAAGAGTGTTGTTGATCGAATTATGATTGGTTGAGAAGAAAGCGGGTACCATATGTATTAATTTGCAGAAGGAGGAAGTTAGCAAAGAAGCAACTGGCAACAATATTCCCTTTTTAGGATGTATTATTACTCATGTACACATAAAACGTATATGGTATATCTTATAAGAAAATGAATGACAAAAGTGTATCCGTTCTAAGAATTATGAACAGTTTTCAAACCTCTTTAGTATGAGTGAAATATTTTGGAATCATTGACCAGTTGTAATAAAGCAATCCAGCAGTCCAAAAAACCAATTTTGTCTAAACATAGACTGACAAAACAAACCATATAAGGAATTTCTATATCATGTAACGAAAGCAATCATTCATGAACATTCGCGCGTGCTTGAGATATTTACTAAAAACCATTTGTGTTGTGACGTTTGGCAAAAGGCACTTCTCCAATTCTGGATGCAATCGCAACACTCAAAGTAATAAAGAAACGACCATGAAAATGTCACCACTTCGTATAAAATATCACTTTTTTGATAAAGAGAAATTATAAAACTGTTACTTTCCTCGTCCCATTCTTCTATTCTTTCTTTATTTTTTATTTATTTCTCCTTTTTATTACAGTTCCACTAGAAACATTCCAGACAATGGATTACTCCATTTGTTTTTGCTACTTTGATAAAGAAGCACGAAAGGAAAGACTACTTTCGATTCTTGGGGATTAGAATTCATTTTAAACGCTCTTAAAACTTATCAAGAACTCACTTTATTTTGAAAGATGATATGAAACATTTCTATTACTGAAGAATTCAATCTTGTGTAAAATTTTCCGCAGATTTCAAAACCGTTGAATTTTTTTTCTTATGTATACAACGATCGCGAAGATAAAAACTTGGACTTTAGAATAAAAAAGCAACATTGATGTTCACGAAGCGACTGAAACTCGTGGTATTGGAGAAGTTGAACAAGCTACTGGGATCGAGGTGTTCTGATTGATCACCTCTAATCGCACTGTCGTAGTCGTTTCAGTCGTCACATTGGAATCGTACCTTAAAAGAAGATGAACAGATATGAGAGACTGTTGCCATTCTGTTATCCAAGATTATGTTCTAAAGATTAATTATAGTTAGTATGTGCAGTATAGGGCTCCACCATTGCTGAATCGGCTTTCATCTCATTTGCACCATTTATTCTAAATGTTAACTTATGGGTAACTTATGGTTGCTTATGGGTAACTTATGGTTACTTATGGGTAACTTATGGTTACTTTATGGGTAACTTATGGTTACGTATGGGTAACTTAGGCCCGGTGCACACATCCGGTTTGTCAACGTGCAGCGCCGCTGCCGCAACGCAAGTGCGGTCTGAGATACATTAGATCCAATGGAGCTGTGCACACATGCCTCCAGCACCGCTGGGGCGACGCACGTCTAACTTGCGTGCAATTTGTACCGCAGTGCCCCAATGCGCCGCACATGAGTCTTCGTTCTGAAGTACCTTGTTTTCATAAACAAATGGAATACAAATAATAATTAATAAATGGTTGTATCCAGTAACGTCTATTTTGTTTCAAAATATACTTTTTGTACACCAAGAAAGCGAAATAAACACGTTTTCTTGGATGGAATATTTAACGCAAATGGCTCGAAATGAGTTCGTGCGTCATTTCGCGGTTATGTGTGCATAGTTGGGCTTCGGTGCCGCAGTGTCGCCGCACGTTGAAAAACCGGATGTGTGAACCGGGCCTTATGGTTAACTTATGGCTCACAAATACATCAGCGACTAGAATCACGAACTACGAAAACCAGCGATGTGGTGTCAGCGCGTGCGTAGACAACTTGAAGACATAAAATATCTACAGAATATTTATCGTCAGAATTAATTTGTTCCGCATTTAACTGTAGTTCTTCTTCCGTAGAACGATTATCACTTGCACATTAAAAGACAAACGTAAAAACTCAAAATGTCATCATGTTTCGCGTGAAATTGAACGGAAATCGGATTGTAGGATTTGCTATGCTTATCGATAACAACAGTAGGTAACGTCAGACATCACTGTCGGAAGTATCAAGTCTTGCCATTACTTGTCGTTATTCATCTTTCTGTTCCTGCAATTTTGTTTATTTTCCTCTTCCTATTCTATAACATTATTCATTTCGTCTATCCCAGTGTGGATCATTTTCTTAAGAAATCAGCATTTAATTGAACATTGTTACTACACTACGCTACCACACTGGCTACCGTGGCCTTCTGAGTTGAAGAATTAATTTATTATGAAAAAAGCTTTGTAACTTTATACAAATACAAATAGAAATATTGACGACCAGCTACAGGCTCAAGCCCAACAAGGCTGGTCCTTTGTTTATGAATTCCCCAATTCCCTCCGACTATTCAATTGTATCTTAAATACATACACTCCCTTTGAATTAACTATATTTTCTGGCAACGCGTTCCATTTGTCTATTACCCCATTAAAGTTGAAGTTTTTCTTAAATCCCGATTAAAAAAAATGCGTCTTATTCAATTTATACCCATGACCATACCACCAACTTTAATCGCATGTAGTTTTGTGTTTTTAACTCATATTTTCAAATTGCAAAGCAATTATTTTTACTTACGAATGCTTATGTCATGGTGGATCAGCTGGAAAATATATTTACGGTATTACTGAAATAAATGTTGAAAACATTTTAGATAAGTGGACATTTCGTCGCTATTCAAGGAAATTTTCACGAATTTCGATGTATTCACGATGGCGCGAAAAATGCTGACTGTCTCTCTCTCTCAGAAATTCGGCATTTCTTAACATCAACTGTTCAAACACAAAACGATTGTTTCACTAAAACATTTGTTCAACATGATGTAACAGTGTCAGAAATGTTTCAGCATGTTTATCCAATAAGAAATAAAATAATTCTTAGAATCCCACCACCTAATTATTAAACAAAATTGTCGAATTGGAAAAACGCTTTTAGTATCAAAACATTAATAGAGATATGTACAGATTTCTCTTTTGACGATATTAAAACTCCCATTTGAATTATGGCAAGGTTGCTTTTAAATTGAGAAGCGAAGAATTTCTTTTATTTGAGCATCCGTATTTGTCGCTATGGAAACTTCACTTTTTTTGTTTCGATAAATTGAAAAGAAGGACAGTTGATTCAGCTGTGAATTCTTTTACAGCTTGTTATGACAAATAGTGTTATTGGTATAACAGTTTTGTGTATCAAAATCTTTATGCTTTAAAAATACCTTCTTCATTTCATTACTACTTCTAAAATAAAAATCACTTTTATATTGGATTTAAAATATCAAAGTTTGACGAAACTACTAGTTTTGACAAATAATTTTGAACAAAAAAATGTGAAATGCACGTCAAAATTAAAATTATGGCATAATTAGAATTGTTTTACTGTAAATGCGGATAAATTAAAGGGTAATCATGCAATAGTCGATATAAATCATTGACAGATTGTACGAAACTAGACGAATTTTACAACAAGGTTGTTCTGGGCGTAATTCTAATGAAGCTTGTTTTATTAGAGTGTTGTTACGTTACAACTAAACGTGCAGTAAGCTGATACTTTCAAATATGCTGCCTGAGTAAAGAATGCTTTCCTTCGAGTATAAGAGTAGTAAAGCAGTGATTTTATTATTTTGTTAAGTAATCAAATAAATAAAAACAGATTAAATTGTGAAATGTTGTATAGTATATTTATTATATTGGAATAAATACCGATTCGTTTAAGATAAAGCAAATTAGAAATCCTTTCGCTTGTAAGAAAAGAATAAATTTGTTTCAACTCTCAAGTTGAAAGATTTTTGCATTTTTGCATTCACTGCACGAATAAAATCACATTACTCGCCTAAGAAACTTTTTAGTAAAAAAAAGGCTAATAAAAATTAAAAACAAAATCGAAACACCACGAACACTTACCAAATGTATATAAATATAATTTTAAAAAAAAGCCTAAAACTATTTATTGTGTGTCTTCTAAACTTAAATTTCAGTTCACAAATCACTAAAATTAATTTACTTCTTGGTATTTGAAACTACATACTGGGGATTTTTAATATGTCACGGAACAGTTTAGAAAAATGTCATTTTTGTTTTATCGTTCTCTCACTCTCTCTTTCTTTCTCTCTCCACATTCGAATTGAGTCCCAATAACATATCATAAGAGAAAATAGATTTAAAACTGATATTCGTACCAAGACTCTAAATTTTTGTTTACTACAATGCGTAACGAATATTCGTGAAAGCACAGGTTTTAATCTCGGTTACTGACTAATTAAAAAGTATTAACTTTAAAAAAATGGCTAAGTGACACAAGTAC
Source organism: Metellina segmentata (assembly GCA_947359465.1). NCBI lineage: Eukaryota > Metazoa > Arthropoda > Arachnida > Araneae > Tetragnathidae > Metellina > Metellina segmentata. The sequence goes on from OX375874.1 coordinate 124,637,184, forward strand.
TAAGAATTTTATAATTTCTACTAATTTATATATACTTTACATTTCATAAATTGCAGTGCAGTTTTTAAAATGTAAGATATATACTCTTTTCTTTTAATGAGGGGAAGTTTCAGTGAAACTAAACCAGACGGAATGCGAAAATTTAACTTACGCCACTCAAATGTTCTTGCATGATTCACATTGGTGACTAATATGTAGATTATCACCATTTTGGCTTGTACATTCCGAGCGACATGTGGATGGGCATTGTCTTGCTGAAATACAACACCGGGAATGCGTTAGGGTAGAACTCGGGCTCCATAACTTCCCTGATGTATCGCCCGCTGTTAAGGGTCTCAAAAATTTGGAGTAGGCGGAATTGCTCATGATATCCAATAGTGCCCCAGAATATAACACCAAGCGTTCGTCCAGTGTGACACTATATAAGACACTAGACACAGTCCGATTTTACGAAAAAGAATTAACAAATCCCAGACAAAATGTTTTTTTATTTTTTGCTCTCATTCCTGGAATAGAACTGGAAATATAATCTGTTTATTTTTCACGTGACGTCACAATCTCTTGCAAAAAATATAAAAGATATATTCAATTAAAAAATTATTTGTTCAAAGAAAATCATATATTTAGTGAAATTTTCCTTAGATTTCGAATCCGTTGAAATTTTTACTCTATCTTTCACGGTCTAGGAAATAGAAACAAGACTACATAACTAAAGTTAAGACTTTGTTTTTATCCTCTGCTGGAACATCATTGCTCTGGGCAAAATGAAAACGGAAAAATAAATTTAGAATCTACCGCGATGAAACAAACTTGGCATGATTCCAAACCCTGATGGCAAGGTCACGTGGGTAGAAAAGTCTAGTTTCCAGTGTTTCTTGTCTCTCCGGAAGAAAGACGTTGCAAAAACGATGGAGAATAAAACTATCAAATTCATTTAAAAATCTTCTCGATTGAATTTTAAATTCGCTCCGACCCCAAAATTGCAAAAAATTTGGACTACTTGTGCGCCAAATCTCATTGCTGTAAGTGCCATAGAAGCGTCAGGATTTTGCGGTCGCGAAAAAAACAAACAGACAAACACTTCCTTTTATAATAGTAGAGATACCGGTAGAAGGAGTTCACCTCCATCGTTATTGTCCAAATTGTAGAGAAGACGACTTGCTTGCAATCGCCATGCCATTTGCTGTGTTGGTCAGCCCATTGTAGTGGGAGTCGTCGGTGGTTCAGCGAAAAGGGAATCCTTGCAAGTAGCCCATTTCGCAGAAGACTTCGACGAACTGTGGGGGCAGACAATGCTAGACGTGCTAAATGGTGTGCAAACGCACGAGAGGACGCTGTACGGTCTGTCACCGCCATGCGGATGAGGTGTCAGTTGATCCGTGGTGACGTCATATTGCGTGGCCCACTGCTAGCGTTTCGACTTGTTCGGTTCTCCTTGTTCCATTTCTTCCCCACACGCATCAATGTTGTTGCATTACGCTAGTTGCGATTTCACGAGACGAAAATCCACCCTAGTGGAGCCGATCATGCGACCCCTTTCCGACTCGGTTAGTTGCTGGTATGGCACTCTGCGTTTTTGGCGAGGCATGTTGACTTCTAATTAATCATTTACAGCCGTCAAACGACGATACACACATATCAGCACACCTTTACAGTGCTTTTATACACGGCTTACTTGTAAGTTAATAGGGTGTTTCTCGGCCCACAAATGCGTGATTGCTTTGTAATTCTAAGCATTTGCATATCCTAACCAGTTTTGCATTTCGTGCAAGTTTCGTTTAATTTGCAACGGTGTTGCAATTTTCACAAACAGTGGTATAAATTCAGAATTCATTTTTTGGAATTTTAATTAGCGAAGTAATGAAATTGTTTTCGGTTGACAAGCCAAATGGCATCATGTTGGGAATACGTACAGCAGAGACGCTAGAACTATAGTTTGACAAATGATTGTTGATGTCTCATAGCGTAGGTCTACGGTCGCCCAGTTGGAAAGTAGATATACACAGTCCAGTCACATTAATGTGACCATCACCTACTTTCGACGTCAACGTGAAATAACCAATCACAAAAGGCAGGTGGCAGCACATTGCAGTGGAGTGTATATAAAGGATGTTCTAGAGCATCGGAAAGTATTTCAATCGTTGGCGTAATGCAGAAACGTAGCGATTTATCCGACGTCTAAAAGGGCATGATTATTGGCTTTCGGGCCAAGGGTGGAAGCATTTCGGAAACGGCTAATTTTATGAACTGTTCGCGTGCCGCCGTTGTAAAAGTATCACGTGCATGGTAAAATGGCACTATCCAAAATCAGCGGCGTGGCACATGTAGTGCACCACGGGCTATAGATGACATAGGCGTACGAAGGCTACGGAGATGCGTTTGGGCGAATAGACGTGCAACTGTTGAGCAACTGACCGCCCAGATGAACCAAGGGACTACCAAGAGTGTATCCTCAATAACGGTTCAGCGAACATGGGCCTCCGAAGCAGAAGCCTGGTTAATGCACCTATGCTGACTGCTGTTTATCGGCGACGAAGGCTGGAATTTGCACGCCAGCTCCGGAACTGGAGGTCCACAGAGTGGCGACAGGTGGCTCTTTCCGATGAATCACGTTTTATGTTCCATCGGACAGATGGACGTTGGCGTATACGGCGTGAAACCTGAAAGCAAACAACCTGCAACAATTTCCGGGAGGATCCTTGCTGGAGGAGGGAGCATTATGGTTTGGGGAATGTTTTCCTGGCATTCACTGGGTGCACTCATCATTGTGGAAGGCACGATGGATCAGCACAAGTACGCATCTGTCCTTGCGGACCATGTCCACCCCTACATGCGAATTATTTTTCCTCAGAATGATGGCATCTACCAGCAGGACAATGCGAGGTGTCATACAGCTCGCAGTGTATGTGCGTGGTTCGAAGAGCACCAGGATGAGTTTACCGTACTCCCCTGGCCAGCAAACTCACCGGATTTAAACCCAATCGAGAATCTGTTGGACCACCTCGATCGGGTTGTTCGCGCCATAGATCCTCAACCACGTAATCTAGCGCAGCTGGCCACGGCACTGGAGTCGGCATGGCTCAACATCCCAGTGAACACCTTCAGAAACCTAATTGACTCTCTTCCTGCACGTCTGGCACCTTCCCGCTCTGCCAAAGGTGGTTATTAAGGCTTTTGACAGGTGGTCATATTAATGTGACTGGACTGTGTATAATTTAATTGACGTCGGACTGGTTCAACACAACGAGCGATGATCCGGGATCAAACCAGAAAGGAAAGATCCAAGGACAACACCACATAATTTTGAACCACCGTCAGATGACGAGAACAACACCTGAGCTGGCACCTCACTCTCCAAACTTCCGCACCCACCATGCCAACGTGAGGACATTTAAGGCTACGCCAGATTTAACGTGCAAAAATCTCCCTTTGGTACACGACGGTCTATGGTTGGATCCGAACTCGCAACGCTCCGGTTGCTAAGGGCCCGTTTGCGATTCTTCATATGTCCGTATGCGTCGAACCAATGATAGAGGAGTACCACGTGATTGACAAATGGGTGGGATTAAGCATACCCTCTCTGTAGCTTCGTATGCGTTAAGGCGGAGCCTACGCATACGGAGAATCATAAACGGGCCTTAATACGTCACTCTTCCAACCGAGCTACCGCAACCCCTGCTCAGTTGGAATATCATGGGATTAGCAACTGGAGGGTCGCGAGTTCAAAACTATGTCCAGCCAAAAACCGTCGTATACATGGAGGCTGGTGCATGTGAAATATGTCGTGGCCTCAAAACTACCCCGCATGGTGTGGAAGTTTGGGAAGTGGGGTGGGTGCCACCTCAGGTGTTGTTTTAGTCATCTTCCCGTAGTTAAAAATCACTAGGCAAAGTCCTTGGATATTTACATTTGATATGTATTCAGGACATTCGCCAATAGCCCGTTGTGTTGCTCCAGTGCGACGTTAATTAAATACCTACCTCTCATTGCGCAAAGAAAAAATTCTACGTAACAAAGAAATGTACTTCATTGAATTTTTACAAAAACCAAACCACTCATGTCTCTTCACGTCATAATATAAGCAATTGTAATTCCATTTTTTTTTCAGTCATCGTGGAGAAGCAAAAGGGACAGCGTCAGTGGATATTTTTTAGCAAGTCGGAGCATGCACTGGATACCGGTAAGTCAATTGGAATTGTCTTTAACGACAGGATTCAATATTGTTTATTAAACTGATAATTGGTTTTTATTGGAAGCAAATGTTGTTAGGAATTAAATGATGGACAGTTTATTAGATTTCTGATGCGTAGTATAGGGTTAATGCAAAAGTTCGTCCATTTTGGGCGCTAGATGACATTGCATCGTAAAACTGAAGTGTTATGTACTGACGTGTAAAGTTTTGATGTCGTTTGAGGAATTCTTGCGAGTATGTGGCAAAGCAATTGTGTTGCGTTTTGAGAAGGTGTGATTGGGGAATGAAAGCAGAAAAAGATTGATTGGGTATCCTGGAACCGCGACACCTGTGTTTACTGTAAACTCTACTGGAAAGGAAAAATCACAAGAGTACGTCCGTTGCAAAGAAGATGTGGTTCTGAGGGCTGTAAGCCAAGGGACATTGACAAAAGGGTCGACTGTTAAGAGTTGAACAGTTCATGTATTGGGATGATGCGAAACGTTCTCCTGTTTTTGTCGCTAGATGGCATTGCATTACAAAGTGTCATCTACTTCACACGTGTAAAGTTTCGATGTTGTTAGAGGGAAGGAATTTCAGTGAGTAACTGGAGAAAAAATTGTATCATTGGGTTGTGTTTTTAAAATTTTGTTAAGCCTAAAAAATGGCAGAAAACAAAGAACATTTGAGACATAGTATGCTTTGGTGTTTCCGAAAAGGCAAGAATGTTTCGCAGACGCAAAAGAAGATATATGTTGTGAAGGGGGAGGGTGCCGTCGACGATTCCACGTGCCGTGAGTGGTTCAGAAAGTTTCGTCACCAGGATCGGTTCTTTAGTCATAAACCTCAGAACTTCTATGGCCATGGAATGATGCAGCTACCGGAGAGATGGAGTAAAATCCTTAAAAGGAACGGCACATACTATATTGATTCAATGTAATTTTCAGTAAATAAAATTATTGTTCTCCAATTTTTTGTCAAAGATATGGGAAGAACTTTTGCATTCACTCAATAACTTATCTAAAATTTTAAAGGTAAGAATGTATAAATAACATTATTTACCTAAACTGTTGTCCTTTATTGTACACAACGGTTTCGACTGATATGAAACAGAAAAGGTGGAAATTGTCATTAATTATTAAATCTGAAAAAAGGATCAAAATGGATATTTTTGAAAATTTTAGATTCCATTTTTCCTTAATTCAATTGTTTTACTTATTATTTACGGTTCTACCCCTCTTTTCACAAAAGTACAATTTATTATAGCTTTGTTGCAGGTCCTTAGGAGCTTCAATATTATCGTTATTTGTGTTAATCTACAGGAAAGAACTATACAGCTGTCCGTTGAACTCGAAAGTAAAAAACTTTGAGATTCGTTGGATTTCGCCAGTCTATTTGACTGCATAATAACCCAGCAGCCTATATAATTTACTCACACAATACAGCATAGTGCTCTATAAAAAGTAACGTTTTCAAGGTCAGACACCTGGCGTCCTAATTACAACGTACGTCACTAACCGGAACGTATGCTGGTATCGGGGGTACAGTCAAAATGAAAAGTGGACAAGTGAGAAAAAGACCAGACCTAAAAAACATTCGCACAGTTTGAAAGGGTTCAGATGAAGATGCCTAAGGCAAGTCACACGGAGATCCAACATCAGTCCTGCTATATTTCTACTTTTTTATCCCAGTGAAAAAAAATTACACCAAGTCATTGAGTCTGAGCAAAGAAGTTTTTGGCCAGTGGGAGACGGGTCCTTTAAAATGTCTAGGGCAAATTTAAAGCAAGCTGCTCTCCTGATATTTTAGTGAGGTACCATTGATGAAAAGGTACTGGAGAAGATCTGCACAGTTGCTCTAAGTACGGTACAGGTGGTCGTCCTTGTTCTGCACAGGCCCATGACATGGTTAGAGTTGCTGTTGATCATAAGATCTGGGAGCCATCTCTGTAGCAGTCCGACTTAACCACCTTCTTGTTATCCGGGTAAAACCGCGTTTACACTGGAGTTGTAAATATTTTTCTCTACCTTTTAGAGACGTTTTACGACTCCTCTTCGACCCACTCCGGTGTAAACGCTTTGTCGACTTTTATAGACAACCCAAAGGACTCTTCTTACCACTTTGTAGATAAGAGTGATCACCATTCATCAAGATGTCGAGTGTGTAGGATGTTGTGCTTGCAGCAACAGCCTACGTAATTTTGTCGAAACAATGGGCATCCCGGAGGTGCTGGGTGAGACCATCGTTAAAAGCGAGAGACAAGCGATGAGGGCAAAATGTCACAGATAGCAATCCAAAGACGGCGTGAGTGACCACGGGGTGCCGAAAGGCAGAGGGTAGCGGTGATTGTCTGCATTTCCGAAAGGGGACGAAATAGGGGAGCATTTTCATCTCAAATTTCGTCTCGGAGAAACGTCCCTCAATAGTTGGAGTCCTTCGATCTTTACCGACATCTGGTGGAAAAAACAAAATGGCAGTTGCAAACTCGCCAAATCGCTATCCCGACACGAGAACTTGACGATAAAATTAGTGTCGTTTCTCGGAATATATTAGGTGTTTGGAGAGGGGGGACGCGTTTGCAACTCCAGTGTAAACACGGCTGTAAGCAGCACAGCCTTCACGCCTAGGGTGGCCTTACCAGGAGTATATACCCCGGATACGCCTGTGCTGCCCGTTTCACCTTCTCGCCTTGATGAGGCCATAGGATAGGACTTGGATAGAGTCTGCTATATAAAAGTGGTTGAAACACACATACGTACCGACATGTTTTCCGTGCAGAAACAGAGCGCGCATATCGCATGGTACTTCAGTGTAAAACTGCTCAGTGACTAGCTCGTGGAAAGCAGTTTGTGATGGAAATCGTCTGGTTTCGTGGGTGGGTAGAAGCTTATGGTATCGAATGAGTAGCCTATCTGGACAATGATTTCTCACCGGCCGTTGTCTTGCCAACCTTGAATTACCCAAAGCACAGATCCATTTTATTTTATTTCACTAGACACTCGTATTCTTCCAAATGCCTCGGGCACGTCTTCGTTAAGACGCGTTTACACCGGAGTTGCAAACTTCTTCCCCCCTCGAAGCTATTCCGAGAAACGGCATTCATTGGATCGTCAAGACCTTGCCGAATTTGCAATTCCAATTTTGTTTTCCACCAGGAGGACTCCAACTATTGGGGGACGTTTCTCCGAGTCGAAATTTGGGATGAAAAGGCTCCCCTATTTCGTCCCCTTTCGGTAATGATTGACAATCACCGCTCCCTTCTGCCCTTCGGCACCCCGTGGTCGCTCAAGCCGTCTTTCGTTCGCTCATTGTGACATTTTGCCCTCCTCTCTTGCCTTGACCACATCCCCCGTCAAACTGCCAGTGAATGACCTATTAGATTAAATTGGCGCGATGAATGGTGATCACTGCTTTACAAATGGATGATAAGAGTGCTCATCCCTTGGTGTTGCCGATAAAGCGTTTACAGCGGAGTAGGTCGAAAAGAGGTCAGCATTGGGGAAAGTAAACGTCCTCGCCACAAAAAGGGGAAGAAAAATATTTGCAACTCCGGTGTACGTGCTTTTCGAACCCCAATTACCCTAGTGATCTATTTCATATGGGGCTTGCTGCCTCTGATAAACATGGGAATCGTGATCCCAGGATGCCCAAGCGATCGTTCCTTACTCTCTTTTTCTCCATCCTTTATTTTCCCAATTACTTGGCATTCTCCAACTTGTGTTTGCCGCAACAACGCAAAATATGGCCCTTGCGCCATAAAAGCCAAACTCAACAGTCGATCTTCTGTATGCTTCACTCTATTTTCATGCTCTGCGGGTGGTAAATTAAATTTAAAAAGAAATTGGCTCTATGGTTTGGCTATTCTAGGTTGATAAGCTAGAGGTCTGAGAGAAATCCTTACATAGGTGAATCCTCATTTGATATACACTCTAAAAAAAATATCGACGCACCAAGAAGGAATCATACGATTGCTTTGAAATTTCGTATGCAAAAATGTTTTGACCAAATATGCAAATGATTAAAATTTGGTGTCCAATGAATGAATAGTGCGATCTCCAGCGCATCGGAACTGCGCATCCAGCAGATGTATATAAGGAGTTGTTCTTGAACTGTTGTTAAAATTTTCTACTGCATTGCGATTTAGGATACCTTTCAACGACTGAAAAAATGCCTCACCGCAGGATTCGAGCTCATTACGAGCAACTTTCGGAGTTTGAAAGAGGTCGTATCATTGGATTGAAAGAGGCAGGTTGGGCAAATCGAAGAATCGCTCGTCATGTGAGTCGAAGCGACGCGGCGATTAGAAGATGCTGGCAAGAGTGGGTGGACAATGGCAGATTTCAGCGTCATGATGGTAGCGGTCGACGTAGGGCCACAACAGATCGCGAGGACAGAGTGATTGTCAGATCAGCTGTCACAGCGCCTGATTCATCGCTATCAACCATTAGTCGTGCGACCCACTCACGAGTGTCCACCATGACCATTCACAGACGGCTGAGAGAGCGAAATCTACGCTCGTACCGACCGTTACGCCACCTGCCACTCACGCCTGCACACTGTCGAGCCATATTACAGTGGTGCTTGGCTCGATCAGGCTGGAATGATGCTGACTGGGGACGTATTAGGTCGTCTGGGATGTCTTTAGCGACGAATCCCGCTTCCAACTGTGTCCTGACGATCATCGAAAACGTGTCTGGAGACGCCCAGGGCAGCGTACCGATCCTGCTTTCACTATTGCATGCCACACGGGCCCTCAACAAGGAGTTATGGTCTGGGGTGTCATTTCCCTTGATAGCCGGATCCCTTTGGTCGTCATTAGAGGTACACTTACTGCACAGCGGTACGTTGCCGACATTCTGAGACCTGTTTTGCTACCGTTCCTTTCGCAGTACCCTGGGCCTATTTTTCAGCAAGACAATGCCAAACCACATACGGCACGTGTTGCTATGAACTGTTTTCAAGCTTGTCAAACACTTGCTTGACCAGCCAAATCACCAGATCTCTCTCCCATCGAGCATGCCTGGGATATGATAGGATGGCGACTGCATCCTGTAGGGAATGTTGATGACGTAGTCCGACAATTGGAGCCAATTTGGCAAGAAATACCGCAGGAGACCATCCAGGAGCTTTATCGGTCTATGCCACGCCGTGTGGGAGCTTGCATCCAGGCTAGAGGCGGGTCAATACCTTATTGAGCTCATTACTGTAACTCTGAAATAAATTATTCAATTGTTTTGAAATTTTAATCATTTTCTATTCTGTGCATAATTTTCCTATCCACCAATTTTTGTCTCCATCGGACAACTCCTTCTTGGTGCGTCGATTTTTTTGTTATAGAGTGTAGTAGAAAATTTCTCAACTACTCACGAAACCAGATGTAATTCGTCCTACTGCGTACAAGTGGTTTAGGGCCTGAGTTCTCATCGAGAAATTGCATGGATCCTAAGGGGCAAATACTGATGAGCATAAACGGGGGAAGATCGTGATTTTCGTTGAAAATAAAAGGAATGATAAAATGGCTGTTCTCTATGGAGCTTGAAAGAGGTTCTCTGACCGTGGACTAAATACCAAGTTTCGTAAGCATACACCAAGGTTGAAGTGGTTATAAGTCTGGAAAGTCGTTTTGTTTTTTAATATGAATCGTCTGGAAAGTCGTTTTGTTTTTTAATATGAATCGTCTTTATGTAGTGCAAAACTGTCATCGTATTTTTAAACTGTCATCGTATCTTTAAACGGTTGTAACAGGAACTAAGAACATATCGCACCACTCCGATAAGAAAAGTGACACAACTCAAAATTGCAGAATTCGAGAAACATCAACTTAAAGGATACTATAAAATAAAAATTGAAATAGTATAAGCTTCTTTTAAATTTTAGGTAAATATTTATGTCTTTAAATTCTATTATATTCTATAGAATAGTAATATAACATGCTGGGGCACCTCATACATATTTTTCAATGACATAACTTCAAAATTTTTAGTTTTTGAGCTGCGTCACTTTTCTTGCCGGATTGCGATATGTTACGTACCACAGCCCAACGAGCTAACCAATGCATCACAAATATTCAATAATGGTAAAATTGCTATTAAAAATTATTTGATAATAGTTCAAGAGCTTATGTAATCTAATTAGTTTTCTATAATGTTCTAAAGCATCCTTAAGTATCCTTAAAATTTTTTTCACTTTCGTCATTCACAAAAAAGCGTTTATCGCATCAAACTCAATCAAGATATTATAGTTTCTTGGATTATGTCTCTTTCCTTTAGGTAGGAGCATCGTTGTTTGCGAGTAATATTGGAAGTGGGCATTTTATAGGCTTGTCCGGATCAGGAGCCAGTTCTGGAATCGGAATTGCCGGGTTCGAACTCAACGTAAGTAAAGATTCAATCTTTTCTGAAATTAGAATATTTTCAAGTAGATATTTTTCATGTATATGTATATATAGTATCGATGACAAGTAGCTAAGAAATTTTATTTGATGAATACAGATATTTCTTTTTTTAGTTCTGAGATTTTTTTAAGAGAGAACGATTTAGAGAGAATTCCGCGAACTATAGAATAATAACGACAAACTAAAAGTTTGAACCCCATCATCGATATAAAGCGTCTAAGAATCTCTTATTTTCCATTTCCAAGTTTTCGCTACAATGATACCTATTATCACTTCAGGAATTAAAATTAATTAATATTTTTTAACATTTGAATCTTTTATAGTCTTTATTAAGAGTTTAAAAATTTCTTGATATCATATTCCATTTAGCAAAACAAAGATAGTGAAACTGATAAAAAGAAACAGTTCCTAGTGCATTTTATTTTAAACTATGTGAAATTTTCAAATAGATATGAAACGAAGATTGAATGGTTAAAACAATGTCGGATAATCATGCAGCAGGGGAAAATATTGGGAAATACGAAGAACTTACTTTCACATTCATCACACACACGACAAAGGAACGAATCAAATTCTTACAATCTTGTGGAATAAAAATATTCCTGCAAACATTTCTAGATAAGGAACTGGAATACACTCCATTTTCTTTCCACTTGCCTCCGAAACGTTGATCAACATAAAAATAGCAATGCCTAATTATATATTAGTTATTTTTCAAGATTGGATTTGAAAAATAATTATTCCAAAAAGAAAACATCGAATATTTATTATATTGCTCCCAACAAATATTCGGGATCGATGTTTGCCAATAGCTCACTGTGTTGCTCCAGTGTTACGTATATTCAAATACCCGACATAACTAACTGGTATAGTGGTCATATCGTTCGTCTGCCACACAGTAGCTCCTAGATTCTAATCTTGGTTTGTAAAAGCCTCAATGTTGGCGATTGTTCCTGTTAGGAGTAACGGAAACTCATTTACTTGTAACGCCTTCGAAAGTAGCCTTAAGTCGATCCTTGTCCTACTGAGGACCGAAGAGATCAGTGTTCGGACATTAGAAAAAACTTTTTTCATTATGCGTGTGATTAGCAGAAGTCAAGTACCTTAGAAACTGTAAGACACTGAATAGCTATATTTATTCATTTCCCCTTTTGCAGTTCTTTACAGGAGCCACGGTAACCCAGTTGGTAGAGTAACGGATTACCAACCGATGGGTTGTGAGTTCAAAACTATGCTACACCAAAGATTGTCGTGTACGTGGGATCTGGTGCACACTAAATCTATCGTGGTCTCACGTTGTGGTGTTGAAGATTGGAAAGAGGGGTGCTAGCTTAGATGTTGACCTCGTCATCTGACCGTGGTTCAAAACGGCGAGTTGTCCCATCGGAATTCAACCCGGACCGACATCAATATCCAGCTGTGTTTCTCCAATGAGACGTTAATTCAATTATCAATTATATGTTAGAGTATTCCAAATTACATGTATTTTCGATGTCATTGATGATGTTTCATTATCCACAATATACCTAGCGAAATGATATTTTAGTAAACCGGTTACAAGACTTTGTTGCTACTAATAACTAATCACTATTTCAAACAATACTTTTAGAGATTGTATAACTTTGCACGTCAAGTTTCATTTTCTGAACCCTCGTATTGAGAAAGGTACCCAGTACCTTGCTTCCGGATCCGAGAGCTAAGGGTTTACCCGCTAAATGAGAAAAAATATTTCGTACTAAAATGGGTACAGCACATTTTAGTATCAAATTATAGCATTCTGTTCTCTGAGTTTGAAGAACTTATGAATATTTTCATGGTAACTATAAAAGGTTGTACATGCATCTAAAGAGAAATATAAAAATTAAAGCATTTGTCCAAGACATGTACTGCTGAATAATAAATATTTTAATTTAATTTTAACGCTTCGTGTATAAATTGCCGAATCTTCTGAGAGTTCCTAAGGAACTAACAAATAATCTAAACAAATTCCGCTACAAGTAACGGAGGTAGGATCCTTTCATAGACTATATCGGTTGAACTACGGCACTTCCGTAACAGGATTTCTAACAGCCAGCAATAGTTTTTACTCTGCCACATAAGCCTAAAGAAGTTCTCACAAATCAAAAATCCATAAGTAGACAGAATAAGAAAGTATTTTTAAACGTGCCTGCCTAATACCAAGCTGAACATTTTCGCTCACATTCAAATGTTTTTTTCAGGCCATTTTCGTGGTCTTGATTCTGGGATGGTTCTTCGTGCCGGTGTACATGGCATCTGGGGTAAGTACCCGGGTTTTTTTAAATACTTTGTAACGGTGTATATTAAACAAGATACAAGCGTCTTACTGTTCATTGCCTTGCAGGTCTACACCATGCCAGAATACCTAAGGAAACGATTCGGTGGGCAAAGAATCCGAATATACTTGTCTGTGTTGGCTCTACTGTTGTATGTCTTCACAAAAATATCGGTATGAGTTTCAGTTATCTTTCTTTAGAAAAGTTTTATACACATTTCAATATTTTAGATTAGACAATGATGAGAGAGAGAGAGAGAGAAGACTGGGTTACAACCAATGCATATGCACATAACATATGCAAATGTGAGGCGGGAAACTAGAATTTCTTTTTAATTTCTTGGTTCGATCCCCGATATAACACGAACATACGAGGGTCGTTCGGAAATAAAATACAGACCAATAAAACTTTTTCAATTATACTTTTTACTTTATGCATTTTTATACCTAGTATTACTTATCTACATAGTCCCCTTGCAAATTTAAATATTTGTCGTACTTTGTGACGAGCTTTCGAATGCCAGTGTCATACTCCTCTGCCGCCAGTCCATTGAGGTAAGCAGTTTCGTCTTAAGGCTTTTGTGGTCGTCGTTGAGCATACGTAGCACCCACCTTGCACAATTTTTTCTGAATTTAAGGTGATCTGTTACCGCTTCGTAAATGATAGTGCGAGACACATGTGAAAATTTATCATGAATTTCTTCCGAAGTCACACTCCGATCTTGTTTGATAAATGTGTCGACAGACTTGACAAGTTCATCCTTAATGACACTTGGGCGGCCACATCGCTCCTCATCATGGACGTTCTCTCTTCTCTCATTCTTTCGGCACCAACGACGCACACATGATTCAATCATCACATTACCATACACTGCTTTGATTTCACGATAAATTTCGTTTGGTCGCACATTTTTTGCGTTTAGAAATCTGATCACAGATCTCATTTCACATTTGTCGGCACGCTCGATTTTCTTCTGACATTTTGTTCGCTTACCAAAACAACAATAACCGTTATAATACGATTTAATTCAGTAGACAGTAGACAGATGAGTCCCTAAAACTGATAAACCTTGAACGGTGTACCTGTCACTATCATAGTGGTCCGCATGCTCAAACGGGCATCACTTTCCGAACGACCCTCGTATTTATTGTACTCAATTACACATCAATAAAAATACGGGACGAGAGACACAGCATACACCCCCACTTGCTGTTTTAATCTATTGTTCTACTGTTGACAGTCTGTCTATGTTAGTTAAACAGTTAATGCAGCCACAATCGCAGTTACAAGCCCTCCCATCTAATGGCTTCTCGAAGTTATTGCTACAGTATGAATAATCTTTGATGGAGAGAGTTGGCTGATTTTGGATTTTATGGCACCTGGGCCATTTTTGGCCAAGCTACGCCAAACACAAGACAGATAATGCAAGTAATTGTTAAAGGAAAGAATGGAGAGAAGAAAGTAGAAAAGGATATCGCTCGAGCAACCTGGGGTCCTGACCCCCAGGTTTACCGGAGGAAATAAACCCTCCGGGAAAAGAATACATCAGTATGATACCACGGGTTCTTGGAGCTCATTCACACCTAAAGAAGATGTGCCACTAAGTGGAAATAATATTCGATTTTCAATACCCGAGTTCTCCGCTTAACAACAGGTGCGATAAAATTATGATAGAAATCAAGCTCACATGTTCTTTGACTGCAACAATGACTCTTTGGATTTACTGATGGAAGACCAAGAGGGGGAAACCTATGAGAGAAGCTCATATGTCCTTGACTACATCAGTGACTCTTTGGCTTTTTGGTTGGAAGACCAAGAGAAGGCAACCTATGAGAGAAGCTCATATGTCCTAAGACTGCAACAATGACTCTTTGGATTTACTGATGGAAGACCAAGAGGAGGCAACCTATGAGAGAAGCTCATATGTCCTTGACTACATCAGTGACTCTTTGGCTTTTTGGTTGGAAGACCAAGAGGAGGCAACCTATGAGAGAAGCTCATATGTCCTTGACTACATCAGTGACTCTTTGGTTTTTTGGTTTGAAGACCAAGAGGAGGCAACCTATGAGAGAAGCTCACATGTACTATGACTGCAACAATGACTCTTTGGATTTACTGATGGAAGACCAAGAGGAGACAACTTATGAGAGAAGCTCCCATGTACTTGACTCCATCAGTGCCTCTTTGGATTTATTGGTGGAAGACCAAGAGGGTACAGTTTCTTCTGATCTTATGGACCTGATGTAGTATTTTTTAGACCAGCGGTATGTACAACAACGACACGTAAATTGCAAATAAGACACAATTTGTATAAAAATGCTACGACCAAATTTAAATAAAGCATTCTTCTCTTTTTATCGCACATGGTTAAATGTTTCAAGCCAACAGTTTTAGTTTGTCATTGGTTCTGTACAGGTTAGGTATTATTTCTAAAATTCTAACAGTTTTTACGTTTTACAGGCAGATTTATATGCTGGTGCTATATTCATCAATCAGTCTATCAAACTGGATATGTATGGATCTATACTCTCCCTTCTGGCTGTAGCTGCTCTATTTACTATTGCAGGTAAAGTGTGATTGGTTTCTTAACCCTCTTGGTGGTTGTGTCGACGAGCTGTGTCGTCGTAAGGAAAACTGACCAGATCTTGATGGACGAGATTTCTCGTCCAAACCATTTGGAGCACTAATTGCGTTTTTCACCTAACCTCATAAATTGCACAAATGTGATATGTATGAATACTAACGCTAACAAAAGAATTTTTTTTAATTTTCTTTTAGGAGGCCTGAGTGCTGTAATGTGGACAGATTTTGTACAAACAATTCTCATGCTTATTGGAGCTTTAGCTTTGTCTGTTCTCAGTAAGTGTATTACGACTATTTTACCATCTCTCAATATTATATTTTAAAAACATTGTATTTGAATGTTTAGTACAACTGTAATGGTACTTCAGTTGTTGGCACGTGGATGTGACTAAAGTAAAAAATTATGTAAACATCATGACAACTTTCTGGATACGTTGAAAGAGGGAAATGCCTATTACGTCAAAAATTGTATGTAAAAAAAAAAAAAAGATAAAATGCTGACACGCCACATTCTAATGTACACAATAGTTTCGTGACACATTATTCATTTTCCATATGACTACAAGGACGCGTATTGTCCACCCACGTCAGCGTTGTCAGGAAATGCCGTAGTAAAGTTTCTGAAATAGATTCTAAAATACGCCTTCTATTTAAATAACTACAATTAGAAAAGTTTATCCTCTTTATCAGAAGCCAGTACGATACACGTATGTAAATCTCTGAAATTCTTTCAATTTTCTGAGTTTCTTCCTTTAGTATCACATAATTATATTTACATTTGCGTATTTTGAAGAGTTTCCTAGATACCTCACAAGATTGATGTATTTTAGAATTTGTGAATCTCTTTATCTATCGGAATTAGAGTAAAACTGCTAGAAAATGGAATTAAGAATGGTCTGGACCATCTGGAATTAAGATCAATCCGAAACTAATAATTTTAAACGGAGTCATTGCAAAATCCTGGGTAATTTTATTCCGCGCCCACTAATCTCTCTATCTCTATATTATATTAAAAAAAAGTTACCGCCGCAGGATTGAAAACTGTGTTGTTTAGCTCGATTCTTAGACGGTTTCCTTGGAAAGTTCGGATCAGAAAAATATGAAATTAACATGGTTTGTTCTTCATCGTGTTCCCTGGACAATTGTAAAGATCTTTTTCCGATGCGGTTATTAGTTTAGTGTTTATTAAGTGTCAAAGTTGAAAAGCGAAATTTCTTCCGCGAGTGAGGTTGGCGAGCGTAAGCGAGCAGGATGCGGAGCCCCCTAGTTTACAAAAAACAACCATAGTAATAGATAGATTCAAAACCTGTCTTAGATTCGAAGAATGTTGTGTGTCGTGTAATGAACCAAATAATTTATTAAAGCTCTCAATCCTCTAATCTTATTAAAAACTAGATTAATATATAGCATTGAAATTTTGGTTGGACTCAAGAATACTCTACCATCGCCAGTTAGCGATAATTTCGGAATGCTGTAACCCATCGTAGGTTTTTGCTACATGTATTTTCACTTGCGCGCAAGGGGAAGGCATACAGTATGGTGTCCTACCTAAATGTTGACGAAACATTGTGCTGCCAATTTGACGAGGGGTCGGTAGGTTTTTGAGTTTTACTGTAATTTTATTTAAGTCGTATGAACAATTTGATCATTCTGAATTAGTGCCTTGACCCATGTTTAATTGGAGAGTGATTTCAAGTGTTAACAAATTAGACGGTCTGCGAAGATTTTGCTTCTGTTGTCCAAATGCAATCGAATGATGAACGTCGGAGTTACGTTAAAATGTACTTTATTGCCGTTCTGGCAATATTTGGCGTTAAACCTAATGTGTTGAACAATCAACTGTCAATATACCAATTCAGAATTTATTCTTGGTAATTTTTACTGTCAATTTGCTGAAATCTTATTCTAAAAGCAAGATAATTCACGTTTAAAACCGCACCAGAGACACTTATATCCACAGAAAGACTACCACCACCTATATTTACTTGATAGAAATTCATCAGATGAAACGTTAGAGTTTAATTTTACAAACTTACTGGGGAATAAAAGTACATAGATTCTATCATGGATTTAACTATACTTTTTACTTCTACACAGGCCTGGACAAAGTCGGTGGTTATTCCAGTCTAATAGCGGCTTTCAAAGAAGTCTCCATTAACGACAGCTACGTAGGATTTAACGCAGATAATCAGTCGTGCAGCTCCGTTCCTGATAATTACATGAGCCTTCTGCGTCCTCCGTCAGATCCGGAATTGCCAATGACCGGAATGATATTCGGATTGACTATCAGTGCCATTTGGTACTGGTGTTCCGACCAAGTAAGCTGGGTTTTTTTATTCAGTAACCCCACTACTTACTCCTGTTCTACTGTAAAATCCTAGTTACTCCTCCCTGGTGGTTGTCTCAACGAGGTTGCTCAACAAAAACTTACAATCAATAGCAAAACTGGTCAGGTCTTGACGAACGAGGTATTTTGTAATCAGAAGAAAAATAACCAATCTTGATGGAAAAGATATCTTTCAAAGGGAAAACTAACCGGATCGTAAGCAATTTATCAGCAAAAAATTGACCTGGAAACGGGATATCTCGTCATTAGCAACGTCGTTGATCAATTGGTATTGCAGGTACTTTTCATTTAACTACCCAGTTCCGTTTCTAGGACTGGGTCGATAAGCAAAGATCTTAATTATTTTCAAAAATTTAGAATTCTAATTCATTCACATACACCGACATTTAAAATGTTGCTAACTACTTTATTTGGGGGATTATCCAGAACTTAGGAATCGCTGATTAATCACGGCTAGAACCATTTTTTTCATTTGGCTACCTACCGGATCCAGCAACAGCTATAGGATCCGGTCCGAATCAGATTAACACTAATTTTTTTAATTAATTAATCGATTATTCAAACCCAACTTTAAAGTCACAAAATCGTTTATTAAGCAATCGATTGTAAATGAATCGATTTTATATTTTTCAATCATCAGTTGGGAGAATTCTAGCAAAAATAATGACTTAAATTATCAATAATATTTTTTTAATAAGGAGGAATTAGAAAAGTAAATTCTGCAAGAAAATGAAGATTATAGCAAAAAGACAATCTTTAGAAAAGAAACAGGTTTTGAGAAAATACTGAAGAAAGAAATGACTTCATATGAAATGGAGTTAAAGGAAAATATTTGTCTCTTATGTATGACTACTTTTAAGGACGGTTAAACCAACTAGTGTCGAAGCTGAGAGGGGCTTCTAGGTCACTGGTTATATTTGCAGTTCATTGAGAAGTAGGTTGAGGGACGACATAATTAATACGATTTGTTTCCTTAGATCGTTCTTTCAAACTCAAAAGGGATTTTCATTACTGTATAACTTAGATTTAAGCTATTAAGAAGAATTAAGAGTTCCCTTGTTTGTTGTGTTGACCAAAAACAGCCAAAGATTAGATGAGACAAGGTTAGGTACAATTTATGTCATTTGCTCAACGACATTAGAGATAGAGACTACTTAATTTCAGATAAATAGAAAAGTATTACGTATAAAACTAACATACGTTTTTCGGTGTGAAAACTAGTAAGACTGATCATCATCAATTATTTTAATCCTTACTACTAGTAGTACTAGTAGTTACTATAATTTATTGTTGGTGATTGATTTCCTACCTATGGATAATTATTAATACAGTTGATTTTCTAATGCTAAAAAAAACCGTTTTGTACTTCAATTTGGAATAATATCCTTTCAACCTACTTTCACTCAGCCGATTTTTGAAAAATACATACTGATTAGATAGACTTATTAACAAAGTACCAATCCGGCAGGATTGAAAATCGTACCGTATTGCAATCCCTAACTGTGGGGTCTGATACTTCTTTTCTTACACGATGCAGTCTTTTAAAAAACAGAAATTAACTTTTAAACAGTTGACCTAAGTATTTACGCTAATTATTTTTTGTTTCTTTTAATCATACAGGTGATCGTCCAAAGAGCTCTATCAGCTAAAGACCTATCTCACGCTAAAGGAGGATGCATTTTAGCAGGATATTTGAAACTTCTCCCCCTCTTTCTTCTTATTTTACCCGGAATGGCATCAAGAGTTTTATTCCCCAGTAAGTACGAAAAGCGCTGTACTTTTTATCGTTATAACGATGACAAACAAATATGTCTGGCGGTTTGTTTGTAACGAACTCCAGTTTTGAGTAAATAATAAAACCATGTAGACATAACATCAGAACGGATAAAACTCGCTTTACTATAGCATATTCACAACTCCAGAAATTAGCTTATTTACATCAACAAGAATTTAACATAATTCCACAGTCAGCGGGTGCGGAGCCTGCGAGGCAGAAAGCTAGATTGAATGTAAAACTCAAAACGAACATTCCTTCTTTTGTTCTTAATTTTTGCATGTTCGTAGCTCACAAAAACTTTCGAAGCTCCGATCGGAACGTCAGAACACAAAGAACAGTTGCCATTGGTGGTCAATTTGGAGGCCATTCCGAAGAATCTAGCATCTGATGTCACCGCATGTTTTTCTTACTTTGCACCTTTTTTCCCCTTTCACGACACTTTTTACTTGATGTTGTCTTGTGTTGGTCGCAATTTCACTAAACAACCTATGTGCATGGAACTTCAAATAAACCGTGTTGCATGCTTCAGATGGGACGCCACACAAGTTGCTGAGCATAGAAGCAAAATTCCCGCTTTATTCAGCAATCAAGTTACAAATTGAGAAGGGACAATGAACGGCAAAATAAAGCAACATAGCTTTCCTTGTCATAAGGAGCAGGCTACTTATATTTAATTATTTGAAGCCGTTCATGACGAAATTCGAAAACAGTCTGGACTGTCCGGGCTCAGTGGGTATGACCACTGCACTAGCAACCTATGAGTTGTAAGCGGCGCAGGATCGTTTCCTCCCTGTGTGTATTTCAATATTCTGTGTGTCAGTAAAACTTTCATTGGATTTTGCAATGGAATGAGTGAGAAGTAGTATCAATACTT
Organism: Metellina segmentata; assembly: GCA_947359465.1. Lineage (NCBI taxonomy): Eukaryota > Metazoa > Arthropoda > Arachnida > Araneae > Tetragnathidae > Metellina > Metellina segmentata. Next base: position 124,657,624 of record OX375874.1, read on the forward strand.
ACGTTTACGTATGCCGAGTCTCATGGTGCTCCATACTCACAGTAAAACTTCTTTCTTTTATTTTTTTCCACGTATTGAACCTAGGTATTGAACTAGAACCAAATAAAAAACATGAGAAGACTTGAGAACTTGTCAAATTATATTCAATTGTTTGCTAAGAATTCTTTTTAAAAAATTATGTTATTCGCTATCAGTTTCTGACAATCAACGCGAAACTTTTGCTTCTGAATCCGAGTAAATTGAGTCCATGTAATTCAGTGTAAATACAAAATTTGGAAGCTTTCCCAAATAATATCACAAAATTGAAACTCTCTCTCATACATAGTTAAAAATCAACATGGAAAAATATTCAAACGAAAGAGAAAATACATTAGAAAATCTTTGCAATTTTATTGAATACAGTGATTTTAGTGATTTCAAACGTTGATGATATACCTAACAAAACAATGTCTAATAATAATTATAAAGTAACTCACTAGAAATGGATGCATTTGTCGTAAACCAAAATATTTAAATGCCTGTGAAGTGTAATTTCAATTCTGTACCTCAGGGGTAAATTATCGTAACTGAAATTTGGAATATTTTACAGTTTAGTTAAAAGTTTTTTTTTAAGGGATTTTCTATACATTAAGTAAGATTCTTTAAAAACAAATAAGTGGTTCTCACTTATGATTTAAATGCCAGTTGGAGCGGGCGATTGCGAAATCACGATTTGATGAGCTAACTAGTTTTGGTTCTGTGTTTATGGATTGCGCAATATTCTGTTGACAGTTGCAACCACAGAGGCTGTTCGCACATTTTTTAGACGATTTTGATTAGCGGTAATAAAAAATCGTTTGCTGCAAAAGAAAAAATTGCAGTTGTACTATGTTTTTAAAAGTCAAAATTATCGTCTGCGGCTTGAGAGGTTTGTTTTTATTCAAAATGGCGTTTTTTAACGAAGCAGTGGTTCGAAGGCTATATTTATACTCTTTCCGAAGAGAAATATTCATATTCCGTTATCCAAAAACGATATGAGAGTCATGGTTTTGTGATATCTAAAGCGTCGATAGGTAATATCGCCAACAAGAAAGGAAAAAACGTCGAACTGGAGCCTCAAGTGGGACAAAAATTCCAAACAAGTATCCAAGGAAGAAACGGACATCTTCGACTACTGCAAAGGTACATTGTTTAATGTTAAAAGAAAATCCCCCTAGTCAAAGGACAGTCTCAAAATCCTTAAAATGCTCGGTGTCCACTGTAAACAAAATGATAAACGTTGATTTAAATCTTAAGAAAGCGAAAAAACGCATTGTGCATCGTCTTTCTCCCAAGCATATCGCTGAACGCAGGACACACTGCCGAATTCTATATAAAAAGCAATTATCCAAAGAAAAATGGAAAAAAATTGTCACCATAGATGAATCATGGGTGTATTTAAATGATTGCAGCAAAAAAAGAGCCATTTATTATCATAAAAGGGGAGAACAAAATTTAAGTACATGGTTCACAGAATCGAAAGTTTTTCTAAGGGATTCATGATTATTGCTGGTTTTTCATATAATGGCAAATTAAAAATAAAGAGAGTGGTAAAAAATGTCAAGATTAACTCCGAATACTATCAGGAACGTATTTTATCGCCAATTTTTCTGAATGAAATACCATCGCTTTACCCACAGTGCCATCAATCTGTGGAACTCCGTCAAGACAAAGCTAGCAGTCACACATCAAAATCCACTGTAAATTTCCTAAATAAAATGGAACAAAACACCGATATCAAGGCCAAACCCTTCACTGATATCCCTACTAAATCTCCCGATGTATCACCTATGGATTTTTGTGCTTTCGGACTTTTAATATCTGCATTGTCCAAACATCGTCCTACAAGCCTTATAGGACTCTGGAAAGCTGTTCAGAAGGAATGGGATAGAATACCTCTTATGACACTTCAAAAGGCATTATTATCCTGGAAATTACGGTGTCGAAATATAGTTCAGAATAAGGGCTATCAAATAGAACATTTAAAACACAAGAATTTTATGTCATTTAGTTTTGTGAATACACTATACATTGTCTAGAAAATGTGTGAACAGCCTCTGTACTTCTACCGAAAATAGAATACTTATAACAAGGAAAGCGATAGCTTTGAGATGTGAAGCGTCAGCAACGGTTGGTGCCATGTAATTGTGATCGTTTTAAATGCAGTGTTAATCCCATTGTATTTTCTACATGCACAATTTAAAAATACATGCGAAAACAGGACATAGATCACGGGGTGAGAAACCAGCGAATCAGCGGGCTTAAAATTTTCTCATGTCTTCTACTCGAGTAAAGGTTGGTTAGATGCGACCGCTCTGATCCCTTCTCGTAGAAGGCCCACGATGATCCAGGAGCTGAAATCGTCTTTTTTTTCCAGACGTCACAGAATGGATCAAAATGGAATTCATTCAAAGCTTTTTCTTTTCAGACGAGGTGGCCTGTTCCAATCCTGTGATGTGCAAGAAAATCTGCGGAAGCGAGCTGGGATGCACCAACATTGCATACCCCAAATTGGTGTTGGAATTAATGCCAGCAGGTGAAAGCTCCACTTCTCTCTTCTGTGTTATCAAAACTTTCATTGTGTGTATGTTGTTGGCACATCAAGGTCAAATATGGCCCATGCGCCATAAATCCCAATCCCACCAACCAACGAGTAGGTAGGTATTATAAATAACGTCATACTAGAACAACACAACGGGGTATTGACAACGGTCCGGGATCAGTCCCTTAAGGGAAAGATCCGAGGACAAAACCTCGTAATTTTGAACTACGGTCAGATAACGAAGCAACACCTGAGTTGGCACCCCACTCTCCAAACTTCCACACCAACCCAACGTGAGGACTTTCGCCAAGACAGTTTTAAGGTGCACCAGCCGCCTCTACACCATAAGCTTACAAACATCCGGACCCGGATTCGAACCGGAAACCTTCCGCTCCAGAGGCTAACACCTTAACCGCTATACCGGTTGGTCGGTATTTTCAACGATAGAGTATGCATTAAACTCTATCGAGTCGAACTCGCTGAATCATCTCCGTTTATATTTATAGTGTTGTGCCCCCGAGGGGGGGGGGAAGGGCAGACACTATTTCTCCGGAGTAGAACCATCTGCGTCATATGAAATTACTTTTATGGCGTGACAGCATAAAACTAATAAAAAATTATTTTGTGCTTGCCGTTGCTTATTTAAAATGCTGATTTAACAAAACTGAATAAGTTTTTTGTCAACCACAAAAGAAAGCAGATTTACTCGTGAGCATAATTAACCTTAGTCTAGCTTAAGGCATCGTCTTGCACCTGTCTCGTTTCGATTTTAGTGTTCATTCTTCAGTGCGTTTTTAGATTCATATAATAGCGAATTTTATAAGTCTGTCATGAAATAGAAGTTTTTGGTTAAGTTGAATTTATCGATTTTGAATTCAAAATAGTATTTTCGTAAAATAAGTGTAAGTAACTAATTCAATTTTTTATATTATCTATGTGATAAGTTCAGTATGGCTTCTAAATAGTTTTGACCTTGACCAGCAAAATCATTCCGGAGTCTTGCAACCAATATATGTACTATATTAATATGCTAACTGTGCATGCTTTTTGGTAAAAGCAATTACACTATTCAGAAATCGTGTAGTGCTCTAGATCGGAAGGTTCCTGGTTCGAATCCGTTTCCGTGCATAGTAAATTTGTAAGCGTATGGTGTAGAGGCGGCTGGTGCACCTTAAATCTACCGTGGCCGAAAGTCCTCACGTTGGGTTGGTGTGGAAGTTTGGAGAGTGGGGTGTCAGCTCATGTGTTGCTTCGTCATCTGACTGTGGTTCAAAATGACGTGGTGTTGTTCTCGGATCTTTCCCTTAAGGGACTGATCCCGGACCGTCGTAAAAAGCCTGTTGTGTTGCTCTAGTACGACGTTAACTAAAATTACCATTACCGTGTAGTGCTCAGAGTGTTAAATATGCAAACGCATCATTAACATAAATAAAACGAGGAAGATTTTATCTTAACCATTACGCTTCGACGCTTAGATTTTATCAATCGTCTCACAGAACGGCTCTTTCGCCTGCATGTCTTAACCACCACCACCCCTTACCTAACTTGAGCGACAGAGCCTTGAGTGGCATTTACGACTGGCGCTTCCCTTTCATAGTATTGTGTGGCGTGTCGTTTGGCGTGAGATTGAGTGATATCACCTTCTACCTTTCCCCCAAAGCATTCACACCTCACAGTCGACAGGGTGGGGTACCGAACAAAAGGAGGAACCCACTAGAAGGTCAGTCGCTGACAGCTCGTAAATGGTGATCGATGCCAGCGATCACTTAAAAGGGGGATAACATCCACAGTACACAGATCTATACCATGCCGCTGGTGTAAACGAAATTTTAGTGGTAACAATTGTATATCTACCGCAGCGTAAAGGTAAATATGTCCACTCTTGGTTCAAAGGTTCGTCCCGTGTTTATTTTGGCAAAAATTAAAGACAAATTATTTCATTTACTTTAAATTACATTTAATCAATATAGTGTGTGTGCCGTTCTGTCCGATGACCCTTCTTCATCTCTGGCAGCTGCATCATCCCGCGCTTATAGAAGTTCTGAGGTTTCAGGCTGAAGACCTGATCCAGGTGACGAAACTTTCTGAACCACTGACGGAACGTGGAATCGTCAACGGCCCTCTCACCTCACGCAACACATGCCTTCTTTTACGTCTGCGAAGCATTCTTGTCTTTTCGAAAATATAACAGCATGCTATGTCGAAAACGCACCTTATTTTCTGCCATTTTGAATGCTTTGCAAAATTTAAGGAACACAAACCAATAACACAACTTTTTTTCCTCAAGTACGCGTTGAAATTCCTCCTTTCAAACAACGTTAAAGCTTTACACGTGGAAAGAAGTAGATAACACTACGGATTTGCGATGCAATACTGTACAGTCTGGTCCCGAGCACCCTTGAGACATTGCCAGCTGTCAACTTGGGTACGACCCCTTGGAGGGGTGTCGTGAAGAACCACCGGGGTGTTTTGGAGAAACAGGAAGCGAGAATGGACAGAATAGGGAAGGCCTTGCGTAGGTGTTTTGCTCGTACACAATAGCTCTTCTGTAAACTAATAATTTAAGGTTAAACTATCCAATTATCTTGAAACTTGTCTGTAACATTTGTAACTAACTTGTAAATAAACCTTAATTTTAACTTAATTGCTCCGTTCCTATTTTTATTGAGCTTGTATTCAATGATTCCCTCAGCATACCGCAAAATGGCCACGGCGTGTTCATCTGAGCACATATGAAGTAGGGATGCGACATCGACAGCAAAACATCGATGTTCAAAATTAAAACATCTAAGTTGATAAAACATCGTTCCAAAAACATCGATGTTTTTTAAAATTCAGTGTGTTTAAACTGTTTTTCCCCATTTCTTAAAATTGGTTTAGCAACTAAGGATGCTACATCGACAGCAAAACATCAATGTTGAAAATGCATCGCCCCAAAACTATCGAAGTTTTTAAAATTCAGTGAATTCAAACTTTTTCCCCCATTTCTTAAAACTGGTTTAGCACCTAGTGATGCTACATCGACAGCAAAACATCGATGTTCAAAATTGAAACATAGATGTTGATAATTCATCGCCCCCAAACTTTCGATATTTTTAAAATTCAGTGCATTTAAACGTTTTACCCCATTTCTTTGAACTGGTTTAGCAACTAGTGATGTGACATCAGCTCCAATACATCGATGTTTTTTATAACACATCAATGTTTTGAAAACATCGACATCGCATCCCTACTTTTCAGACCCTTCACCTTTGGTCACTTTAGTCTAAAAGTATGTTCAATTAGCTGATTATAAAAATTATACTACTTGGTTATTTTTAAAATTTTTATAACGGTACTTTTTTCATTTAAAATTAATACATCGACAACGTAAAAACATCGACAAGTATAAACATCGATGTTACAAAAACATCGACTCTAATACATCGACACCGATGTCGCATCCCTAATATGAAGGAGGTAAGGAAGGAGAATTCGACTAATACCATCTAGCGCCAGAAACGGGACGAACTTTTGCATTAGACCAATACAATCAATCTCACATAAACTTAATTTAATCCGCGTAAAAGATTTGTTTGTCGCATAAGTGGACACTTAGATGTGATTGAAAACAGCCACAAAATCGTTCATCGTTAGGTTGTTTTGATTTGAATAGGAAAACCTTTTTCTCTATTATACAGGGTGTCCCTGAATTCATGGGCCAAACTTTAAGGGTAAGTAAAATACCTATAAAGAAACATTTTTTGTATAACAACATGGGGTCGGAAATGAAAAGGGTAGGTGGAAAAACAAGAAATGCTGAGGAAATGAAAAGCAAAGAATCGTTTCTAACAGTAAAGATTATAACAGCAAAGAATCATTTGAAGTTCTCGTAATGCCATTCAAACTCAATAAAATTGTTTTGCAGACGATTTGATAATGCAAACTAAATAAACGTCTTCTATTCAAAATTTTTGTTCCCAAAAATTCATCTTTTTTTTTAAGCTACGTCACTAAACGTTTGTATCGTCTGCTCTAAAAATATTATGTAAGTAAAGAGCTTTTGTTAATTTCCTCAGCATATCTTGTTTTTCCTCCTGCACTTTTCATTTCCGACCCCATTTTTCTATACAAAAAATGCTTCTTTATATGTGTTTTACTTACCCTTAAAGTTTGGCCCATGAATTCAGGGACACCCTGTATATTATTCTCTAGATTTGCATTTAGTGACACCGTAATCATGAGATAAGAGTTATGTAATAAGAGTTATGTGTAATTTAGGTGCTCGAGGACTGATGATTTCCGTGATGCTCGCCGCTCTGATGAGTTCACTAACATCCATATTCAACAGCAGCTCGACCATTTTCACTATGGACATCTGGAGAAGAATTCGAAAGCATGCCTCCGAGACTGAACTGCTGATTGTAGGAAGGTAAATACGTTCGATTTTCTACTGTTTAGAAGAACAGAACTCGCTGATTAATCAAATTCGTGTAAATGCAACATCATTCTGAAAGCTCCGCATTACGAAATATCTTAAATGTCAGTCATGAATCTCTACTATTATAAAAGGAAGTGTTTACTTGTGTCTACTGACCTGACGAAACTCTGGCACTTACAATAAAATTTGGCACACAGGTAGTCCGATTTTTTTTTTTGCGATTTTTGTATCGCACTTGAATTTTAAAATTTGATCTGAAACATTTTAAAATTAATTTATTAGTTTTTCCACCTTCTGTCTTTCGCTCCGGATTGTTACGTTACCCGTACCTCAACCAAGCGAATTTTGGGATTTTCGCCCGCTGACATCAGTCTTTGGAATCATGCGAAGTTTTCCGAATCTAGTGCGTTTTGATTTACGTTGTGGATTATAGCCACTTCGAGACGTGCATGTGGAGTTCGTTCGCGAAGCAAACCAAATGGGAATATGTAGCAATCACCGGGGACTGATGAACGTCAGCCTTTGGAACCACGCCAAGTTTTCCGAATCTAGCGTGTTTTGATGAATGTTGTGGATAATAGCCGTTTCGAGGCCTGCGTGTGGAGTTCGTTCGCGAAGCAAACAAAATGGGAATACGTAGCAATCACCGGGGGCTGGCGAGCGAAAGCGAGCCTTGGTCACATCTGACCCCACGAAAAGAAATGCCACGGGCAGCGCCGTGCTGGTCACGCTGTGGCTAGTACAGCTATATTTTTCAGCGATATTCGTTCAAAATGCGAGAACATACACGAGTCACTGTGGCTAAGGTAAAATCTGTTCTGGTCCTCGACATCTACAAACCATTGTGGTCGCATAACGATACACAATACTGATGCTCTGGGAAATCCATTTGAAGTTTTAACTGTAGGTAAAAAGGCATATTTTAAATATAAATTCAAATAATAACTTATTAAGAGAGACAATTAGTAAATGATCTCCTCGTCCTATATTTCCTATGAAAATATTTCGGAACAGATAAATGCAAAAGGCTTTAAATGATTTAGAAACGTTTTTCATCAATAGCACGTTATTCAAATGCAATTTCTGCATGCCTGTTATATTAAAACGTAATGCCAAAAACATCACCACACACAAAGCTCTATAATAAATCAAATAGATACTACTTAATCGGAGGAATTTTCTCATGTCTCATCTGTAGTTTGTTTACACTGAGAAACCCTCTCACAAATAACTTAATTCTGACTAGTCTTTGAATAGTAGAATTACATTATTAACGTATTAAAAATTAAGCCATGTATTCATAAAAATTTTATATTTATTTGAAGATATGATAATAGGTCGTTGTGTTGCTCTAGTACGGCGTTAATTAAAATTATCTTACCTTACAAAGATTTTTCAATGAAAACTTATATGCAAATATTTATGGATTCATTCTTACATCATTAAAAAGACAAACCTTAAGATATTCATCAGCATATTTCTTTACTCATTATATTTCCTATTTGCTCTCCTGCAAATATATGTATGAGGCTATCAGAGCAAAGGTGGTTTAACCCACACAAAAACCCGAAAATTTTATTACCTTTTTAAGACTTTTATTAGTTCTTTATGCTCAGGTCTTTTATCTAAAATTACAAAATAACTTATTGATGATCACTATAAAACAAATTTTTAGAATCTCAAATCATATTGTAGGGGAATAAAAATATAGTTAAACCCCGATTATCCGTTATCCCAGCACCGATATTACAGATAAAATGATCGTCAAAAAGGAAACTGAATCTAGCGATGATGATGAAAGACAGCGACGATGAAAATCGACGTATGAAAATGTCCCACACAGATGGACTAAAAGCTACCGAAAGTGCTATTGAATCTATAGAACAAGAAGATACGGCACCAGCAATCCTGTTATCCTTTAAAAAAAAAAGGCGAAACATTGCTGCAGAAAAACGTTAAAGTAACGTAAAACAAAAAACAATTAAGGACTTTTTTTCGGTAAGAACTCTTTAATTATCGTAACAATTCGAATTACATGTGGTGTATCTGTATAACTTGAGTATTTGTTAAAACATACATTTAAACCAACACAATTTTCGCTTTAACCGAGTTTTTCGGTTATCTGAGTTAGTCTTGGTCCACATTAACTAGTATATTCGGGACTACTCTATATAAAAAAAGGTGCCAAGAAAATCGCCTTTATCTACATTGAGTACGTTGGTGGGTTCGGCCACTCTTGCTGGGACAGCCTTAAATAATCATACAGATAATACTTGGGTTTTACCACTTTATATTTCGTTAGTCAATATTAGCCCATAACGCAGCTCCTAGAGACCTATCGAAAATCTCCTCTATTTAAGGGGTTAGGTACCTTTTAAATGTCAAAATATGCAAAAAAAATCACTACATTTCGAATGTTAATATCTCCATGAATCAATTATTTACATAAATGAAATTATGTATGCAGATTTTAACTACCTTTATCTTTTGTAACCTTTTTTTTTTTTTTAATTTCTACCATTTAAATATATTGTAAATTGGACCAAAATGAAATGCATTGTTTTTGTTGTTAGAATATTATATGGTGCATTGCAAGCAGTATTCTGGGCAAAATAATTATTATTCTGAGCTGAATTTTTTTATATACTTAAAAATATATAATATAATTACAATGACTCTCTTGTATTTAAAAAAAAATTTATTACAAAAAAAATTTTAATTAAAAAAAAAATTACATTTTTTTTTTCAACACAAAATTAACCTTTTTTCAAAAACTTTCGACAGGATAGACAAAAAAGTTGTTCATTTTAAACATATATATGGTTTACATAATCAATTAAAATTTCATGTACTTCTAACCAGTTCATTCCAGAGAAATCTTGCGCGCAAGTGGTAAAATCACAGTTTTGAGATATCGTCGTTAGAAACAATTCGCTTGTGAAATTCTTTCGCATTAAAGGAAGGAAACAAATGAAACTAAAACTAGAAGTCAAAGTACATTGTTCCCAGATAAAAAATAAAATTAATTAAACAATGTACATGGAGATGGCTTTAGCAATATAGAGCGTAGTCAAATTGTATTTTTGTGATCACTGATATCGACGAAGTACAAAATGTAAACAAACCATTTGGCTCTAAATGTTTGACTAAGGGCTTCACTCATTTAACCATAACTTCCGTTCTAAAGTGAAATTTTACACCAGGTATGTTTTAAAACGTTGCTAAGAAACATAGCATTAAAATTAGATCATAATAATTTTTTTGATTTTTTTGAAAATTTAAAAGGTACCTAACCTTTTAAAGTTTTCATCGATCTGTAGACGAACAAAGCGATATAATTTACACGCTGAGCATTACCAAAGAGTTCATGTAAATCTAATCCACCATACCTATTACACAACTAATTGAGGTAAGCAAGCGATGCTCTCAGTATCGACCTTTAAGTGGTTAAATGAATCCGATCCCGAATGCAGGTAATATTTGGGTCTTACCACTTTACATTTCGATAGCCTGCATGAGCCCATAACACAGATTCTGGAGACATATCGTACATCCAGTTAACTCAGCTCATCCATCCAGATAACGGGTGTACGACCAAAGCGATGCAATTTACACGCTGTTGAATTACCAGAGTTCATGTGAATCTAATCCACCCTATCAGTTACAAAACTAACAGTGTTGGCCTTAGAGTGGTCTAATGAATCCGCTTCCTTGCAGAGTTTTCGTGCTGTTCCTCGTGGCCGTGAGCATCGTGTGGATTCCGATCGTCCAGGCGGCTCAGAATAGCCAATTGTTCCACTACATCCAGAGCGTGACTTCGTTCCTCGCACCACCCGTGTGCGCCGTCTACATCCTGGCCATCGCCTTCAAAAGAGTCAACGAACAGGTGCGAACTCTCTCTCTCTATCTATCCTCCCCATCCCCATGTTAAAGTCTTCAGGACGGTGGGAGGTCTGTCGTCCCACTTCCTTGATTCGTAAAGGCGGAATATGAACATATTCCAAGCATCCGATCTTGAAATGATATACAGGGTGAGTCTAAACTAATACGAAAAACTTCAGGGGGTGATAGAACACAAAAAAAACGCACTTTTCACCGTGGAATTGAGGGTCGCAAGTCCAGCGGTTGGCCGCAGACGTTCCGGTAGCAGGTATGGGCCAATGATGGATTCGTTTGAGATACCTGACCATAATCTTGAAGCAGCGTTGGCAGGAATGTGGGTGTTACGTGCGGATTACAGCTGGCCCATACATACTAGGGATGCGACATCGATGTCGATGTTTTCAGAACATCGATGTTTTTTTTAAAAACAACGATGTTTAACATCGATGTATTGGAGTCGATGTTTTTATAACATCGATGTTTATACGTGTCAATGTTTTTACGTTGTCGATGTTTTATTTTTAAATGAAAAAAGTATCGTTATAAAAATGTTAAAATTAGCAAAGTAGCATAATTTTTATAATCAGCAAATTGAACATACTTATAGACCAAAGTGGCCAAGAGTGAAGTGCCTGAAAAGTAGGGATGCGACATCGATGTCGATGTTTTCAAAACATTGATGTCTTATAAAAACATCGATGCATTGGAGCCGACGTCGCATCACTAGTTGCTAAACCAGTTTTAAGAAATGGGAAAAGAAGTTTAAATACACTGAATTTTAAAAACATCGATGGTTTGGGGGCGATGTATTATCAACATCGATGTTTTTTGAACATTGATGTTTCAAAAGATCGATGTTTTGCTATCGATGTCGCATCAATAGTTGCTAAACCAGTTTTAAGAAATGGGGGAAAAAGTTTAAAAACACTGAATTTAAGAAAAATCGTGGTTTGGGGGCGATGCATTATCAACATCGAAATTTTAATTTTGAACATATATGTTTCAAAACATCGATGTTTTACTGTCGATGTTTCATGACTAGTTGCTCAACCAGTTTTAAGAAATGGGGGAAAAAGTTTAAATACACTGAATTTTAAAAACATCGATGTTTAAAAACATCGATGTTTTGGGGTCGATATATTATCAACATCGATGTTTTAATTTTGAACATCGATGTCGCATCTCTAACACATACAGATTGAGGAAATTAAAAATGTCGATTCAGGTGTGGCACCGTCATCTGACAGTGGCTCAAAATTACGTGGCGTTGTCCTTGGATCTATCACTTCAGTAATTGATTCCGGAACGTCGACAATAGCTCGTTATTTTGCTCCTGTGCGACGCTAATTCACCGTCCTACCTACCATCTAATGAAATAGAAGGAGTATGTGTGCGCAGATTCATGCTATTGCTTCAGGTCACTCAGTTTCAAGGGCCGCGGTATCCCGTTTCAAAGAACAGAGGACTAGTGACCGGAAGGTTGAGAGTTCGATACTCGATCCAATCATAGACCATCCTGCATGTGAGAACTGGGGTACGTTAAATTTGTAGTGTCTCAAATGTCCTTGCATTAGCATGATGTGGAAGTTTGAAAATGGGTGGTAAGCTCAGGTGTGACCTCGTCGTCTGACGGATCTTTCCCTTCGGTATGGTTCCTAGACCGTCGCGCCGACCAACCGGTATGGTGGTTAAGGTGTTAGCCTCTTGATCGGAAGGTTCCTGGTTCGAATCCGGGTCCGGGCATGGATGTCTGTAAGCGTATGGTGTAGAGGCGGCTGGTGCACCTTAAATCTGTCGTGGTCGAAAGTCCTCACGTTGGGTTGGCGTGGAAGTTTGGAGAGTGGGGTGCCAGTTCAGGTGTTGCTTCGTCATCTGATCGTGGTTCAAAATTACGAGGTGTTGTCCTCGGATCTTTCCCTTAAGGGACTGATCCCGGACCGTCGTCAATAGCCCGTTGTGTTGCTCTAGTACGACGTTAACTAAAATTACCTAGACCGTCGCCAACAGCCCGTTGTGTTGCTCCAGTGAGACGTTAATTCGCGTACCTACTTACTAAAATTAACCACGACGACCGCAAAACAAAATTCGTTACGGCTAAGAAGACACGAGTTAATGTACTAATCCTTGTTATGAAACAGTTAGAGCCGCGGTAGCTCAGTCAGTAGAGCGTCGGGCCCGCATCAGAAGGGTTGTGGGTTCTGTCCTCGGCGGAGCCTACAATTCCGATGATTGCGAGATCGGCGCTTCGACCTGGCTAAAGACCGTCGTGTTCACTAATGGTGACTGGGGCACGTTAAATAGGTCGTGGTCACAAAGTCCCCCATGTTCCCATACCAAATCAATACCTCTGGGGGTACCTGATCAGGGGGTTATCGGCCTCTGATTGGGATCTAAATTAAGATATGAGAGTGAATGGATGTATGAAAGGGACCATCCTGTAAAATGGATGTGTCATGTATGTCGAGCAAAGACGGACTTCCCCCCAATGGGGCTCAATAACATGGAAGGCGCACCCCCTCGCCTCTTGCCGTCTTCGACGGGCCTGGCACTCCTCCGGTCTGCCAGTGTGTAGGCATAAGAAACAGTTAGCATTTATGTAACAGTCAACAACGAACAAATCCCAAGAAGAATTGATCTTTAAAGAGATGAATGAAAACCTAATCACGTTAATAGTAAAGAAATGCAAAACTTCAAAACGACTGATAAAGTCTAAAACTTTTCCCCGTCCATTTCCATTCTGTTAAAAATCCAATCTTTGTTTCTCTTGGTTTGATTGATTGATTGGATTTTTATGGCACAATGGCCTGGTTTGGCCAAGCTACCGCCAAACTATTGGTAACCACAAATAAGTTTAATATATCATAATTTAATCATGAATTTAATACTAATATCCAAAATATCCTGTATAAAAACATTTCATGTTCCTCATGGAGACCGTCATCAGAACGTGGTTCAAAATTACGTGTTGTCCTGGGATCTTCCCCTTAGGGGATTGGCCGATCAACTGGTCTGGTGGTTAAGATGTTAGCCTCTAGATCGGAAGACTCCTGGTTCGAATCAGGGTCAGTGCATTGATGTTTGTAAGCGTATGGTGTGGAGGCGGCTGGTGCACCTTAAATTTGTAATAGTAGTAGCTACATTGTCTCTACTATTATATAAGTAGTTGGCTACATTGTCATTAACAAAATGGGTCATATCTAGGACGAGATATCGAAACCTCTTGGACGGTTAATACAAGACGCAGAAGAAACAAAAATACCATAATGTCCAAGAAGTGCTGTAAAGCTTGAACGCAAAAATCTTGACACCGATTAACATTTTCCTCGTTTTCCAGGGCGCTTTCTGGGGTCTAATGGTAGGCCTGATAGTCGGCATGATCCGCTTCATTTGGGAGTTTTCGTACAATGTTCCCAGTTGTGCTTCCGGATTACCGGATCCTCGTCCGGACATCATATCCAAGGTGCACTACCTCCACTTCGGAATCATTCTGTTCTTCATATCGTGCATCGTGACAGTCGCCGTCTCCTACGCAACGCAACCCATCGGCAAAGTGCACGTAAGTAAAATTGGAAAACACTTTTCAGCCGTTGATCCTAATCGAAAATTATACAATGTATATTGTATATTCATTCTGTTTTTATCTGAATTAGTGCGTAACCTTAACCTGTGACTAACTATGACTCGAGCCATTCCAAAAACCAGTCAATTGTAGGCGACAGGGAGCGTGAAAATGGTAACAGCGTCTCGTGCTCGTGCCCTTGCATCCAAGTCATAGTCGTGAAATACGAGTAGGCTTAACACTGCTATTGAAAGGAGCTTCAAATGTGAGACCCCATCATGTCGACTAGCAGTCACGTGACTGTTCTGAAAAAAATTAATTTGTATCTAATCGCCGATTTGGTATCTTATCGCTTTGTTTGGCGATGCATCTTATAACAGCGTAGGTGTGTGAATGTGTATTTTGTAGTGTCGACAAAAGGTGGTGAAATCGCCAAAATCTACTATGTCACGTGGTCCAATCAGATGATGAACTAATGGATAGTCAACTCCCTTCTCGTGGACCAATCAGATTATGAATGTTCCGTTTCTTCCGGCAGCCAAAAGAAATCTAAGGCTAACGTTACTACCAGTTTGGGGTACAAGATCCTGGGCGCATAAAAAGGTTACCATTACTCATTATACTTTCTTGTTCTAGAATTTGAGGAAAGGTCTGAAATAACCATAGTTATTTTACGTTTAATGTACGAAAACTCTCGCTAGGTGCGCATTGAGTTACATACCATTTCTACTTTTGCGTTGTGACACCTGATGTGGATGTTATCTGAGCTTGGACAGTATTCCTACCTTCCTCTTACTTTCAGCTTTTTAATCTAAAAAGTCCCCAAAAAAATAATTACTGTAGTGACAAACTAAACCTCAAATACAACTTCAAAAGTGCTCTTCTAATCACTCCATTTTCATATGACATGGTAAACTTCTCATGATTTCTGAATAAAACTCGAAAATACTGTCGCGATCGTGGACGCAAATAGCAGTTTTGACGTGAATATTTGGGCCTGATGTTGGACTACGGAGTGAATGAGTAGACACAGGAAGTTTGAAGGATTGTGAATATACCATAATTATAATTTAGTTTGAACAACTAAAGTGAAGTTTGATATGAGTCATTGTTGAGAGATTGTTGTTGTTCAATATTAATTGTAACGTAGTTCGGAGGCTTTCGAGTGGCACCACATACGCAGTCCTCACTTCACGCAATCTAAAGTTACATTGGCCCAAAGCTCACAGTGGAATTTTGACATAGTGCGGAACCTTTCTCGCGCTCAGTGTGGTTTGAAGGACATGTCAGGTATGGACATTCTCTGTCTACACGACGCTATATTTGTCTTCTGGATGTTTCCTTTTCTTCTGAAATCATAAGACAAAACAATTGCAAAGCTTTTTCATGCATGCTCCACTACTGTTCTAATTTTAGACGTATTCACGTCAAAAGGCATAGTGAAAAATGACCTAATATGATATACTTTTTTTAATTGCGTTGGTGACTGTCTAAAGAAAAAATTTAGCTAACACCTTTTCGAGTTTCAACATTGTCATTAAAGATGTTTCGAAATGTTGATGGATATTTTTGGCAAAATACATTACAAATAAATTTATAAATTTTTTCGAATCAGCTGTTTTGGGAATATATTGCCCAATACGAGACAGAAAGTTTTCTTAATATAATATTGTGCATTCACAATGACAAAGAAATACAAGCGTGGCAAAAAAAAATTTAATTTTATATAAAACGTGAAAAAAAATGTAAAAACTTTTCAACTTAATGACTTATCCGTCTAAAGACCAGTCAAAAAGAAGTCTCATAAGCGATTTGCCACTATAGGTTGTTACTGAAGTATGGGTCGGCTTGTAATGAGTAGAGTGCCTATATAATAAGAGTGGCGACATACGGGAAACACTTTCTGATTGACTTAGAGACCTTTTCTACCGCCCGAGGCTGTCTTTTCCTAGCTCCCGTAGACTTAACATGGGAACTTTCTGTGTGTTCGAGAAAAACGTGTGTACATTAAATTAAAAAGAAAATATAGCTTATTCATGTTCCATTTCGTGTTCTAGAATGTTTACTTATTATTATTTGAGTGTTTTGTCAGTATAAATTTAAAGACTTTTTAATTTAATGGCTTTTTTTTTAACAACATGGTATTTCCCACAGTCTAAGTTAGCGCGTTGTGCAATCCATCTCATCAATTACGCATGTTTTGAGAATTTATATGATTCATTTATACCGAATGTATCCATATTATAACAATCATATGCCAGGGCTCGAAATACCCGGGTGCACAGGTGCACATGAAAATATAATTGTGCACCTAATTTTTTCCCACTAGGTGTACACAGTGCACCTAATTTAAAAACTTAAGTGCACAAGGTGCACCTGTATTAAAAAATCTATTTCGAGACCTGTCATATGCTTTTTGTTCTTCCTGAAATGATATATTAATTCGCCCAACAACTTTCTTTGAGACGATTCTGGTAGAAAAATAGCTGCCGCGCATGCGCATTGGGCCAAATTGGGTCCCTTGTCGCCACTCTTATTATATAGGCACTCTAGTAACGAGGAAGGTTATAATTACAATGACTCTACAGCCTCCCTAGCTAACGGTTCATGACACTTTCAGCAGTAGACGACACCGTACGATAAAGATACAGGCGTATCTCAAATTAGACAAGTATCTCATATAAAGTCCCATTCCCCCTATCTCGAAAGTTTTGATTGGTGTGTTTCAACCCCGACGGTATTCTGTTAACGTAACTCCGAATTCTGTCTTAATTTTTTCGTCTTCACGACAGTTACACAGACTACTGTTCTGGAACCGATACAGCGAGACGGTCCGAATAGATATAACGAAGAAAAAGATAATTCCCAACAACAAAGACGAAGAAATGGGAGAGATAAATAATGGATTCCAAGAGGGCGACAACAGGAGCAACGGATCAGCTGCAGAGGTCAACACCGAGCAAGGGAACGGTGCAGTCCCCGTCATCATAGACGAACCTTCCATAAAATTCAAAGAACTTTCAGAACTTCCTGTCAACGGGATCGATTCAGGTATGTGCTTTCAGATCAAATCAAATTATACTGTTTTGAAGCGAATAATGCGATTCCGATTAATTTGAGCTGACCAACCGGTCTAGAGCCAGGTTAGATCGGAAGGTTCCTGGTTCGAATCCGAGTCCGTGCATGGATGTTTGTAAGCGTATGGTGTAGAGGCGGCTGGTGCACCTTAAATCTGTCGTGGCCGAAAGTCCTCACGTTGACGTGTTGTGAACGTTTGGAGAGTGGGGTGCCAGCTCAGGTGTTGCTTCGTCATCTGACCGTGGTTCTAAATTACGAGGTGTTGTCCTCGGATCTTTCCCCCAGGGGATCGATCCCGGACCGTCGTCAATAGCCCGTTGTGTTGCTCTAGTACGACGTTAACTAAAATTACCTAGACCGTCGCCAACAGCCCGTTGTGTTGCTCCAGTGAGACGTTAATTCGCGTACCAAAATTTACCACGACGACCGCAAAACAAAATTCGTTACGGCTAAGAAGACACGAGTTAATGTACTAATCCTTGTTATGAAACAGTTAGAGCCGCGTTAAAAATGACCGATTAATCCAATGAGTAATATACGTTATGTTAAAGGGAAGAATCCCTGAAACACACATTTGCTTGGTTTCGATTCACTAAACCTCCTGATGATAATCACCTCGAGGTATCTTGTCATTAGCAAAGCTGATACGATCTTGATAGACGATATATCTCGTCATTAGCAAACTTGGGCAAATCTTGATGGACAGATTATCTCGTTGAAACCGCTTGGAGGTCTAGACTGCATGATGGTATAGGGATTGATAGCGTATATACAATACTAGGTGTTCCAAATATCGCCTACCCTAACTATTTCTCTGTATCTCAGCCTCCTGGGTTGGCAAATCAAGCTGGAAACTAAATGAATAGCACTAGGAACTATTCTCCTTTGGTTTCCATATAGCTTCTTTACTTATGACAGTTTAAGTTAACTGGTAAAACTTCAAAACCAAGAGAATTTTCAAGAGTGTGTTCCTAACATCGCCTACCCCTGTTCCTATTACCACACACAAGACGTAAATAGGCGCTACTATTAAAAACGAGTTGCTAGTACAGCACACATACCTACCTTTAGTATTAAATGTACTTTCGAGTCATATAAACGAAATGATGATTTGGAAACACTTACCTGGATATTCCCTGAATGGATTGGAGACAAAAAAAATACGGTGATCACAGCCTCGAATACTTGAGATGCAATAGTGTTGTTGATATAACTGATAGGAAACTTGCCGGTGGCGCTTCGTGTAACAAAACCCTAGACCGTCGAGGTAAACTTCATAAACCCATAGATGTCGTGCATAGTAGCTTGCAGAAACGAGTAGGCTATATCAAGCACAGGGGCGATATTTGGAACACAACCCTATCTATTCCATCTTTAACCCTCCAACTGGCTTCGAAGAGATATCTGATCCATCAAGATCTGCCCAATTTGCTAATGATGAGATATCTCGTCCATCAAGAATGTCGATCGAATTCCGAATAAAGACAGTGCCGTTTTTGACGATGACGAGATTAAGAAGAGATCTTTTCCATCAATATTTGGTCAGTTTTGCTAATGACGAAAACCAGAACCTCGTTGACACAACCACCAGGAAGTTTAAGGTAACCTCCCACAGAGAAAAGTCTTCAACTACTGCAGATTTAAGGTGCACCAGCCGCCTCTACACCATACGTTTACAAATATCTACGCCCTGAACCGGATTCGAACTGGGAACCTTCCGATCCAGAGACTAACACCTTAACCACTATACCGGTTGGTCGGCGGTCTTACAATATATGGGAGATGTCACTGGTTTTAACTTCATTATCCCATTCTGTAATAGAAACATATAGCAACTCGATATCCTGCTAATAGATTTTATAGCAGGCATTTGAATATTTACGAAATTAAAAAGGGGCTTAAAATGCTTTATTTGTTTTGAACGATCCAGATCCCACAGCTCTTCCACGCCATTATTCAAGTAAAAATTGCACACGAAACTGCAAACAGGTAATTATTTTATTAACGTCTCACTAGAGCAACACAACGGGCTATATATATATTTCTATGCAAAAAGAAAATCTATAATCATTAATCTTAAAAAATAATTGATCAAAAAACTTTTAAATTAAAAATATCTTATGCGCGTGTATTCAAAATGCCAAAAAAAGGTTTGAATAACAAATGCTTTTTAAATTTCAGATATCAGTGATAAACCACAATGGCAGAAGATATTATTCTTCATCTGCGGTGTTTCGAACAAAGAAAGCGGGAGCGACGAAGAGGAAATTATCTCAGCAGAAGACGAAGCAAAATTCGCAGCCGAGGCTATAATTGAAAAACCATTGTGGCGGAGAATATGCAACGCAAATGCGCTGCTGCTAATAGTTATATGTTCTTTTCTATGGGGATTTTACGCTTAATGGAAAACGTACTTTAATTTCGCCATGTTTCTTCCAAAGAAATTTTTAGTGCCACAAGACTCGAGGAATGTAATTAAATCTTGTGATTGAGCAATGATTTTAAATAACTACTTTTAAAATCATGTACATTTCGAAAAAAATGTCACAATTTTTTTTTTGTTCATGTTTTGATGCTTGGAATGTAGTTTACAATGGGCGTGAATTGCTTGCTCAATATTTACCATTGTCAGGATTCGCAACGAATATACCAACATTTCGTGGGGATTTCACAGGTTCTCAGAAATGACCTGGTCAACTAATCTAAACTGTCAGATAAGTTGACTTGAAAATGCCATTTTTACTAGGCCTATCATCTGTCGATGTACCTATCTAAGCCATCATCTGTCAAAGTACAAATCACATCACGTAAATATTGCACATTCCAGTATTAGAGTGCCTATATAATAAGAGTGGCGACATACGGGAAACACTTTCTGATTGGCTTAGAGACCTTTTCTACCGCCCGAGGCGGTCTTTTCCTAGCTCCCGTAGGCTTAACATGGGAAATTTTTGTGTGTTCGAGAAAAACGTGTGTACATTAAATTAAAAAGATAATATAGCTTATTCATGTTCCATTTCGTGTTCTAGAATGTTTATTTATTATTATTTTAGTGTTTTGTCAGTATAAATTAGAAGACTTTTTAAGTTAATGGCTTTTTTGAACAACATGGTGTTTCCCACAGTCTAAGTTAGCGCGTTGTGCAATCCATCTCATCA
Organism: Metellina segmentata; assembly: GCA_947359465.1. Classification (NCBI taxonomy): domain Eukaryota; kingdom Metazoa; phylum Arthropoda; class Arachnida; order Araneae; family Tetragnathidae; genus Metellina; species Metellina segmentata. The sequence continues at coordinate 124,678,281 of OX375874.1, forward strand.
ATGACGCATGTGATTGAGAATTTATATGATTCATTTATACCGAATGTATCCATATTATAACAATCATATGCTTTTTGTTCTCTTGAAATGATATATTAATTCGCCCAGCAACCTTCTTTGAGACGATTCTGGTAGAAAAATGGCTGCCGCGCATGCGTATTGGGCCAAATTTTGTCCCTTGTCGCCTCTCTTATCATAGGCACTCTATCCAGTATTAGAAGATATAGTTTTAAAAAATACAAATGTAATGATTGTGTATGTAATTGTTCCTCTCACGTGGTCGTTTCATATTTTAAAGCAGAGATGGCCAGTTTATAATACATTGAGAACCGTCCCTCTCTACCATACGAACTGCACCAAACAGAAAGTATACGACAGGCGTAAAAAAATATCCATTTTCTAGATTCTTGAAGTATTTGAGTTTTTCACATAGGCGCACTTAGCGACCAGTGGCTATCCAGGTATTGGTATTTTTTAATTAACGTCGTACTGGAGCAACACAACTGACTACCCAGGTGTTTGCGAGATAAGATATTCGATTGAAAAAGGAGCCAAAACCTCATCAGTCTCATATCCCCACTTGAAATGTACCAGACTTGTTTCTATGGAAACCGTCAGTTTCTAGATTTTGTGACTGGTACAGTTCTGATAGACAGACATACAGCATGTAATAATCGTGAGCATCAGAAGGCTAGACGAAAAATTTTACAACTGCTCTCTGGAACGTCAACTGATTTTGACCTTTTTTCCGTAATGACTACATTTTGTGGAACAATGGACTTAGTCAAGAATTTCTAATTGGAACTTTGAACTACTGATTTCCAAAGTAGCAATCCTGAGATTATCTGCATGTTGGCGTGATGTGGAAGTTTGGAGGTAACGGTAATTTTGCTTAACGTCGTACTAGAGCAACACAACGGGCTATTGACGACGGTACGGGATCAGTCCCTTAAGGGAAAGATCCGAGGACAACACCTCGTACTTTTGAACCGTGGTCAGATGACGACGCAACACCTGAGCTGGCACCCCACTCTCCAAACTTCCACACCCACCCAACGTGAGGACTTTCGGCCACGACAGCTTTAGGTGCACCAGCCGCCTCTACACCATACACTTACAAACATCCATGCCCGGATCCGGATTCGAACCAGGAACCTTCCGATCTAGAGGCTAACACCTTAACCACTATACCGGTTGGTCGCAGTGAACGTTTGGAGAGTGGTGTGCCAGCTCACATTTTCCCTTGGTTCAAAATTACGAGATGTTATCTTCGGATTGGGACTGATACCGGACCGTCGCCAATAGCCCTGTATTGCTCAGTCTGACGCTAAATCAACTACCTACCATAGAATATCCGACAACGCTGAATCAGTCATTTTGTTACTAGATTTGGCTTTGCCAATCTTTGACAGAAAAGAATGCCTCGCAAATTTGGTATTATCAAAGCTGGCCAATATATCAAATATAGCACTGTTTAAAAACTTTTAGTGCACCCTTTTTCTGAGGAAATAATTTCCACAAATGAGACTCAGTCTTACTGTGTTGGAAGTTGAAAAAAAATTGCACAATTTAAAGTTCAGTTTCATTCCCTCAATAGCAACAGGGTATCACTAAGGGCTGGTTGGCCTGATCTTTTGCAAAGGCTATCATTGTCTTAAAGTGCTTGTGCTAGTATAAATTCGCAATAGCCTATTTCATTTGGTGCAACACAATCCAAATTTTAAGAATCTGTAAAATATTTTCTGAGTTATAATTGTTTTCATTCATTTTTTTAAAAGAAATTAGATGAAAACCTCACAACACATACAAGTTTGATTAAATGGTGCAGGATAAACATGTTTATGACGTGGTAAATAGGGTCATTGTATCTTGTAATTTACGAGGAAGCAGTCAAAAATAGAACTTGCCTGGAGGTCTAAATTTGTGGGGTGTGACCCAGCTTGGACAATTCTTCCAAAAGGTAACGAAACTCATCGATCTAAACCCTTTTGTTTCCTTTACCACAAGAGGTTTTATGATGTTTACTAAGATATATATTAAATTGACAGCATTCGATGCCTAGGAATGCAATAAAAGAAATGCTATCATGTCCAATGATAACAAATATGACCATTGCTATGAAAATATTACATGTTATGCATGTAACAGTATACTCTCAAAATGTTAATTATTTAAACTCATTGTCATTATCATCAATTTTCTTGTTATTTTTGATTAAAAGTACACTAGAGGCTACATTCATTGTAAATATTTATTTCATTTTTGTTGTTTTGCATTTTTGATTTATGAATAAATTTTGAATGCCCATACAAATTGTTTTGATTCATGCATTTGAACAATTTTACATGTGCAAATTCACATAGCATTGGTTGAAAAAAATAAATCTTTTTCAAATGCTGGGCCAATTGAACATTAATCATCAAGGCACTACAAGGGAGGAATTGAAGACCTGAGTGGATGAACATGTTAAGGGACAATTTAGTAAATTTGAGATAGTGAGCTTTAAAGTTAACAGGATGCCCTTTTTTATCTGTTCACTTATTTCCTGTTTTTCCGGCCATGTTATGAAGAAATAACGTTCAAAAATTGTGGTTTCATTCACGTAGTCGTAGGCGATGTAGTTTGTCTGATTAGAGATGATTTTCCACATTTTGTCGCACATAACATCTTCTTCCATTCACATATCAAGGAAATGGTTCTAATTTTGTAGAAGAACATGTTATGTGCATAACCGACTCTATATTATCATTATGATTACTTTGTTCATGAAATACACACATTTAAGGATGTAAGGTAGATTAATGATTAATCCAAGTTTTGTAATATTAAAGATATATTTGTTTGCACAGTTTGCGAACAAAAATGAAAAAGAAAAAAAATTTTATTTAAGAAGTTTATTTTATTTTGTGAATGTGCGAGTCAATAAACAACCATAACGCCAAAATCATTGTAAAATCTATGCATTAAATTGAAAAATCCTTAAAAATTAATAAATCATTAATATTTCTCTTTTTATTTTTTAATTAAATATTCATAGAAATATCGAAACTGATTTCTAATGTAAGGAAGCTGTCGTTGTAAGTTGTCAATCTTTTCTAGTGTTAGCTTTCCTCTATTTTCCGATGTCCTTTCCAATTCTATATTATCTTCATCGACATATGTTCTACCATTCCGAGTACACTCAGTAACTTTAAACTGTTGAGGCTTATCATTTGCACTAACTAACTCCAAATACACGTAAAAAGCACTATTACACTTGAGGAGCTATGCTTAGCTCTCTCTATTTTTTTAGTACACAATATGTAAACTATACTATGCAATTAAAAAAAATAAAGGTGTTTCATAGAGATTTTAACAGTTGCAGATTTTGCCACTCCTCTGAATAGAAATAAAATATCTGAAAGCTGGGAACAACTTCCCAAAAGAGGAATAATTGGTAATTTTTTAATTAACGTTGTTCTCGAGAAGCACAACGGGCTATTGACGACGGTTCAGGATCAATCTCTTAAGGTAAAGATCGAGGACAACATCTCGTAATTTTGAACCACGGTCAGATGACGAGGCAACACCTGAGCTGGCACCCCACTCTTCAAACTTCCACACTACGCCAACGTGAGGACTTTCGGCCACAACAGATTTAAGGTGCACCAGCCGCCTCTACACCATACGCTTACACACATCCATGCCCGGACCCGTATTCGAACCAGGAACCTTCCGATCTAGAGGCTAATACCTAACCACTATACCGGTTGGTCGGCTCCCGAAAGAGGAAGTGGACCAACAAAGTTACAATATTACCCTAGCGGAGCTAATTCCAGCGCACCAATTCGTTCCTCGTTTGTCGGAGCACCCTTTTGTCGAGTCGCTACACACTCTTGCTACAGACGTTCTCGTCCTTTTTAAGAAGATGGTAAATGCCCTTGAGATGTTCTTCCACGAATGAAATATCAGAAAGCCGTGTACATAACATGTTCTTCCACTGAAAACCGCCTTATAATGAGAATTGGCAGAACCAAGGAACGTCCAATATTTAATGCAGTCCCTAACATGTTCTTTTACCCGGAAATCTCCATTTTTTTTTTTTAATGTCAACATGTTCATCCACTCAGCTCTTCAATTGTGAACCACTTGTTGTTACCCTGGTGCATCAAGAGTGCTGGGTTCATATATCAACTCAAGTATGTACCAAACAGCTGCCATAAAATTCCTCACAGTTCGGTAGTGGGTTTCGTTTGATTGACATTTTCCAAAATTGTCCTCAAGCTCAATTAAATTTTGATAGTCAGACCTTTTATCCAGAACTAATATTTCACTGCACATTCTCTAAACAATCTTTGGAGGAGTATGGTTGGTTTTGGGGCTTTATGGAGCAAAGGGCCATATGGCATGCAAGACATACAATATCAAGCAATTGATACAATAATCAAGCTCACACACAATGACAGTTTTACTGACACAGAGAATAGATACACCCAGGGATAAATGTACACAGGAATCGTACCTGTGCCACCAACTCGAAGATTGCTGGTGCAGTGGGCATACCCACTGAGCCAAGACGACCCCTTCGGAGGAATAAGTTGGAGCAAGATTTTGGTGGAGAACAACCCTGGAATTTCCAAAAATTAAAGTAGTAAAGCAGTGTTAATTTTGCAAAAAAGAGTTCAATTCTTTCGATTCCACGAAAGCCCCATTTAAAAGGTAATACTTTACAACAAAATCAAGTCTCAAAGTCAAACGTTTTGAACATAGCGATAATTTCGATGAAAGTGCAAAACTCAAGATGACAGAGTGGTTGGTCAAAATTAAAAAATAATGGGTAACCTGCGAACTGGATTTTCTTGGGAGGCTTTCAGGAGGTCTTTTGGGTATATTTAGTCTGTACTGATTTGTTATCTAGGACTAGAAAATCTAAACAAATATTTAGAATTATATCCCTACCTCTAGGTTTGGTCCATTTAACTTATAAGTAGAAATTCAAGACAAATAACAGGAGAAAGAAGAAAATAGAAATAATTTTTTAATTTCACCTTTCTATACACGACAATGCAGTAAACACAATAGGAATATATATATATATATATAACTTTTTTTATCATCACACATTCATGTCAAACGTTCAAATACACACAGACTCGGATATCTTCGCCCACAAGTGCAGAGAATCAGTGGAAGGTATAGATTAGAAACAGAATCAGACAAACGCTAATGACCAATGCTAAAATTATGGAGTCTCGCCTTTTCCTCAGGTTGATTCTTTGAATAAGACTGTTGATCACTGGAAAACGATCTTGCAGTTGTTAAGGATGATTCAGGTCACAATTAGGAGTAAAATAAAAAAGTCGATAGAAATACAAGATTAAATAACAAAATACTTCCCACCATTTTCTGTCTGAAATTGTAAACATTATATATTGTTATATAACCCCTCCATATGTATAAGAAACCACACATTCCAATTTACCAACACAATTTTTCAAAGTCATTTTTAATACAATATTTTTAAGTAAAAAAGAATTCAAATTTTTAAAACAAATATTTTCCTCTAGAAACATTTTACAGTAAACAAAAATTAAAGACTGCCTTTTATGATTTAAACTTGAAAATTGTGTACATTTAAATTTTCTATAACAATAAAATGCAAAATAATCGAGAAGCAAGATCAATTAAAAGCAATAATTTTGATTTAGAAAAAAGATCGAAAATTTAATTATAATTGAGACTTTTTATGAAGGTACTGCAACTTTTGCTCAGTATAACAAAAATATATAGCTATCCATAGCTTTAGTGATAATTTCTACAATTGCTGTAACTAACAGATACTATGGACAGTTTATAGCATTTTGGAAGCATGCATTAGAGAAAGGAAATTCACATCTGAATTTATAGAGCTCAAAACTAAAGTTAACATTGAGAACCCCTAGAAATTTAATTGAGATTAAATGTATGTCGAGGCAAACCTTCATTTTATTAGTACTAACAAATGCTCTTAATTATAAAACGTTATATTAAAATAATGATGTCATCAAATTATTTACATAATTTCCTAAACAAAAAAACAGAAACATGCAACCCCAAAAAGTTCAAGAATAAGACAAAACATGGTGCAGTAAAAAGAATTATTACAAAACTAAATAGATTACATATAATTCCAGAAAACATAACTGCTTACTGTCAGAATAAAGGATACTGACTAAAGTTGTCACTTTGGTTTGTATGGCTTTCATTGCAATCCTTTGATTTAAAAGCTCTTCTTTTGTCTTAACAGCAATACTATGGAGATTCAACAGTTCAATTAATCAGTTAAATCACACACAAAGCAAAATAAATATTTATGCGTGTGAATGGTAAAATATGTATTTTGTCAAAGTTTATAGAAATTTAGGGATTATTCAATTTATAGAAATGTACAGTAGAACTCCAATTATCCGAACTCCGACTATCCAAATCGCTGATTATCCGAATCGATTTCAGAATTTCTGAAAAAAAAAATAAAGACAGAAACGTACTGCGATTCGCAAAAAAATGATTCTGGGTTTCAAATTCTAAATGATGATGAACTTATTGAAAGTGTTGAGGAATAAGACGACCTTAATGTCGAAGTTGAAGCAGACACGGGACCATCTGCTAGTGAAGCATTTGCCGACCTTAAGACTGCGTTGAAGTGGATGGAGCGTCAGCCCTAGTGTGACTACATGCAACTTCTCACTGTCAAGCAGATGCGCGACTTGGCTGCCCGAAAACGGATGTAGAATGGCTTACTTTAACCGAGATGTTCAGCAAGCAATGGCTTTCATTTACAGTATGGTACGTACATACTGTACTAATGTATAGCACTTGTAAGTACATTTAACATGTAAAAGTGTGGCCATTACATTTAACTAATTAAAAACTCTTTTTCTTTAAAAATAGTTTTTTTCTCCCATTTTGAACATACATACTAGACCCTTTTTTCAGAAAAAATCCAATTATCCGAATTTTTGATTATCCGAATGGGGTCTGGTCCCAATTGATTCGGATAATTGGAGTTCTACTGTACTTCTTTCCTTGACAAATAGTTCAAAGTTAACACATACTAAGAAAAATATTTTTTTAAATTTGTGATTTAAACCAAAAAAAAAGAACGCCTGCCATATACATTAGCTTTGTTCGTAGTTCATGAAGTCAATTGATTCTTACTCCAATCATAATCACTGATAGTAATGATGCAGAAGCATCTATCAAACCATCAGAGCACATAGATTAAAATAACTGATCACCTGTTGACTACTAATTTTTTTAATTTTGAAGTTGCATAAATTGATAATGCAATTCTCATTAAAAAAAATAAAAAAAACAAGATGGAAGATATCTGACAATAAACTTCTATCAAAGTTAAGACATTTTTAAATTATGTGAGAAACATGCATTGCAATTTTATGAGTTGAAGAACAAATAGAAAATGCTACAAATGAGAATTTTTGGCAACTTATACTTAGATGGGATTGGAATGGACATTGGGGTTTAATGGCACAAGGTCCCCTATGTTGCAACAATAACAGAAAGTATAACACAACGGAGTTATGGGGCTTTTAAATGAAGTTGTTATAGTCAAAACTGTTGAAAGAGACTCATAACTAGAAACTAAAGACAAAATAACCTTAGTGAAAAACCCTTCAAAACATGGTAAATTTAAATCAATAAAAATACCAAATATAGCTTTTAATTTATATTCTGGCAATATACCTATCTCACATTTAGTAGTGTGGATGGTCTAAATTTCGCTTTGCAAATTGAAAATATTATTGTATTTATGATACAGTAGAGTTTCAAACAAACTAACTAAAATTCTACAACATTTATTATTTTTGAAATCAGTTGTGGTGGAAAACTTATTTGTTTTTGTAGTTTATCTGTTACCTCAGTGTACTTTTTTTATCAATTTATTTATTTTAAAGAAAACGTTTGTTAATATTTTCCCTGGTTTTTTAATATAAACATTGATTGAAAAAATTCATTTAATACTTATTTTTCTTTAAATGGCAAAAATAACAATAAATATAATTTTTAACGTACCTTATTTGATCATCAACCATTTTTTCTGAACTACAAAGAAAAAAGTTATAAACTAAGCATACACAAAATACATGAATCATAAAATTATAAACATTATAATAAAATGTTGAATATTAAAAATTTCTCCACTTTTAATAAAGTTGATCATAAATATCTTTCAAAATTGAAACTTTTCTAATTTAATTTTAACTAAATAATCGGAAGTAAAATTATTTTAATAAATAGATTTTTGTAACACACTTACTTACTTATTTAATTGTAGATGTTAAAAACTTGTTGAAATCTAAGACTGTGAGTGTGAAAAAATTGAGGCAGAGAAATAATTTATCTTAAGGTTTAAAAGATTTGCTAAACATACAATCTGCTAGCTTTGACCAAAATATGCACACAAAACCAAACATAATTCTTAAGTAATTTAATACAGATTTGAAAATAGTATTCTCCAAACTAAATTTTAGCTTTGAATATTTTTAACACTTTCATGTATTTTTAGAAATGCCCACCAAAACATTTTTCTAGAGTATTAAAGGCAATTGAACTAAAACGGGTTTTACACTATCATCAGTTTAGGTCATAAAAATAGAAAATCCTATCTGGAGTAATTAATTTCAATTTGAACAGTAGATCGTTACAAGTTGTTAGAAAAGAATAAAGAGTGACATTAAGTTACGAGAATGTTTATTAAGTTGCTATGGAATTTGTTTATATTTTATTTTTACTGAATAACAGAGAAAACTACACACTGAAAACAGACAACAGAGAAAATTAGCCACACTTAGAAGTTGAAATGAGCTAGTCACATACATGTATAACTGTTGACATAACTTTTAAGAAATAATTTTCATTAACGTCAAATACAACGAATCGAAGAGAAAATCGGAAGATCGAGTGAAATTGGTGAAAACAGTTTGTAAATCTGGAACTAATTTTCATAAGTTTTACTGTAAATAAAAGATCATTTGCAGCACTCTCTTTTCAATGCTAACATTCAAAAGCTAGAAAAATTTGTTGAGAAATTAAATGAAGCCGAAAAACATTCCCATCTGCGAATAAAAACAAGACAATCTATTCTTCCAGAATTCCTGATATTTAGGTACATTAGTCGGTTCCACCGTTAAGATTCATAATCCAAACAAATGACAAGGTCACACCTGAGCTAGCACCCCACTCTCCAAACTTCCACACCCTGCTGACGTTAGGGGTTACAACTCTAACCCCTACAACTCTTACAATTCTATTTCTTTTCCAGGCACAGTTTTGCAAAATTCCAGGTCATACTCAAGCAATTCACGACATTTTTAAGGTGAAAACTACAATGGCCCCTGTACTACAAGGGATGTTTGGTTGGGTTTTTCTGGTACAAGGGCCACACATGGCCAAGCTGCACCAAACCCAATATAAATTTATCTATTTACAATTTTAAATTGACAGGTCCAATGTATGAAATCTAAATAAAATTCTTTTAAAAAATGTCATATATAAATAAAACCAAGTTTTTTTAAGGACTTCCCAAAAGGATTTTTAGACTCCAAATCGGACTTGTCTATGGTTATTAAGAGCTCTATATTCAGTCCAAAATGTGTCGAGCAGTAAAAATACAATGGCAATTTGGAGATAACGGAGAAGGTTCTCCGATCAGTAAGTGTCTACGTGTAAAATGGGCATGGCCGATGCAAAGTCTTGTCAGTTGTACTTCATTTTTCCAATTCAAATTTGCATTGCCAAATCCTGTGATGGATAGCTGTATATGGAAAGTTTATTTCACAATTATTTGTCCCCAAAAATCTTGCCAGTTTTATTTTATTTTTGTCTTTGAAAACATTAAGCGTCTGCAATTGACAAGGGATCAACTAATGGCTACTTGTGAAGGCAAAGTCAATGGGTGAGCTGACAAGAACATCACTAACATCCATGCACTTACAGTGATTAGTACCTGTGACCTACTGGGTTGCAGACAAGCACTATATCACTACAACTATTATGATATGAGAGTGAAACAAATCTAAAAGAATAATTTAATAACATTTGGATAGAAAGATTTAAATTGAGAAGAATTTTTAATGTGAATTATTTTTGCTATGCCAAAATTTTACAATCTGTAGATTTAATAAAGGATTCTATATAGCTGCCTATAAGAAAACAGAAACTACAAAAAATTGTGGATACATAATACACTGGTGAAATAAATTAAGAGAATTTGCATATTTTATCGAATTTCATGAAAAGAACTGAATTGAATGTAAAACCACTGCTTCTAGACACAAATACAAATCTTGTACATCAAATATGTAAGTGTACACGTGTGTGTAGGCGGAGCCAGTAGAGAAACAGGCTTTATAAGCGTGTGTAAGTTGAGACGCATTTTGTTCGCTAGCACAACTTGCCGAATTTCTTGGTGTTATTTTGCAGCAATCGGTTGATTTCAAATTGTAACAGTAAAAATGAGTAACCATCAACCTTTAGATGATGAACTGGGGTGGAGAATTGTGGGGAGGCTAGAAGCAGGACAATCTCAAGTCCAAATTTGTAGAGAGTTCAATTTAACACCAGTTTAACTTATGGAAACAGTTCCAGGAAACCGGATCCATCGAGAGAAAGCCACGATGGCCAGAAAAGATCGCCATTTGTCGATTATAGCGAGGCGTAACAGTAGTGCTACAGCTTTTCAGCTTACTCGTGACTTGTATGCAGCCACAGGAACCCGTGAATCAAGAGTAACTGTTTCCAAAAAACTTCATGAGAGAGGGTTGTTCGCAAGAAGACCTGCTGTTTGCGTCCCGCTCACTTCTACGAACAGGAGAATCCGTTTATCATGGTGTAGAGAGCATAGAGATTGGAGTATGGATCAATGGGCGACCGTTCTCTTCACTGATGAGTCCCGGTTCAGCCTAAACACAGATTCTCACCGTACGTTCATATGGAGAGAACCAGGGACCCGCTACCTACCCTCCAATGTTTGCGAAATCGACCATTATGATGGAGGAGGTTTAATGGTCTGGGCAGGCATCATGTTGGATGGCCGCACACCTCTCCGTGTCTTTGAAAGAGGCAGTGTGACTGGTGTGAGGTATAGGGATGAGGTCTTAGAACAATATGTTCGCCTTTTCAGGGGTGCAGTTGGCCCTGAGTTCATTTTAATGGACAATAACGCGAGGCCACATAAAGCTCTTCTGGTCGAAGAATTTCTAGAGAGTGAGGATATTCGCCGGATGGATTGGCCAACCAGAACTCCAGACCTTAACCCTATAGAACATGTCCGAGACGCTATGGGGAGGGCAATTGGAACTCGCAACCCCCCTCCGAGAACCATCCAGGGAATGAAAACAGCAGTTCTGAACGCGTGGGACCAATTGCCACAGGAAATGATAAACTGCCTTATTTCAAGTATGAAATCACGCTGCGAGACCTGTATATCTATAAGAGGGGACCATACCCCTATTAACCCCTTTTTTTGTTTATTCTGCAACCGCTGTTTCACACCTTCCAACTCCAACAAGTGTTACGCACGATCATGCGTGTGTATTACAATTATTGAATGGTTATTTGTTTTGTATTGTATCAATGCATGTACATAACAAATTTCATTAAAATTGGTACAGTAGTTCTGGAGATAATCGAACAAGTCTGGAAATTCTCTTAATTCCTTACACCAGTGTATGCAGAAGCATAACAAAGATTTTAATATTATGTTATTTACGGCTGAGTTAGGGATCCATTGGGAGGAATAGTGATAACAATCATATAAGTGCCAATGAATTCAATAAATTGACATAAATATATTAGTCTTACTTCCTGATGTGTTCATGCTCTTTCAGATACAAATCAGTTCGTCTGTTGAGACCAGATGAGCTTTTGTAAGCACTAAAAAAAGTTAAGTGTGATGTTAGTTTCCTAGATCATGTTATAATTTCAAAAACCTTTATAAATGAAAACTGTTAGAATATATTTTTTATAATTTTTCTATAATTGAAACTGTTTTGTAACAAGACATACATTGCTACACTCAGAAATCATAGTCAAAAAACACAACAAATCATAACAAATCAAATACACTCATACTTCTTCATAGGCATAACTAGGGTTGCTGATTGAGAGGAGGTTGGTCCTCCCAAAAAGAATGGACAGTACCCCAGTAAAAAGGGGAAGATTAAATTAATTATAAAAATATATATTTTGAATTATTAAGTAATTTATTAATTTTTATTAAGTATTAATAAGTAATTATATTAATACATATTAAGTATTGATAAGTAATTATATTAATATATATTAATTATACTAAAACAATTACTAATACTCAATTATATTAATATACTTAATTTTTATTACTTATTAATAATTTATTGACTATTAATAACTATTCATTAATTAACAGTTGATTTTTTTTTTAATCAGACATTTTTTTTAATAACTACGTGCAACTATAATATTAAAGATCAGATTAAGACATGAAATCATTCATCAGTGTTGGTAGAAACTTAAATAGAGATATCACTGTTGTAATGTCAACACAAGAAAAATAACTTATACTTTTCAGTAACGTTTCTATTGAATTTGTTTAGTTAACTATGGGGCTCTGCCCCCTGCCCGCCAACCCCCAGGGATTACAACGCAGTCCCATTTGGTTTGCTTTGCAAACCAACACTCGTTTCTCAGGTCCCATTTGGTTTGCTTCGCAAACTAACATTCATTTCACAGAATCAATCTCCTCCAAGGGCGAAATTATCTTAATAATATGGTCTATGATGTCGCAGCGAGGTCTTCGCCCCCTGTTCGATAACAATCACCAACCCTCGGGGATGGCTTCGCAAACCAAGATTAATTCTCAAGTGATTTCCCCTTTTTTCTACTTTAACACTTAATGCACCCTAAACTAATAGCCGCATCAGAAAAAAACCTTCTCCATCTTGTTCTCTGTACAATTTTAAATAAACTGTGTTAATCTAGTAACATTGTGATCTGTACTTTCTCAGTAAAACGTCTGCTAACTAAAAAAAATCGTCTGTATAGCAATTGTTACTACTATAAATTTTAAATTTGGCAAACCCGACAATCAAAAATAAAACCTTCATTTTTGTGAGAAACATACTCTGCGAAAAAAATAATAGGAAATTTGTGTGATCAACTTTTGATTGCATCGAATTTATTTATGAACCAATTTAAAAAATTATTTTACTTTAAGAAACTGCATTTTAAGCTTTCATGTTATATTTTAAAATTTTAAAACTAATAGTATTAAGCAATAGATATGACAGTTTTAGTTTTGTAACCAAAATTACGATCTAAAAGTTCCGAAAATTGAATGACTAACTTTATATATTAACCAATTTCAAAAATAATTGTACCATAAGAAAGAGTACAATCTAAGGCATTCAGTGATGTTTTCAAATTAAAAATATAATAGTATTGATCTTTAGATATGATAATTTCAACAAAAAGTAGCGAAAATATCCCAATATTTCGAAATCTGTACTACCAACTTTTGATTGCATCGAATTTATTTATTAACCAACATCAAAAATAATTGTACCATGAGAAAGAGTAAATTCTAAGGTATAGTGCAATATTTTCAAAACTAAAAAGTAATAATAAGATATAGATATGACAGTTTTAAAAAAAAGTAATGAAAGTGTCCAGATTTTTCCTGAATTTCCAAAAAATATTATCAAGGAGCAAATTGAAATTTCTTAAAAAACTTGACAAGCTGCAAAAATTCATGTTGAGAGTTACTCTTCAAAAAAAAATCACGACTGAAGACTGAAAATTTGTACGTCTTTTGCCCACTTGCGTTACAAATTTTGCTTTTTCAATTTTGACACTTAATAAACCCTAAACTAACAGTCAAATCGGAAAAAAAATCTTCATTGTCTTGCTCCCTGTACAATTGTGAACAAACCATGTCAATTCGGAAATTTTCTGATCTGTACTTTCTCGAGAAACCGTCTAGGAATCGAGCGAAAAATGCAAGTTTTCAATCCTGTGGCGGTGGTAACATTTTTTTTAATATAAAGAAAAAAGTCATCTCCCAAAAGTATTATTTAAATTCTAACATAATTGTATTAAATTTGTCTTATTTTAAACTGCAATAATGCTCTCCCAAGGTTATTTTTAACACTCAAACATTTGCTAAACACAAGATGTGATGCAGACTCCTGTTTGTAACAAAATGAATCAAGAATTCTTGAGTTGACACAAGGAATAAAGCTGAATGATTGCAGAACTACATGGCTTGTCTGATTGCACTGTAATCAATCAAGATACTTTAAAGAGCTCCTTAAGGAATTTAGAACTCTAATAATATGTAGGTGTGATTATAAAGTGAAACTTATAGTATGAAACTGTGATTATAAAGTGAAACTAGTAGAATTAATTGAGAAATAAATAAATGTACATCGAAAAGGAAATGAATCACCAGAGATCTCCCTATTCATTGACGAGTTTGTTTGTGTGGACCCTCGTAAAACACAGGGGCATAGTCGTGTCTAGGGTTGATGAATGGGGGGGGGGTCAGTTCAAAGAAGTATGGACTGTACACCAATAAAAAGGTAAAAAATCTAGAGACTTCACAGGGAAATTTTTGTATTCTTGTTACAAATCACAGGATATATTAATACATTTTTTCGTAGTACATCAACAAAATTATTCAAAATTTAGCGTCTAGCAAATGTTTGTCACTTTCATTTCAAATAAAGTCATTTTAAACAATGTTGTTTTATTGTATCATATATGCGAAACACATTGTTTGGTTTAACAAATTATTTAAAGACAGTCTTGAATTACACTAAAACCCTGCTAATTCAAACCCCTTGTTAATCTGAGAGTTAGATTAATCTGAACCGTTTGTTTTTAAAATTTGTAAAACAAAATACAGTAAATCAGTGGAATAGAAAATAGTCAGTAGAACTTCATGAACTATTACATTTGGACAAAATGAATCAGTTTTTGCTGTGGTAAATACATGTAAACATTATCGTAACTAAACATAAAAATAAAGTGAACAAAAATTTCACTTATATGCCATGCAATTATTTATATTACGAGTGTAAAAATAATTTTTATTCAATATTATCTAGTTTAAATAGCAGTAAAGCTTGAAGCTCTGATTGCTCATCATTAACAAATTTGACAATCTTGTTCAATGAATTGAATGGGGGGGGGTTGAACCACCAACTCCCCCTGGTTACGCCTATGAACTAATGTACCATTGTTTCATTGATTACATTTTACATTTATTAAATACACAAGTAAAACGTAATTAAAATTATGTTATGAATAGTTTGAGCAGTTATTGATAAAGGATTAATTTGTGTAAAACTCATTACATATATATTTGCAAAATCAATCTCAACTGCATAGGGAGGGGGATTGAACCCCCAACCCTCCTATGTCCCTCTTTGCATTCTGCCTTCTTTCTTGGAAGTTCATGCATATAATTTTTATTCAGTTTACTATTAAATGACAATTGATAAAAAAAAACATTGTGTGTGAACAGTTGAAGCGATTAAAGCACATCAATATGGCAATATTCAAAAACTAGTATGAAATTTACTTACAAAAATTAGTAAACCAAGTAGAAGATATATATAAATTAAGTAGGTAACGTTCCCTTACTCGATATCCTTTCGAACAGAACTCAGCAGTTGTTCTCGCTCCTTTCGGGCTTGGATATTGGCTTTGGTCTTTTGGAATTCGTGGGTACAGTCTTGCAGTATGTCACGGTGTCGCTGCAAGGTATGTGTGGCAGTAGCACCGGGAACAGCTTGAGTCTGACAGTAGCTGATCATCTTATCGTTCACATCGGTAAGCTTTCGAAAAATGCAGAGCGATTTAGCATGCCCATCTCAACTAAATCAATGCACATAAATAATCATCCACTCCAGTTTTAAAAAAAATTTTGAATTTGTAAAAATGCACCTTTTTTGTGATAAAGGAGGAGTGTCTACCAAAGTCACACATGCATCTTAAATGTCGTAGTGGAATGCGGCAGGCGATGGAAAGGAAACAAACAGCCGAATGGAGCTGGGTAAATTTTTAATTAACGTTGTACTAGAGCAACACAACGGATTGACGACGGTCCAAGATCAATCCCCTGAGGGAAAGTTTCGAGGACAACACCACGTAATATTGAACCACAGTCAGATAACGAGTGAAGTAAGAGGGGCTGTTCGAAGCCATTAACGGTGAGTTCAAGATGTGTCAAACACAAAATGTTCAGTGCAAAATTTCGTGAAATGGGAAAAAAGAAGACAGGTATTTTTATAAAAGTTGCACTGGAGCAACACAATGGGCTGAGATCAATCTTAAATAGAAAAATTCAAGGACACAACGTAATTTAGAATCACAGTCAGATGACGAAGCAGCACCTGAGCTGGCACCCCACTCTCCATACTTTCACGTAACGACAGATTCAACAGGCACCAGCCCCTTTACACGATGGTGTTTGGGTTGGATTTGAACTTGCAACCCTCTGGTTGCCAATCCGTTACTCTTCCAACCAGGCTGCTGGAGAAAAAGGATTGAGAAACAGCAATGGGAGGAAAACAAATCTCTTGGGTATCCTGGGAAGGCGACCCAGTACTTAAGACAGTAGACATCAGGGGAAAAGATAGCTTAAGTACCTTGTGTTCGTGAAGCCTGTACATGCCTAAAGGAGACGTGCCCTGAGGGCCATAGTGATGTAGGAAAGTTCAGAAGGTAACAGTGGGGTGAAAATGCATTGGGGAATAGACAATTAGCAATGATTTACAAAGGTTAGTAGGTGAAAAAAAAATTTTAAGGGGTAGTCGAGGAATGTGAAAGGCAAGGAGTGATGGTAGATATATCTTAAGGGGTCACTTTTTGTACATTTCATATATATTACCCAGATTTATTGCTGAATCTTACTAAAACTAGTGAACTCATGCAATGGGTCGATACTGGTCACATGCATGGGTCACTCTAATTGGTAAATCAATTTCTTGTATTAGTTGGAGACGTTTTATTTAAGCACATTTCATCTCTCTCGTGTAAGCTAGTTTTGGCTTTAGTATAAAGAGCAATGGTGTGTGTGTTCAGTAACTAATAACATTGAATTTTGTATAATTCTCTTTTAATTATGCAAGTAAAACTTCTAAAACAATTTTCTATTGTTAATGATTTAGATATGATAAAACCATTTTTTTTTCAGACAAATAAAAATTTGAAGGCAAATTACAAAAATTAAATGACTAAATGGATTATTAGTTGTAAATCTTAAGAGAAATAACAAGCCATACACCAAGACAATATAGTAGATAAACAGTATAGGCAAAAAACTTAAATTTATACAAATAGACAGTTGGTTAGAACCCATAATTGCAATCAATTAATGATTTTCTATGGATCCAAGTATGCTATTATTTTGTATTCATATTTCCTATTGAAATAAAATTCATGAAAAAATGAGAAAGCAGCATTTTTTGTACTTTCAGTCATAATTTAATTGGTGTTTTTTATGAAGTATAGGAAAACTAAATATAAACAGTGGTTGGTTTAGTTGGTATTAATCATACCAAATTATTACTCCATAATAGTAATGAGTAGATTCAAACAATTTATACTCCACTTAATGATGAAAGTATAATCAAACAGATACTTTTCCATTATAACCATATCAATAAACTTTGGCACCAATTCAGAGCATTTTTTGCTAAATTCTTGGCACGATATGTTTTCATACCAGCTTTGTTTTTTCGAGTCATTTTACCTTTCAGTTAGGACGAGATAACAAAGAAATGACACATACTTCTCGTGTATAATTGTCCCAATTTACCGTTGTGGCTTACACAATTCAAAAGGTGTCAACTCTTGACACCATAAATAAATTAATAATACAGTAGTAATGATAGGAATGCATGAATTGGCACCAAAGTTTATTGATATGAGTACATCAGAAAAGTACCATCAAATGTATTAAAACAAAAGACAAAATTTATTCTAATTTTAAATAGTTACAACCCACTTTAAACTAAATTTCGTAGCTTTTGAATGTACTAAAATGGTTTTTATAATTCCATTATACTCTGTTTCACCTTAACTTGTCAGTAGAGTAAAGGCTACGTTGACCGCATCACAGCCGTTGTCGTAGAAACTAGGGTTACAATGTCAGAAGAAGTCAGCTATAAGCGAGGAAATTCGCCCTTTTTGGCAAGGAGAGATAAAATGCACGTGGAAATTCTATACGTTTCACAGATCTTTAATTTCTAATGGCTCTTGCATTACATTTGTTAATTAAACAAAAAGCTACTCTATGTTAATATAAATGCGTTTTGATTTTTCTAAATGAGTATTATTTTTAGTTATTTAAAAATATATATATTTAAAATTTTTTTACAATAAATGTTGTTTAAAAAAACAGTCTATTTAAAGATGTGATGAACCATAAAATTCATTTTTTGAATTTACTTACCTGAAAGCTAAACACCTTGATTAATACTTCTTTTTTCAATTTTAATAATTTTATTAAAGGAAATTAATCCAATTTAATTACTCCTTTGGTCTTACATTTGGTTGGACAAGGTAGGGGAGAGTGCGTCGTCTGCTAAAATATGTGTTTTTCTTAACAGCAAAATATAGTCTCCAAATTAAATCAAATTTATTCTGATATTAAAGAAAGTAAATAACAAATAAAAATACATATAACATAGAGGATATAAAATACATTCACAATAAATAAATAGAATATAAAAAATACAAATATAGTGAATACACATACAATAATAAAAAAAATGAAACCATTTTAAAAATTAGAGTTAAAAAAAATAAACCTTATATGTGTGAAACATATTCTGAAACTCGCGGAACGGTGTCGGGTTGATTAGTAGTAAATTATTAATTTTATGAATAATTTAAAATAGTTTACAAGAAAGTGTACAGAAGAAACAATCTCTTTCATGAATAGTAGTTACAATGAGAAAACTATATTTACGTTTTACTTATTCATCACATGCATTTATACATCATCAATATATGTAAAACATAGCAAACATCATAACAAATCTATTTACATTATAATATACTTATTCATCACATGAATTTACACATCATCATCACTTAACATTTCCGAATCGCTATCAGACTCACTATTAAAAGAAATTACCAAGTTCTTACTTTCCCAAATATCATCCACAAGTCCATCTACTTCCCACATGTATTTCTCTTTTTCAGTAACATGGTTTATGCAGTTTTTCCAATTTTGTACAGAGACCTTTTCAATCCCTTGGATGACTAAATCCTTCACATCGTTCAGTTTAAAAGTCTTGTTTTCCCTGGCAACGTGTCCTTTTACTTGACTCCATATCATTTCAATGGGATTAAGCTCACAGTGATACGGGGGAAGTCTCAAAACCTTATGTCCAAATTTTTCGGCAATTTCTTCAACTCTGTATTTATCAAACATATGTTTGATTTCGCTAACTTTTTTCAACAGTTCAATCTTGATCATGTCCTGGTTCCACGTAATGTTTTTCAACGATAGCCATTCTTGAATTGCACTTTTTTTCCAAGATGTCGTCGGAATTTTTTCTTTCTTCACCGAGTGATAGGGGGCATTGTCCATCACTACAAAGCTGTTTCGTTTCAATTTAGGCATGATATCTTCAAACCACTTCTCAAAATGGTTACCATCCATTTCTTCGTGGTAGTCACCGGATTTTTTTCCTACAAAAATGTCAGCCGCATCAGGTACAAATCCTTCATCACTTCCGATATGGGTAATGATGAGTCTTCTTCCTTTTCCTTTTGGTGCAGCCAAGCCTGTTGTCAAACTTGAAGAGGAAGCTTCATTGGTGCTTTTGATGTTTTTGTCTTGCCATACTCGACTTTGTGAGTGTCCTTCATTCACCCATGTTTCATCTAAATAATAGATTGAAGCATTTTCATTCTTCAGTTCTCTAATTTTTCGTAAATAATTTCTTCGCCATAAAATTATGTCGTGTCTTTCTAAAAGCATAGCCTGCCTTTTTCACTTTTCAAAGGAAAATCCCAAATCTTTCAGTATCCTGTACAGTGTACTTCGGCTAATGTTTGTCGAAAAAATATCCTTATCATTGTTAATTTCATTTAGAACTTTGTCCAATGTAGGAATTTCATTTCGACGAAAACAATCATGAATTTTTCGTCGGATGCACGATAAAGTAAAGTTGTCATATTTCATCATTCTTGTTCTTTTTCCAACGGCATAAGGTCGTTTTTTTCCTGGAGTACTCAAAGGACTTGTCGTCTTCTTTTCTTTTTTCAAACGAAAAACAGTTCTTTTGGAAACACCAGTTAGTTGAGACACCTTTCCGACGATTTGGTTAATGGAATCACTATGGTTTTCTTCTCGAAGTCTAGAATAAACATTCAATATGTTCCTGCGAGCTCCACTACCAATTGATTTTCCTTGCTTTGATGGCGTATACAGCTTGGATGGTGACGTTCCTTTTTCAGCCATGTTCAGAGTATCAAACACACTCCAATAAAATAGCACAAGAGAGATATGAACGTAAATACACACGCTAGCAAAGACGCAGAGCGAAATGGCGCAGACTTGGCCGGAAAGCGTATTTAGCTCGCCAGAAATGTTACCATGGAAACCGGTTTAGAATTCCGTTTCGGATATATTCATTCGCTTCGGTCAAAACAAAATGCTTTTTACAAATAAATAACCGATTATAAAGGTTCAAAAATCACTCCTTCATTGTAGGACAATTTTTACACGTTTATATGCATTTTCTTTATTTTAAATTCCAAATCAAGTTGGAATTATTTTTCATGCGGATGAACATCATTTCTGCCTTTCCCAATACTGACAAGTTTCCAGTTTTTTATAACTCAAATAATTACCTTAGATAGCAGCTGTTCTATCTCTAATGCCATTGTTTCAAACATATGGTCACTATTTGTACTGCTCAGCAACGGCACTGTGTCACTACTGAAAAGTAACACAGTTTTATTATTATTACAACAAAACTTAAGAAAAAATAAAGGAAGCAACAGCAAGGAAGTTTTTTTAATGGAATTTTTCTTCTACAAATAAAACATACAAATTTGCAAACTTCACTTTTGTAAGTTTTGGGAGTAAAAGTACAACCTGTTGTGTGCATATTTTTCCATTTTTAAAATGAATTTCATTACTTTTTTAAATTATTTTCCACAAATCCAAAACCGGTATGTTTTAATGTTCTTGATGTCGCAAAGGAATTCTTCCTTGGCAGCGACATAAAAATTTATGCCTTACAATGTGCCAAAGGTGCTGCCACATAAAAGTTTTTATAATAAAACTGTACCAAACATTTTTTAGGTTAAATAAGCATTTTGGATTGTACAATAAATATTTTTTTAAATTTGTTAGTTGTAACTTCTCGTCTGATTTCAGATATGGAAAAAATTAAGACATAACCTACAAATAAGTTTGCAATTTTTGAGAAGCATTGATTTAGAACAGAGATAAAAAATTAGTGAATCCTTTTCTTCATCAGAGATCATATTCAAATATTGGGGAGAAAATAAAAATTATATAGGAAATAAGGCCAGATAAAAAAAAAATTGTTAAAACAGGGTGTATAAAAAAAAGGCAAATTTTAAAAACTTTTAAACATGACGACCAGGTGTATAAAATATTGCGATAAAATAATTCCATGCTCACTTAAATTAGTTTGTATTTTTACAAACAAAAACACTAAATTCGAGAAATGTTTACATTTTTTCTTTGTATGTTTGGATTTGACAAGCACAATACATATATAGCTATAACTTACTTTTCATTTCTGTACTCCTGACTACCATAATTGGTTCCCAATTTGCTGAAGGATACTAGCTTCAAATCAATTTCATTTTCGAGTTGCCTGGCTTGCCGCCTCAATTCTGAAACAAGATGTATATGTAGAAGGAAGGAAAATTATTCTAAAATTAATAACGTTTTGCAAAATAACCTTACATAAAAATAAAATGATTCCAAAAACTTCTTAAAAGAAATCATTTTTGATAGAATTCAAAAACACGAATGTTCTGAATACCTTTTACTAAGACCATATAATGTTTTATTTTTCTAGAACCTTAATTTCAGTTCAATAAAAAATTTTACAAGTTCTTTTCCAGCAAAAACAAGACTCATACGTACTACTTTGCACAACTACTACTAGGTATTACTTTGGGTTACCAAATTTGAAGATCAAAAGCGAACATTGGAGTCAAAGTCACATTTTATAACAGCTTTGGAAACGCTTTGAAACATGACACGCAAATAAAGAGATATAAGTCCATTTACATTTTAATTCATCGCAGATTTCAGGGAGTTAATTACTTTGCATTTTTGCACACGTTTTACCTCAGGATATATCAATACTGAGATGACAAAGTCGAGTGCACAGAATAATCAGTGTACAAATAATATTGTCTGTCATACTCTCATTATTCAGCTGTTTGATAGAGAATTATCTTGAGGAAAAAGATATATGCAAATCAAATTCATAACATCGTAAATTGAAGCCGAGGGTGTATTCATTA
This sequence comes from Metellina segmentata, assembly GCA_947359465.1. NCBI lineage: Eukaryota > Metazoa > Arthropoda > Arachnida > Araneae > Tetragnathidae > Metellina > Metellina segmentata. The sequence goes on from OX375874.1 coordinate 124,700,838, forward strand.
TAATAGAAAATGTTAAAATCCGCATTGACAATATAGTTTCACAACAATCGGCAACATTTGTTTATACTCCCTTCAATGTTTTAATAAAAGAATTTTGAACAAATTGGAAAAAACAATGTCTTATTTCGATGAAAATATATACCTTCCCAGTTACTAGATTCTTTAGCCATTGATATACAGATAATAGAAGTGAAGGATGTGTCATGAAGATTTCAAGAGGAAAAATCGTGACGCACACTTGTTGACAGCAATGTATATACAAAACGTGATTGGTTACCAAATGAAAACCTTTCGGAGAGTGAAACGCAAAGCAAATAAAATCAGAAGAAAACAGAATTATTTGAAAAACAATCCAGCAAAATTATAATAAAACAAAAACTATTTTAAGTAAACAGACGATTCACAATTTCCTGTTTGCATCAGACCGATGCCATTAAAAAAAATAAGTAATTCATTAAAAGTCGTAAGAAAGTAGAAGTAAATAATTCACAAAGTTGACTAATTAAATTTAAATAAAATTAATCAAAATTTTCCCATGCATGCAAACATTATTGATGCGAAAAAAAAAATTAATGTGGGAGTTTCAACTAAATAGGAGGTAAAAAAACAAAATATACTCGTCACTCAGAAAGACAGGCATTATCAGTATAAATCACTCTAGTATAAATTAGAGTGCCTATGCTTGACGTAGGTAGGAATTTTTATTAACGTCATACTGGTCAACACAACGGGCTACTGTCGACGGTCCGGGATCAATCTCTTATCAATATTTTTACAAACACAAAATGTTGTCTCATAATCACGTCGCCCCTCCCCCTCGTTTTACTTAAAATACAGCTTCTATACGTTTTGTCAAAGTTTGGCGTTTGATCCTTATTGGTGCTAACCCAACTTTCTTTATTCCATCCGGAATTCATACTTATGAAATTATTATTGATTAAAGTGCAGAAATCGTATTCGGAAAACAAGCAAAAGTCACATCAAGAATGAATATTGGAACACGTAATACCACAGAAACACTCAGCATTGACAGAAATGTGTCATAAAAAAATCCTTATAGCCTTCGGGTTGCATACTGGACCCGAACCAATAGCCCGTTGAGTTACTCCAATGGGACGTTAATTAATTGCCTATCTATAAAAAGCATAGCGTCCAATGTGTGACTATTTTTTTTGTATTTTTGCCACTGTAATTTTATTTTTATGTCATAGCAACTTTCAGGAAATAATTAATTCAAACACTAATTTTTTTAGTTGGTCAACTTTTTTTAGTTGGTATTTGATATTAAGATAACACTGGAAACAACGCATTGGGCTATTGTCGATGATCTAGGATCAACCTCGAAGGGAAAGATTCGAGAACCAAAATCACATGGTGAGGCAACTCCAAAGCTGGCTCCCCACTCTCCAAACTTCCACACAACGCCAACATGAGTGCATTTGAGGCCATGACAGATTTAACGTGCACCAGACCTAGCATACACGATGGTGTTTGGTTGGACCGAGCTTCGAATTCGGAGCCTTCCAATTGCTAATCCGTTGATCTTCCAACTGGGCTACCGCGGCCTCACTTTTTTGCCTCGGAAAATTGTGTGATTGCGTGTGAAGTGGTTGAACCCTAATTATAATTATGATTTGAAAATATTGTTTTTTTTAAAGAAATTATTCAAGTTAGAGAGTTAAAGTTTATTAATATTACAACCCCTTTTATACTTGTCATTATTGATCATTACATTTAGTTGATATCCCGATTTATTAATCCGTCTTTGAAGTTCAAAATTTTACCTTTCTAATTCGATATCATTATATATGGAAGAAATAAGGACTAATTATTTTTTCTGAGTTGGTAGTCGATAGTTGAATTAACGTCACACTGGAACAATAACAACGTGCTTATTGGTAATGGTCCGGGATGAATTCCGAAGGGAAAAATCGGAAAACACTTCGCAATTTTTGTACCTCTCTCAGATGACGAGGACACCATTTGATCTGGAATCCCACTCACACTCAACAAACCACCATACCATACCAACGTGAGGACATTTGCGGCCAAGATTGATTTAATGTGCACCAGCTCCCACGTACACAATTACTCTTCTGGGAAGAGTGTGCATTTAAGCTAAATCATAAGTTTTGAAGCACCAGTATTTCAGAATTTTAATATTGCGACTGAAGATCAGAACTGTTAATTTATTGAATTATTCAACATAATATCTATAACTTTCAAGTGCTTTTGTCACTATCTCAAGTAAATGAAAATATTCCTAATTAACATCCATACATGTATTAAAATAAGAACTCATACTTCATGTAAAAGCTCTTAAATTTATTGAAGAATATAGATTCACTCCCAAGGTAGTTTTATCGTGATGGCGAAGAATCCAAGTTGTGGAAAACAACTTTAGAAGTTAAATGTTTAGGACTGAGCGTTTTTGTAAACTTTTCATCTGGAAAAAATATCACTTACTGTTTCTTACTGTATATGTTTCGATTGAAGTTACTCTCTTGGAAATGGTAGGAATTCATCTGAATGATCCTAAGTACCCCAAAGTGCGTGGTTTTGTTAAAAGAAAAACTGCCGAATAAACGTGTTCTGACAGTCTACAGAAACCGTTCTATTAACAGTTTTTTGAATAACTTTACCTTTAGAAATTTAACTGTAGTTTAAACACGACAAAATCTTCCTTTTTATTTGCAATCCATGTGCAATGTTGTAAGTACCATAAATTTTAAACATTTCACAAAGAATTACAAACATGACATGTGTTGCATCAAATGTAACGGTCAACACGGCACCAAATAATTTTTTCTTATGTCCTCAAGCAGGGCCGCCTCATAAATTTCCCGGGACCCCCGACAAAATTTTCGCGCGGGCCCCTAAATTTTTTTTCTTGTGTAGGAAGTTTTTATTTTCCCAAGTATCCATTTTTTAACAAATACCCAACTTCAGGAATGTACAAGCAAACCCACAGTAAATTAATAATGAACTGGTAAGTAATTATGGAATTGAATATGTATATGTGTTATACGCCTAAAGCCCGAAGTGTGGCCACTTTACGATCGAGCAGGACTTCGATAACGATAATGAAGTATAATCAGAAAACTGTAATAAATATCTCTATAGAAAGATTGTAAGAAACCCATGCAAAAACATATCTTGAATGCTGACGAATAGTCAAAACTCCATAAACTTTTGCAGTACTGAGGAGGGAGTAGTACATCTTCTATTCGAATTAATGAATTTATCGATGCCGTCAAAAAAGGAAGCTAATTTTGCACGCCAGTTCATGCTCAGTTGAAAATATTCTAAGATGATTTAAATTTATCCTGGCCCAAAGTAGATCTCTAGTGATGAGAAGAAAAAACAAAATTCTTAAAGGTATGCAAAGTTCTGGGGAAATAGATTGCAATTTTAATCGATAGATATCATTTAAAGGGAGAGTGAAATACCTTTATTTTCTAACTTAGCTTAATGTGAAAAAGTAGCGAACGGTGTTGTGCATCTGAATTCCATTGATGAGGTTATGGCTTAAATCATCTGGATAGCTTTCAATTAATTTTTTAAGTGCGTTGTTGTTGTCATTAGAATTATAATATTTTTTTAATATGGCTTCGAATGTACTGCATATGTTTTTTCATTTGCTCATACCTTGATTCTAACTGAGAAACTATTTTATTGATTACTACACTCTATAGCAAAAAAAATCGACGCACCAAGAAGGAGTTGTCCGATGGAGACAAATATTGTTGGATAGGAAAATTATGTACAGAATAGAAAATTATTAAAATTTCAGAACAATTGAATGATTTATTTCAGAGTTACAGTAACGAGCTCAATAAGGTGTTGACCCGCCTCTAACCTGGATGCAAGCTGCCACACGGCGTGGCATAGACCGATAAAGCTCTCGGATGGTCTCCTGCGGTATTTCCTGCCAAATTTGCTCCAATTGTCGGACTACGTATTCAACATTCCCTACCGGATGCAGTCGTCTTCCCATCATATCCCAGACATGCTCGATGGGAGAGAGATCTGGTGATCTGGCTGGCCAAGGAAGTGTTTGACAAGCTTGAAGACAGTTCATAGCAACACGTGCCGTATGTGGTCTGGCATTGTCTTGCTGATAAATAAGCCCAGGGTACTGCGAAAGGAACGGTAGCAAAACAGGTCTCGGAATGTCGTCAACGTACCGCTGTGCAGTAAGTGTACCTCTAATGACGACCAAAGGGGTCCGGCTATCAAGGGAAATGGCACCCCAGACTATAACTCCTTGTTGAGGGCCCGTGTGGCGTGCAATAGTGAAAGCAGGATCGGCACGCTGCCCTGGGCGTCTCCAGACAAGTCTTCGATGATTGTCAAGACACAGTTGGAAGCGGGATTCGTCGCTAAAGACTATACGTCCCCAGTCAGCATCATTCCAGCCTGACAGTGTGCAGGCGTGTGTGGCAGGTGGCGTAACGGTCGATACGAGCGTAGATTTCGCTCTCTCAGCCGTGAATGGTTATGGTGGACACTCGTGTGTGGGTCGCACGACTGATGGTTGATAGCGATGAATCAGGCGCTGTGACAGCTGATCTGACAATCACTCCGTCCTCGCGATCTGTTGTGGCCCTACGTCGACCGCTAACATCATGACGCTGAAATCTGCCATTGTCCACCCACTCTTGCCAGCATCTTCTAATCGCCGCATCGTTTCGACTCACATGACGAGCGATTCTCCAATTTGCTCAACCTTCCTCTTTCAATCCAATGATACGACCTCTTTCAAACTCTGAAAGTTGCTCGTAATGAGCTCGAATCCTGCGGCGAGGCATTTTTTCAGTCGTTAAAAGGTATCCTAAATCGCAATGCAGCAGAAATGTTTAACAACAGTTCAAGAACAACTCCTTATATACATCTGCTGGATGCGCAGTTCCGATGTGCTGGAGATCACACTATTCATTCTTTGGACACCAAATTTTAATCATTTGCATATTTGGTCAAAACATTCTTGCATACGAAATTTCAAAGCAATCGGATGATTCCTTCTTGGTGCGTCGATTTTTTTGTTATAGAGTGTACATCAAAAACTGAACTTTAGAATTTTGTTTCTTCGGTTTCTAATACTTCAGGCATTTCGCTTTCCACTTCAAAAGCTTCCTTTTAAAAAAAAAATCTTCCTTTTCCGTCCTCTTTTTTTTTGGAAAATTCTGCAACGATACCTATAATAGAAGCTGTCTCTTTAGCTTTATTTATACAGGCCAATGTTTTCTTAAATCTTTATCTATTTTTTCAGTTAACGCTTTAATGTGTTTCATTTCGATATCAAGGGAGATATATGATGATTGAAGGATTAAATTTCTTGTATTAATTTTCTCTATTATGTCCTTCCAAATATTCAACTGAATTAAAGTTTCAAATTTTAAAAAATAATTGAAGAATCCATTAACTTGTCCGAGGTTTCCTCTTACGATGAACTACTGATTTTTTACATCTTGAAGGGCCTTTTAAACGTCAGGCAGTTTTTTAGATATCGGTTTCATTGCTTCAATTCTTGCACTCCATCTTGTCTCACAAAGACCGTGTAGAGACCTCCCATCAGTATGTTTTAGCAGTTTTCCGAATGAAAATTTTTCCACTGAGAGCCTGGATCGGAAGGTTCCTGGTTCGAATCCGGGATGTTTGTAAGCGTATGATGTAGAGGCGGCTGGTGCATCTTAAATCTGTCGTGGCCGAAAGTCCTCACTTTGGGTTGGTGTGGAAGATTGGATATTGATGTGCCGGCGCAAGTATTACCTTGTCAACTGACTGTGGTTCAAAATTACTTGATGTTGTCCTCGGATCTTTCCCTTAGGGATTGATCCCTACCGTCGTTAATTGCCCGTTGTGTTGCTCTAGAACGGCGTTAATTAAAATTACCTTATCTTATCACTGAGAGACTGAACGTTTGTAAGCGTATGGTGTAGAGGCAGCTGGTGCATCTGAAATCTGCCGTGGCCGAAATTCCTCACGTTGGGTTGGTGTGGAAGATTGGAGATTGAGGTGCCGGCTCAAGTACTGCCTTGTCAACTGACTGTGGTTCAAAATTACGTGATATTGTCCTCGGATCTTTCCTTTAGGGGATTGATCCCGGCGAGTCGTCAAAAGCCCGTTGTGTTGCTCTAGTACGACCTTAATTAAAAATTACCAAATTACTAACATAGCCTTCAAGGCCGCGGTATCCCGGTTCGAAGAGCAACGGTCTAGCAACCGGACGGTTGCGAGTTCCAATCCAACCAATGACCGACGTATACAAGGGGCCTGGTGCACGTTAAATTTGTGTCTCCAATGTTCTCTCGTTGATGGTGTGAGGAAGTTTGGATAGTAGTGTGCCAGCTCAGTTGTAGCACCGTCATCTGACACTAGTTCTGATTTACGCAGTGTTGTCCTTGAATCTTTCCTTTCGGGATTGATCCCGGATCGTCAACGATAGCCCGTTGTCTAGCTCCAGTGTGACGGTAATTATAAAAAGTACCAACATAACCTTCGTATGTTTAAGATTGCGATATTTTCGGAATTTTATCAACAATTATTAATTAATAAGAAAATGCTTTTCAAAGATCAATATCTGTCAAAAGATAGGTGGGTAGGTATTTTAATTAACACCTTAATGGAGCAACACAACCAGTAATTGCTGACGGTCCACGATCAATCCCAATGGGAATGATCCGAGTTACTAAACTGGATATGTTTTGCTTTCATTCATTGCTTCGAAGCGCGAACATTGGCAGGGCTATATTTATTATACAAAGGGCGTTCAATAAAAAGAGTAAAATCTGTTTCCACTCACAACATTTGTGAATTCATGTTTGCATTTGTTCTTTAGTAAGGTGATGACGGACCCATCTGGAACAAACATGGCGAAGCTGTAAATTGTTTCGTAGAATACGAAGTATCGACGTTTTCGAACTGTTAGTTGGTGCCGCTATCTCTTCACATGTCATTCGCCGATTTTCTTGCAAAATTGCCCACACGGTGTTAACATTTCGATCATTCACAACACTTTCTGGTCGGCCAGGCTTAGGAGCCAGTTCTGCAGACAAGCGTCCTTTTTTGAAATCACCATGCCATCTAAAAATCGTACTCACCAAAACATTTGTCTTAGTAAGCTTCTTTCATTCACTTAACTGTTTCTGGAGCTGTTTTGCCCAAACGATAGCAAAATTTTATGGCAGAACGCATTTCGTTTTTTTTAACTTTGAATCACTCACCTCCATTTCTGTAGGGAAAATAAAATCAGTTCTTTAAATAAGCACGAAACTAAGAAAATAAAATCGTCTGCTTCGTTTAGAATATATATAATTGTACAGTTAACAGTTTGAAAAAAATCGCCTGCACTTTTAATTTTTAGTTTCGCGCGGTGTTGATACTGCGTAAAAAATTCACTCTCAGTTTTTATGGTATGCCCTATGTAGAACGAGAAAGCGTCTCGCAGAATGTAAGAAAACTACTCAATTGCAGCAGCTCGTGGTACACCTAAATAGGACTACTGCAAGAAGAATGGTAACTTCAAGGAATTTGTGATTTGCTGAGAGCTAATACAGGTCCTAACAAGTTTGCTGCTGTTCTTGCGGCAGCTAAAAAGGGTGACCTCGCCACTATTAAAGCTTGTATCTGCTACGATACGAATATACTTAGCAGTGGTGAATTTTCTGTGACGGAATTGATGTTTGGATCTGTGGACCCCCTAGATGTGGAAAAGATGCGTATGTGAGAAAGGTATGGAATTTGTTTGTTAAACCTTGAAACAAATACTGAGAAGGTTATAGAAACCAGCCTCTAATTTGTTATTATCTTATGTAGAGCCTGCACATGGGCCCTGGTTGTTATTTTCTTAAAATTTGAACTGATATATACCCTTTTACTGCTGAAATTAAAGGATATAGCATGTTAATTAGGCGTAAGTAGATATTTTGCACTAGATTAAATGTTTAAGGATATTGTTCTAGAGGCACTGCAAGCGCGATTCAACGTGTACGATGAATTCCACAAGTGTTTCAAAAAGTTGACTGTGTCGCCTTGTAACGACGTGTTTGAAAGACTCGTGCATCACGGTGATGCAGTACGGCACATTGAAAATGTTTCGTCGTCGCAACAAGTGGCTGTACCAGAACAGGTACAAAAAGCCAGCCCGCCATGGCAAGAGGAGGACCGGGATTTTCCGAAGATGTCGAGACGCTCATCTATATAATACGAAGGTGTTGTGTAAGTATGAACAGCTATATGTGCTAACCCTTGAATTTGTTAAGAGGACAGAAGGACGCCAACTCTGCTTCATATATGTGTTATCGTTAAAGTATGAAAGCCGTTACATCATAGAATATCTAGTTATTTCATGAAATAACTGACCAAGTTTGTTAAAGTGTAAAACTCATTTGTAGTCTATGGTTTAACTAGTTAATATTTATTAACTATTAATTAACTATTACCTCGTTAACGGTTACCCCGAATAACGATCACCCCGTTAAAGTAATAAACCGAGTAATAAAGTGTAAAATAACCGAGTAAAAAATAACAGAGTGTAAAATAACCGAGTAAATAAAGTTCCGAATTCAAAAGGCTTTAAAGTGAGAACCACTGGTGAGATATTTTTGTAAGTAACGATAATTTGCTGAACTTAATATGGAGAAACTAGGGGGCCCGCCCCCTTCCACTACCTCCTAGATAATAAAGCCACCTGTCTAGTTTATGACGTCACCAGCAGAAGGGCAAAAGTCTTCCTATCGCAAATTCAGAAAACCTTTGGAAATGAGATTGTTTGCTAAAAAAGCAGCGTGTATCGGGGTATACAATTGAGGGGTTCAAAACAAAAACAGCACTTGTTAAAGGTTATTAAAACTAATAAAAATACTCCAAGAAATATCCATTTCCATGGAAAATTACTTTTATTAATGTACAAACTCAGTATTTGGGTACATAGAAAAAGCACAAATTTACATACACAAAATGTACATACAAAGCATACAACAAATTTCTTATGCTTTACATTCGAGGCAATTCTATAATTAGACTCTTGAAGCCTATTACAGTTGTTGAATAGATATAATAGCAAATTATTGGTTAATAAAATACAAAAACGTAAATAAATATGTACACAATAGAAATAAAAATGAAGATGCTTTCATTTTTTTTACTGATGCCTAAGTTTAAATATGAATGCTACTGTAGACAAGGAATCTAACAAAATTCTAACTTTTATTAAAACATTTTTATGGTACATTATATAAGGGAAATGACGAACTAACCGATGATGCATAAATAATAGGAATGAATGTGCCCGAAGGTCTTAGTGAAGAAGTTGACTAGGCAATTAAAAACCAGGAAAAGACCCGGGTGAATTGCATTAGTCATCCTTAAAGGGAAAGCCGGAGAAAAAATTGAAAATGTACCGATCAAAAAAAAAAAAAAACCCGGTGGTTGACGAGCGGAAGCGAGCAGGAGGCGGAGCAACCTAGTTAACCAAAAAATCTGAAAAGTGCTGTTCTATTGATATTTGTAGTGTACAGACTTTGATTTAATCAAAAGAACACGTTAGGCTTAGTTCAATAAAGTTATGTTTGTGAATTGTTGGATACCATTATAATACGATATATTATTAAACTTGCTGAATAATTGACACAACCAAAGGAGATTAAAACAGGATGATCATAGATGCTGGGTCATTGGTGATTCGAAAAGAATTTCGTAACCTAACAAATATTTCATTGGTTTTAATTACTTAAAGAAGTATATTAAAAATGAAATAAACGTACCTTTTTCTCCCTCTCTTAGCAACTGCAAGTGTAAAATCTAATCACGATAATCCTGTTACGAGATTCTCCTTTACTAAAATTCTTCAATCGTTCTCTACAAAATACACTTTATTCTATCTGACTTCATACATAGAAATATTTACGCGGCTGCCTTATCAGGCATTCTTTTTTGGAATTACACGAAAATATAATAGTAATTAATGTACAAACGATAATTCAAACTACTTTTAACAAATCCACTGATGAAACGCTTGCTCGTATGGCTTCAGTATTCAATTCAAACAAGACAAGAATCGTATACCTTTTGATGGTGACGTCATATCAGGTTTGCGTATCAGTCAGGCGGCTTTATAATCTAGGAGGTAGTGCCCCTGCTCGCCAACCCCCGGTGTTTTGCAATCCTCATTGGTTCGCTTCGCTCGCATCAATGAATACATGTGTCTAGCAGAAGGTATTGTTTGCAAAATATGATATTCCAAAAAAAATGTGTTTCAAATCTAAATTTTTGCTGAAATAACAGAAGGAGGGAGGAAGGGGGAACTCTGGAGTCAGAATTCAAATGAAAACTTTTAGCAAATTTTGACTCGAAATGCGAGCGCTGCTTTGGAAAATGAATATCCAGCATGTTGTTTGTGTGTACATTTTCCCAGCTCTCGAGCCATCCACACTTTTTCATTGACTTGGTTGTCGAAAGTTGTAATGAAAGCGTCTTGTTGAACTATAATTGTTGGCTCTGAAAAGGACCTTTTTTTTTAAATGGCCCTGAAAAGATCCTCCGCTTTCTTTGATTTATATTATTAACTGCAACAGCTCGACTAAAATTATTATTTTTTTTCAATAACATTTCATTCGATAACGCTATAAATTCAATTGAGGAGCGAGGATCGTGGTAAACAAACAATCGTACAATGTTACCAAAACGCGATAACAAACAACGTCTTTTTTGAGTGCCACGTAAGAGAATTATATATAGAGAGATTACTGTAGCCGAATATTTTTTTAAGTTGACAGAGGAAGGAGGTGACGCTAGATCTATTTTAGCTGTTATCAGGAAAATAACCGAAGAAGGATTTTTTTTTTCAATTGGGAAGTTTCAGTTATTTTACGAAATAACTAAGTATTTTCAAATAACTAATGATAGACAGTTAGAAAGTGTAAAATAAACAATTTGACAAGTATACAGTACACAAGATGTTATTTATACAAAGACACACTAAAATAATTTGTTACAGCGGTTATTACTGAAATGGCATTTGGAATTGCATAGAATATTAATTCTAAAACAAGTACAAAAATGTATTTGTTGACACACTGTGTTTTACATGAACATTTTTAAATCTCTGACCGGTGCCTAAACTTTGAGCTGTAGCAACCGACCTGGGCGATTTCTCAATATTTGGCACTTTGATCTTAATTAGTTTTTGTCCAGACACTGAACTGTGATCTGGAATATTGCTGTTTATGCAGCCGTTCCTTGCTCCTAATTGAAAAATCCTTCTTTGGTTATTTTCATGATATTACAGCTAAAATAGATCTGGAGTCACCTTTTCCTCTGTCAGCTCAAGTAATGGGCTACGATCTGTCAGCCCCACAATTAGGGTTCTCAGAAGATAAATATCAGAAAAGAGAACATTTGGTAAAACTATTTTTTTTAAAAAGAGGACACGCGAAAAGCACGCATTATCCGTGTATAATTGTTCAGTATCTAATAAAAAGAATAATATTTTATGAATCTTGAATATATTAACCACTTACTGAAAGAAAATATACTGAACATATTACTTAGGCATTTTCAAAATAATTAGTCAATGCGAGAACGAATTTATAAATGAAAACACTGATCATTTATTTAAGTCTTTTTTGAAGACGTTGCAAAAAATAAGAATCCAATTTTAAAACAACAATATAATAGTAGATTTATATCTAATTAGTAGAAATTAAACATTTAACTTAGCATAATTGTTTGATCCCATTACGTCACGCAGCAGCTTCTTGTTTTTAATTTCGTCGTAGAAATTTTTGCACGATTCATCCTTATTATTATATGTTACTATTAATATTGCTTTAACAGTATCAATGGTGAGTCGATTACGCTCTTTTGTCCATTGTGATATTGATTTCAAAAGTATGCCCGAAGTTCATTTTATGTGTCATTCACAATACATTTCAGCAATTTCTTAGAAATTATTCGTGAATGTTAATTTTTCCTGAAACCCATGGTGCACTTTTCATGACAACGCTGCTGCTAGATACCTAGATACGATAAGCAACAAATATATCTTCGTTTCCGTATACAGTTGTGAGGATTGAACATTAAACTTATATTGGTCGAGATATAAAGGAACTATTTGAGTGAACTCGAAAATAAAATCACGTATTGTTACAGAAGCAAATAATCCGCATTTCAAAAAAGTTGAAAATAACATAATTGAAATGTTGAAAAAAATAATTGAAATGTTTAATTTTTTCACTATTTCTAATGTTAGTCCTCAGAAGTGTACTACGTTTTCAAACTTCTGACACTTTTTTATTTATATCTTCACTCATCGATTATAAAATATGTTACATGCCATTTTTTATACCTTAAGAAGAAAATAAATTGATTATTCTCTAAGAGAATATTCTCCTCAACAAATTATAACCATAAAATTTATCTTTCTTAATTTTCCTAATATTCTATACTCTGAATCTAAAATAAATCAATGTTATTCAACAATTGTTAAATATACTTATAAAATAATTTTGTAAATCTTTTACTATTTCAAATTTGAAAATAATATCACACTCCGCCTGTGAAATCACGTTGGGTTGGCGTGGAAGTTTGGAGAGTGGGGTACCAGCTCAGGTGTTGCTTCGTCATCTGACCGTGGTTCAAAATTACGAGGTGTTGTCCTCGGATCTTTCCCTTATGGGACTGATCCCGGACCGTCGTCAATAGCCCGTTCTGTTGCTTTAGTACGACGTTAACTAAAATTACCATTACCGCCTGTGAAATAATACCATACCACAAAATTAATTTCTTGTATTATGTGTAGAGATTAAAAACAAGTTTTTGCAAGCTGCAAAACTGCTGCAGCTATAGATTTCATAAGTAATTCCTAAAATGTCCATGTTTGAATTTATTCAATTTATAAATTTTAACAAAACGTAAGACTGTTAAGGTTTTTCTGGAAAATATTTTTATCCTCAGAAAAAAAAAAATAATATTCAGGAATTTCCAAGACGCATCCACTTCCAAGACAAATTCATGAACCTTGCAAAACATATATTTAACGTTGGTGACAGGAAATTTGATTCGAGAGCATAAAAGTTACATAAATATTAAAATTTGAGGTTGGTAGAAGCGTTCCTTTGAAGAAGTTGTGACATGAATTTTTCTTTTTTCTGAGAATGTCATTTCTTAAGCCAAAATATGATAAGCGAGTTTAAAGAACAGAAGATGATTTCATGTTACGAAATTGCTTTTGTGCAATCTGCCATGTTTGGGGGGAAAACTGAAATCCATCTCAATTCACGAATCTCGCTACTATTTCCAGTTTGTTTCAGATTTTTTTACATGATTTTTGAAGACTCCTGTGTAAGATTACTTTCCACGATTATACTATATCAGCGATAAGTTCCAAATATTAAAAACTCTTTGACGAAAATTAAAAAAAAAAAAAAAAATACTAAATTATTAACATTACACGCTTGAAAATAGTAATGAAGTACTAAGACTTCATGAAAAGCTCATCGCATGTTTTTTTTTCTCTTAAAGCTCATTTTGTATCTCAAGATCTATACGTTCCAATGTGAAATTGACCTGCTATTTATATCAAGAGATTTATATCATGGCAACAAAGCTATTTGAGGCAAACGAGTTTTCTTATATACATCGATCTTCGAATTAGACAGCAAAAGTACATGGTTGTTTTTTTAACTTTGGAGTTGTTGCTTTTATTGAAAAGTGTAAATTTGCTTTTTTTTCTTCTGTGAGCTATGTTGTGTTTATTTTGAAAGAGGTCTGCCGTAACCCCATTGGAAACTTAACGGATTAGCAACCAGAGGGATCAAACCAAAGACCGTCGTGTAGAAAGGGGGTTGGTGCGTGTTAAATCCGTCGGGCCTCAAATGTGCTCACGGCGTGGGGTGAAAGTTTTTAGAGTGGGATGCCAGCTCAGGTGTTGCCTCGTCATCTGACCGTGGTTCAACATTTCGTTGTGTTGTTTTAGGATCTTTCTCTATTCTCAATTTCAGACAGTCGCCAATAGCCCGTTGTGGTGCTAAATTGCGACATAAATTCAACTACCTACCTGTTCTCTGATTGAAATTTAGCTTAGTCTTGAGGACATTGTCTACTGTTTTAGTTGTTCCTCGTGCCATCTTTACCACAGGGAGCTGGTTCTTGAGGACGTCAGGTCTCACAGGCTTTAGGTAATTTATTTATTCGTGCAAAGTGAGATAAATAAGAAGAAAATTGTCTGAGCTCTGCCTTTTTCATGTTTAAAACTCTACGTGAGCATGCAATACCTGCAGCAACTGACAGAGGGATTAACCGGGATCCCAATATTTAAAATTGAAATTTGCCCAACAGATTGACATGGATTCGCGCAGTTCGCACGTAATTCGTGTCGAATTCTTACACAATTGAACCACAACCCAATAAGAGTTACGTAATTGAATCCGTAGTAGTACCTTAAGAACATTGTGTGAAAGGTAATTCCAAATGGGGTTAAACCTGAACTGTCATCGAAAGTAGAACACAAACGTTGGAAGGATTCACATAGCAAACAAATTATTAAAACTCTTTCTTTCAGGTATCGTAATGGAAAATCAAAGCTGATTGTATGTAGCTTTTACCTCGATCTGGCGCTCTGGAATTTCGAATCCACTTGACGTCTTCCAAAATGTCGAGGTTACAAGGCCTTCCCGACCCATCTTTAGTAGACGGTACCGGAATATAGACAATTCCATGGGTCTCCGTTTGATGCACCTCGATGTCCCGGGCAGTTTGGTGTGTGCTGCTGCATATGTTGCATTCTATAACAGCCTGATAAATATTATTTACTTATTAGATTTACGAATGGGGAAGAGGACACGTCCTTAATTTGAATGAATCTAAATTATGTGCATTTATCCATAGGAACCGGAAAATTTGCGAGCCCCAAACTTGATCTCCTGAATTTGATCTGTTCCTCAGTTCATCTTATCTCTACTCAGAGCTGGTACTTGAGGGCCCCTAGTCTCAGAGGCTTTGTGATTTTCATTGATGCCGAGAGCGATTCGCAAGAGGAAAATTATGTGAATACGAGGTATGTTTCAAATTCTATTTGGACATGCTATAATTTCACCACCTCGTAACTGGATGAGCCTAACATTCCATCTGGGATGCAAATCTTGAAAATTGAAAATGGCCAAACCCCGTAGATTTACTTATAGATTTCAGCAGTACGCCCTGAATTCGTCTGACATACTAAACCAAATTTTACGAACAAATTGAACTACAACCCAATTGGTGCTACTATGGAGTTTAATCCATTATTTCTAATATGATGTGCTGTACTAGCCAGTCTAAATTCTTTCTTGGCGCAATTTTTATAACTTCCAAGGTACAACTACTGTACCCGCCAGTCTAAATTCTTCCTTGGCGTGATTCTTATAACCTTGTATATTTAAAGTAAGCATTTCATATAATGTCGAATCCATTATTCGTTACTACTTTAAGTTGATGGAACATGCACGAATACTAGTCTCTCATGAAACTCTTTGTAAAATATGTAATTAAATAAAATCTAAGGTCACAAATGCGATTAAATAATCATTTTAGTTTCCTATTTAACCATTAAGGTACTTAAAAAACCATTTTATGTTACCAAACTGCGTTATACTTTAGGAGTATACAAAATTAGTTTCCTCTATACAATTCAAAATCATTAAGGGGATCTAAGACACAAAAATCGTCAAATTTTCGAAATTTTTTTTATTATTTTAAGAAATTCTCTGTGTTTTTCTGCTTAAAATGACGTCGAAATCATGTTTCTATCTTAATTAGAACTAGAGATATAATAATTTTTGTGGTGCGTTGTTTTGAAAATCTAACACTCTTGACAGTTGTTGTCATGGCAACAACATCTGTCCTTAAAACTTTAATTGCGTTTTTCTCCATGATACATTTTTTTCAAGATTTCCTGTATTCAAATTGCTATAAGTGGAAAACCGATAAAGTTTAAGGGTTTAAATTTGGAATATATCTTTTTCAAACATTATACTTTAATTTTGATTCAGCAAATTTGAAACAAATATTTACTTTTTAAAATATGACTTTTTTTTTTTAAATGTACTTTAAAATTTTCAAATTTTTTTATTTATATATTTTTAATTTTTTATTAAATTAATACTTTTAATTAATTTTTTAATTTTTTAATTAGTGTTAATAAATTTGTAAATAATTTACTGCAAGAATTTTGAAAATTGATCAAGAATATTTTGAGCCTCCCAATTTAAAATGACCCCTCTTTTTTCAAAAAATTTTGATTTAAAATTTTTAAAGAACTTTTGGAAAAATTTTGTGTTGTGATTTCGTTTATTAGTTAGATGGGTAATCAGTACGAAAAAATTCAAAATTCTAAATTAATTAATAAAATATTTTTTTCAATGTGTCCCGGACCCCCTTAATGTATGTGATTCATGCCTCTAAGCTTATGTTGTTTAACAAAATGATTTTTTTTTTCGTACTTTCGTATTGCTCTTTTGGGAAAAAACGAAAATACTATCCTTATTCTACTATCATTTAAATATAGACTCTAAGCTATACTCTAATTACTCTACTCTACTATATAGCTACACTCTACGTTTATGAGTGATGGCAGCGGCTTGGAGATTTTTTGGCGCACTTCTAGTATGGATAAATTAAGACAAACCATCTGTCGTTACGGTTGTTGTGGTTTTCATGGCAACCTCGGCAAAAGGAAACTTTCAATTTTCCTTTTGAATATTCTAGAAAATTCTTCCAAAATCCGTTAAAATCGTTTGATTTCATTGGTTCGTTTGAAATTTTTTCTTTTCTCCCATTGGTTATTTTGTTTTTAAAATATTCTTTGATTGCATTGGTCCTTTTAAATCGTTTTCTGTAATACCATTGGTCCATTTATTTGCATTTCGACAGTTGTGGAATTTTTATTTTATTATAATACTTTTCACGAAAGGATTAAGAGTTTTTTTTTTTTACCTTTTTCGTTTTCATTGTTTATTTATTTATTCACGCAAGAGTTCTGACGTTATCAGGTTGTATTATTTCTTGCTTTTTTTTCTTTTAAAAATATTTTTCTTTTTCAACATGCCCACTGTATCTAGTGTAATTGATGTTTCATAGTTTTCTTACCCAACAAATGCAGTTTAGTTTTTCTGCTGGTTCACAATTGTGTTTTGAAATGTGTTTAAACTTATTACTTTATGTGAAAGTTTTTTAAAAATATACTTTTCAAAACGTTCTCAAATAGGTTTGCAAACTTTCATTTTCCGTTGTAAAAAGAAAAATATTTTTGGAATAAAAATATTTTTGAAAGAATTATTTCCTTGGCGACATTGGAAGTGCGCCAAAAAACATCACCAAGGCCGTTGCCACCGTTCATATATGCAGACTGTAGCTGTTCCAAGCATTTACATAAAAACTCTCGATACATTGGGCGACTGAAGTACAAGAAAATAACGTCACTTACAAGCGAGAGCTTTGTTTTGGTAAAACTAATAAATATAATAATAATAAACCATAACTAATTATATTTCTTTCATTTAATATTGCGCAAAGTACCAGTTAAACACAAAAAGGTGTTAAAACCTACAAAAGCAATACTAAATACGATACAGTGCACTTGAAAAGACAAATTCCTACTCAATCATCATCCTTCCAGGAATACGCAAATAGTTTTCAGCAGTTTACTTCAAGATAACTGCTTGAAGCAAGTGACCTTTGCGTCTTTCATTCGAAAGAAAAAGATGCAGTGCTTCTCCGCTACTCTTAAACAATTCATTCGTTAAGGTGCGAAAGCCTTATATAAAAAGGTTACTGTATTTATTCATTTAATAATAAAATACTACTTCTTAATGAAAACGTATTACTTTTCATATTTATAACTGGACACTTAACTCTGAATGTTTCGAGAAATATTAAACTGAGTTTAACTGTGCATTTTAATCATAAAGGAAATGGGACGAATGTATTGCAGAAAGACTGCTATTGATTTGAATGTTTTCCAGATGAATTTTTAAAGTTTTGTAATAGATATATACATATCTATTAAAATAAAACCTATGATTCTTCAATTATATCTGTAGGACAAAACAAATAATAACTAATACTTTTTGAAAACTGAGTAAATAAACTTTTGTAAATTAATTATATTGGTTTCTATACTTAAACATATTACCAAAATGTAATAAGTAAAGCAGTTAAGTAATAGTTTATTGAAGATATCGTAAAGACAAGAACAGCAATCAAAAAAAGAACAGCATAATAAAAAGACTTGACTAACTGTAGTGAAAGTTGTAGTTACTTTGTTACAGTTACCGAGGTATATTTAACAGGTATTGATTTATAATTTAACACTTCCCCTAAATCCATACTTACAATACACCTAAGGAAACAAAACAAACAAAATATCATATATATAATGAGGGGGAAAATTAAGTTCCAGTGTCAACTTGACACATTCCAATTAATTCACGAAGTTTCTGGAAACGAAACTTGGTGTAACAATGGTTAGAATGGAGATTTTCAGATTAAGGATCGTATAGTGGGAGTTTAAAAATATTTACTAAGGAAGAATGATTAGAGCTTATTGCGCGTTGGTTTTCCGTGATTGTAAGGAAGACAGAGTTCTGGTGATAAATGAATCCTTGTTTATTCACTCGAGAATAAATATATATATATGAGTTGTACTGGTAATAATGATAGTTGTCAGTACAACGTTATTCAAGGGCTGGTGGTGTTCCAGCGGGAGTTGGAATGGATACTTATAATGCTCTAGTCTTTTTAACAAGCCACAGAAATCGTCCAAAAATAGAATCGTTACTTCCGTGGGAGGTGACAAGTCTCACTAGAGATATTAAATTGTCAAAAATTTAAGGAGGGGAGAGTGTAATTCAAAACATTTAAATACCTGAGTCGTTGGGCCACGCCAGACGGAACGAAGGGAAGACTTGAAATCGAAAACACTCGTTTTCGCGCTTGAGCATTTCTCTCGCCAAGCAGTGCTTGGAGCGAAAAGATTGGCGACAGCGCTCGTGCTATGGTTGGGTGGAATGTCGTTATACGCCAAGCACTGTGAGATTCCACTCCAATTCTGTCGGCCCCAACGGACATGGTAACTTCACACATCTGGTTTTCTCATTAGGGGAAAGTTTCGTTAAGCGCTTTTGCAGATGTGAGAACTGGAGCGTCTTTCAAATGGACTGCAAACCGTTTCTCTCGTATGATGTTAAACTGGGAAATTGGGTTCTGTTCTTCGGGATTGGTAATTTTGGAAAGGACGGATGTCGTATGACACTTGGGTAAAGGTTTCGTGAAAATGTCTGCAGCCTGACATTCACTGCTACAGTACCGAATGTCCAAAAGTCCATCCTGGAACTTTTCTCGTACAAATTTGTATCGAACATCAATATGTTTAGTTCGATTGTGGAATTTAGGATTTTTAATTAGTCTTATAGCACTTTCATTGTCCACCCGAAGTACAGGAACACTGAACACTGATGGAAGAAATATCCAGGAACAGTCTGTGTAACCAAATAGCTTCTTTAGATGCCTGACTGGCAGCAACAAACTCAGTTTCTGTTGTAGACAACGCCAACCATTTCTGTCGTCTGCTGGCCCAGGTAATCGCTCCTCCACTAAACTTGAAAACCATTCCTGAGGTGGATTTTCTGGTAGTGGGATCGCCAGCGTAATCAGAATCACTGAAGGCTTCTAATAGTGATGAGCTTTTGATATTTGACTGATACAAAATGCCCCATCTAGTGGTTCCTCGCAAATACTTTAAGACTTTCTTGATTAAACACCAATGTATTTTTAATGGCTTGTCCAAGACTTGAGATAACACACTAATTGCATAAGCAATATCTGGTCTTGTGACAGTAGCCAGGTACATGAGGCTACCAACGGCTTGTCTGTAGGGTGTTCCACTGTCAAGTGTTTCAGATGATTCTACTGATAACGTATCCTTATCAATAGGAACACAGACAGGATTGGCAGTAGACATGTTGAAACAGTCCAAGACTTTCTTACAATAATTTTCTTGATGAATGAAAATGGACCCATCCTCTAAATATTGGATCTGCATGCCTAGAAAATAATTTGCAGATTCAACCTTGATACTAAACTCTTCTGCGAGTTTTCCAAAAAACATATCGAGCAATTTTTTATCTCTGGCAGCAACAATTCCATCATCAACATAGAGAACTAAGAACAAAGATTTATCGTTGTTCACAAACAAACAAGGATCACTATCCATCTGTTCAAGTTTACAGTTCTGAAGAAAGCTCTTGAACCTTTGGTTCCAACATCTGGGAGCTTGCTTAAATCCATACAGACTTTTTAATAATTTGCAGACCCGTCCAGAACCATCTTCATATCCTTGAGGTTGCTTCATATAGATTTCTTCACTGAGTTCTCCATATAGGAATGCACTCCTTACATCAAACTGTGCTAACTTTAAATTATTTCTTGCAGCAACACTTAAAACAGTTCTGATGATATCCCAACAAACAACTGGACTGAAGGTTTCTTGATAATCAATTCCGTGCTTCTGTGAAAAACCTTTCACCACGAGTCTGGCTTTTAAACGCACTACTTCACCATTAGCATTTCGCTTTATCTTGTAAACCCAGCGATTGTCGATGGCTTTTCTACCATCCGGTAGGTCCACTAACTTCCAAGTGTTATTTTCATTCAGTGAACTCAATTCCTCTTGCATTGCACTTTTCCACCCACTTGTGTTAGCTGAATGAATGGCTTCTTGAAACGTTGCTGGCTCATCATTTTCAGCAAGCATAACAAAATCATCAAATCTTGATGGTTTCTGCATTCGAGCTCTGTCTCGTAGATTCATTTGGTTTTCATCATCCTCAATGAAATCTACATTCTGAATTTCAGCTGTTTCCCCATTTCTGGTACTATCTGTTTCACACAAGTTTTCTGTAAAATGCATAGGAATCTGATTCACTAACATTTTCTGTGAAGTAACCTCACTTTTAAAAACAATGTCCCGTGATAAAATAATTTCATTTTTATCTGGAATCCACACTCTATATCCTTCATTTCCACAGTATCCCACAAGATGTCCCTTCAAAGCCTTTTTGTCGAATTTTTTCCTTTTCCGTTTAGGAAAAAAAAAGCACTCTATATCAAAGATTTTCAAGTGATCAATTGCTGGGGCTTTACCAAACCACAGTTCATATGGTGATTTACACTCTTCTGGAGAAGGACCTGTGCGATTAATCACATATGCAGCTGAATTAACAGCCTCACCCCACAGTCTTTCTGGTAAATCCCTAGCATGCAGCATGGATCTTACAGCTTCAACTAAAATTCTATTCTCACTTTCAATTACTCCATTTTGTTCAGGAGTATAAGGCATGGATGTTCGATGATTGAGCCCAGCTTTCTGTACAATATCATGCACTTCAGAGTTGTTGAACTCTCCACCTCCATCAGTAAATAATTCTTTCAATGTATAACCAGCAGTCTTAACTTCTCTCAAAAACCTAGACAACATGATTTTAACCTCATACTTTTCTTTTATCATATAAAAAAATCCTGTATTTGGAATAATCATCTTTAAATGCCACAAAGTATCTATTTCCACCTAGTGACTTTTAAGGCATTGGTACACACACATCAGCATGAACAAGCTGACCAGGTTTTGTAGGACGTTCTTGGCGTGAGCCAAAGCTAAGCCTATGCATTTTTCCATACATACAGGCATTACAAAATTCACTGTCGAGCTTTACATCAATACCTTTAAGTTTTAGAAACTTTTGAACATGGCGCTTATTTTGATGTCCCATTCGTTCATGCCATAACTGACGACTATCATTGTCGACAGCCACACAAGCTGATTCTGGAACTAGAACACGTAAAAGAAGTCTGTAAACACTATTGTGTCTTATGCCAACAGCTATAGTTTCACCACTTTTGTTTTTGAACTGTCGTACTTTGTTATTAGCATATTCACAAAGTCCATTGTCTAATGCAGCACCAGACGAGAAGAGATTTTGATCACAGTCGGGTACATACCAAACTTTAGTGAGTCGACCAGGTTTCCATTCACCATTAACAAGCATTTCAATTTGTATTTCACCAATACCTTTGGCAAACATGGATCTTCCATCGCCTAATCGTAATGGCTTTGGGTTATCAAATTGTTCATAACAGCAAAACCAATTTAACTTGGCTGATATGTGATGTGATGCACCTGAGTCTATAAGCCAGTAATCTTGACTTTTCAGCTCAGCAATTGTCATAAAGGCTTGACCAGACTTGGATTCGTCTTTATCAGACTTTATTGCCACCTTTTAGTGAATAGCAATTCTTTTTCAAATGTCCAGGACGGCCACAGGCATAACACTTCATTTTCTTCTTCCAATCTTTTTGTCTAGTCGGTACTTTTTCAGGGAACTTTCTACCATAACTGCTATTTGGCTTCACTACAAAAGCCACATTTTTGCTTTCAGCAGGAGATTTCACTTCTTCCAAACGTTTCTCATGTAGGCGTAACCTTTCAGTAAGACTTGAAAGAGTTCTTTCACTGTTTGGGTCAGATTCCCAGGCATTTTTGAACTCAAGGTATTCATTGGGTAATGTATTTAAAACTCTGTTCAGCAACATAGATTTTGGTAGCTGCACATTTTCATTTTTGAGTTCTTCCTGCAGTTCCTGCCAAATTCTTTGCAATTTAGACACATGGGTAGCAATATTGTCCAAGGGATCTTTCGTGTAGTTGAAAAGTTGGGAGTACAGCAAATCCAACCTTCGCTCGTTTTTCTGCTCGTACACAGAATGAAGAGAATCCCACATTTCTTTACCAGTTTTACATGTTAAAATGTGCTGCTTAGGCTCAGGCCTAACACTCGAACCAATTACAAATCGAGCAATGGCATCTGCTTCTTGATAAGCTTTCAAGCTTGCAGCATAGGCTTTTCTTTCATCGGTGGAGTGGTCGTTCACGGTAAGAAAGCGATTTGTCGCCAAATATGGTAACCTTCACCTTATGCGTATTTTCTTCACATCTGCCGTTTTTGTTATGGCAACCCTATCTGCTGGTACGGAATTCGGCCGCCATCTTGATTTGGGGACAAAAATTAGTTGGCGATAAACGTCTTACCGTGAACGACCACTCCCACGCCAAAATGTAATCAGTAAAGCAGTTAAGTAATAGTTTATTGAAGATATCGCAAGGACAAGAACAGCAATCAAAAAAAGAATAGCATAATAAAAAGACTTGACTAACTGTAGTGAAAGTTGTAGTTACTTTGTTACAGTTATATACCGAGGTATATTTAACAGGTATTGATTTATAATTTAACATCTATATTTTAAAAGGACTAAGTATTTTTCTCTTTACGGGGAATTAAATTGATTTTATATTAATTTTAAATTTAGTATACATTATTGCACTAAAAACCATAACTAATTTGTCTAATTTTATAGTTCGTGCATGAAATAAATGCATACGTATTTTAACAAACACTTACTAAATTATTGAGTGAGTCTTTATCATTAAATTCGAATTTTAAGAAACATATATGGGTCATTCTGAAATTAAATGGAAATTTGACAGTCAAAACTTTTGAAAAATAAAATTAAAGTTTTATTATTTATTTTATGTATTTAGTGTTCTGTTAGGGCAAATGAAGTTGTACAACCATCAAACAGAGGTCAAGAAAGCATTTTAAGCAAATTAAAGCCAATTTTTTATTTCCTTAAAACTTGGAGGTGACATATAGTTCCATGGAGGTGACATTCATGGGAATGGAGCTACAAGTGTTTGCATGGAGGTGACAAAATGTTTCAGTTTCATTTAACACAATGTGATGTCTTCAGGTATTTCATAAAAAATGAACTGTTCATGATTGTTCATTGTCGGTTGTTTTAAAATGGCCACAACCTCATCTTGCACTGTTGCTTCACATTCTTTTGGTGTCATGTTGCTTCACAATTTGTTTTTGGTGTCATGTCATCTTGACATGAAGCGGATATGGTAAGAAGCTTCAAATCATTCCGAGACATTTGCCACATAATAGCAAACACTCTTTCTACCAAATGCTTTGACAATTATATATTCATTAAATGGCACTTGAGTCAGGTCGTAAAGATTCAAACAATGAGCAGAACATTAAGTTTTTCACTGTTTTCAATTTCCCTACCTATGTAATGTGATTTGGTCGTCTGAACCTCTGAAATGCACACTTTGTATCTCCTTGCTGTACTTACATTAATAATTTTTGTTGAAATCAACATGTATCAGTATCTTATCTGTTCCGAGGTTATTTTTTAGGTTGAAAATTGACCTGTATTGTACTATTTGCAAACATGCTTCATGAAATGAGGAAGCATATGATTGAATTTATTAACTAGTTCTTTGACTTTTATTTCTACTTTTGATTTAACCACTTTCTAAGCTGACTTTTTTATTCCTTTAATTAAACTTTACTTCTTTCCTCTTCCATTGCTCAACGCATGTAATTACATTTTCAAAATCATTTCTCTCAACGTGTTTGTTAATGCACTTCTTACATCTCCTTTCCAGACATTCTTCTTTACTTTTTACTACATCCTGACAGCAGAGATTTAACCTTCTGGTCTAAATCATTGTAATTAAAAACTTTGAGGCTTTTTAATTTTTCAAAAATTAAAAACATTTTCATGCTTTTCACATGCACATGTTTTTTACATCAGGTTGCAATACCTAAAATGGTAAAAAAAACAGAACGTTGAGTATGGAATATTATAGCCAGATTCTACTTCAACTTTTTATGGAGATTTTAAGATTTCCCATTAGGGTTCTCTTTTGTTTTTAGTATTAGTCCTGAATGCCTGGTTCCATACGGCTGACATCTTACTCAAAAAAAACTTCACGATGTCAGATCTTATTCTCATTTTATTTTTTGTTTGGTATTTGCTTGTCTCTTTAATTACTTCAACAATGTTTTTCTCACTATATTTTATTCAATTTTTCCCATTATGGATTAAATTGGGATCTTGTGCAAACTTTGATACTTTATAATTATTTTCCCAGACCGTACCAAACTAAATGCTTTTTGACCTTTCCTTTATTTTGTATTGTAATTTCTCTCTATCTGGGTAGTTAACGCAGCTCCAAATTCAAGATTTTTTCTCTAGAAGAAACTACTTTTACTCAAGGTAAAAGATTTTGACCTTCTGCTGTGGACTGTTCATATTTTAAACTTCTCTTTCAAACAATAGTTCCTCTTATATTTCTCCTTATTTGTATTGAGCTTCATTTTTTCTTTATTTTCTTTTTCAAGTTGCTTAATCTTAATCGTTCAGTAGGACTTTGATTTGTTTCTTTTAGCTAGCCTTTTTCTGCCTCTTTCCCTGTTGCTTACTACTCTCCCAATAACAGCTACACTTTGAAGGCCTACACCAACAGCTTCTACTAGGTCAATTAGTTCACTGTTTGGTGGAATATTAATTTCCTTTTTTTCTTCAAATCGAGATTTTCTTGTTTTTTGAACCCATTTTTTTTTACTGAGCTCTCTTTTCTGTTGGAAAGTACTGAAATATCTTTTATTTTTCCTTCGTCTTTTCTTCTATAATATCTCTCCAACTCCTTCCTTTTAAATTCTACATACAGTTCTGGATCATTTTAAATTCTATTTATTTATTGCTCAGACTCTTTCCTGATTTTACTAAATTTGATTATATCAGATTTCTTATATATGGTACCAAATAGGCAGATTGACCTCGTACCATGTCAGAAACTTCAAAGAGAATTTCAGTCATGAGGATACTTAAATTATCTCCCGATTCTCAATGCCATATTTTTAAAGAAAAATTAAAGATTCTATTTACATACATAATCAGACTCAAAGTTACAAGTGTTCAAACATTGTAAATCAAATAAAACTGGTAGCTAACACTACAGGTTCAAATCAGAATCAATTGGCAGGTTAAATCAGTACAGGTTAGAGAAAAAACAATTGGACTCCTTATTTGTTTATCCAAGATTGTTCTTACTTTAATAAATAACCATTTCGAATCAATTTTTAACCATGTCACTGTAAAATTTCTCATAAGAAATATTTGTTCACCTCCATGTTGGAACTTAGCCATGGAGGTGACATCCATGGAGGTGACATTTCAATGGTTAAACCACATTTTAGTCTAACATAAAAGAATCCCAGCCACGTGCTTTAATTTCCAGATTATTTCATACAATTCCTAACTATCTGTTGAAAAAAGTTTAGCAATAAATGAAAGAACATAAAATTAAAAAATGCCATGGAGGTGACATTGTAAAAAGAACTCATGAGTTTTCAAATATAAAGATAAGAAACAGACAAAATAATGCTTACTATTGAGTCTAAGATATCTTACAGTAAAGATAGCTGATTAGAGCTTCTTTTAATTACACTTTCAGACATGTGCTGCTTTCTAGTAGACTTTTTTAATGGTTATTTACATTTTATGCAGAGCTGACAGAAATAGCAGGGACAAAGGAATTTACTGATTTTTCAATATTAAATTTAATTAAAAATATAATAATTTCAAGTGCATTGTGTAACAATAAGACTCTTAACACTAAATAGAGCTACTAAATAAAGGAATTTCTTACACTGTTTAAGTTTCAACTATATCTAAACCTAGAAACAGGGCTAGGGTCGGCCATGGAGGTGACATTTTCCATGGTTAATTTACTTTTTCAATTATAAATATGAAAATATTTATTCTTTTAACACTATTTGATGAAAATATACCTTAATTAAGATTCATTACTACTGTATAAAAATAAATTAATGCATAAAATTCATAAAAAAAATTCAGGTGACTCAAATTTCCACTTAATTTCAGAATGACCCATATCAATATAATGCATTTTTTTTTTCAAACGAGCATATTTTGTATAAATATGTTTTTAGTTTTTGAAAAACCTTTAAAAATCTAGCTGTTTACCTTTTCTTTAAAATCAAAAAGGCTTTAAATCACTAAGAATAGATTGGAAATTAAAATATTAAAAAATTAAAACTGAAATGGGCATTGTATAAAATTGAGCAAAGATGAAATAAATTACGTTGAATTTTATTTATATGTGAATTAAAGATAGTCAGAAATTAATTATTTTTGAAAGCAAGAAAATATTTTAGTAAAGTACTTACGGTTTGAAATCTTTCCTATCTATCTTTCCTACTTCCATGGGTTCAACGGGCAAATTAATTTGGAGCACACGCAGACGATAAACACAGCTATATTTTTTTAATCTATATAAATAAGAATGGAGTGTTTGTTTGTACATTCAATATTTTCGACCCATTTCAAGTTTTCTATCCGTTTTGGACCCTTCTGATACCGAATCCGCCTTTTTCTCGTTTGGTGTCTGTCTGTCCGTCTGTCTGTCTGTATGTTGTGCCCTATACACGTCCACGCGGTTTAAGATATTTTCATGGAAATTTGCATACAGTGAGTACTTATCTTCATTTAGTGAGTGGCATTGGTTGCGAAAGTCTGTCTGTCCGTCTTTCTGTTCTATGCTCGATTTTGTGTTTGTGTGTTTGTGTAAACATCACATGAATTGTATTCCAGATATTTGATTACAATTGTGTTTTATTTTATACATTATTTATTAGTTTAGTGAATGCAATATTAAACATTTTTTTATTGTTATATTTAGAAGAGTTTCATGCTAAAACACCTGAGTAAGTATACTTAAATCAGCCACAATTTGATAGTTTTCGAAAAATTGGAATGTAGTTTGAGTATTACGATTACTTTCATTTGCTTTACCAGTAATGCTGAAAACCAATTATTTTTCAAAAAAAAATTTTATGGTGAAATTTTAGCTCTGATACTTTATTTATTTCGAGTCTTATTTTTATTCTTTGCGCAATGAAAACGATTTCCGAATATTTGGGACAGACGATATTTTTCAACGAAACGAGAATGAACAAGATCGCGCGAGCAGTGATATTTACTCTGGTTCTTTCGCTCTGAATTAATTTCACATTTCTAAATTTTGTGCACTTTTAGTTGTAAGTTGTGGCAACTGTGAGAGATCAAGAGATAAAATTGAATCACAAATTAATATCTTTAGAACAATTTTTTGCGACATCTTTTATTTTGTTTTATTTCGCTGTTTCCTGTTTTAAATATTTATTATTTTAATAAATGTGTTTTCCTTCTCATCACACGCAACAGCACCACAAAGTATTAGACTTAAAAATGTTAGGTAAGTCAGTATAAATTTTCAGTAAATTTTAAGTGTAGTTATGCCATTATTGAAAGAATAATGCCGTTATTGAAAGAATAGTAATGTTTAAAAATCCAAACTAGAACTTTTTCCAGCATTAAAAAATTCGTTGTCATAATGACAGGAGAGGATTGCAAAATTTCACAATGTCGCATACCGGAGGCAAGAGTGCCACAAGTAAAAAAATATTGTTTTGTTGACTATGAGTGCGAGAGCACTCGCCGTAAATCTTAATTTTAATTAATTGAGTTGAACATGAAAAGAACTTAAGAAAGGGAATTCCAAATCTTCCTATAAATCGTCTTTTATAGTAGTAACCTTAGTATCACCTTTCGTCATTTTGTAGCATTGTCATACAGCAATTGTGCGATGTATGTGAAATGTATTACATGAATGGATATGCATGTGTAGGATTTGTGTCCAAAGTAAGTTGTAGAAAATATAAAGATGGCGAAAGGTGTTAAAATAAATTTTTTTTCTACAAAAAGTAAGTCATTATATATTTTGATTATCTCTTCAATCTAGAGTAAACCAATTCAAACCGAGTAAGGTCGGGTATTTTGCTAGTGAATTCATAAAATTTGAGAGTACGCTCTAGAACGTTTGCTATGTTTTCAGACGAAACGACAAATTGGGTCGCCGTTTCCATAGCAACAGTCGAATATGAAAAAATTAAAAAGTACTAGTACAACAAACAACACGGATCAGCTAAAACATTTAAAATTATGATGATATTTCCTCTGAATTTTAACAATAGGTTATACCACAGAGAAGTAGTATACTACTTCTCTGTTGGTTATACTAAAATATTTCCTTTTTTATGTGGAAATGAGATGTTTTGTTCTTGAGATTTTTAAAACATTTTCTTTTTATTTACACTATATTTCCTTGTATAAACCGAGATTTCTTGGAACGTTTTCTAAACCTAAAGTACGGGAGTCGGGTTATATATAAGGATCCGGTAATGTCGCTAAAAAAGTAAGTAATTTTCCGTTACTCCGGCGCATGCGATAGATATTGCAATGGTAAGGAAAGGGAACCTTCAATTAAAGTCGTACTAGAGGTCCGGAATCAATCCAGCAGCGATCCCAATGGGGATGTATTGTGAAGAATCCCCTCCCCCTCATTGTTGAAAAGTATAGTTCGCGAATTTTTTAATTAAATATAAGATTTTTTAATTAAGATAAACTTTTTTAAATTGAAATCAAGGTTTTTGCTTTTAATTTTGTTGCCTTTAAAAGGGTCTAATTGTTGGATACGAGACGCAAATCTCAATATAGTTTCAAGATAACATTAATTTGCGTTTAACAATAATATAGAATATAGTATATAGATATAGCTAGTATATTTTATACACTATCTAGTTAAAAAAGCAATCTAGTTGAAAAACTAAAAATTGATTACTAAACTATTGAAAACTAAAAGCTGAAAAACTAAAAATTGAAAAACAACAACCCGATCCGAAATAAAAAAAAATTTTACCAGCGATATGCTGGTTTAAGAAATATGGTAGGGTAAATGTTTGAACGATCAAAAAATCTCTCTCTCTCTCTCTCTCTCTATATATATATATATATATATATATATATATATATATATATATATATATATATATATATAATAACAACATAAAATATACAAAATAACATAACACACACAAAATAACAAAAAATAACCAAACAGCCGGGGTGCATTAACCAGAAATCGAAACTCGAAACTACCCATGCAAGCGCTAATGCTAATGCTGCTCATATGTAGAAAACACCATTTTATGTTGTTTGGGTCAGGCTCCTCCCTGATGACGCCCTGATCCACCAACATTTCTTCATTTTTTATTATTTTTTAAGACTTTTGTTACATTTTTTTAGAAATTCTTGTGTTCTTGAAATTATATATATATATATATATATATATATATATATATAATTCTCTTACGTGGCATGCAAAAAAGACGTTATTTGTTATCGCGTTTTGGCAACACTGTTCGATTGTTTGTTTAACACGAAGTCTCACGCATCAATTGAATTTATAGCGTTATCGGATGAAATTGTATTGAAAAGAAAATGAAGAACTTTAGTTGAGCTGTTGCAGTTTATAATAGAAATCAAAGAAAGCGGAGAATCTTTTCTGGGCCATTTAAAAAACGGTCCTTTTCAGGGCCAACAATTACAGTTCAACAAGACGCTTGCACTACAACTTTCGGCAACAAATTCAATGAAAAAGTGTGGGTGGTTCTAATGCTGGTGAAATGTACACACAAACAACATGCTGGGTAATCAATTTCCAAAGCAGCGCTCACATTTCGAGTCAAAATTTGCTCAAAGTTTTCATTTGAATTCTGATTTCAGAGGTACTGTAATATATATATATATATCCCTTTTTTTAATAAACTTTTTATAAAACGTAAAACTTGTACGTTGAATTGTTGAAAATATTCTTCGTATAAATATAGAAAGAGCTGTTTTCATAAGTTGATTCTCTGAATGTATTCCTATCCTACGCAATAAATATAATGTGTAAGATATATATACACAAAATTTTCTCGAGTAAAAAATAATCTTAACTGAGGTTTCAATCAAGGCTTGAACAGTAAATATGCTCAGCGAGGCCCCAATATTTCCATCAATACCGGAGCCATCGGTTTACATATCGTGGTTAGAATTTGGAATATTTGGCTTAAAATTTAAAAAAGTTTTTGAAGGAATATTTGCTAACATACAATTTAAGTAAATTACAAATGCCAGACCCATAACGATAACCGTAAGGTACCATACCATCTGGAGTTGGCCCCCTATTCCCCAGTCCCCGCCTCTAATTCTACCAATGAGGAACTTGCACCAGTGAGGAAAATGCTCATTTCTGTGTTTTATTAATAAATTGATCATCAAAATGTTAAAAAAAAACAATTAACATCCATAAAATGGACTTAATCAATTAAAATTTCAAGTTTTAAAGTATCGAAACGTACGGAAAAAGCGCATGATCTCAAAACGCCATCGACCTTATAATGAAATAGACAGATCATGTGGGCGGAGTCGATGTCGTAAGATCTCTGAAGGGTAAATCACAAATGGACTTATCCGATTGGCTATGGAAGCGCAGACTAGTGTGTTTAATAACGGTGGATAGACACGATAACCAATTAATAGTTTAGGATTAATGCTTTTACCCACAACCACGTGACACATCTTCAAACCAAGCAACTGGAAGAAATAACTTGAAACTGCGGTCGCATGCTCCGTCTATTTCATTTTAAGGTCGATGCAAAACGCTACGTGACGTCATTGTGCACCACGATGTAATGTTTACGTTTGTCTAGCGCGTTGAAATCATGGTTGATGTGTCACGTGATTGTGGGTAAAAGCATGAATTCTAAACTATTAATTGGTTAACTTGACTATCCACCGTTATTAAAAACACTAGTCTGCGCTTCCATAGCCAATCGGATTAGTCGATTTGTGATTTACCCTTCAGAGATCTTACGACATCGACTCCACCCACATGATCCGTCTATTTCATTTTAAGGTCGATGCATAGTGCATAGTGACGTCACAAGAAGCGGCATAAGAAAACTAGCGTTTTGAGATGAAGTAAATAGTGCGAACTTTTAATTTTTTTATTTTACCTTTTCGGGCTATAAAAGTTAAAAAAAAAAAAGATACTTTCCATTATATTTTTTCATTTTCTATCTCTCTATATTAAAAAAATGTTACCGCCGCCGCCGCCGCCGCAGAATTGAAAACTGTGTTGTTTAGCTCGATTCTTAGACGGTTTCCCGAGAAAGTACTGATCGGAAAAAAATGAAATTAACATGCTTTGTTCTTCATCGTATTCCCTGGATAATTATTAAGATTTTTTTCCGATGTGGCTATTAGTTTAGGTTTTATTAAGTGTTAAAGTTGAAGAAGTGAAATTTCTTCCGCGAGTGAGCAAAACACATTCAAATTTTCAGTCTTCAGTCGTGAGTTTTTTTTTAAGAGTACCTCTCAACGTAAATTTTTGCAGCTCGTCGAGTTTTTTTTTTAAATTTAAATTTGGTTCTTGATAATATTTTTTTGAAATTCAGGAAAAATCGGGACATTTTTGTTACTTTTTTTTAAAACTGCCATATCTATATCTAATTACTATTAGTTTTTAATTTTTAAAATATAGCAGTATACCTCAGAATATACTCTTTCTTACGGTACTATTATTTTTGAAATCGGTTAATAATTAAATTGGATGCGATCAAAAGTTCGTCATACAAAATTCGGAATCTTTGGATATTTTCGCTACTTATTGTTAAAACCGTTTTGTCTACGGCAAAAGCCATTATTTTTTAAATTTGAAAACATCACTGAATACATTACATTACACTCTTTCTTATGGTACAATTATTTTCAAATTGGTTAATAAATAAAATCGATGCAAATAAAAGTGGGTCATACAATTTTCGGAACTTTCAGATCGTAACTTCCGATACAAAACTAAAATGGTCATATCTGTATAGTATTACTGTTAATTTTTAATTTTAAAAATATTGCAGTATACCTCAGAATATACTCTTTCTTACGGTACAATTAATTTTTAAAATTGGTTCATAAATAAATTCGATGCAATCAAAAGTTGGTGACACAAATTTCGTATTTTTCAGTTCGCATAGCTGCTTCCGAAAGCAGTAGTGGGTTACACTTTTGACTATCGGGTTTGCCAGATATCAAATTTATCGTAGCAACAATTGCCATAAAAACGATTTCTTTTTATTTGGCGAGGAAAAAGGCTCGCTTTTTTCCCTCTGTTTTCAAGACAGTTTACCGACAAAGTACAGATCGTAAAGTTTGGATATTAACAATGTTTAGTTAAAATTGTACAGGGAACAAGATGCAGAAGATTTTTTACTGATGCGGCTATTAGTTTAGGGTGCATTAAGTGTTAAAGCAAAAAAAAGTTAAATCACTTGCGAAAGAAGTATTGGTTTGAGAAAGCAAACCAAACGGATTGCGTAGCAATCCCCGGGGTCGGCGAGCGTAAGCGAGACGCAGCGAAGCCCTCGCTGTGACGTCATGAACCGGAAAGTGAAATCAGCATAATACGAATTATTCAGATAGTTTCACTCTGTGAAAGTAATGTTGGTTTGCGAAGCAAACCAAATGGTATCTGTGACAGGAGTGTTGGTTTGCGAAGCAAACCAAATGGGATTGCGCAGCAATCCCCGGGGGTTGGCGAGCGTAAGCGAGCAGGGGGCGGAGCCCCCTAGTATTATAAAAATATAAACAAAAACGTGCAAGTTCCTCATAAAACCTCCAATTGTAAGGCATTTGGTGGATAATGATGTAATATGATTGCTCCACGTGAGCATACAATCAATAATTCTACCTAAGTATTTCGAGATTTTTATAATTTTTCTAGCTTTGATTCAGTTTGAAACTAGGTTTTCTTTTGAGTTTAGATTTTTTTAATAGGATCATGGATTGGCACTTGTCGATAGACAATGCGAGTTTTGAGTTCAGTTAAAACATACATATTCTGTAAAGCAATATTGGTGTAAGCTTCCAGTACTCTTCGTTTCGTGCTTGACGTGGGTAACGCTAGGTCATCTGCAGAGGCCTGAAGGTAAATGTTATCAGAAGTTGTTTTTTTCCAATAGCGGGCACTTATGAACTTAATCATAGGCCACTACAGGGCCGGAAGTGATGGCCACTTGTGAAGGAGCACCCAGTGGGAGGACCATTGAGTGCTCCTTCTCATGTGGCCACCACTCCAAGATTTTATTAGCTTTTAAACTACCGCGCCTATACAACATTTGTACCATAATCGCGCCAAGAAAGACTTTGCACTAATGGCCAGTACAGCAGTTGTACCTTGAAGGTTATAAGAATTGCGCCAGTTATATCTATAGCCGTAGTCAAAAGGTTAAAATAAATATTCCACAGGGTTGGTGACCCAGTACCGAATCCTGTGGACATCCTATAGCTAAATTTCTATGGAAAATTATATTATCTTTACAAGTAATCAATCGATTTGTAAAGTAAGAAATTATAAATTGAATATAGTTCACAGGGATATATTATAATTTTTGAGAATGTCTATCAACAGTAACCAATATCAAAGGTAGCTTTGATGTCAAGTGTCGAGAGGGCAGAAAGACTGGTTGTATGAAGTGATTTAAATTTAGAGACAGCGGAGGACAAGCGTCCCCTCGCAGGATCGTTGCTCTCGAAAACCAAACTAAATCTTGAAGTGAATTATTGAGGTTAAGCCAGAATTTAGTTTCATGACAAAGAGCATTACAATAATTTTTCAAAAAAATCGGTAACAATTGGATAGGTCGATAGGCACCACAACAGGATGAATCTCTTCCTGGTCCATCACACCATTTGGAGGGCTGGCCAACCGGTCTGGTAGTTAAGGTGTTAGCCTCTAGATCGGAAAGTTCCTGATTCGAATCCGGGTCATTGCATGGATGTTTGTAAGCGTATTGTGTAGAGGCGGCTGGTGCACCTTACATCCTTCGTGGCCGAATGTCCTCACGTTGGGTTGGTGTGGAAGTTTGGAGAGTGGGGTGCCAGCTCAGGTGTTGCCTCGTCATCTGACTGTGGTTCAAAATGACGTGGTGTTGTCATCGGATCTTTCCCTAGGGTATTGAACCCTGCGCGTCGTCAATAGCCCGTTGTGTTGCTCTAGCTCGACGTTAATTAAAATTACCTTACCATTTGGAGAACAAAACGAAATTCTTCTGGAACTTATGTTTTGTCAAACTGTACTGAATTTAAAAGAAATGTCATTCGAAATACAAGACAGCCAACATATTTTACCGTCCTGACATTTGGTACGGTTTATAAAGCAGTAAATATGTTAGAAATAACACCTATTCATCTAAATTAGCCACCGGCTAATAAAACATACTCCCCAAGCTCGTCTCCAAGAGAAAGAAGCTACACATACCTTTATAGAATCCTTTTATTCTAACGGTAACTAACTACGCAGTTTTCACAACAGCATAAAAAAGCATATTTACACACAAGAAATGAAAGAGAGCTATTTTGTTCATTTGTAGAGGATGCAATGGTTTCAAGTCTTGTTCATACGTTTTACATGAAATTTCACAAAAGCCGTTCTTTCTAAAAAAGATTTAATTATTTGATTTTATCAATAACTACTGTTTAGTGCTCTGGCTTTACAAATTGCTTCTACCACACCTGCTCCTTTTAATTTAACTCAAAGTCACAACATTCTCCCACCTTTTTTAATGTTGCACAATTAAAAAACTTCCAGTGGGTATAGCTTTCGCACTGGACGGGTGAGTATGCCGTGACGTGTCTTTACTTTCACTACTCTTACCCGCCCATCTCTGCCCGGACACAATTCCTGGACACGTGCAATGGGCCAGTTGATGCGTTTGGTATTCTCCGCACCAACCAACACCATGTCCCCCACTTGTATGTCGCAGTTTTCACGTCCGAACCTCTGGACAAGTTGTGCCAGGTACTCCTTTCGGAATCGGCTGCGAAGTTGTTCTCGTAGTTCCTGGCACATTCGTTGACGAACAAGGAGCTTGTTCCCATCGATGGAATCTAAGTCCGCTGTTCCGGACACTTTGATGTCTTGCATGAACATCGAGGGTGTTAGCGGAGACAAGTCGTCGAGGTCGTTGGAAATATAGGTGAGGGGCCGGGAGTTGAGGACGGCTTCCACATCGCAAAGGATGGTGAGTAGCTCCTCGTAGTTCACCGAAGCTTGACCAAGGACTCTCACCAATAGACCTTTCGTGGATCGGATCAGTCGCTCCCACCATCCGCCCCACCAAGCCGCACTGGGAGGAATGAACTTCCAGATGATGGGACGCAACGTATCCTGGGATACAACCTTTTCCCAGTCAACTTTCCTCAGGGCTGATGCCGTACCAACAAAATTCGTACCGTTGTCAGAGTAGATGATAGATGGTCTACCTCTTCTCGCTATGAATCGACGGAGAGCTTGAATGAAGTACTCGGTGCTTATGGCAGTAACAAGTTCCAAATACACACATCTATAGACAGCACAAGTGAACAAAACCACCCAAGTTTTGGTTTTGTTTCGAAGGACCAACGGACCGCATAAATCGACGCCCATAACTTCGAAGGTGTTAGCGTCTCTGACTCTGTCCAATGGCAGATGAATCGGCAATGTCTCTGGTGGTTTTGACGCAAACCTTTTGCATCGCACACACACTGTCGCACAACGGATCTGACAGTTCGCCTGAAGGAGAGAATCCAATATTCCTCTCGAAGCATGGTATTTAGGGCTTGAACACCAGCGTGACTGTTTTTAAGATGGAATTCCCTAACTAGAGCTTGGACAATAAAATGCTTTGCCGGCAGTAAAATTGGGTACCGGAAGGCGTATGAGTCGTCTCTCTCAACAATCTTGGTTTTTACTCTAATTAAATCAGTTTCATCTCGCACAGTTGCGAGATCATTAACCGAATCTCCGTACTGTGCAAAACTCTCCCTTTGAACGAGCAAAAGAAGTGTGTTTCTAGATTTCTGAATCTCAATAGTATTCAAAAAAGGTTCTTCAATAACATTTTGCTTACGGGAATTAGCAATAAATCTTTTAACCCAGCCCAAAATCTTTACCATTTTTGAGAATTTAGAATATCTTTTGTACCATTTAGGCTCACTATCTATATCTACACTAACGTTACTACATGAGTTTACTCCCTTTTTCATTTCTGAGTAAACCAAACTTTCATTTGGCTCAATAACTAATTCGGGCCAATACTCACTGGGACCTTTCAGCCAAACAGGTCCATTTACCCAATTAGATTGGATAAACCGCAAAGGGCAGCAGCCGCGGGAAGGAAGATCAGCCGGATTCAAATCACTTGGAACATATGACCACTGATTTTGGTCCGTGAGAGCACAAATTTCCCTCACACGGTTACCCACAAAAGTTCCCCAAATATTATTTCTTTTTATCCATAATAAAGCTGTAGTCGAATCGGTCCAAAAATATTTCGAGTTGCACTCCAATGAAAGGGCTTCAGTAACATACTTGGACAAACGAGCACCTAGAACGCAAGCCATTAGTTCTAAACGAGGAATTGTGTACCCTTTTAATGGGGCTACCCTGGATTTTGCTACAACCAAATTTATGAATACTTCTCCGTTGTCCACGCATCTAAGGAATATTACAACTGCATATGCGTGTTGGCTTGCATCACAAAAAACATGAAGGGACCAATTACTTTTATCGCCAAACCCGATGCGTCGTGGCAACTTAAAATCAGTAAGCCTTTCTATTTCTTCTCTATTTCATCTGGTAATGGGGCATCCCAATCTGCCTTTATAACCCAAATTTCTTGCAGCAATAGTTTCGCAGGTAACATAATGGGAGTCAAGAATCCCATAGGGTC
This sequence comes from Metellina segmentata, assembly GCA_947359465.1. Lineage (NCBI taxonomy): Eukaryota > Metazoa > Arthropoda > Arachnida > Araneae > Tetragnathidae > Metellina > Metellina segmentata. The sequence continues at coordinate 124,738,439 of OX375874.1, forward strand.
AAAAACAGACTGTGTCAACGACAAAATTTCCTTTTTTGACAAGGTTTTCGAATGTGTTACAGGTTTTATATTAATAGACAGACTGTCTTCATTCCTATTCCACAAAACCCCTAAAACCGACTGTGTGTCGTCTACAGTTTCTGAATTTAAATCTTTTATCCTTAAGTCTACATTCTCCTTTATTGGCCCACTCATCCACATCCTCAAATCCATCTTTGCACTAGCTAGAATATTTGTAGAATTTTCTATGAAATTCTCAAGTTCAATTTCATTATCAACAGAGGTGACACAATTATCGACATATAGGGATCGAGCTAACTTTTGAGCCGTTACTCTCTCTTCATCCGAGATCTGGGACAAATGATATGTAATAACCGCTCCCAACAGAAACGGACTGGAAGTTACTCCAAATACGACCCTTGAATGGCGGAAAACCTTTACAACACTATTCCTCTCCCACCATAGGAACCTCAAATAATCCCTATTTTCTTTTCTTATTTCTATTTGTAAAAAGGCGCGCTTAATATCAGACGTAACCCCTATACACTTTTCTCGAAATCTTAACAAAACTGAAGGGATCTCTTCAATTAAGTTCGGCCCTTTAAATAAACAATCATTAAGTGAGGGTGATCTGCCAACTTTACAACTGGCATCAAAAACCGGCCTTATTTTTGTAGTTAGACTATCTGGTTTAAATACGGGATGATGGGGCAAGTAGTGTCCCTCTATATCAAGTTCACTATCCGGCACCTCCTCAATAATACCCTCATCCCTCCATTCTTCAAAAATTTTACTGTAATCATCATACTTACCGAGTGATTCTAATTTTCTGGTGACACTAAATAGTCTCTTTTCGACTACATGACGATTTGAAGGCAACTCCACATTTTGTCCTAACCAAGGCAAGCCCACACAATAACGACCCTCATGGCTTCTAGAGAGAGAGTGCAAAAATTGTTCCCTGGCCATTTCCTCTTCAGCCTTTTTAGTTAAACCCTGTTGACTATCCAGTATACCAATTGTCTCCAAATTCCAAAGATCAGAGATTTTCATATCCCTGACTGCTAAATTTGTACACAAAAGTGAGGTGCTTGCAGTTTTATTATCCGAATAACTCTCCAAAGTGCCACAAACTGCCCAACCCAATTTTGTACAAATCGCGGTTAATCCTCCATTTAGTTGCTTTACAAGCCCAGTGAGAATTTTCCCATAAACATCACTTCCGATGAGCATTTCTATCTTTGGACAATCTGATCCCATATCTGACAACCAAATGTTGTTTCGCTTTAATTCCCTTACAATAGGACCTTTAGAAATGCACGGTATATTGCCACAAATTACATCCTGTTCCAAAAAATCAAATTCTAAATCTTCACATTTGTTTTTACTCAATGAAGATAATTTAACACGATATTTATTATGCGATTTCGGTCCAGTTTGGGCTCCCCCGAATAAAGTGTGAGACAAAGTCTCTTTGGAAACAATGTGCAAACCCAGTTCAAAAGCCAATGATTTTGAAATATACGATTTTTGTGAGCCGCAATCAAGCATCACTCTACAAATCCTAGACTGATTAGCGCCGACTACCTTAACCCTTAATGTCATTAAGGCCACTTGTGAGGTGCACGTCTGTCCAGCGGTAGTTGTTTGCACGTCTATTACCGGAGGAGTTTCTGTGCTGGCGGCGGATTTTTGCAATGCATTTCTGGGCATATAGAAATGCAATGCGCCTTACCACAAGCATAGCAACGTATAAATTGTTTACAAAATTTGGCTATATGATTTGGTGCTAAGCATTTTAAACAACATTTCTGATCTTTAATTTTAGCAACTAATTAATAAGAGGCAACAGACGGGCTTCGTAACAATTCTTACTCTCATGAGCTTTATTGCAAAAAATACAGAAGCTATCTTTTGTGGTAAGAAATCCACCGGCAGTGGGAAAATTAGCTTGATTTTTAAACTTAAATTTACCCCTACTTTCACCCTTTGGCTTTTCTTGGTAACCCTCATTTCGACCATAACCCCCTAAACCACTACGAGCCAATTTCAACCTTTCCTCACCTTGCACTTCGAATTTTAAAAAGTTCATCAAGTTTGTTAGGCGCGAAGATTCAGGTGAAGACCTTGCGTAGAGACTCGGGGTTTCTTCTGGCTGGTTAAAATACAAACTTCTCTGCCAAGCCCTTAATACATCTTCGGTGAGACAGGATTCCACCATTGGGTACAACCATGCTGAATTATCACCCGAATTTAAGCCAAGTGAATCCAAAGCCCTCAATTGAGCCTCCAACTTATCAAAAAGCCTATCAAGGGGTAACTTATCTCTTGAATCCGCTTTAACATTAGAAATAATTTAATAAGTTCTCTTACATAAACCTCTATTAAAAGCTCAGGTTTACCAAAACGCTCTTGGAGTGCAACAATAGCCTTATCATAGTTAGCTGAGGTAACTGGATAACTATCAATAAATTCTCTTGCCCTTGACCCCTCTTTCATACTTTGAATTAAGTAAGAAAACTTGTCACTCTCATGTATATGAGTATCCTCATGGATTTTTTGAAATTGGGACCAGAATGGAAGCCAGTTAATCAAAAGACCATCGAATTTCTTTAACTCGATTTTGGGGAGTTTATACGTTTTTGTTTTGTTACAAGAAACATTACTGCCATTTTCTGATCTCGTCTCTACGTTTAATTCATCTAAAACGCTTAACTTAATATTTATTCGACGAGACAGAGTAATGAATTTATCTGAATAAACTTCCCGGCCTTCGACTTCCTTCACAACTGCGTCTTCCCTGGCTTCTCCCCCTTCAGTTAATAAATCCAGAATTTTTTCATCTAGGGCATGTAATTCTGAATTAACATTCTGCAATTTACAAAACTTGTCAGTTATTGCATCTAAATCGCACTGATCCTTCAATAACTCAGCTTTAAGAAAATTAGCTGTCTTTGTGAAGGAACTACGCAGTCCCGTTCTTTTAAGTTTAAGGGATTCCATTATAATTATTATGAAAGTTTGTAAAAATGTTTCTACCTAAAACTAAAGACTTAATACTGACAATAGAAACATATCTAAAATTTTGAAACTTTCACTTAAACTATTCCCAAACTCAAAACAAAACTCTACTGAGACAAATAAAGGGAGTCCTGTCACGGACGCCACAAAATGTTAGAAATAACACCTATTCATCTAAATTAGCCACCGGCTAATAAAACTCACTCCCCAAGCTCGTCTCCAAGAGAAAGAAGCTACACATACCTTTATAGAATCCTTTTATTCTAACGGTAACTAACTACGCAGTTTTCACAACAGCATAAAAAAGCATATTTACACACAAGAAATGAAAGAGAGCTATTTTGTTCATTTGTAGAGGATGCAATGGTTTCAAGTCTTGTTCATACGTTTTACATGAAATTTCACAAAAGCCGTTCTTTCTAAAAAAGATTTAATTATTTGATTTTATCAATAACTACTGTTTAGTGCTCTGGCTTTACAAATTGCTTCTACCACACCTGCTCCTTTTAATTTAACTCAAAGTCACAACAAAATACGACGCCAAGTTCAATCCGTTTCCGATATAACTGGGTAAGGTAATTTTTTTCTCAAGATTCCTCTTTTAAGGATTTAACATCGAAGGATATCTCGCGTTCTCCCTTCTCCTTGTCCAACCATCGAATCCTATTTTGACCCCCTGAAAACCACCCCTCTTCTTCACAGGACCCGGATGACTGACGAAGGACACCCCCGCCTACTTTCATCGAGAATCAATGGTTCCTCCCGCCAATATTCTTTTCTGTCTGGCGCAAAAACTTCACATGTGGTACCCACTTTAAGAGGTAGGTCCGAAAAACAAATTAACTTGGCTAAATAATGTTATTTATGACAAGCAGGTTATATAACCTCCCGGACACCCTTTGACCAGCCTTAAGCTCTTGTTGATAGGCTGGGTGGTCTGGGTCATTAAATAAGAGGTATATTCCAGTCTAAGTAGACCTGGTGTAATAACAAATGATCACAAAGCGTTAAACGAAACCGATCCACTGAACATTATTGTAAATATACCTATCAGCCCGCACAGATTGTGGGCCTTAAGAAAATAAGCTTCTTTTTCGCTTGTTAGGAAGAAATAGAAAAACAGATAACTTTTTTAAAACCGAAGTATCGTATACAAAATTCGAGAACCTTTTTTCGTCTATTTATGACTGTGGGAGAATCAAACAAAACCCTAAAAATATATCTCTCCGGCCCACTTTTCTTTAAGAAACAAACGCCAGTCAGCTTTTCAATACTCTTGAGAGACAGGGAGGGCAGGAAAAAAAATCCGAAGAAAAAACCTCGAAGGGAACAACGATGAACCCAAAAAAAAGTGGAGGCGAGGAGAAAAAAGGAAAGATGGCGGCAAATTTGGAACGTTTACACGATGATGGGAAAGTTGCAGGAAATACGGGCACTTGGAGCTTTCAAACATATGCAGATGGAAAAATATTCAGCATTTTCTTGAAATATCGCCCGTGCGGGTGGATGGTGATTCTGGGATATTTTGAGAAGAAAGGTCAGTCGGCTGAGGATGTTAACTCTTTGCTTTCTCGCGCCGATTCGAAGTGGTTGAGCAGCTCTACCGATTCCAAATGCGAACTGGCTTCGCAGCTTGCGGCCTGACCAAACTGAAATACTCTGAAGAAGGACAACCTTTAGTTCTCGTGAAAAATGAGTTTTATTGTCTTTTCAAGTTACCATTGGATATAAAAGTATCGTTTGCAGAACTATTTTCCAGTTTCTTCGAATTATTTACTAGAGATTCTTTTGTTACATTTGCCTACATTTAATGTTGATGTGGCATTAAAAAAAGTTCCTTTGTTGAAGGTACCGGGTTCGATTGAAGCTTATACAAGAAACCGATAGATAAAATTATTAAATCCCCCTCCAATTGCAGATGTGGAACATTTTCACTCCATAATTCGCCCAGTTTTTGAAGTCCCGGAATTTATTGCTACGTTCTAGACGCACGAACGGTTTCTTTAAATCGTCATTTGATGAAATAATCTTCAAAAGAATTGCTTTCAAGCATGAGTTGGTATAAAAGATCAAGTGCTCCAGGTTTAAAAGGTGGAAGACGCCGTAGCAGTGCCAGTTATTCTGCTAGTAGACGATGCAGTTTGGCCACAACTGGTGCCTCGTCGAGAATTCGGTCTTCATCCAAAGGTGAGTGCAGTTGTACTTGATCACTTCAGTCTCCCCTCCCATAAGTTGTTTTCTTAATGGTTGTGTAGAAGAGATATCTCATCATTAGCAGATCATTACCAGATCTTGATGGACGAGATATCTCGTCAAAACCACTTGGAGAGATAACAGATAAAGACAGTAAAACTTTGGATATGATTTGAGATTTTATTAATGTGATACTGGAAAGACTGCGTATAGATCACACATCTTTAACCCATATACAATTGTTGCGTTCAGAACCAGTTCTGGCATGTCCGAAGTGTGATAAAATATCATCTGTCAGACACGTTAAAGTAAGGTGGTGATTTTAATACCATTAGGCTAATCACTTTGATGCTACTAATCCAACTGTTACTGATTTATTGAGTAATCCTCCTCATTCAAACCTGTTTTTAAAGATATTAAACATGTTTTATAATTTATTTAAAATTTGATTCGAATGTCTTTTGTACAGCGTTGTTTCTTAACGTCATTTTTTTATTTACGGATGAATCCTGATACACTTCATTCAATTGCCGATAGTTAGGTACGGCTTGGATAGGCCTGAGCCTTGTGTGTCAAACAAAATCAATCAACTAATTAATCAATCGAGGTAATTCGGATCTAGCCACTTCGGAAAACCAGAAACTCGAATAATACAGATGTGCTCACACAAAACAGTTTATATGAAATACAAGTTCATACGAAATGAAAGACAATGAGTTCGTCGTTTCGTCAATGACCATAACCATCTCACATTTACAAACCACGTCAAAGACACAAAAGTGGCATACGTTTTAAAAAGGTGAACTTCGAGAAGCATGATTTGAAGACCTGCTTACAGTTATTTAAATGGCGCTACAAACATCTGATAAAACCAACTATAATAATCTTTTTACTCGGATCACAAGCTAAATACGTCGCTTATTGCGCTTGGAGCAATCACTTTAAAACTTTTCCCAAAGACAAAATGTAATTAAGACTGAAAATTCAGATAAAACCTCTAATTTTGGATCTTTACCAAATTTAATATTGGCATTCATGATTCTTGCTTGCTGTAGTATGTATGCATTGATCAGAATATTTAAACTAACACGCTTGAAGCAAAAGTAGTGCATTCTTCTTGCAGGCGGAAGAGATTTCAAATAAGTAAATTTATTAAACTGAAAAATGAGAAGAAATATTTCGATGTGATGAGTATTGAGTGTTGCCTCTTTGTAGTTTTTCTGCATTTTCTAAATTCGATTGACAACAAGAGGTTTGGATGAAACAAATTTGTCAGTTCTAGCAAAAACGATGCAACAATTTCGTCAGTTCTATCAAAAACGATGCAACAATTTCGTCAGTTCTAGCAAAAACAATGTAACAATTTCGTCAGTTCTAGTATAAATGATGCAACAAATTCGACTAGAAAGTGGATCAGCCGGCAGTGATTAATAGTTTCACTTCTTGGAGGCTGTTGACCAGGGTTAGCAGGTTCGATACTCGAGAATGCTACTTCGAGAGATATTGAACAGCCAAACTAACTGGATTAAAAATCTTGTCTCTTATATTTTAGATGCAATACTGGTATGATTAAATTATTAAAACTGCTTGAATTGAAAACTGGTTGACAATGGTATAGGTAATAGGTTTTTTGTGGTATAAGGAGAAAATATTGATTGTGAATGCTTATTGAAAATATGTACTTCAGTCCTTCGAAAAGAGAAACACGACATATTCCATTCCTCGAACAATAACTCTAATTTTGCTTAACTGGAAATGTGCTAAGATTTTTTAATTTGGTACGTAATTAATTCAATTACACGCACTTAGAGAAAAACGTGAAAGGGTATTTCATAAATTATCTTGTTGAAGATAGTTTTAAAATTGTTGCGTTTGGTAGTGAATAACTCTATTGTGAAGTAGAATTTATTTTACTTCAATTGGTAACATCCATGTCTGTGCAAGACCTTTTATCGTAAGTTCAATGCCCAACTCTTATATATTCTTGAGAATAACCGCTTGTTCTATCCGAAACAGAGTGACTTCCGGAAAGGAAGTTCTACTGTGGATAATATAATACCTGGTGACACAAAGCCGAAATAATTTTTTGTGGGGGGGGAACCATTTTGTCTCCATCTTTTTTATATAGAGAGGAGAAGACATCTGACCATAAATAGAGATACGGTACGGTATTCTCCGAAGTATGCTCAAGTTTGGTGTTAAGGAAAATCCATTGTATTATAACTCCATTTTAAAGGAAATTTTCTTATGTGATGATAGAACATTTTAATTCAATTTTTTTTTACCGTCGTGCAATTTTAGAGTCTACATTGGTAAAAAAAAAATTTCAAACAATTTTAATTAAGCTGAGGGTGTTACTCAAGGAAGCATCTTAACCGTCACCCTCTTTATCCTTCATTTCAGAAGTAGCATTTCAACTATCAGTTCAACGACAGTTACGAGCTAAAATAGAAAGTACGACTTGTAGGTATCCTTCCAGGTATCGAATATATACTCTTGATTGGGCGGGAACTTTAGACTATTGTCAATAACTTGTCAACGTATTATCAGAACGGTCACAGTGAGAGTAATCTTCGACAACAAACTCTCGCATATTTTACACCTTCCATAGAAGTGAGTAAACATTCAACATCCTAAAAGTGCTGTCGAATACATCTTGGGGAGCGGGATTGAACAATATAACTCCAAGTGCACTAATATTCCATCCTGTGTTGCATTGACAACGGATGTATTGCATACGGCACTGCAAATACGTCTAATTTGCGCAAATATGACACAGTCCACCATTTTGCTCTGCGTATTAAGGATGCGACATCGATGTCGATGTTTTCAAAACATCGATGTATTGGAGTCGATGTTTTTGTAACATAGATGTTTATACTTGCCGATGTTTTTACGTTGTCGATCTTTTATTTTTGCATGAAAAAATTACCGTTATAAAAATTTTAAAAATAACCAAGTAGCATAGTTTTTAAATTCAGCAAATCGAACATACTTTTATACAAAAGTGGCCAAGTGTGAAGGGTCTGAAAAGTAGGGATGCGACATCGATGTCGATGTTTTAGAAAAAAACATCGATGTATTGGAGCCGATGTCGCATCACTAGTTGCTAAACCAGTTTTAAGAAATGGTGGAAAAAGTTTAAATACACTGAATTTTAAAAACATCCATGTTTTTGGGTCGATGTATTATCAACATCGATGTTTTAATTTTTAACATCGATGTTTCGCTATCGATGTCGCATCCCTACTGCGTATACGCTCTGGTGCATTCCGCACGTCTTCAGCTAACATCCTACAAGTGGAATGTCATCAACTCCCACTTTACCTGCGACAGAAGAAGTTTTCCATCAATTTGTATTACAAGTCCATTGTTATCCCATCCCTTGAAGCACATGACTCGCCTCAGGTTTGAATTTATTCTTCGACGCTTTCTCCTCTTGTATAAGACCTTTTCTTCAGAGAACAAATTCCATTATTAAAGATTCAAATCTTTGGGATAACGTGACACAACAAGCTGAAATTCTTTGTTTCCCACCGTGAGACTTCCCATCTTTGAGTTACATCAACACCCTTCACTCAGTACGCGAAGTCTGACACTGCTCCAGTAATATCCCAACAACTATACAATTTACACCACTGATAGTTTAACACTTCCAGCAGGTTTTGTGGGGTGGTAAACAGAAATTATTATGATTATTGAATTTTTATTAAAGTTACTTTATATTTTCATCTCTCATGATTCATTGAACCAGTCGACTTTTCCATACAGAATCCCCTCCGTACAAAGGAGCGCAGGTTTTTTTTTTAATCTTTCGGTCTTTTCTTAGACTGTCCTGTCTAGCTCTTTTTCACCTCCCCTCTGTCCAATCGGTGCCCCAGCGACGAAATCCTCTAGACCCATGATAAGAAGAAAAGTTATGTTGATCCTCACAATATCTATTTTTCAGTTTTCACTGATCGATCAATAGGAGTGTATTATGTAAGCTGCAGAATCGCTTATCTTAATAATGTTTATAGTTACACCTTTCATACTGCCTGCTCCATATACACTACCCTACAATAATGGACCGGAGCCAGAGGATGTGCATAAAATCCGAAAACTTGTTAGGGGGGGGGGGGTTTCGTGGTATGGCCTGGGACCTTTGCATGTTGTGCCTGGTCAATTGAACGCCGACGCCTGCATGAACATTTTGGACAATCAGGTTCTTTCTACACTCGGGCAATTTTATGGAATGGATGAATGGTACTTCCAGGATGACAACGCTCCGTGTCATGTTGCAGCCTCTGTCAAGAAGTCGTATCAAGATATAGGTGTAAAACGTCTTCCCTGGCCTACTCATAGATCCGACCTAAACCCCATAGAACATTTGTGGGACGAGTTAAAGCGACGCTTACGGACCAGGGAACCGCGTCCGAAATCTACAGCTGAGCATGCGACACTCTTGCAGCAGGAATGGACACAAATACCCATAGATGTGCATTAAAACCTTGTTGCCCAGAAGTGTCGCTAGTGTAATTGCAGCACGTGGGGGACCATCCTCCTATTAAAGCATGTATTCTTCCCTTATACCATCACATCTTGCTGTCCAGTAAATTATTGTAGGGTAGTGTACATTGCTGAAGAGGTAGCAATTTACTGCGCCCTTCAGCAGATATTCTCTAGTATTCTTCCGAAGTTCTGTATGGCGACTGACAGCAAGAGTGTCCTGGAGCAACTCCTGGAGCAATATGCCATAAATAGCCATCTTGTCATCTTAGTTATTTTGCGTGTCAGAGACCTTTTAATGTACCGTTCAAAGCAAAGGGTTTGTGCTATGTTTAATTCCGAGTTTCGTGGGCATCAAAGGTAACTAGCTAGCTGATAGTGTTTCGAAAGCAAATTCAGTTTCATTTCTGCAGCAAACCGTTCCTTTTACTGCCATCAATATGTCCACAAAGGAGTTCATTGACCCCGTGGCAAGAATCGTAAAACCTGCAAATCCCCAACAAATTGCATTCCATAAAATCCATCATTCATCAGTGTCTAGTGTTTCCACTGCGAAGGACTGATATCAAACTGACCTGCCTTCGCATTAGACACAAACCAAAGACCGTCGTGTACACAGGGGGCTGGTGTATGTTAATTCGGTCGTGGTCTCTAATATCCCCATATTAGAGTGGTGTGGAAGGTTGGAAAGTGAGGTACCAACTCAGGTGTTAACCTCGTTATCTGACCGTGACTCAATATTACGCGCGCGCGTGATGTTGTCCTCGGATGATGTCCTCGGATCTTTCCCTTTGGGTTTGATATCGGACCACCGCTAATAGCCCGTTGTGTTGCTCAAGTGCGGCCTTAATTAAATGCATATTTACCTTTTTTTCTGTTAATCGTATTTCGATTGATTGTCTTGTCTTAAATTTAGGTCTTACCATCTACGTCTTAAGTTTTTTTAAGTACATTTTTAAAATTGCAATATTTGGTCGAGGAAAATTCCCAACCCCTCTTAGTTTTTTAAAGTGCTGTTTTTTTTTAAATATACTTTTTTTCCAATTTTAAAATGACTTATGAGTCTACTTTTCAAATTCTTTTGCAATAGGGTCAGGCGGGGTAATTGTAAACAAGCAATACAAGCGCCCACGTAGGATTCCGAGAAACTAAAAAGTTGTGAAATATGAAAGCTGATAACCCTGAGGATGCAATATGGTGATCCCGTATTTTTTTGAACCATAGCTGATAGCAATATGTTTAGTTGAAAAATTTATGGTTGAAACGTTTGGATTTTAAAGTTTTTGTGTGCTGCATTTTCTGCTGCCCTCCATAATATATCGAAAGGTATGTTGTTCCAATTCTTTACTACCGTCAGTTATGCTTCTATCTAACAGAAAATCATTGACCTTTGCTTCTGGGAACTTTAATGCATCTACAGTTGAATGTTTACAATTACCCCATATTTTTCAAGGGACGGGGTAATTCTAAACATAACTTTGCCAATATTTTCGTTCAATTTGAATGGAAAAACAATATGTTGTCCCGTGTAATTTTACATTTAATCGTATTTAGTACATTTTAATTGCGTTTTATTGCATTTTTCGTGTTCTTGGGGAGCAGGAAGACTGTTTTACTAAAACTTCACACATATGGTGAAGTTCTTACAACTGACCAAGTACTGTCACGCTTGAAAGTAGGCAGAAGAGAAAAAGAACAAAAGGAAGCCTGGTGAGAAGATAGTGAAAGAGCCAGAAGTAAGCAAGGAACCAAGAAAGAAGGAAATGGAAAGGAAAGCAGAACTCGAGGACAGCGAGGATCAGGAACTATTGAAGGAGTTGACTAACATTGACGGTGAAGAGTTTGAAGTTCTCCAAATATTCAAGCAAAATATAGAAGACTGGCTTGTACAAGAAGTTAAACATTTTGGATCCATTCATGGCAGACATTGAAACGACTAAGTTTCTGCTTGTAGGTGTTGAGGGGAGGAAAGAGAGAAAAAATTTCGTAAGTATGAAGGGGGGGATGTCGTTTGAGAAGAGGAGTTTGAGATCACCGGACTGAAATGCATCGACTACATTCGCTGTGGTTGAAAAAGACTAATTATGTATGACCAAAGACCATGTCAAAGCAATTTTACCTATTCCAACCTGTAGCAAAGAAGGCCGTAAAGAAATTTTCCAATTTGAGGGCACTGTTAATGAGTAAGAAATTTAATGTTGGTTTGTTTTTCGTACCTAAGTTTGTATTTTTAAATATTAGTTTTTTTTTTAATTTTTGTTTGTTTGTTACACTAAATACATTCTTTGTTCAGTAAATGTTATAATTATTTATTCTTATGTATTCCTGGAAGTTCACCTCATGATCAATACAATTTTCAAGTGTCACTATATTATGCTGGGCTAAGAAGTGGGAGTATTTGATAAATGTAAAGATCAAAACGGGGTTATAGTAAACATGGTATTAGAAGGGTAAAAATACCACTGAAGTTCCTTCTATTACCATGACTACTGCTCATGCTGTCACTTATTCAATATTCAATCTCAAGAGAAAAATCATTGTTTACAATTACCCCTACTTTCAGGGGTAATTGTAAACACGTGGGGTAATTGTAAACAGCCGTGTACGGTGTTAAATTTATTTTCTGGAATCTTCGTACTAATTAAATATTAAAGCAGAATAATGACAAGTTGGTTTAGTAGGGTTAACAATGTTTAATTACTTTATCAAGAGTGTGAAAATAGGGATTGAAAGTGAACTTACAAATTCTGTTTACAATTACCCCGCCTTACCCTACAGTCGTAACAAATTTCACACTTTCAAGATTTTATGCAATGAAAATAATAATTATAATAAATAATAAATTCTCAATTCTTAGTTTTTTATTTGTAGCCTGTAACTAAACGTTATAATTTGTTTAATTGCATAATCTTGCGTCTGAATGCAGCTTGTCGTGAAGACACAGGGGTCCAAAAGTCACTAGACCATTTAAAAATAGAATAACTCTTTTATGTATTAAGAATTCACATTTATTCTTTTTAGAAACACTAAATATGCTTGGAAATTATTTTTAATTAGTTTTGTAGATTGTAATTGTTTGTCACTTGTTTAGCTGGTGGTTGTCTGACCCAAAAATGACGAATGTAAGTTCTTTGGTTTAGCTTAACTGAACGTTGATTTGGTAGATAAAATTGGATTAGTCTGACTCGTTGCTCTGTCGTGAATTTCTAGATAACTATTAGGTCATCCGGAAAGTTCTGCGCGTTTTCAAATCGAAGCTAGTTTTGTTATTGTTTTGCTTTCGCTTGAAAAGGAGTGACCTTGATTGGAGCAGCTGTTTAAATTCCGTCTCTTCTGCTTACACTGCATAATTATAGCATGTGTTGTGACATAATTTCTGTTTCGCTGCAGTGCTAAGAATGGAGAACCAGAAAGTTCATTCCCGTCATATTATGCTCTTTTATTTTATGAAAGGAAAAAAGACCAGTCAGACTGCTCTTAAATGTGTGATGTATAAGGACATAGTGCTGTTTCTGAGGCCACAGTTAGAAGGTGGTTTGTTAAATTTAAGTGGGGAAATTTCAGCCTCGAAGATGATGCCCGCTCTGGACGACCATCCTCTGTAAACGAAGACCTATTAAAAGATGTTATCGCTGAAATTCCACGTTACACAGTTCAGGAACTATCACACAGTCTAAATATTCAAAAAAGTACAGTTCAAGATTATCTGAAGAAGATTGGATATGTAAGGCGCTACGATGTATGGGTACCCCATTCTTTAAACACAGCAGAGACTGTCAAACATCACCTCGATAACTTGTTAGCAAAAAGGCCTAATGATTTTTTTAAAGGAATTTTCCAGCTGCCAGGAAGAAGGCATAAAGTCATAGAACAAAATGGAGCTTATGTCATTCAATAAAATTTTCTTATGTTTTTGTACTGCTTCGTTGGTATTTATCTTAAAAAACGCGCAGAAGTGTCCGGATGACCCAGTATTTTCGGAATCAAAACTCGAACAACTTAAAATTCAAATGAAAACTGAGAAAATTTTGACTCGAAATGTGAGCACTGCTTTGGAAATCGAATACCCAACATGTTGTTTGGGTGTACATTTCCCCAGCACTCGAGCCACCTATACACATTTTCATTGAGTTTGTTGTCGAAAGTTGTAATGCAGTTACATTCGGCAAATCTACCGAAAGTAGATTTTTCTCTTTCCCAGAAGTGCACCCAACGAAAGTTACAAATTTGATAGGCTCGTCTTGTCCGTTTTCTTTGATTTCTTTTATACGCTGCAACAACTCGAAAAAAATATTTTTTTTTCAATAAAATTTCATCCTATCTATATATATAAAATTCAAATACCACTCACTCACTGACTCACTCATCACTGTATCTCATGAACTACAAGTCCTAAGAAGCTGAAATTTTGCAGGGTGATTCTTCTTATACCGTAGAGGTGCACTAAGAAAGGATTTTGAAAATTTTGAATCCTTAGAGGCCTAAAATTAACCTAAGGCCTCAGCCAAAATCACTTTGAAATCGCCATAGAAATAACATTGAGTATAAAACGATTGCTGTTCTCATCTCAGATTGATTTACCAGTATTGATCGAAAAACAATTTTCTTAAACTAAAATAAATTATAATGATCATGTTTGAACTGAACTTTTACTTATTCTCATGATGAAAATAATATTTATAAATACTTGTGATTGATGAAGAAAGAATATTGAGAACATTTAATTTTATATTTACTTAAATTTTATTATGGAGCACGTAAAGCCCAAACGATAAATTCATTGATCATAAAATCGTAATTTTGCTACTCGGTATCTAGCATCCTCAGAATAAATGTTTAATTTTTTAATTTGATTTATAGTTTTTTTTTTTTTTTTTTGGGGGGGGGGGTATTTGAGTTGAAAACGAGATGGTTGCGGTCATGTTTGGGGATTCCCAAGTATTATAAATATGTGTTCTTTTTGCTTATAAATCATTGTCTTTATCAATATTGTTCAAGTTTTTTGTCGAATTGTTTTACTTCAGAATATATTCAGGAAATCGAAATTCAACACGCTAGAACAGATTTTTTTTAAGGATTCTCCCTTTTTTAAGGATTGGAATTTTGTTTCTGTTTGCTTATGTGTTCCGGTATATTACCTATTCCAGAAATGTTATTTAGGAGTTGGTTTTTATTTATTTATTTCCTGCAAAATATCACTAGACATGGGTACTTTCGTGGTGGTATATGTATATTTCCACCAACTTTCTTTAAATCTTTGGTTGAATACGTAATAGTGTGTAGATAAATAAAAATAACTAAAATTTACAAATAAAACTATTTTTTAAATGTGTAATTTATTATTTTAAACTAACATGAAAAATTTAAAAATAACTTTAAAATAAAATGGGTTACGGACACAAACCCTGTAGAACGTGTTTCCTTATCCATGTGCACTTATTGTAGAAAAGCAAACTTTATATTTTAAAATTGGGGTTTCGAGTGGCACTTTTAGGACTACCTCTGTGTGCCAATTTTCCTGGCTACAGATATTGGTCTGAAGACAGGAAGGAAATAGCTTATGCTTTCCGCAGTGCTCAAAAGTAGGGATGTCAATAACCGTCCGGTTAAACCAATAAGTCGGTTTTTTCGTTCCGGTTAACCGGTTTTTTTCGGTGTTCTCTTGGCACGGTTATAACCGGGATTGTTATTTTAAAAACTAATAATTGAAAAAAAAAACATGCCCGAAAATTCAAGAAAATTATAGTCGTGGCCTGTGTTTATGGGATGCAAATGGTTCTTTTTTCAAAACTGATTTTTCAAGATCCACATAGTTTATACCCTTTTTCAACCACTCCCGTGACATAGCTTGTTCTCATTCTCTGACTTTGCATTGTTTAGTCTATGCGGGTTGAGGTATAGACAAAGGGGTGAGCGATGATCTAAAGTACATTTATACCAAACAACGTTTAATTACGACTTTATATGTCTTCCACAATTGCTTGTCAAGCAGTTTCCCAAGTCAGCAGAGTTAACGCAATGCCTGAATCAATTAGAAAAAAAAATTGAATCCTTCAGCAATACCAGCGAGTCTCGATTCATCAAACCCAAGCCTTCTTTGGGCAACACATGACAAAAATTTGACAAAATCCATTTTTACAAAATCGCAGGGTGCAGATGCTTACCTTCCCGATGAGCTCAAACTATATTTGCAGCAGCCTCTGTTGTTAAGGGATAGTAGTCCACTTGAATATTGGGGTCAAAGAAAGGACATGTTCGCCTGCATTAGCATTGCTGGCTTTTAAGTATTTGACAGTTGTTGGAAGTTCAGTGCTATCTGAAAGGTTAGTATCTGCTCTGAATTATGTGGTTTCGGATGACAGAAGTTGATTCACTAACCAGAATATAATTGAGCGAGTATTTATGAGCAGAGTAAATAAAAAGTATTGGGTTGAATACATAAAACAATATTAACAAGGTAACTACTGTTTTAATTATTTTATTAGTTTGTGTTCCTTTATTTTGAAACAATTAAATTTTGGTTTATTTTAGAATTAATGTGAATTTTTGCAATTGTTTTGATGTGATAAATAAAAACTGTTAACGACATTTAGCATTTTTTATACACAACTAAATAGAAACGCCTTGAAGTTTTTAAAAATCGGTTATTTTTTCCGGTTATTTAAAAAACTGGTTTTTTTGACTCGGTTAAACCGGGGTAGTTATAACCGGATGAAAAAGAACAGGTTATT
The DNA here is from genome assembly GCA_947359465.1 of Metellina segmentata. Taxonomy (NCBI): domain Eukaryota; kingdom Metazoa; phylum Arthropoda; class Arachnida; order Araneae; family Tetragnathidae; genus Metellina; species Metellina segmentata. Next base: position 124,754,872 of record OX375874.1, read on the forward strand.
TTCTGAGAGTTGACATCCCTATTCCGAAGTATACGTGTACCAAATTTGGTGTGGATGGGTAAAACCATAACGGTCCAACGGTGTAGATTTGTAAAGAGAAAACACACACATCCTTGTTATAAAAAAGATGTTGATGGCTGCAGTTAACTTCACAAAACTTTAAACGCGATTTTCTTGAAACAATAAGATGGTAGATTCGTACTTTTGACGTGCCGATTGATTCTTAAACAAACACTTAAAAAGACTTTTTGTCCTTTACCGTAGCAATGCTTATATAGGGCCTACCACATTGTTCAGAAATGAGAATGATACTTGTTATTACATTTCCTAGCTATCGAGTTCAAAACAGGGCCGTGGATGATCAGCTCATAGAGTCGCGGATTCCACGGATGCAATCCGTGGATTACGATCCGCCAGAGTACGTAGGGACTGTTGCGAATATCTGGTGCTCGGCTGGAATATTAGCGGATTAGCAACAGGAGGTTAATCTGTCGTGGTTTCAAATATCCTCACATTGGCAAAGGTTAGAGACTAGGGTGCCAGCTCAGGTGTTTTGACCTCGTCATCTGACCGTGGTTCAAAATTAAGAGGAGGCGTCCTTGGTTCTTTCTCTTCGTGATCCGAGATAGAAGACAATAGCCCGTTGTGTTCTTCCAGTGCGACGTAAATTCAACTACCTACCCAGGGGGTGACATGCTTAATTATGGTATGAAGAGTATAAGAATGAAAGCATACACCTTCCCTGGTCTCGAAAATCTGCAGACATAAATATTATCTAGCCATTGTAATCTGTGTTGGTATAGGTAGGAATTTTTAATTAAAGTCGCATTTGGGGGGGAGCAACACTGCGGCTATTGTGTAGGAAAACACAGCAAAGCCACGTTACACACTCCATTATCTCAAGGAGTAATTCACTTGAATGGAATGACACAATTCAATTATTTCGATAGCAATGTTCTTAATCTTGTCTTTTTCATTGCTGTCAATCTTTGTTTTCAGGTCACATCGGACGCGATTTTGACGAGGATGATATTGAGTTGTACCTACCACCCTTGGAAGAAATGCCTCGAATTCCAGGATACGAAGAAGTCACTTTCGAGTCATGTAAGATGACCAGTTTAGATAATTTAATTTACATTATTGTATAAACGGGGGGCCGTGGTAGGTAGCCCGGTTGGAAGAGAAACGGTTTAGCAACCGGAGGGTTGCTCGGAGGGAAGTTCGAATCCAACCAAAATCGTTGTGTATAAAGGGAGCTGGTGCACAGTCAATCTGTCGTTGCCTCCAATGTCCTCACGTTGGCGTGGTGTGGAAGTTTGGATAGAGGGGTGCAAGCTCATGTGTGGCCTCGTCATCTGACCGTGGTTCGAAATTACGTGATGTTGTCCTCGGATCTTTACCTTTCCGAAGAGTGTGACGTTAATTAAACTGCATATCTAGCAAAAAAAGTGGGGCCGCCGTAGCCCAGTTCGATTAGCAACTGGGAGGTTGCGAGTTCGAAGCTCGGTCCCACCAAAGACCGCTGTATGGGTGGCTGGTGTGCGTTAAATCTTTCGAGGCCTTAAATGTTCTCACGTTGGGTTGGTGTGTACGTTTGGAGAGTGGGGAAACAGCTCAGCTGTCGGCTCGTCATCTGAACGTGGTTCTAAATTTCGTGGTGTTCTCGGTAATTGGTAATTATTAGTTAACGTCGTACTAGAGCAACACAACGGGCTCTTGACGACGGTCCGGGATCAATCCCTTAAAGGAAAGATTCGAGGACAACACCTCGTAATTTTGAACCACGGTCAGATGACGAAGCAACACCTGAGCTGGCACCCCACTCCCCAAACTTCCACACCAACCCAACGTGAGGACTTTCGGCCACGACAGATTTAAGGTGCACCAGCCGCCTCTACACTATACGCTTACAAACATCCATACCCGGATTAGAACCAGGAACCTTCCTATCTAGCGTGGTGATCTCAGATCTGTCCCTTAGATATTGATCCCGAACCATCACCAATTGCCCTTTGCGCTGTTCCGGTGCGATGTTAATGAACTACCTGTAACGGATCAGCAACCCGAGGGTTGCAGGTTAGAATCTAACGTTATGCTGTCACGTGCACGTTATAACGTGCACGTTAAATCTGTGATGGCCTCAAATGTCCTCACGTTGGCGTGGTGTGGAAGTTTAGAGAGTGGTGTGCCAGCTCAGGTGTGGCCGCGTCATCTGACCTTCGTTCGAAATTACCTGATGTTGTCCTCCGATCTTTCCCTTTCCGAACCGTCACCACTATCCCGCTGTGTTGTTCCAGTGTGACTTTAATTAAAAATACCAATCAACTGAATTAATGATTTAAATTATGAAGCCATTTTCCAAAGAAAAACAACAAAAATTCTTTAATTAATATTTCTGAATAACCTTTCCTTTTGTTTCACTCCACACCTGATATGCCCCTGAATCTTTAGCAGTGTTTCTTTAAACACAAAATTTTGATATTTCACAAACTTAGTGTGCAAAGGTATACTAATATAATATTAAAATAGTGTTTCTTAAGCTGCAGTATATTGATGTTCCTGAAGAAGCAAGAATTTTTGAGTGTATCAGTGGTTCTTAAATTACGATTATAACCTAGTTATGTGTGATGGTTCAATCGTGAGCTAAGGCCAATGTTTCTTGAGCTGGGTTTGATTTAATTTACGTTCATGAGCGGCTCCCGAGAGAAAACAGTCAACTTTCAGTGAGTTGATTTCTGCATACGTGTGAAAGCCGTAGATGTTTTCCCCAAAAACAATTCGCTATCAATGCATCGCTTTCGGCTTCGAACTAGGGATGCGACATCGATGTCGATGTTTTTAACATCGATGTATTGGAGTTGATGTTTTTGTAACATCGATGTTTATACTAGTCGATGTTTTTACGTTGTCGATGTTTCATTTTTGAATCAAAAAAATACAGCTATAAATATTTTAAAAATAACCAAGTAGCATAATTTTTTAATTCAGCAAATCGAACATACGTTTAGACCAAAATGGCCAAGTGTGAAGGGTCATAAAAGTAGGGATGTGACATCGATGTCGATGTTTCCACAACATTGATGTTTTATAATATAAAAAAAAACATCGATGTATTGCATCCGATGTCACATCACTAGTTGTTTCCCCATTTCTTAAAACTGGTTTAGCAAGTTTAAATTCACTGAATTTTAAAAACACCGATGGTTTGGGGACAATGCATTATCAACATCGATGATTTAATTTTCAACATCGATGATTTAATTTTCAACATCGATGTTTTGCTGTCGATGTCACATCCCTACTTCACATCCCTACCACATTAGTGAAGCCAATATTGGAAGGGTTTAGTTTGTTATACCATCAGTCCTTAACTTAACAAATACCACATGAATCAACTGACCGAACTATATGAGGATTGTTCTGTACCAGACGAAGAAATCAATGGGTTTCGGGGTAGCATTCACGATACAATCTCACAGAGGATCATTCCGTTCCCAATAGCTATTTCATATGCAGATGCATATCGACCGCCATCTTAGCATTCGTAAAATAATCCGTACGAAGTCAGCGTTTAGAAGGACGATAGCCCAAATTAGCCCTCTACCAAATCCAAGTGGCGCTTGAGGGCACATATTGTGAATACGATTGCATTCCCTATCCCTCCCTTTGAGTTTGTACAGGAAGTTTTGAAGACATACTTCAAAAAGACGATAGCTCAAATTGGCTAGCTGTCGAACCCTCTACGAAATTCTTTTGAACTGTATCAAGCCGGAATGAAATAGTACAACTTTGTCTAACAAAAAGTACTTCATGGTAGAGTTTGGTTGCACTTATATATACTATTGCATCGTAAGTTATTTTATGTAGTGGTGGTAAGCTCGCTATAATAATCCCCCTCCAAAATTTAACGGTAGCTGAAAATCGATAGATGACCCCCCACTTGTAGAATGATTTCCATTATGCTTGAGACTTTGAGAGCTGTATTAAAATCACAGTTGTACTTGTCCTGTATTGGCTTTAGCAGCCGAGTTTGAGTTAAGGCTGAGCAGCAATGAATGGAGTAAAGCCGTGATAGTAAATCAGCAGTCTGTTATCACAGAACCTCAGGTGGTTGTTGAAAATGATTTGCCTCGCAGTGGCAATTCAACTATCCATCATGGACCATCCATTGAAGTTGTTCATTTTTGCGTATTCGAATCACGTCCGTCAATCACCAATTTAGCAAGCCGGAATGAAGCAGTTGCAACTTTGTCTACTAAAAAGTACTTCATGAGAGTTGAGTTACACTGTAATATATATATACTACTGCATCGTAAGTTCATTTTTGTAATGGTGTCTAAGCTCGCTACAGAACCTTTCCACCAGAAGTTTTGAAGCAAACTGTAAAAGGACAATGGCTCAAATTGGCCAGCTGCCACGTTGTCGAACATTGGTTCGCTCAACCAAATCCAGATATCTCTAGCAGGCACACATACCATTGTGAATGTGATTTAATTTTGCATTCCATATGACTTCTTGAAAATAGTACAGGAAGTTTCGAAGCACATTGTAAATATATCTTCATTTATATTAGTTAAAGGATTTCAAAACTGTCGCAAATTGTAAATGTTTGTCTTCAAAAGTCCCGGGAGACTATTCGAGTTGCAAATGGTCTAAGTTAAAAATCTTTGTTAGATCCCAAATTTTTTGTTAAATGCAACGATTATGATTGTCAATTACAAGCAACTAAGATGTCCATTTAAATATTTGTAGATACAGTTCCACCACCGCTACATTCACTTAAAGAGGAAGCGGAAGTGACAGACGAAGTTGGAGATTTGAAACCATTCACAAAGTAAGATGTACCTTCAAATTTTGTACGTATTTTTAATAGAACCTTTGACAACTCATATTGTGAGTAAATTAAAACAAAGAATTTTATGCAAGTTCCAAAAAGACTTTTTTAAATAAGAACAGGTTTAAAGAAAAATTACATCTCGTTGCTTAGTTATGACACATGGTAGTAGGTAGGAGGACTATGGACATGAGTAGGAAGACCATGGACATAGGCAGACTATGAACCTAGCAGACTTCCGTAACTGTAGAGAATAAAGTTATTCAATAAAAAAAAGGCGGTATGAAATGATCCAATGAAATTTTTGGAAGTAGTATTATAAAGGACTAGGGGACCTGCCCCCTGTTCGCTAACGCTCGCCAAGCCCCGGAGGATTGCTTCGCAATCCTCATCAGTTCGCTGCACGAACCTATGCTCGCTTCGCTCGCCTCAATGAAGGCATGTGTCCTAGCAGAAGGTATTGTTTACAAAATATGTTACCAAAAAAATGTTTTTCAAATCTAAATTTGCTGTGTATTACAGAAAAAATATATACAGTATCTCTAAAATCAGAATTCAAATGAAAACTTTGTGCACATTTTGACTCGAAATGTGAGCGTTGCTTTGGAAATTGAATACCCAGCATGTTGTTTGTGTGTACATTTTCCCAGCACTCAAACGACCCACACTTTTTCATTGAGTTTGTTGCCGAAAGATGTAGTGCAAGCGTCTTGTTGAACTATAATTGTTGGCCCTGAAAAGATCCTCCGCTTTCTTTGATTTCTATTATAAACTAACTGCAACAGCTCATAAAAATTTCCTTTTTTTTTTTCAATAAAATTTCATTCGATAACGCTATAAATTCAATCGATGCGCGAGACTTCGCGATAAACAAAAAATCGTACAGTGTTGCCAAAACGCGATTACAAATTGCGTCTTTTTTGCGTGCCACGTAAGAGAATTATATATATATAGAATATCCTGACATTAATTTGCTCCAATCACACAAGTGCAAAATAAGTATTTTTATTTACGCGTAAAGAAATGTGCGATTCACTGTTGATTTTGTCAAGTTTGTACATGTTAACTTTTTGTTTACTATGTTTATCTATCTCGGATGAAAACTGAATACCTCTAGGATGTTTTCGTATTATAATTACCATCGCTAATTGGGGATAATATCGTAACTCTTCGAAGGTTTGCTGCACACGCACACACTTCTATTGTGTGCCAAGTTAAGGGGAAGGCATTCAATACGGAGGCCTAATCAAATAGCCTTTTGGCGACTTAAATTGCAATCGCCATTACGGCGATGCACCGGTACCGTGTTCTTGAGCTTTACCAATAATGCACGGAGTTTTTAACGTACTTTAAAACTGATGAGCATAATCAGAAAAAAATTTTCTTCTTAGAAACGTAAAAATTCTATAATGACGTATTCCTTCTTTTCACCTCAGACTGAAACATCTGAGCGAAAATGAGATCAGAAGTATTTTGGTCCGTTACGCAGACTCTAAATGTGCCTTCGATAAATATGCGGCCAGAGAAATGACCATTACCAGCATTGACTTTCGGCCTGGATATAAGGTAAGTGATGTTGTTGTTTCTTATGCCTACACTGGCAGACCAGAGGAGTTCCAGGCCCGTCGAAGACGGCAAGAGGCGAGGGGGGTGCGCCTTCCATGTTATTGAGCCCCATTGGGAGGAAGTTCGACTTTGCTCGACATACATGACACATCCGTTTTACAGGAAGGTCCCTTTCATACATCCATTTACTCACACATATCGTAATTTAGATCCCAATCAGAAGCCGATAACCCCCTGATCAGGTACCCCCAGAGGTATTGATTTGGTATGGGAACATGGGGGACATTGTGACCACGACCTATTTAACGTGCCCCAGTCACCATTAGTGAACACAATGGTCTTTAGCCAGGTCGAAGCGTCGATCTCGCAATCATCAGAATTGTAAGCTCCGCCTAGGACAGAACCCACAACCCTTCTGATGCGAGCCCGACGCTCTACTGACTGAGCTACCGCGGCTCAAGGTAAGTGATAATTACATCAATTAGAATTAATATACACGAATAGCAAAACAACTCAACAAATTGATAATCTTCAACGGGTGACCATTGGCAGCGTTTATTTTGTTTTTTTATGACCCTGACTGCCAAACCTATCCAGAGGTGGTTGAGAGGTCCCAAATGGTTTTCAGGGCCCTTAGTCCAAACAGACGGTTAAAATGCAGTCGATTCACACAAGTTCCGATGAACACTTAAATTACAAAGGCTGTCTCCACCACACTTTACACTAATGACACAGCATTTTTTACGATGCCGGAATGCGATTACGAAACGACGTAACAACTACATGGCCTTTTTATAAATCAAAATCAACCGACCACATATCCTTGGTCATATTAAGATATAAACAAAATTACGATTGGGCTGTTTCATTCAGTTGCCAAACCGCGTCACATCGGGTTTTACATCGATGTTTTACCAAATATTATCATGATTATGACGCGACGTAACATTTCTGTTGCCTTGTAAAACAAAGTCACATGTGTAAGAACTTTGCCCACATTAAACCACAGAAAAATTTAAGTTTGATTTGATTTATTTAGTTGACAAAACCCCTCTTCACACTTCGACGTCACAGCATGGCTTACATCGACCTTCTAAGAAATAGAGCATGAGCAGTGACGGCCTTAAAACACTTTCTAGGTGGTGCGCGATTTCCTAGTTGAGCCCTCACACCATAAATTTCAGAGCACCTGTGTTTCTGCCTCCTTGGGGCTACCGGCAAATTGTCGCTCTCTCAACATGTTATTTTTATTTATATGATTATTTACTTTTTGTTTTTATTGTTAAAACTTGGGCCTTTGGTATTTTTCCAAAAATTTTGCCGCCCTGGGCTATAGCCCCTATAACTCCCCCCCCCCCAACAAAAAAAATCCGCCTCTTGGTTAACCGATCAATTAGGCTACATATAGGCGGCTACATTTTGTTCATTAGTAGATTCTATGATTCACGTTTTGCTTAATAAAAACAACCTTTATTCGATACAGGTATAGTTTTTGTCCGTGCAGTATTTGATTTCGGCGCCCCACCCCCAAAGGCAGCGCCCGGTGCGGTCGCACTGCTCTCACCGCCCTAGGGTCACCGCTGAGCATGAGGGCAGGGTCGCTGTCGTAAGATCTCTGAAGTTAAAATCACGATCGATTCAACCGACTGGTTCGAAGAGAAAACTAGTGTTTTTTCAATCACTGTGTGTGGATAATCACTTCAACCAATCAATACCTTAGCATTCATGCTCTTCCCCCACAACAACGTGTCAGGTTTACAAACCGAGCGATCGGAAAAACACAAAGTTGCACGCACGCGAGCTCCGTCCATTAGAAGGTCAGCGGTGTTTTATCAAACACTAGCTGAATAGCAGGAAGTTGCTCGGGTTTCAAATATGACCGCCACAGTACATTTCGCTTTGTTAACTCAAACACAAAAATCCTGCAGAACGTTTCCTACCACGACAACTAAAATATGATCACGACATTTCCCTGTGTTAACTCAAATACACAAACCCTGTAGAACGTGTTTCCTTGTCCGTGTCCATTTATTGCAGGAAAACCTGTATTAGGGGCTGTTTTCAAATCAGACAAAATGCATTTTCTATATTTTTATTTGATGCTTTTAATTCCTCAAGAGAACACTAGTTCGTAACTTATGTCACTGGTTATGTTGCTCGAGTTTCAAATATGACCGCGACAGTACATTTCGCTTTGTTAACTCAAACACAAAAATCCTGCAGAACGTTTCCTACCACGACAGCTAAAATAGGATCACGACATTTCCCTGTGTTAACTCAAATACACAAACCCTGTAGAACGTGTTTCCTAGTCCGTGTCCATTTATTGCAGGAAAACAAACTTTAGATTTTAAAATTGGGACTTCGAGGGTCAATTTTAGTACTACCTGTGTGCCAATTTTCCTGGCTACAGATGGGTCTGAAGACAATAAAGAAATAGCCTATGTTTTCCGCAGTTTTCTAAAGTATAAGTGTACCCAATTGGGTGTGGATTGGTCCAACGGTGTAGATTTGTATAGAGCAGGGGGTTCCCTACCTTTTAGTAACTGCGTACCACTTGAAATTTTTAGAAATTTTTGGCGTACCACCAGTCTTATATTTTTTTAGGAACATATATCTAATGTCAGAAAAGTGCAAATTCATATTTTATGATTAATGCACTTGTATTTCGTATTAATGATGTTTTAATAAAGGGAAAAAATAAAACGATTATTGAAAATTACAGTTTTAATTTTTACTCACAGGTCTAAAAACAAATAATTTTAAATAATTAGCACAAACTAAGCAAACAATGATTAACATAATCAAAAATCAATTTTAATGCGAAACTTGTTGTTGTTTGTCCTTTATTAGAATATCCAAATCAGGAGCAATGGAGCTTAACTTCACTCTTAAGTCCTCTTCAACACTTACTCTGTTTCTATATACATTTTTTGTGTACAAAAAAGTTCAGAAAAACCATTCTCACACAAGTAACTCGTTACAAATGGCATAAGACAGGGAGAGATATCAACTTAATTTCGTCGAGATAGCCATTGCATAGAAATACATAATCAGCAACAAAGTTTCTCTTCAAATAATGTACTACTCTTAGCGTCATTTATTACAGTGTAATAAAAACGTTAATCCCAAATTGATTTCATATAATCTCATTTTCCTATAACGTGGTTTTACATACTAAAAAATCAAACACACTTCGTAGAATATTTAGGTTGCTCGTATCATCCTTGCGTACCACCTGAAACGTTGCCGCGTAACACCGGTTGGGAATCCCTGGTATAGAGAACGCATTCTTTTTTATGAATACAGATTCCCGCGATTACGATGCGGCGTAACAGTATGGCCTTTCCACGTGCAAGAAAATAACCTTGGCCTGAAGCGATCTTTGACAGGGGTGAAAGCCATCTTCAAGGCGAAAGTATCTGCTCCGGAGGATCACGCACCCTTCCCCCCACATCTGGCATCGTGTTGAAATCCGACGGGAAAAGTGGAAAAGGATAAAGCGAAAATAAATTTAGCATAAACGCGAATACACCCGATAACGGGTTCACTGTCGCTATTTTTTCGGTCGGATAGATTAATGACGTTGGCAGCGTTGCTCATCGCGTGTATGTATTTTCGGTTTCTCACAGTTTATTTCTCTAAGCTTCTGCTTATTTATTTTAGTACACTTTGGAGAGCTTCACCGAAAACCGTCAAGTCTCGTGGAGTTTTGAACCATATACGGGTGAGTAGTTGCTCTCTTTTTTTTTTTTCGTTCCCTTTTACCACCCTTTTCTTTAAATATTACTACCGAGATATGATCATTTCATTTTTGGATGCGAGTTGCAGAAATTCGGAGAGATAATGCTTTCTTTGAGAGCTATGAGTGCAAGCTTCGTTCAATTTACTAGCGAATGGTTGCATTGGCTTCCAAAAGTCAGGTCATTGAGCAATAGATTTGCCCTACAAATAAAATAATTTTTTTCATCTCTGAGTCCTCCGAAATCAACTAGGTCTGAGGTAGCCCGGTTTTTTGGGGTATGTATCTTATGTACCTAAATTAACGTCGTGCCAGAGCAACGCAATGGGCTATTGGCGACGATACGGGATCAATCCCTTAGTACCCTTTTCTTTAAATATTCCTAGTGAGAAATTATCATTTCATTCTTTAAAGCTTGTTGCTGAAATCTGGATAGATAATAATGATTGCTTTTATCTATGATTGAAAGTTTCGTACAATATACTGGCAAAAGGTTACATTGGCTTCCAATAGTCAGGTCATCGAGTAATTATCCTATAAAGAAAGTTCCTGGTTCGAATCCGGGTCTAGGCATGAATGTTTGTAAACGTATGGTGTAGAGGCGGCTGGCACATCTTAAATCTGTTGTGGCCGAAAGTCCACGTCGAAAGTTGGTGTGGAAGTTTGGAGATTGGGGTGCCAGCTCAGGTGTTGCTTCGTCATCTGACCGTGGTTCAAAATGACGAGGTGTTGTCCTTGGATCTTTCCCTTAAGGGACAGATCCCGGACCGTCGTTAATAGCCCGTTGTGTTGCTCTAGTACGACGTTAACTAAAATTACCATAACCATTACCTATAAAGAAAATAATTTTTTCATCTCTGAGCCCTCCTAAATAACCTTGGGCCGCGGTAGCTCATTTTTTTTGGGGACACTGGAGCAACCCAACGGGCTATTGGCCCGGAATAAAACCTCGAAGTAAAATATCCGAGGACAACGCCACAGGTATTTGAACCACGGTCAGAAGACGTGGCCAACACCTGAGCTGTCACTCCTCTCTCCACACCACACCAATATAAAGATATCTGAGACTACGACAGATTTAATGTGACTCACCCCCCCCCCCCCTATGTATTTCACGGACTTTGGTTGGATTCGAACTTGCAACCCTGCTAGTCCGTTCCTCTTCCAACCGGGCAACAGTGGCACTTTAAACAACGAATGAAAACTTCGTCCAATATACTAGCAAATGTTTACATTGGCTTCCAATAGTCAGGTCATTGAGCAATGATTACCCTATAAAGAATAGAAATATTTCATCCTTGAGCTCCCGAAATAACCTTGGGCCACAGTAGCCCGGTTTTAGGGGATCGTCGTGACTCAGTGGTTTTCCCCGCTACGCTAGCAACCTGATAATTGTAGTAGGCGAAAATTTGATTCCTATCGAGTGAATTCCTCTCTTCTGTATCAGTAAAAAATTTCCTGTGTTTGAACAATACTTGATGTTTTCTGTTTGGCACAGCTTGGCCAAATACGGCCCTTGTGCCATAAAAGCCAAATAAACAATATTTGCGAGTTCAAATACAACCAATGACCGGCGTGCACAAGGGGCTGGTACACGTTAACTCTCTCGTGGCCTCAAATGTCCTCGCGTTGACGCGGTGTGGAGACTGGCGTGCCAGCTCAGGTCTTGGACCCTTCATCTGACCGTGGTTCAAAACTACGTGGTGTTGCCATAAGTTTTCATGCCGGACCGTCACCAATAGCCGGTTGTGTTGTTACAGTGCGATGTTACTTAAATATCTTCCATTTAACAATCTACGAGTTTTTTTTGTTTTTTTTATGTACTTATGTGTTCAACGAAAGTTCGACTGCACAGATGAAGCTAACTTCGAAATGAATCTTTACAACATAACATTACAATATTCATCCCCCCGGCCCTAGAATACGCCCCTCTTGAGTATCCCGGTGTTGATTGATTGCCACGTAAGTGTGATTGTTCTCCCGGTATTCCAGGTGGACCCTTGGACGAAGTGGATGCCTCTCAACCACCCCCAGGTGCCTGGGAAATCGAGTGCTCACATCCGAAACCATTCCAGGTCCACTCTTTGATCTTGGATGTCCCGCACACCGACGTTCTGGTGACTTGCCACGCTTGTGGCGGTATTGGAAGCAAGCGTTGCACCGCCTGTTCCGCAGCCGGATGGGTATGTACCTTTGGGATGGGTATGTAGTGATGTCATGGCTATGTAGTGATGGGACTACTATGTAGATTGTGTGACGGCTATGTAGATTGTGAATGTGGTGATGTCATAGCTATATAGGGTGGTAAATAGTGATGCGATGGCCATGTAGGGTGGGTATGTAGTGTGTATTTTGTGTTCTGTAGGAATGCGGCGATTTTACTTCTTTTACCTAAATGCTCTCGTATAATGCATATCGGAGTTACATTGAAAAGTATTTTATCACTGGTTTTAATCTAATTTTTGTTGCGATTCAATCTCTCTCTTTCTCTCAACTCGAATCTAATTTTTATTGCGGACATGCTGAAATCGCACTCGAAAAACAAGTTGACTTGTTTACGTGACTACTTGACTTGTTTGCTTGACTTGTTAGAATACGTACAGAAAACACGTTTCGCCGCAGAAACATTACCACCATCTATTGGGCTTTGATGCACATATTTTTTTTTGACAAACTAAGGGCCATCGCTTGTTAACCCACGATGATTGCTACCAAATCATAATTAGTTCGCTTCGCAAACTATACTTTTCAACAATGAGGGGCAGGGGATTGCTTCACAATCCATCCCAATTTTGATCGCTGCTGGATTTATTCCGGACCTCTAGTACGACTTTAATAGAAGGTTCCCTTCCTTTACCATTGCGATATCTACCGCATGCGCCCGAGTAACGGAAAATTACATACTTTTTCGAGATTAGAGGATTCGTATATAATCCGACTCCCGTACTTTAGCTTTAGAAAACGTTCCAAAAATTATCGGCTTATACACGGAAATATACGGTAAATAAAATCAAAATGTTTTTTAAAATGTCACGAACAAAGCATCTCATTTCCAAAAAAAAGGAAATTGGTAAATAAGTAACATATTGAGGAAATCTCATAATTTTAAATGTTTTAGCTGATCCGTGTTGTAATAGTATTTTTAAGTTCTTTCATATAAGTATTTTCATATTCGACTGTTGCTATGGAAACGGTGACCTAATTTGAAAAATTAGGCAAACTTTCAAACTTTTTCATTGCAAACTTTCCAGCGCGTACTCTTAAATTTTATGAATGAATTAATTGAAAAATTTAACTGTTTTTCGTATGCGCGTTCTCCAAATTCATTAGCCCGTTTAACCACAAGACGTGACTCGCTATCTACCAATCACAAAGCGAATAAACATGAAAAAGACCGAAATTTTTTCTTTTATATTAGATAGATAGAAATTGAAGAAAAAATATCTTATTTACTAAAAATTGCATTTAATCAATATGGTATATGCCGTTCTCTTCGACGACATTTCTCTCTAGTAGCCACATCATCCCGCGCACATCTGAGGTTTCTTACTAAAGAACTGTCCGAACTAGGGGTGCGACATCGACAGCAAAACATCGATGTTTTTAAAATTCAGTGTATTTAAACTTTCCACCCCATTTTTTAAAATGGTTTAGCAACTAGTGATGCGACATCGGCTCCAATACATAGATGTTTTTTTTTTTAATAAAACATCAATGTTTTGAAAACATCGACATCGATGTCGCATCCCTTGTCCGAACTACTTACGGTACGTAAAATCGTCAACGACACCCTCGCCCTATGCAACACGTGTCTTCTTTTGCGTCTGCGAAGCATTCGTGCCTTTTGGATATACAAAAGCATGCTGTTATACAAATGGTCTAAGAATCTAGCAAAGGTGCGAAGTGCAGGATGAATAGTATTGCACAGTTTAAAAATAGACAGCAAAGGTGAGACTTAAAATTTTATAAAGGTCCGGTGTACACATCCGGTTTTTCAACGAACGGCGCCGCTGTCGCAACGCAAGTGCATTCTGAGATACATTAGATCCAATGGACTAGTGCACACATGCCTCCGGCGCCGCTGCGGCGACGCACGTCCAACTGGCGTGCAATTTGTACCGCAGTTCCCAACGGCACCGTAGCTCGCCGCCCACGCGTTTTCGTTCTGAAGTACCTTGTTTTCATAAATAAATGGAATATAAATAATAATTAATAAATGGTTGTATCCAGTAACGTCTATTTTGTTTCAAAATGTACTTTTTTTTACACCAAGTAAGCGACATAACACGTTTTCTTCGATAGAATATTTATCTCAACTGGCGCGAAATGGGTACGTTCGTCATTTCACGGTGTGTATAGTTGGGCTTCGGTGCCGCAGCGCCGCCGCACGTTGCAAAAATCGGATGAGTGCACCGGGCCTAAGATGTAAACTTTACAGTAAAACAGCAACTTATAAAAGAACGTACAAATATCCAGTATTTGGATCCGGGAGAACAGAATATAAACTAACTTCGTTAATATCTATAGCTCTGACCAATCATATTAAATGGGCGTTTCATATGCAAATCAAGTCAGATTTGCATATGAAATATTTGCTACATTTAAACAATTGAAAGAACAGGAGAATATCCAACACATACTATATCGAAAATGCTCCTTAACATCTGCCATTTTAGATGCGCATCAAAATTTTAAAAACAACCCAATAACTCAATTTTTTTTTCCCAAGTAGTCGGTGGAATTCCTTCCTTCAAACATCAAAACTTCACACGTGTGATGTAAACAACAGTTTGGTATTGCGATGTAATGCTTTCATGTACCAATAACGGGACAAACGTTTCCATCAAAAGTCGTGTCATACGGTTGGTGAATATTTTCACCACTTCATTCCCCTCTATCCTTAAAATGTTTTTTTTACATATTGATAAGATACTGGTCACAGGATTCTGATAAATAACGGATTGGTTGAGTGGTTGACTTGACGAGGTATCTCGTCATTAGGAAGATTGGTTGCCTGTTGTGTAATGTTCTATGTTCGTATTTAAACAAACCTATTTAGCCAAGTAAAGCTGTGTTATCTCTGCACTAAAATTTCCACACTCCTTAGGTTTCTTTCATAGGAACTTTTCGCGATACCTAGTCGTTAGCAAAACTGGTCAGATATTTATGGACTAGATATAACATCGAAACCCCTTGGAGTGTTAAATCAATCCGTTCTTTAAGATATTTTGAGATGCAAAATACCCAAAACTCGTCAATTAATCCCTTTCCATCACCCGAATAAAAGAAACTGTCAATCGGTCTTCACTGCCAGTTACGTATTCAGGCAGGAAAGCATCTAAAACTAAAATATAGCATCTTTCGCAACTTGAAATGCGGCCTTATTCTCTTTTACTCGTGACAAGTTTTATCGAACTTGGAATTTTTCAGTCACGAATAATCACGCGATTTATTCCACTCTTTAAAAAAAAAAGGAAGCGATTATATTAAGCAACAATTGTGATCGCTTGAAATGCGTCAAGCCATTTTTTCTCACTATGTTTTTTGAACGATACACTAATGTGTCACAGAAATTAAATGCTTATGAATCAAACAAATTCATGTATTTATTGATTTCCCTCGTTTTATGTCGAATTATATTGAAAACGTTGTGGATTTTATAATGGTATTTCTTCTAGGAAAGATGCTCGCTTTGTCTTGGTGATGGACATAAGATATCTCTGCAAGGTCATAGAGAACGTTGTTTTCGTTGCTTAGGAACCGGGAGGAAAAAGTAAGATGTTTGGAATTCTTTCTTAACGTAAAAAAACTAAACTTGTGGTTTTTAATTTAGGGTCGCTAAATGTAGCTTGGGAAGTATTAAAGAAAACAATTCGTGGATCAATGCTCTGAGCGTTTGGCGTTTAACCTAATTGTTATTGACCAATTATCTATCTGATCACTGTAGCCCAGTTGGTAGGGTATTAGCAACCGGAGGGCGAGTTCAAAACTAGGTCCAACCAAAGACCGTCGTGTACGCGGTAGCTGGTACATGTGAAATCTCTCGAATGTCCTCACGTCTGCGTGGTACGTAAGTTTGGAGAGTTCGGCGCCAGCTTAGTGTTGCCCTTGTCATCTGAGGGTTTGCCTCGGATCTTTACCTTCGGAATTGATTCCGGACCGTCCCCAATAGTCCGTTGTGTTGCTTCAGTTCGACGTTAGTTAACTACCTTACCAATTCGTATGCCAGGCCTCGAAATATAATTTTTAATACAGTTGCACCTTGTGCACCTAAGTTTTTAATTTAGGTGCACAGGTTATATTTTAGGTGCCCCTTTAAAAAAAAAACGTAATATAAGAGCATTAATGTAATATACAAGGGGGCTTCGCCCCCTGATCGCTTACGCTCGCCAACCCCCTGTAGAAATTTTGCTTTTTCAACTTTGAGACTTAATAAACTCTAAACTAATAGCCGCATCGGAAAAAAAAACTTCAAAATTGTCCAGGGAACACAATGAAGAACAAACCATGTTAATTTCGTAATTTTCTGATCCGTACTTTCTCAGGAAACTGTCTATGAATCGAGCTAAACAACACAGTTTTCAACCCTGCAACGGCGGTGGCAACTTTTTTTTAATATAGAGAGAAACTACTTTATTAGTTGGGTATGTTTATATTGGTTAGTAGTAGGTAGTGAATAAAAGTATTTAAACAGCTAAATTCTCCCTTCTGCGCACGGCTTCAACAGAGCTAGCTGGAAAATGTTTCTATCATAGAAAAGTTCTGGTAGCAGTGACAAAATAAATATTCCTCTTGTATAAACCCGTTATGACCCAGCGATTTTGTTTTCGCATATTGTGTATTTAGGAATTTCAATTACGTTACTTTAGATCGAGAGGTAGATACTAATATTTTGTTCAAACATCAAAATAACATAATTAACAAATAAATAAATAACATAATTAACAAATAAATAAATAACATAATTAACAAATAAATAACATAATTAACAAATTAATTTTAACGTTAGGTGCACTGCGTGCACCTAGCGGGAAAAAATTAGGTGCACAATTTTATTTTCATGTGTACAGTGCACCTGTGCTCACGGGTATTTCGAGCCCTGTCGTATGCTACGCAATATATCGAACTGGGTGTTCTCTTTCCGTAGGCGGGGGAAACGCATTATTTCAGGGTGACCCTCTGCGTTTGACTCAGTCTATCTCGGCAACCGTGAGTGCAACATGATTGTGCGTGGTACCATTTCAAAGCTCTCGACAAGATCTGTTAGAATATAAGAACATTTCGCAGTGGTATGAAGTACATTTTAAAATAGTTTTCTTGTGAACCAGCGAACACTTTTGACAATATCGCGGTTTACATTTCTTGAAGAAGCAAAATGTGTATTTATTTTCACTGATGAGACCACCTTGTGCACCACGAAGAGGAAGATTTATATTTGCACTCGACATAAAATTTTCTTTCGGATCGAACTAAAGATGAATCGTGGAAAGAGGCTGTTCTTTCCTTCCCCGATTGTCCACGCCAGTGGCAAATTTCATACTTGCTACAAACCATGATTGCCATCCTTCCATCTTCACAAGCTTCATATAATTAATAGCTCCTTGTATAGTCGTGGATAAAAACGAACCACCTCCTTAATTTCGAGCACTATTCATACTAGAGCAAATTCAAAGGTATCATAAGGCATAACCTACTCTACAAATTCAAATCCAAAAAAAAAATGCATAAGGGGACGTCTTCATATAAAATTTTGCACAAACGAAATTTCAAATGTAAACACCATGTTTTGATGCCATAATCAGATTCTGCATCGGTAAATTAGTCTAAATATGAAATTTCATGACTGCTACCTTTATATCCTGAGATATTCTAGCCTAAAGTTAGTATCAATTTCAGGGATCATCTCGACATAGAAAATCTCTATATGTAGAAGTTAAGTTTTTGTATAGACTCGAAATTGAGTGTCGTTCTCTTGGAAACTGAAGTAGGTGCTCAATTTAATATGAAGACGACCATTTATGCAAGTTTTATGAATTTGAATACATAGAAGACGTTAGTTCCCGCCAAACGACATCCTTAAATTTTCTTTAATGTTAAAATTGCTCGAATTAAGAGGTTGTGGTTCGGTTCTTTTTTTTACGTGACTACCATCTTAGGCCCGGTGCACGCATCCGATTTTTCAACGTGCGGGCGCCGCTGCGGCACCGAATTCCAACTATGCACACATAACCGTGAAATGACGCAAGTACTCATTTCGCGCCATTTGCGATAAATATTCTATCGAAGAAAACGTATTTATTTCGCTTACTTGGTGTACAAAAAAGTATATTTTGAAACAAAATAGACGTTACTGGATACAACCATTTATTAATTATTATTTATATTGAATTTATTTATGAAAGCAAGGCATTTGAGACCGGAGAAGCGTCTAGGTAACTGCGGTACAAATTGCACGCAAGTTGGACGTGCCGCAACGGCACCGGTGGAATGTGTGCACTGCTCCATTTGATCTAATGTATCTCAGGCCACACTTGCGTTGCGGCAGCGTGAAAAACTGGATGTGTGCACCGGGCCTTATAGGCTTAGAAATACTGTCTATCGGCCATTTGCAATTGACCAACTTTCCTTTCATTTCACACAGATGCTGGAAGTGTGGCGGTGAAACCATCGCTGTTTGCCGAGGCTGCAGTGGAACAGGACAGATCAGATGCTTCATCGCCATCACAATCAACTGGTAAATTATCGCTACATTGATGAATATCTTTAACTACCCATCTGGACTCTGGATTAGGGATGCGACATCGATGTCAATGTTTTCAAAACATCGATGTTTTTTAAAAAACATCGATGTATTTAACATCGATGTATTGGGGTCGATGTTTTTGTAACATCGATATTTATACGTGTCGATGTTTTTACGCTGTCGATGTTTTATTTTTAAATGAAAAAAGTACCGTTATAAAATTTTAAAAAATAACCAAGTAGCATAATTTTCATAATCAGCAACTTGAACATACTTTTAGACCAAAGTGCCGAAAAGTGAAGGGTCAGAAAAGTAGGGATACAACATCGATGTCGATTTTTTCAAAACATCGATGTTTTTTTTTAAAAACATCGATGTATTTAACATCGATGTATTGGGGTCGATGTTTTTGTAACATCGATATTTATACTTGTCGATGTTTTTACGCTGTCGATGTTTTATTTTTAAATGAAAAAAGTGCCGTTATAAAATTTTAAAAAATAACCAAGTAGCATAATTTTTATAATCAGCAAATTGAACATACTTTTAGACCAAAGTGACGAAAAGTGAAGGGTCAGAAAAGTAGGGATACAACATCGATGTCGATTTTTTCAAAACATTGATGTTTTATAAAAAAACATCTATGAATTGGAGCTGATGTCACATCACTAGTTGCTAAACCAGTTATAAGAAATGGGGTAAAACGTTTAAATACACTGAATTTTAAAAACATCGAAAGTTTGGGGGCGATGCATTATCAACATCGATGTTTCAATTTTGAATATCGATGTTTTGCTGTCGATGTAGCATCACTAGGTGCTAAACCAGTTATAAGAAAAGGGGTAACACGTTTAAATGCACTGAATTTTAAAAACATCGGAAGTTTGGAGGCGATGCATTATCAACATCGATGTTTTGCTGTCGATGTTGCATCCTTAGTTGTTAAACCAGTTTTTAGAAATGGGGAAAAAAATTTAAATACACTTAATTTTAGAAACATCGATGGTTGAAAACATCGATGTTTTTGGAACGATGTTTTATCAACATCGATGTTTTGCTGTCGATGTAGCATCCCTAATCCCTACTCTGGATCGGATCACACTGCGTGGCCGGCACGGCATTGCCAGTGGCTGTTCTTTTCGTGGGTCAATTGTGACCACTGCTCGATGACGCTCGCCATTCCCATTTGGTTTGCTTGGAAAACAATCTCCATGGCAACGCCGTGATGGCCTCGAAGTGACTATTACCAACAAAGTAAATCAAAGCACGCTAGAATCGGAAAACTTGGTATGATTCCAAAGGCTTTCGAACTAAAAACGCTTGTGACGTCAGGGTCGAAAATCGCAAAATCGGCTAGTTTTTTCATTTGAGGTAGGGGTGACGTTGTATTCCGGCGAGAAGGACAAAAGGTAAAATATAAATTAACTAAAAAATGTTTTAGATAAAATTTTAAAATTCGGGCGCAACACAAAAATTGCCAAAAATTCGGACACTGTCCATTGTTGTAAGTGCCATAGATTCGTCAGGGCCGACAAACCGGACTAGTGGTTAAGGTGTTGGCCTCTGGATCGGAAAGTTCCTGGTTCGAATCCGGGGTCAGGGTATGGATGTAATGTTGGGTGACGTCATTTTGACGTCTTTGGCTGAAGGATTTGTCTGCAATGGCCAACTGCATTGTAGGTATTTAATTAACCTCGCACAGGAGCAACGCAACGGGTGACGGACTGGAATCAAATCCGAAGGGAAAGATCTGAGGACAACACCAAGTGTTTTTATTCAGGCTGCGCCCAGCTGTGTGGATGTAGTGCTGGCAGGCACATACAAAAACGAAATGCAAACACCACTGATTTTGCACAAGAATGGCCCTAAACGGATAAATAATTTGGAGAGTCGAAAATATTTCACTGTATAAAGACTCCATTTTCATTTAAATACAGTAGAACCTCCTTATAAAGGACTAATAGGGGGTTAAGGTTGTCCGTTTTAATGAAAGTCCGGTTTACAACAAATAATTTTTATAGGGGCGTAATGCAACAGGATGTACAGTCGTGGAAAAAAACCGAACCTACTTTGTTTCAAGCACCATTAATACTATATCAAATTCAAAGGTATCATTCCATAGGGAATAACGTCCTCTACAAATTCAAATCCAAAAATATTAAAGGGACATCTTCATATCAAATTTTGCACAAACAACGAAATTTCCAATAGAAACACCGTGTTTTGATACCTTAATTGGATTATGCATAGTCAAATTAGTCTAAATATAAAGTCTCATAACTTTACTATCAATATATCCGGAGATATTCAATGTTAAAGTTAGTTTCAATTTCACGGATCATCGCCACAAAGAAAGACGCTATTCGTAGATCGAGATTAATTGTAGTTATCGTTATCCGAATCTCAAATTTGAACACTATTTCAGACGTATTTTTCAGCAATCCGAGAGTTATTATATTTATTATGCAACTGAAAACGATCAGAGAATTATCCGAGGTTTCTCAGACGTTTTATAAACTTATCCTTTCTCCCTAAAATCGCTATAGTTGGGAAAATTTAATGTAGTTCATAAACTAAATATCGCAAAGAGTTGAAATTTTGCATGGCCATACCTAGAAATTCTTCTGAATCGATTCCCATAAAATTATGAGTTTCTAATTCAAAAAATTTCACATTATTTAATTAGTTAACTATTAATTTAATTACTATTTCATACTAAAAACTATTTTTAAAAAAATACTAAGTGGATTGTGTTTGGGTTGTTCAACAGCAACATGGTACAAAATATCAGCTCTATAGAAATATTATTTGGGAATATATCCATAAAAGTCTAGGAAACTGATTTAACATTAGGAGCTCATCTTTCTGCGCTCATAACTTTGAAACGGCAAGACCTAAAAATGAACGAAATTTGGTATCTGAAGTTAAATTTTGATATAAATTTAAAAAATTATTTAAATTATGAAATTGGTGCTAAATTTAATATGAAGACGGTCCCTTATGCAAATATTATGAATTTGAATTTGTGGAACACGTTAGTTCCTGACAAATGCCATCTTTGAATTTTCTCTGCTGTTAAAATTGCTCGAATGAAGAGGGATGGTTCGTTTTTTCTTTCCGCGACTGTATATCAATGAAAGAACAGTAAGTTAACTATAAAAAGTATTTATAATAATCTCTAATATTATAAAAGGAAGTGTTCGTCTGCGTGCAGAAAACAAACAATTAGACTAAGTCCTGACGAATCTGGCACTTACAGTAATGGGATTTGGCACATAGTTAGTCCGAATTTTTTGCAATTTTTGAGTCGCAGCTAATTTTAAAATTCAATCTAGAACATTTTTAAGTGAATTTGATAAAATTTAATTATTACTGTTTTCCTTAGAATGCAACAGCATAAAAGATCACAGATTTTAAATTTATTATTTTCGTTTTCATTTTGCGCGAAGGAATGATTTTCCACCAGACGATAAAAAACAAATTAACTTTTAACTGGAATACGTAATTCTTTTTTCTATCTTCGAGACCGTTAAAGATGGAGTAAAAATTTCAACGGATTTGAAATCTGCGGAAAATTTCACATTAGATCGATACCTAAAAGTACGATTTTCTTTGAATAAAATTTTTAAATTGAATATCTCTTTCATATTTTCACAAGAGATTGTGACGTCTCGTCAACCTTTGCGTTCAAAAAATAAACAGATTACATATCCTAAGCTTTTGCAATTTCAACAAAGGAAAACAAAACAAAACATTTTTTTTTAATTTAAAAAAACAACATTTTACCTGGTATTTAGTTATTTTTTGCGAAATCGTGATCGTTAAAGATAGATTGAAAATTTCAACGGATTTGAAATCTGCAGAAAATTTAACCTCATAGATACAGGACATTGGATTTTTTTTAATAAATAATTTTTCAATTAAATATTTATATTTTCGCAAGAGATTATGACGTTACGCCGAATTCCCATTTGGTTTGCGAAAGCAAATCTACACCACGGGCAACTCCGTAATGGCTGTTATCCAATAAGCTACAAATTCCCATGTGGTTTGCGAAGCAAACCAATAACTCAACAAAAGCAACTGACACGAGCAACGCCAGGCTAGCCACGAAGTGGCTAGTAACAAATTAAAAAAAAAACAGCCTTTAACATAGGTTGAATAGAAAAAGATGTGTGTACGTGTACAATGCATTAATCCTTAGAACATAAAGGTTGTTGATTGCTGGTCATGTTGATTGCTTACAATCATTGGTTTGAAAAAATAATTTATTTTCTGCTAGGTTGGTTTGCAGCTTATATCTACAGTTAATAATTGACTGAGGTTCCGTAAGGTGCTCATAATATGCAAACCCATTTTCATTTGCCGATTGTTCAACATATTGAATAACAAAATTTAAATGGTCTTCCACTTCGCTTACTGTCCGTTACAATAGAGTCCGTTATAATGAGGTTCTACTGTAGATATAACGTCAACAGATATACAGTAGATATAACGTTAAATTTTCCAGTCTGAAAGCAATATCTAATTCAAATTTCTCCAAGAAACATCGTGGTAAATCATTTCTTTTTGATATAGTCAAATTGAATCTTTGCATGTCAGATATTAATTTCTTAATACAGGTTTCTTTTCAGTTCAAAAGAAAAACCCAATAAAAACAATGACATTTAAAAAATCTTCAGCATTGACAAATCTTGAAAAAAAGTTTGACTTTGGCAGCTTGCCAATGAATAGTCGTTGATCATCAAACTGAACAACAATGAATCATACAAGGGAGCCAAGAAAAATGTTCTTAAATGGACACAGTGCTTGAAAAAGTCCCTTAAAATTTATTTTTCAAGCTCAGAATTGCGTCTTTTTTTTTTTTTTTTTTGGCATTCAAAGACTGCTTTTTTAAAAGGTTTTTAATATCCTCTTAAAATTAAATAAATACCTGTCTCAATCTTATAAAATATATTAGTATAGTATTAAATATATAGGCTAGGTGTTCCATATATCGCCTACCCTAACTGTTTCTCTGTATATCCTCTTGGGTTGGGAAATCAAGCTGGCAATTAAATGAATATCACTATGAACTATTATCCTTTGGTGTCCAGAGATCATATACCTTCTTTACTGATGTCAATTTAAGTTAACTAGTAAAACTTCAAAAAGTTTCCCAAGAAAATTTTTAAGAGTAGGTTCCGAATATCGCCTACCCCTGTTCCTATTACCACCCACCAGGCGAAATGAGGAGCTGCTTTTAAAAACGAGTTGCTAGTTAGAGCATACATACCTAACTTTAGTATTTAATGCACTTTTCAAGTCATATAAACGAAATTATAATTTGGAAACCCTTACCTGGATTCCCCGAATGGATTGGAGACAAAAATACGTTGATCACAGCCTCAAATACTTCAGATGCAATAGTGTTATTGATATAACTGATTGATAGGAAACTTGCCGGTGGTGCTACGTGTGGCAAAACCCTAGACCGTCGAGGTACCTATATAAACTCATAGATGTCGCGCATGTAAACACGAGTAGGCGATATTAAGCACAGGGGCGATATGTGGAACACCTACCCCATGATTTACTTTTATCAAAATTTTCACTGTACTGATTTAGACAAAAATTCATCTGTAAATAAGGACATTTTGATTTACAGGACAAACCATGTTGATTCTGATAACCTGGAACGTACCGATGCTTTGGCGATAAGTGAAAAACTTGAATATGTTAAAGGGCATCTAATTTTCCAAGATGAAAAAACAGCGGTGAGTGAATTAACTTTTCCACAACCCTAAAACTCACACAATGGCTTTCCTTTCTAAAAACTTTTTCTTTCTGAAATTTTCTAGATTCCAGCAATATCGTTCCCAGTGAAAGATTTGGAAACAATTGCCTCGTCACTTCTCGAAAAACACAAAAGTATATCTTCGTCAGAAAAATTACTTTTGCAGGTAAGTGGTTTCTGGAATGTAAATAAATTCAAAAATAAATTTGTTTGCCAATTTTTTTAATCGAAACACACAGATTAAAAAAAAAAATTGCATTAAAATAACGAAAAGTTTATGGAGGTTCAAGATTATCAATGCTTAGATTACTTTGTGTACGGAAGTTATGCAGAAGACATTAGACGACTGAATTTATAACACGATTCAAACAACAAATGTATAATCATGTTCAAATTATAAGCAAACGTGTTGCTATTGTTGACACTTGTTAATATTCAGACTAGACTAAGTGAAAAACTATTTTTGTATAGCAAATTGCGTCAACTAAATCTTTAAGAGCAATTAATGTAGAAAAAGCAAATCGTCTGCCATTATTTTTTGCCTGGCTACTGTTTGCAGTTAGCGCCACCAATTTGGCGATATCTCTATATTAAAAAAGTTACAACTATCGCGGCAGGATTGAAAACTCGCTTTTTTTGCTCAATTCTTAGACGGTTTCCCGGGAAAGTACGGATCAGAAAATTACAAAATTGACATGGTTTGTTCAAAATTGTACAGGGAACAAGACTAATGAGAATTTTTTTCCCGATACGGTTATTAGTTTAGGGTTTATTAAATGTCGAAGTCGAAAGAGCAAAATTTCTAACGCGAGTGAGCGAGAGACGTACAAATTTTCAATCTTCAGCCGTGATTTTTTTTTTAGAATACCTCTAAATGTAAATTTTTACACGAAGCCACATTTTTTTAGAAATTTCAATTGTTCCTGAAAATACTTTTTTTTAATTCGGGAAAAATCGGGACATTTTCATTATTTTTTGTTAAAACAGTCTATATCTTATTACTATTAGTTTTTAAATTTGTAAACATTGCAGGAAACCTTAGAATATACTCTTTCTTATTGTACAATTATTTTTAAAATTGGTTAATAAATAAATGCGATGCAATTAAATGTTGGTCATACAAATTTCGGAATATTGGGATATTTTCGTTACTTTTTGTTAAAACTGTCATATCTATAGCTTAATACTAGTTTTAAAATTTCAAAACATCAATGAATACCTTAGATTGTACTCTTTTTTATGGAGCAATTATTTTTTTAATTGGTTAATAAATAAAGACGATGCAATTAAAAGTTGGTCATACAATTTGCGGTACTTTAAGATCGTAATTTCCGATACAAAACTAAAACTGTCATATCTATAGCTTAATACTACTAGTAAACAGTCAAAACAATTAATACGTTATCAAATTACAGATAATTTGAATCAGAACACCGTAGAAACCAAACAAAATACGGATTTATGTAGAAATGGCACCGTAAGTACTGATGCAATATATTCTCAAATTTAAAAATAGTAGGATAAATTGTTTTTTAAAACAAAGAATTTTGTGCAAATACAAATTTCACCTGGAATATGATATCGAAAACCAAAATTTAGGTTTAAATTAGAAATCATGTTCAATCCATAGTTTTATGTTCACATACCTCAGAAGTAATAGCCAAACATTTTTCAAAAAAATAATAATAATAATGATTTAAAGCAAAATGTTGCTATAGTTTGAAACTGACAACCATAAAATTTATTTTCATTTCAGAGACATGCAGTGTGGGCGATTCCAGTAAACTATGTAACATACGAATGGAAACAGAAGCAGAAAGTATTCTTCATTTACGGAAGCAAAAATGAAGTTTACGCTCCTGATTTTCCAGAGAGTTTGTGTTGCTGCTGTGTGCTTTCGTGATTTTAAATGCAATCACTGATATCACATTAAATGCTTTTTGTACAACTAGCTAAATACCTGTGCTTCGCTACGGGGCAATCTTGGAAATCATTATAGAAAATTGCTTTTAAGTACTAAGAAATAGTAATGAACTTGTTTAATATTTATAATGGAAGGGGAAATAAGTATGAACATATATATATATATATATATATATATATATATATATATATATATATATATATATATATATATATATATATATATATATATATATATATATATATATATATATATATATATATATATAATATATATATATATATATATAATATATATATATATATATATATATATATATATATATATATATATATATATATATATATATAATAACAACATACAATATACAAAATAATATAACACACACAAAATAACAAAAAATAACCAAACAGCCGGGGTGCATTAACCAGAAAGCGAAACTCGAAACTACCCATGCAAGCGCGCTGAAGCTGCAGACATAGCATGGTAAGCAATATAATTTCAAGAACACAAGAATTTCTAAAAAAATGTAACAAAAGTCTTAAAAAATAATAAAAAATGAAGAAATGTTGGTGGATCAGGGCGTCATCAGGGAGGAGCCTGACCCAAACAACATAAAAACATTTTAAAATTTAAAACACTTGCTCCTTATGGTTTGAATGATCTATTTCAAAATACACAGGTTAATGTTGATAACTGCAATACTTTTGCTTTATTCCATACGTCAAAAGAGAAAACAAAGAGAGGATGTAGAGGAAGCGGTGAAAATAAAAAACTTAACACTTCTGATAATATTCACCAGTTTAATAATTTTATAAAAAACCTGAAACTTATTGAAAAACACTTTATAGAAACTTTTAATTTTAAACCCTTAAAAAAATTCATATTTTCTTTGAATGACGGTACGTGTCTTAAGTTTAAGAATTTACTTACAAACATTGACTCTCTCAATCCTCATTTTTTACTTTTACTCCATGATCTTTATAAAGCTAGACTTTCTAAAATTAATAAGAAAAAAACTAGTAGTAAAGATAATCCAATTTATATGAAGATAAGTTTTAAACATATTATTTTCGATAAATTCAACTTTAACAGAATTGTGAATAACCTACAGAATATTTTTCCTTTAAAATTTCTTGACATAAAAAAATGCTTTAAATATGATTTACCATTGGGGAGAAAAATTTTTAATTACAATCAATTTTGCAGTAAGATTGATTTATATAGAGATACAGTTGTATGCTTGTGCGACAACATAAATTTCAGACCCTATTTAAATGAAGACTTAGGACACATAGTGACTGGTGATCTTGGTATTGTTGAAAATGACCAATTAAGAGATGTTATGTATAAAGGTACTAAATTTAGGCCCATTTATAATTTTAATAGAAATAGTATACTTAAAAGCTTTCTGGAAGACATTGATAATTTCTGTTTTATGACCTCTTCTAAA
Organism: Metellina segmentata; assembly: GCA_947359465.1. Classification (NCBI taxonomy): domain Eukaryota; kingdom Metazoa; phylum Arthropoda; class Arachnida; order Araneae; family Tetragnathidae; genus Metellina; species Metellina segmentata. The sequence goes on from OX375874.1 coordinate 124,782,910, forward strand.
TTTAAAGTCCCTTTATGTTTGTTTACAGAATGGAAATGGAAATTATATGATCATTTTAAAGATTTTATTAATAATAATATTCAATCTATTTTTGACAATACCGGTAATTACAAGACAATAAACACAGCCATTAAGGATATTCAAAATAAATTTATCATTACTACAGTTGATAAAGCCTCAGGTAACTATGCTTTCATATGTAAAAAACTTTATTTAAATTTACTTGATGCTGAACTTAAGAATTCAGATACATATAAATTCTGTAAATCTACTTATAATACCATTATTAAAAAAATCCTTTCTTCAAATAAGAGTTAAAATTTACAATCAACACATAATTTTACCTTATATTACCGTTATTCCTAAATTTCACAAAAATCCTATTAAATTCCGTTACATCACCTGTGGTAATAACTCTTATATGATTAAACCTGGCTTGCTACTATTTAAATATTTAAAAATTATTCTTGCTGCCATTTTTGATGAAGGCTTTACATGGATTATATGTGATAATAACAAGGTTTTGAATTTTTTGGATAAAAATATTATTAATGATATTCAGACCTATGATTTTAAAGACCTTTTTACCAGCATACCCCTGGACAAATTGAGAGATGTTTTGAACTATTACTATCATGATTTTAATAACTTAATTGATCTGGATTTTGAGGAATGGGAATTTTTGGTTAATTATTGTATTTTCAATAATTTTATATTTAATGGTGAGCATATTTACATTCAAGTTAAGGGTATTCCCCAAGGTTCCAATTTTTCTTCCATTCTTGCTAATTTATTTCTTCATTATTTTGAAAAAAACTTTTGCCTTCAGATAAATACTGCTTTTAGATTTATTGATGATTTAATTGTTTTTAATAATAGCAACTTTGCTAATATTTGGAAATCCATCTATCCAGACGAACTTTCTTTAATTAAAACCAATCTGGATAACAATAATACTGATTTTCTAGACATAAAAATTTCTGTTTCATCCGGCAAAGTTGACATTAATGTATATGATAAACGAAGCGATTTTAAATTTGTCAATAAATTAATATTTTGGGACTCCAATATCTCTAAAAGAATATACTACAACACGATAGCTGGTCAATTGGTACGTTTCAAAAAAATTTGTAATTCTGATGCTAACTTTTTATTACAATGTAAATATCTAAAAAACACACTTCTCAATAACAAATACCCGTTTTCATTCTTTAAAAATATTTTTGAAAGATTTATTAATATCAACACCTACACAACACATGAATAATTATTTTTCGTAATTTACCCAGAGCCATGGGAATTACTTTTCAATTTTATTTTTATTTTTTTACTTTTTATGAATATATTTTTGATAAGGGGCTGGGGATTTTCATATTATTATTATTATTTTTGGACTTGTTGCATCGGAGGTATGATGTTAGCATATAAGTTAGACTGTGTAATTGATGGCATTTGGTGGCAATTTTTAGGCTTGTTGTTGATGATATCCCAGCTGCGGCTTCGGGTTTCATTTCGTTCTATTCCTGCTATGTTTTGGTATTTTGTTCTGTTTTTGTTTTACTTGATTTTTGGTGGTGTTTGGGGGAGTGTATGAGCAATTTTTTCAGCCTAATGCTGCTCATATGTAGAAAACACCATTTTATGTTGTTTGGGTCAGGCTCCTCCCTGATGACGCCCTGATCCACCAACATTTCTTCATTTTTTATTATTTTTTAAGACTTTTGTTACATTTTTTTAGAAATTCTTGTGTTCTTGAAATTATATATATATATATATATATATATATATATATATATATATAAGGATGTTGGTGCATGTATGTATATTCTCTATACAAATCTACACCGTTTGACCAATCCACACAAAATTTGGTACACTTATACTTTATAACAATGCGGAAAACATAGACTACTTCTTTCCTGTCTTCAGACCAATCTGAAGCCATGAAAATTGGCACACAGGTAGTCCTAAAAGTGGCCCTTAAAGCCCAAATTTTAAAATCTATAGTTTGTTTTTACTGCAATAAATGGACAAGGAAACACATTCAACAGGGTTTGTGTATGAGTTAACGCAGGAAAATGTCGTGGTCATATTTGAAACCCGAGAAACGCTGGGTTATTCAGCTAATTTTAAATAAACAACATTGTAAATTTGGCTGAAGACACTTTTTTATATAAAACTTCCTTGTAAACTACATTTTTCGTTCGCCCCTTTGACTGCAGGATCACTGTCAGGAGAGCTTACACATGAACAGGCTACATACAACTGGCCATGGAAGAAGGTAATTTCTTAAATCCACACCAGCAACTTTCAAAAACTGCCCCCGAGCTTTGTTTATTGTCATGGCAACACATACTTTGATGGAAAATTGCAGTAATTTGAATTAAAAGTGGTAGCTAGAAAATCAAAGGAATGTGGGGTATGAAAACTGTTTCTCCAACCACCCCCCACATATCCTGTACAGATGGTAGCTTCAATCGCATTACTATGTAAAGACAACCTGCAGCCTCATGGCATTATGAAGCTTAGGAGGTATTAGATTCCGTAGGTAGGAAGAATAAGGTAAGGAACATAAGTAACATGAAATTTGTTAGTGGTTTTGTCATTGGCAGAACGTTGGACAATACTTGCAGGGCTGGTTACATCTAGTTATGTACGGATAAGGCGAGCAACAATGAGTGGTTGTTGAGGAGGAAGAACATATTGAGGTATGAGTGGTTTAAAATGCTTTTTATATAACTATTTGACAGTGTTAAATATAGTTTGTACGTATTTCTTCATCTGCCTCCAGTTCTCAGTTTGTGAGATATAGATCCAGTTGAAAAGTAATCAAACACGTTAACAGCCAACAGTAAATCAGCACAGAAATTGTTGGAGGCAATAAACATTAGTGTTCATCTATGTAGCCTGCTTTGCCTTGAATTTCACAAATGAATTTAAATGCTTGCTCCAAACCTCTGTTGACTTTTCTACAATTTGCATACTTTAACATCTTCATGAAATTTCAATAATGGTCTTCAGAAATCATTTAATTTGAAACGCTGCGTGTAGAAACAGCCTACCAATTATAAAACGTATATGTGAAAAATATTATAATTAATAATCAAAGTAGTACACTCATAGTCGAAAATGCTAAAATTGGAAATTCTGTGCATTATAAATTGAATCTCTAATAGGTATTTGTCTAAATACTAGATACATCTAAAAACTAGTGGGAGAAATCTTCTCTTGAAGATTATTTGTAACTTCTTATCTGTCTTCCTTTATCCACTTTTAAAACGTCTCGTAAAAACATACGAGACATATTCTTTTGTGTTGTTGCTTACATGTATTGAAAAACAATATATTAACATTAATATGCATGAAAATGCTGATATTTTATTTTAATCACTTTACTTATCTTCCACCTAATAATTGTATGTTACGAATATACATGCTGTCTTAAGGAATTTTTGTGTCACAGACAAAATTTTCTTATTTACTTTTTTTAATTTGAACCAATACGAAGAAATTTATCAATATTTTTACTAGACAAGTCGAGTGTATGTGTACCATGAATACTAACATACATTAAGGCAAACAAAATGTGTAATTTTGTAATATTTCGATTATATTTAAGAGAAGTTTATCAGTTGTAAATGATTTAGAAGCTTGTATTATAGTTGGTATTAAAAATCTTTGGTTTTTGTTCTGTTACAAATTACTGTAACAAGTGTTATTTTGTATGTTCCCAACTGTGTAGAACAATTTCTTTTCAGCACTTATCAGAGTTGCTACAATTTGAATTAAAATAAAATTTTAAATTGAACTAGTTTTCTTGTTCCAAATGTTCACGGCAAAAGGGAAATTGGAGTTTCACACCAATATTGTATATACACAAGGTAATTCAAAATGGGCATTTAAGATATTTAACATTGTCATACAAATATAATTTCAATAAGTGTCCAAATCATGGATAATGTTGTTATTTAATAAGAAATTGTACAGCACAAAAATACGAAAAAATTTCACACAGGTAATCTAAAAAAAACTTTCAACAAGAAAATGTTTTCCCACATGTGTTTCCCACAAGTATTCAGTCAAGTATTTAAATACCTTTAGATTATTGCTTGATTAGTATAGCAATGACCAGAGTCGAAGAATCCAAAACAAATTTTCGAAGAAAATCAAAAAGTAATGGTTTTATAGCATTGATAACATTTTTCATTTCATGAAATCCAGTTTATTCTCATTTAAAAGTTGTCTAAGTCACTTACTCATAAATTTGTGATTAGTGAAAAATAATAATTTAGTTATAGTACATCATCACCGATGAGTTATTAAACATCTAACACATTTAAGTACAACTGTAAGCTTCATACTCTGCTAACAAAACTAATTTGGTGAATTTATTCAACACAATGATATTCTGTGAAACATAAATATATGTCAACTGATAACATCAAAGCAATGCAATTACAAAAACTATCTGCTTTTAGCTTGGAATTTATGGTGTATCAAACAATAATACTTTCAAAACATAAAATTGTAAAACAAGGAATATATATCAACACTTCAATGTTTTTATTTTAAGGTTTCTGATCATGAAAAGCCAAATGGATTTTAGGTCTGAATTTTCAAATTTAGTTGAATTAAATAATATAATTTATGTTTAAATGATAATGCAAACATTATGACAACAAATTCAACTTCTTTTATGAAATAAGATATTTAAGTTGTGTAAATAGCATTATAAAACCATAGAAACATTTTCGTTCGGGTGATTTTTTCTAAAAATTAAAAGTGGTACTAGATACCTAAAAGTAAGTTAACAGGTTGACTGCCAGTAACTTCGTCCTTGAAAATACCAGAACAGATTGGCAAAACATCTGTTAGGATTTTTAGATTGTAGCATTTTTCTTTTTGGGGGCATGAAGGCCATGCAGAACGATCATCTCTACAACTTGTATTGGAAGATTTTTTTGATAGCTAATAAAGGTATAGATTTGAAACTACATACCTTTACAACTAGCTTCTAACCCTTGCTCCATGTCAATACCAGCAGGCACCTAACATATGCTGATTGAGGTAGAGAATAAATGTCAAGGTGCAACTTTTCCTGCACCAACGCATGATTGGCTACTAAAACATCGCTCAACACCATGCGCTGGCGCTAGATCGGCAGCAAAAGTGTTAAAATATAATACCACATCTTTCCATCTCGACACAGAAGTCAATAAAAAAACTCACTATAATAAACATCAATACTTTAATTTAATCTTTGCTAGTTTTACATTCACAATCTTTACAACTCCCACACGATATGGATTCTTTCGTATCAATTGCTGGAGGCACATGGTTGGGTGTCCAAGAGCCCAAACTCTGTGATGCATAAAAATCCATGGGATACTTCTCTTGCCACTGAACCTCTTTCATCACGACAGCAAGCTCATATGGGGATAGCAAAGGTTTCCCGAATGCATAACCCCAATCGATGGACAACCTGGGGCATGCAACTTGAACCCATGCCTCGATGTCAGAAAACAGTTTCAGTTTTTCGGGAAATATTTCAGAAAGTAAAATAGTAACATGGCATTTGTTACTCTTCTTGAGGACATCCCTCAGGTGGTCCATAACTTTCGGACTTCCTTGCCTTCCTAAGGTGCCAAGAATGAGTCCAAAATTTTGGCAACCGGCGGCAATCTCGACTTCTTTTCTTCGAATGGATGTCATTTTGTCGTAGTCATAGAACTCGCTTGTCATTTTTTTGTCATAGGGGTTATATCTGAAGAGAAATATGAGGTTAATTGCAGTGATATTTAGAAGAAAACTAGTTTTTATATCAAAATTTAATTTTATAGCAGTGACATAATAGAGGCTAATCCTTCCACATTTTATTACTTATTGAATTGTTACTTAATTACGACAAGTTATATTATTTTAACAAATCAGAAAATGGATTAACATTTTGGAGCATTGATGATGGATACATGTTTCTAGAAAGAAAAAATAATAATAGAATCTTTTTAAACTTGTAATCTGTATACAGTAACCAGATTGCCATGAAAAATCATCCTTGCTAACTGCTGAGTGGTGTAGGTGCCAGAATGGCGCACTATTACATATTTGCCTTTTCCTATTCCATACTTGCAGTATGGAATAGGAAAAAACACTGTAAGGGACATTTTTAAACAAAAGGATAAATCAATGCAATTTGCATGCACATCTGATAACTCCTTCCGTCAATAAAAAAAAGAAAACCGTGAAGTGACCATAGCTAGCACTAATAAAGAACTATATGCAGCACTTTTACAGTGGGCGAGTCAGGTGAGAAGTATGGGAATTCCTATTTCAGGGCCTATTGTTGCTGCAAAAGCTAACACATTTTTTTTAAATGCTAAGTTTAGAGGGAACATTTCCCGCATCATAAGGGTGGTTGACAAGGTTTAAACAACGCCACTTGATAAGGGAAATTTGGCTTCATGACGAGAAATTAAGTTGCGGCAAACAGGCAGCGGAAGATTTCAAAACTGATTTTGAATAGTTTCTTCAGTCAGAGGGAGTTTCTTATGGACAAGTGTACAATGCTGATGAGTCAGGGCTGTACTGGAAATGTTTGTCAACATGAACACTGGCATTTGAAAGCGAGTGGTAAGCTCCAGAACACAAGTCCAGTAAAGAACGCATAACAGTAATGATGTGCAGCAATGCAACAGAATCTCAAAACCTGAAGCTGGTAGTGATTTGAAAACAAAATTTAAAAAAAAAGATTTTTAAAGCAATGAGGGCTGCCAATCTCCCAGTACAGTATTTCAAACAAATAAATGGCTAGATGGACCAAGAAATATTTAAAGAGTGGTTTGAAAAATAAAAAGTTCATTCCTCAAGTTAGAGAGCATTTCAAATCTCAAAACATACTCCAGAAAGCTGTATTGCTTTGACAACACCTGGGAAAAATGTCTTGAAATCGGAAGATGGAAGATTTTTCCTCCCAACCTCACAGCTTTTATACACCCCATGGACCAGGGAATGATTGCTTTAATGAAGAAATATACAGAACAAACTAACTTCAAAAAAGGATTGAAGAGGGGAATAATCTTTAGGGCTTCTGGAAAGATTACACGATTCTTGACAGCATTTATGACATAAACACTGCTTGGAAGTCAATTAAGCAATCGACATTGGTAAAGTCCTGGCGGAAGATTTTATAAGATACAATATTTAAAAGTCACAAGGGAATACAAAAGAACTATCTTGTTACCTGAAAAATTCTAGAGTTGGGTTGGCAATCATAGCAGACTCTAAATGAAATCGTCCATCACTAATAAAGATAACTTTTTGTGCACTTTTTATCTTTGGAGACGTACAACCAAGTGTTTCTCCTGGAGACAGGGGTTTTGTCTGAGGGATTTCGACATCATAACCAAGGCTTTGAAGATCGGACGAAATTTGCTGTATCGTAGACACAAATTGAATGGTGCTCAGAAGAGCAATAGGCGACTTGTCGAAATTTTTCTCAATAGTGTTGACTAAATGTAAAGAATCGATTTTAATATCAACAAATATATACAGCATATTTATATTCTCAGTTCTATTGACTGGGATTAAGCAGCTATGTCCGTAGTGAACCATTAAATCGGCGCCCAAAGCTCTGGCGGTGTAATCGTCAATACAACAAGCGCCGTATGTGACATCAGAAAGAATGATCGTTTCTACGTTCGTGAAGGTTTCAAGAATGTCCGCTATCGTTAAGGAAAACAATAAGAGACCTTCAGGAAATTGAAGTGCAACGCATTTGGATTCAGATTTTTTAATTCGCCATATCGTTTTGGGAATTTCAAAATTATAATTGGAAGGTAAAATACTGATGGCTTTCTTGATTTCGGGATCTTCGGATATTTCAGTCGGTACACCGGATACAGCTTTTCGCTTCGGTCGAAAAACCTTTCGGTCTGGTTTTGCGGCAATTACCACAGCTTTGGAGTCTTCGTTTCCAGCAGACATTTTTCAAATATTTAATATACTATTAAGATTAATGAGAATGCTATTACAATCAAAATTTTAAAGCGACCTATAGTGGAAGAATCTCTTTGTGATGTCCTGTTTGAACGTTTGGTTAAGCTTGTATAAAAAATTTTTACATCCTCATTTGTTTTAAAATTGTGTTTTACAACTAAAATCCAAATGCACCCACATAAACAATACTCAGTATTTTATTTTGTAAACACATGGTATGACGTAAAATGTTCAGCAGTTAAAGTTATAACCTTCATATAGAGTGAATTCTATTATTGCTTGAATTGAGGCTTATGCTTTAGTTTATTTCTGATATATTTCCTTATAAATTAATATATGAAACTTAGTAAGGAAAATTTCTGTTTACCTTAATTAATCATCAATATTTTGCATATAAATGTCGAAAAGTCGATTGTAGAAAGTATGTGATATTTTTAAGTGTGCCATTTTTTTCCAACTTGGCAATGGCAATACCGAAACCCCGTGCACGTTTAATTTCAATGGCGGCAAACAACACACAAAATCCTGAGATTTCAACCTTGGTAAATTACAGATATTTTACTGTTCAATTTTGCATTATTTTCGATAAATGTTTGATTTGAGAGTGTTCCTTATCATTATGTTTACTTCTTTTTCTTTTTTAACTTTCGAAAAACCTGTTTGATTGTCTTCAATATTTTGGCTCATTCCCACAGTAATATTGTCTTTTTGCATAGGAAATCAAGGATGAGGCACTTACACGAGGTGTGCAGGCAACAGTTTCTTCCAGAAATAGCTTCACTGCATACGGAGTACAAAGGGGGAATAAGTTGAAAAGTATTCAACATTTTTTTTTTGTTATAAATCGTGTTAGTCCACTTAATGGGGAAAATTCCATACTTAATTCTTTGTGTTTATTTTAGATCTCGATCTACCACTATACCTGCATGAAGTGTCTCCGAAATCAGCCCTTTATAACGATTATGTGCGAAAACTAGTCAACGAAACTCACAGTAAGTGCTTTGCATTAGAGTATTAGTAATTTTGATTGTTGTATACTGGTTTATTTGCAAAACATAGTATTAGTTTCGATGTTTTGAAGAGTTGTGTTCTTCGCAGACGATCAAATGTATACAAATTTATGCTTTCTATGTTGTGTATTTTCAATCAACCAACTTGGACAATTAGCTGGATGTGTTTCTTTTGGGGTTAAATCCTTGCATGGTCATGACTGTGATATCATTGCCAACTTGATATAGTGGCCATTTCAATCAGTATTTTATCATTTGCTTGCTTTCCTGAGTAAATATTTTCTCAGTGGGAGGATTTAAATTCTGCAGAGGAGAGCAGAAATCATCCACCTCCTAGAAATCCTCGAATATTTCTGGAATTTAATTAATTTTTTTCAAGGGCCCTGTTAAGCCTCTTGACTTATGACTTCTAAAGAATTGAATTCAGGAAATTTTCTAACTTTTTCCATTTGAATTAAGATTATTCTCAGTGCAAAAAAAAATTTAAATTTTCATTTTCCTTTTTTTTTATTTTTGAAAAAAAAACTATTTAATATGCGCGCTAGATGGGGCCATAAAGGCCTTTCATAACAGCTTTGGTAGACTTTTGGGTTGTGTGGTTTGTAGTATTCGATACGCTAACACTTATGGCGTTTTATAACCAAATGTGGTAATTTTCCAGTTTTCACGAGTTTGTGTGCTTTCATCCCATTTCAAGGCAACCCTTCATATTTCTGCCAGTTTTCTTTGTTATTTTTTTACATTAATTGTGTCTGTGGTTGCTTCGTCCATTGCTATCGTATTTCGTCGTTGATTCTTTCAAGCAAGTTGCACTTTTATTTTGCTGAAATAGGATTTACCTCTCGTGAATTTTGCATTTGCAAAGGTAAAATATAAAATACCTAAATAGGATTAATTTTTATAAAATGAAAAAAAATGTATTAACACAATGGAACAAATTTTAATTGCACATCCTTTTTTTCTGTGGTATTTACTCCAAAAACGTACGTTTTTTTTTTTTTTTTTTTGCGTTGTTTAATCAATTGGGTCCTGGTTCAGCTCCTTGATTTTAAAAAATTGAGGGAAAAAACGCCGGTTAGCAAAACGTCCTGATTTTTTACTGTATAACTAATCATACTAATTCTTATTTTTTTGCAAAAATGTTTGATGATAGTATACATTTGGAACCTGTAAAGATGTATTTCAGTAATTTATATTAAAAACACTGGATGGTCTTTGTGTAGGAAATTCTCAAAATGTACAGCACCAAGGAACCAAAAAGTGCATTATTTACAAGTAAGTGTTATATGCATGGAAACCAATGGTGATACTATCTTGCAGGCAGGTGGGGATTGTGTGTTATACGCTGTGACTTATCTATAAAAAAATTCCTCACAGTACAGTGGTTTATACGCATCAAAGCCAACAGTGAAAGGTTCTCGCTGGCAGGTGGGGGTCGCACGTTATACACTGTGACTTAGCTACAAAATATTCCTCAGTGTATAATGGTTTGTACATATTGAAACCTTGTGCGTTATATGCTTTGACTTATATACAAAAATATTCCTCCTGGTCCCGTGGTTACAAAAAAAATCCTAATTTTCAATTCCATATCTCCATTTCTGACCAAAAATTTCCCTATTGAGTTGCCCACATAATAATTGGTAGAAGAGTTCTAATTATCTACACTAAGTAATTGGTAGAAGAATTCTAAAATGAAATTCCATCTCAATTATATATAGAACAAACCTCCATTGATTTTTCTCACATTGAAAAATATTTGGTGTATTATCAGGATCCCAGAAAAGAACTGACAAAAAGAAATTCCTCAGTTTTAATTCCATATAGAGTATAAAATCCCAAATCCAGACGTTTCGCAAACTGACGTTTTTACCCTCCATTGATTTTTCTCACATTGAAAAATATTTGGTGTATTATCAGGATCCCAGAAAAGAACTGACAAAAAGAAATTCCTCAGTTTTAATTCCATATAGAGTACAAAATCCCAAATCCAGACGTTTCGCAAACTGACGTTTTTTTGTTGTTTGTTCCGCCCCTCCCCCCATTTTTTTTTACATCTTTCTGGTTTTATTATTATTTTTTTAATGAATTTAACCTTGACTTTTTTGAGGATACAACGCAAAATAAAATGGACATGTTCAGAGTAAATCCTACACAGAAAGCATTGGGAAATTTGCAAGTAAAATATTGTTGCATTGCATTAAAAAGGTTTTTCCTTTTTTTGAAAATTATTCCTATTTACGTAATGTGTGCAAAGGTTCAGAGTGTGTATTTTGCTATATGTTGGCCATCTCGTTTGGCGATAAATACGCTTTGGCGACTAACATATCAGATGCTACCGCTCCACCATTTTTCATTAAGTTTGTAAATAATTTTTTATTTTACCATGCTTAAATTCTCTTTACGTTAATTTTTTAATTATTTTCCTCAAGCCCAATACAGTTTGATTTTTAAAGAAATTTTGCTTGGTGATATAAAAAGTATGTTAAAAAGTTGCCATGTAATTATATCAAAGCTGCACAGAATCTTCATAAATGTTAGTATGGGATTACCCACTAAGTAGCAACCTGCAAGTTATAGGGGACAGGTTTGATTCCTTCTTGCTTGGATCTATTTCTTTCTCTTTGTCTGTAAAACTTTCCTTGTATGTGAATGTCAATTCACTTGACTTTGGCACAGCCTAGTCAAATATGGCTATTGCATCATAAGAAACCTCTCAACTGACCATAAATATTGGTGAGGCTGATTCTTGAAATATATTATACAATTGTGAGTAAATTCTGTGAAGAAAATTGAACATGATATAGTCTGTCTCTGAACATGTGGCATTTGTGTCACAATGTTTTGAACTAGTTTACTCATAAATTAGAAAACAGGTTAAACGTAAAAAATAACTTCCCACAGTTGTCTTCATCATGGTTTACCTCAAGTTTATTGTTTAGTGTCGAAAGAGATAATTGTTATTACGTGTGTTGGTAACACAAGCAATCACCCATGACAGTCATCATACATAATTTTACAGATGCCAGCCTTTCCATGACACATTTAATACATTTCTACATAGACTTCCTCTGGGTCAATACCTGCCTCACTACGAAAAGACATGTTTTTGCATTTCAAGTAATACTAATACCAGATTTGTGGTGCTATAGCTAATCCGAGTTTGGGAAAAAATAGTTCAGGTAACCTACTACTTTTCCTTGTGTGTTCTTTATAATTTGAATGCATAGTTATTGCAATGGATGCACATTTTTTTACTGCAGTTTCAATTTAATTGTTGTACCTCTTGGAAAACTTAAGAATACTGGAAAACTCCTTAAATTTGCCTTTCCAAAAAGTGTTTATCCATGGGACAATGTGGTTCATTGAATATGCACATTGTCCTAAAATCCCATGTGCTTGTAAGTGGCACAGGCTCAATTCCCATAACTCTATAGGTGTATTATCTTCAAAGTCAGTAAGACTTTCTTTGTGTGTATGTCCATTTATTTGTTGAAAAAGAACATTTGTTTAATTGGATCTGGCCTTTTTACCATAAAAAAGTGAGCCAACCTTGTAGATAAAGATACCTATTGGATCTGCATAATTAAGTACATTTTCTTCTTTTTTTAAATGCCAAGAGCATTTTTGTTTTAAGCAAAAAGATCTTTGCTGTCTTAAATTCTAGCTGATTTGAATTTAAAAAATTTATTTTTGCGAAAATGATTGAAGTCTAGTTGTTGATTCAATGTTCAACGATGTCAGTCATAAGAAACACTAAATACCAATACAGCTATCCCTAAAATTTCAATCATTAATTTATCTTACAAATTGTGAATTGTTTATTCTTTTCTGTTATTGATTTGATCTTTCAATTGAAGAATCAACATACATACTGTGTTGATCAAAACTTTTAAATTTCAGGTATATTTCTGTCTTTGAACACACGAATTGATAGTATTCAAGAAGAAAAAAAGAGAATAGAGTATGTAATAATATATATATTGATAGAAGTTGAAACCTTTTAGTAGTTGCATTCGCTAAACTTTTTCTGAAATGTTTACAGAATTCCAAGGACAAGTCAACGGTATCGATCAGTTCTCATAGCATGTATTGAGGAATTACATTTAGCTCCTGGTAAGTGTCCTTCAACTGTCTTTTCAACTTAAATTTTCTTCGTTCAATTACTTTCAATTTAATTTACTTTTTTTTTTTTTCAATAATAAACAAGTATGTAAACCTAAGCACATTTTTAATGGTGCCCAATGTTTTTTTCTTCTCAGATTCCAATGACAATGAAGAGCTACTTTCTCTTGTAAGTAATTTCCATTACTTTTTTAAGGCGAGTTAGTAAATTTATGCATTTTTACATTCAATGTTATATTTGATTTTCTGGGTGTGTAAAATGTAGTAATAGTTTATTTTTTCCATCAATCTTTTACATGAAACCTTTGTCAATGTTCATAAATGCAGTTATTTTTACATGTTCCCGTGTAATTCATCAAATTATCAATCATGAATTTTTATAACTGTAATTTGACCGTTGTTGTCACGCCTTGTCATAAAACAAATCGAATTGCATAACTAAATCAATGAAAATATTAATTAGATCAAAACAGTTATAAAATTAGTCCTAAAAGTGCTGGTTTTTTTTTAAAGATTTATAAGATATTTAGTAATTTTAGCATAACTATTTGCATATAAATATATAATAATAAATATATAATAAAATATAGACAGACTTCCCTCGCTTATAATGCCATTTCTTATATCATGTAGAGAAATAAACGAGAAAAGTGCTTTGTATGTATTTAAAAAATATTATGGAAATTTTGTTTTACACATATATAATATTTGCATATTGCCCTTGCAGTATTCAATTTTTGTTACTTTACAGTCATTTTCTGGTGCAGCTTGACCAAATGTGGCCCTTGCACTATAAAACCCCAAACCAACCAACAACTACAATGATTTTCACACATTTTGTTTGCAATACTCAAGCAGGCAGCATCAACCTTTTGTTTGATAATGTTATTGCATTCGTCGCAAATATCTTAACATAGTCAGTTAATGCATCCATACCATTGAGATTTACTAAAAATTTCCTTAAGTGCACTTTAGTCTCTACTATTATAAAAGGAAGTGTTTGTCTGTGTTTTTCACAGTCCTCGTGATTCTATGGCACTTACAATAATGGGATTTGGCACACAGGTAGTCCAAATTTTTGGCTTGCTGTGAATTTTTAAAATTCAATCTAGAACATTTTTAACTGAATTTAATGGAAAGTTAATTATTATTGTTTTCTTTGGAATGGCAACAGCATAAAAGGTTGTAGATTCTAAATTTTTTTTTTTTATGTTTTCATTTTACGCTGAGGAATGATTTTGCAGCAGACGATAAAAAACAAATAAACTTTTAACTGGAATTATGTAGTTATTTTTTCTATCTCCTATAACGTTAAAGATAGAATAAAAATTTCAACAGATTTGAAATCTGCGGAAAATTTTACATTAAATCTATACCTAAAAATATGATTTTCTTTAAATAAAATTTTTTAATTAAATATCTTATATTTTTGCAAGAGAATGTGACGTCACGCCAACATTCACATTCCAAAAATAAACAAATTACATTTCCTGCTCTCTTAAAATTTCAGAGAAGTAAAGCAAAAAATAAATAAATTTTAGCTGGTATTTACAGTTTTTTTTTGTAAAATTTGGATTGTTAAACAAAAGATTGAAAATTTCGACAGATTTGAAATTTGCAGAAAGTTTTACTCCCGATGGATACTTTATACATGTCCTATACTCGACTCCCCATCCACCGAGTTACCTGTACAGTGGCGATGCCAGCGCCACTGAGTACATGAGGCGCAACAGAAAAAGAGAAATCACCAGCTGCTAAGCGCTCATCGATGCATTCAGCTTGCTGCCTCCTTTAGTTAGGCTTAACAGTCTAGGGCTGTAAAATCAAATGTGTAATATATTGTCATTGCCTTGAAATGGTGTTTTCTTGAATCTTCATCCCACACCCCTAGACTTTCCCACCAGAACATACATTTGATTTTCTTTTAATGAATAATTTTTCAATTAAATATTTATATTTTCGCAAGAGATTGTCACGCCGAATTTCCATTTGGTTTGCGAAGCAACTGGCATGAGTAACGCCAGGCTAGCCACGAAGTGACTAGTCTTCAATATTTCTGTCAGTTCATAACGGTGTGTTCATGAAGGGCCAAACGAAAGAATATGTCCAAAGCCTCAGTGCACGGATAAACTGTTTGTATTGTGGCGTTTTGGGACATCACACTATTACAAATGGAGTGTGACTCGGTTGTTTTCGTTTCGAGCAGTTTTATTATGTCTTTAAAAGAATTTCCATAAAACAGGACCACTATTTACACTGATTTTTACAACCTGTAACTACAAGATTGTTGTTGAAACAGTAAATTTCATCTCTCACAGTTTGTCTTTGGTTTTCAACGGGGTTTGACTTCCCCGTGTAATTTGTCCAGAGAGCTACCTCATTCACCACCTTCCACTGTGGCTTCCCTAGCTCGAGTCCCCTTTCTTCCTTCTCGGGGCATCAACCTTTTCGTCCTCCGCGTCGCTTCTGTTTCCAATTCACCTCCCACTCAAAGGGTCTCAGATCCCCCACATGTGCGGAAAAAAACGACAACAGGCGGTTCTTCACAAACACCCGCTGTCCGGTGGAAATCGGGGTGCACAAGAAACAGATACCGACCCTGAGTTATTTCCACACATGTGACTGTCGGCTCCCTTGTGGAAACATTCCTTCTTCCTGACGCTACGATCTCACAGTATTAGAATATTGAATATAGAAATATAATAGAATTAGGCAACTGGCTCATGAAACAAACAAAATTTACTTTATAAAAAGTTACATTTGACGAAAATATAATAACAAATACTTAACTTTATGGAATTATAAACACTTTATGGAATATTATTAGCAGAACATTCGCATCTTGTGAGATAGAATGGTGGAATGAAAGTTTCATTTCTCTCATGCAGCTGCTGTTAAGTTTCTGCAGAGCAGCTACATAGAATGTTCTGCAGGGATATTCACCTCATATGTTTTACTAAAATTATTTTATTGAAATCAGGGCTTGTCCATTAAGTAATGAGACTGGGTCTGGTAAAAATAATTTATTGATCCGTTCGTTACATATTAATAAAAGTCTTCAAAATAGTCTCCTTGGGTGTCGATACACCGCTGCCATCGCATGTCCCACGCTGCAAAGGCTCCCTGGAAGTCAGCTGCCATAACCTCTTTCAGAGACTGACAGCTTGTTGGATGGCGGGAACATCTTCGAAACGGTGACCTTTCAATGCTTCTCTTGAGCTTTGGGAACAGGAAAAGGTCTGCCGGGCTCACATTGGGGCTGTACAGTGGCTGCAACCCCTATCCGGGCCAGGTAGGCAGTCGCAACGAAGGCAGTTTGAGCTGGAGCGTTGTCGTGGTAAAGCTTCCAGCGATCGGCAATCTCTGGTTGTTTCCGTTTGATTGCTCTGTGCAGGTGCGCAAGGACTTTATAGAAAACAGTGTTGACAGTTCGTCCTGGAGGTACAAATTCTTTGTGGACCTCCCCACGAGACCAGGTAAAACACAATGTTCTTTGTCTTTACCTGGGACTTCGACATTCTCGCTTTCTTGGGACGCTGGGAGTTCGAGGTGTGCCACTCCGAACTTGGGCTCTTGATTTCGGGGTCGTACTGAAACACCCATGTTTTGTCGCCTGTTTTTGCATCGTCTAAAAAGTCCGGTTCACTATCTAACTGCTCCAACATCTCACGGGAAACATCAACTCGTCATTGTTTTTGGTCATCCCTCAACACTTTTGGCACAAACCTTCCTCATGTTTAATTTTTCATAAATTATTTTGTGAATCGTTGTCTTACGCATGTTGATGTCTTCGGCTATTAATCTTACATGCAAACGACGATCAGAGTACAGGAGATGTTTTACTTTGGCCACATTTTCGTCCAAACCACTCATTGAAGGGTATCCAGATCACTCCGTCTTCAACGGTCTCCCGTCCGTTCTTGAACTCACTGAACCATCGGAAAACCTGGGCCCTTGACAGGGCGGCGTCTTTGTAAGCCTCCTCAACTGAATCAAGTGTCTCAAAAGCGGTTTTGCCCAGGTGAAAGCGAAATTTAATCGCACAGCGCTGCTCCAGCAAACGCTCTATTTTTGACGTTTTCTGCCATGACAAAAACAGCTTTTGCGCCACGCATGGTGCTCAGATGCGGCGGCCAGTCTCATTACTTTACAGACAAACCCTGTATCTAGTTTTTTAATTATTTGTTTGCACTAACATTTGTGTTATGTATGAATGAAAAGATTCAAAGAGCACAATTATTTTACGCATAATTCTGAATAAATTATAAACCAGTTTTCTCTAATTCTTGTCAACTGTAGTTTGTCCTGTCTGAATATGTAGATTAGCGAATCCTTTAGATTTATAACCTTAGATTCAAAAAAAAGTATTATCAAATGATGGTTAATATATTGTGTTTGTTTTTTTAGAAACAGATGTTTTCTGACATCGAACTTTTGTGGCATTTGTTACAGACACTGATAATTGATACATATTCAGGTACTGTTTGTCGATATTTGTTTGAAAACACAACTGCAATAGACTGAATTGTCAACCACCTGTTATTTCTTACTTCATAGGTACTAGCTTGTTGTATAAACTCCTCGACTGGATCAAGTGGCACTTTGTGTTTCCAGAAAAGAAACGTGAAGAGTTGATGCTAACAGAAGAGCCATCTCATCATCCTGATTATTGGGACACTGTGAGTATCTTTATTATTGTGGATATCTGAATTTTTGCTTTTGTGTTACATCTTTCAGTTTAGATTTTCACAAGTTTTCACTAAAAATCCTGCTTGGCATGTTATGTGTTTGAGAGGCATAGCAGATTTTGAAATATGTTATCAAAATTCTTCATTTAAGATTTATAAAAATTACCACTTATCTAAATTGTTAGTAAATTAATCAACAGAATGAAAGACATGTTTTAGGGTAGAATTATAACACTATGTTTCAATATATGTGCTAAATACTCAACATCAGCAAAATTTGGTCATAACAAATAATTGGAATTTCTGAATTGACAAAACATTTGCTCTGGATCACATTACACTTGCTCCAATTCAGCAAAATAGCTGCTGTTTTAATTTCCAGTTCTTAATTGTCAAATTTTGTTTCAAAAGGAATTCTAAACTATTTATGCTTATATTAAGGGTCTACATTTGTACACAGAATAATGTGGAATTAGTGACATCAATTATTCATAGTCAATCATTTTTACTATTTGGATGTAAAAAATAGTCCCACAAGTTTTTCTCTTTCCAATTACATTTTGTCTACTTTCGTCCCTGTATAAGTGTTTTTGTTGAAAATCTACTTTTACTTAAAGAACTTGAAAGAATTTAACATGCATTTTTTCATCAAGTTTAACTATTTACTGGTTTTTTTAATCTACCCTTACATTCAGCTCATAATATGTTTGGCCAAACATGACTCTTGCACCATTAAACCAACCAATCGCAGGACACATGTATAAGTGTTCACACCATTAAGAAATTATGTAAGGCTGTCTCAAACAAACCTACCAAATAAGTCCCCTCCCTTTTAGTTCACATTTTATTCCCCTGAATTAAGTAAGTAAAAATGGTTGGTTGTTTTGTGGTGTTCTGGCACAAGGGCCAAATACAAAACAGAACACAATGAGAAAATATACAAAAAAAGGGTAGATGAGGGTAAATATAAAAGAAACATCACAAAAGTAAAGATGGATGTTTTTCAGGGAGAAATGGATTAGTCTTGCATCATTTGGTATTGCTTGTCCATCCATTTTTGTCAGCTCACACATTTGCACTATCTTCTTACATTTGTTCAAAGAATTTATTCAATGAAAAGTATTGTCTGGGTTCTCAAGAACACAAACAAAACTTTTCAAGTCTGTTTAGTAACTCCATGTTTCATGTGACTGAAATTTGTAACAGCCCATGGAATATTTTGGCCTTTCTAGAAGATGGGAAAACTTATCTCCTTATGACAGCACTTATTCAATATCACTGTTCTAAAAAAAAATTCTTTGAATTTTTTTTTGTAAAAACAGGTTTATTTTTCCAGTACAGTTAACGGAAAAGAGTTCATGCCTAACCCTATCATCATTGCACTTGTACAATGCCTTTAAGACTCTTGATCTGGGGCAGTTGCTAGTTATATTTTCACAATTTTAATTAAGGAGGTCCATATTTCCCTTTTGTTGTTCCATAACTCAGTTAAATAAAGGAAATAGCAAAATAAGTTTTAAAAGAATAGAAAGTTCGATCATATTTTTGTTTCAAATAACCCAACAAGAGTTGTGTTAACTGAATATCTATAAAAGTACAGTATAAAACTGCATTTGCCACACAAAAGGCTCGTAATATTTTTTTAATCTACAACTCCCAATGTTATATTGCATTTGGTGGAATTTCAAACTTTTCAAAATCAGTTGAATGAACAACTCTTAAATGTCACTGATCTAAAACAACCAAGTGTAGATTTAGTGCTACTTCTATGAGTAAATATAGGGATCTCTATTTCCTCCCTTAGTATATATATATAGCCATGCTCAAATATAATTTCTCACTCAACCTGAAAAAATGTTTAAAATGATATATATGAGAATACAATAATTAAATGAAAGATCCATTTTCAGGTGATACAGTTTTTGTTACAAGGGGAAATCAAGCCTGCAAGAACCTTACTATCTATGCACGGAAAATGTGAGAGGGAAGATTTTCAAAGTCTCGATGAATTACTCTTGAAAATGCCTATGTATGGGGTGAGTATCTGATAAGTAGAGACTGCCAAAATATACATTTTTATGCACTACAAATTGAAAATGAAAAAGACTATATTTTAAGAAGCACTATAGGAAAGGAACAAAATGATAGTCAATTATAGACATCAAGTTTCAAATATAGATTCACATTTATTGCTTTTACACTGCACATAATTCTCATTACAGTTTTATTAATTAATTACTAATCTCTCTATATTAAAAAAATGTTACCGCCGCCGCAGAATTGAAAACTGTGCTGTTTAGCTCGATTCTTAGACGGTTTCCCGAGAAAGTACTGATCGGAAAAAAACAAAATTGACATGGTTTGTTCTTCATCGTATTCCCTAGACAATTATTAAGATTTTTTTCCGATGCAGCTATTAGTTTAGGGTTTATTAAGTGTTAAAATTAAAGAAGCGAAATTTCTTCCGCGAGTGAGCAAAACACATACAAATTTTCAGTCTTCAGCCGTGAGTTTTTTTTAAAGAGTACCTCTCAACGTAAATTTTTGCAGCTCGTCGAGTTTTTTTTTTAAATTTCAATTTGGTTCTTGATAATATTTTTTTGAAATTCGGGGAAAATCGGGACATTTTTGTTACTTTTTTTTAAAACTGCCGTATCTATATTTTATTACTATTATTTTTTAATTTTTAAAATATAGCAGTATACCTCAGAATGTACTCTTTCTTACGGTACTATTATTTTTGATATCGGTTAATAATTAAATTGGATGCGATCAAAAGTGGGTCATACAAAATTCGGAATCTTTGGATATTTTTGCTACTTTTTGTTACTACCGTTAACTATAACTGTCATATCTATATCGTATTACTATTAGTTTTTTATTTTGAAAATAGCGCAGTATACCTCAGACTGTACTCTTTCTTACGGTACCATTATTTTTAAAATTGGTTCATAAATAAATTCGATGCAATCAAAAGTTGGTGACACAAATTTCGTATTTTTTATTTCGCGGAGCATTGTATTCGCGGAGGGTTGTATTTTTGACTATCGGGTTTGCCAGATATCAAATTTATCGTAGCAACAATTGCCATAAAAACGATTTCTTTTTATTTGGCGAGGAAAAAGGCTCGCTTTTTTCCCTCTGTTCTCAGACGTTTTACCGAGAAAGTACAAAGTACGCATCGTAAAGTTTGGAGATTAACAGGGTTTACTTAAAATTGTACAGGGAACAAGATGCAGAAGATTTTTTACTGATGCGGCTATTAGTTTAGGGTGCATTAAGTGTTAAAGCAAAAAAGAGTTAAATCACTTGTGTAAGAGGTATTGGTTTGCGAAGCAAACCAAACGGGATTGCGTAGCAATCCACGGGGGTCGGCGAGCGTAAGCGAGCAGGGGGAGAAGCCCTCGCTGTGACGTGATGGACTGTAAAGGGAAAGGATAATACAAATTATTCAGATAGTTTCACTCTGCGAAAGGAATGTTGGTTTGCGAAGCAAACCAAATGGGATTGCGTAGCAATCCCCGGGGGTTGGCGAGCGTAAGCGAGCAGGGGGCGGTGCCCCCTAGTAAATTTAAAAGTCTTTAAAATCAAATAAATAATACATACACAAAAATTATATCGACATATTAAAAAAAATTATATCAAAAAGTATTTAAAAATACCATGGTTATTGGGGAGTAGTTATAACTTTATTGTTCTTGCGAATAATTTAAGTTAATAAAAACAAGTATTTTTCTAAATTATCTTCTGTAAAATTATGTCTTTGGTCACTTAAAATTCTTTTGTACGATGAAAAAGAGCATAAGTATGTTACCAGTTTTGCCTGGAATCGAATTGGTTTTCATTACCGCATCTTTAAGGATTAAAAGGCTTTCATTTAATGTTAATCCTTTTTTCTTTTCTTTCAAGTTTTTGGATCGAATTTACTGAGAAAGAGCGGTACGTTTTTACAAATGTCAATGATTTAACGAGGTTTGCGTTTTCTATTAATATAGCTACTTTATCTAAACTTTGTGCTGAATCAGCATTATTTTTTTTCTTTCGAATGACGTTTGAAAATTGGTTGCAATGCTTGGCGTAGAACAAAGCAGCAGACAGCCATGTGCCCCATCTTGTGTTAACATTCTCAATTCCTTGTAAACTCACACGGGAGGGTGCTTTTAGAAAGATTTTTTTTCCCTTGTCCAATAAAGGAATTTAATTCCGGAAAGGAATCTTTAGCTTTTTCAGCTATAAGGTTGAGCGCATGGGCAATACATGTGACGTGGACTAGGTTTTTATAAAACGTTTGTAACAATTTTCCAGCCTTAATCATATACGAAGCCGCATCTGTCAAAAGTAACAAAATTAGATTTTCTATTCCACTATCAATGGGAAAGATTTTAATGCTAGAATTAATAAACGGCATATTGTGTCTGATTAGTTTCATTGAGGATTTAGATTTTAGAAACCAAAAGAAATGGGTGACCAGCTTTGTGGGAACTCAATTTTCCTATTAAAGGATTAGCCACATAGTTACCCCTAACATCAGCAGTTTCATCAACGACATGGTAAACATAATTCTCGCCTATGTGTTACCTAAGTTTATGCAATGTTTTTTGATAGCCAAGATCTAAGTAATTCTTTCGGAGAGTGCTCTCGTCAAAGATATTTCGGTTTGTGCATTTCGAAAGAAATTCATTCATGATGGAATTCTTCAGTTTTAAAGAAAGAAATGTTGGCCAAAATTAATGCCAGACATAAATCTTAGCAAAACCTGTCTTCTTGCTTTGAGGTTGATTGTGATTGATTAAGCAAAACTTCACACTTAGAAAATCTTTATTCTGTGGAAGAATGTGCTCCTACAAAGAAAAATTGAAATAAATGCAAGAACTTAATCAAGCCTAAATTTGAATGTAAATTTTAAAGGTATATACACTTGGACCTCCCGTAACACTAATAAAAGAACAGATTCTTTATATAGTTTATTGCTTGTTTAGTCTATGTGCCCGTGATTATACATCTTTGTGAGAATCCAATGATTGATCAGGTTCTGCAATGTGCTTTTCTTTTCATTTTATATCCTGTGTTACGTAATTATAATTGCTCAGCCGGCGATGTGATCATTTGGTTTAATCCTATAATTAATTTTTTTGTGTGCGAGATTCTCTATATTTCATTGCAAATAAAGTGCTATAACATTTGAAATATTGATATTTTGGGTGAAATATGCAATAACCCTTCATTTATGCAGTAACCCCTCAAATATGCAATATAAAATTTCCCCTGTAGTATCCTTGTCACAATGCATATGCCAAGTTTGAAGAATAATGAGTTGTTTGGCACAAACTTTATATTCAGTAGATCATTATCCAAAAGAGAAACAAGCAGTGATTCTAAGAAAAGATGTAATTAAAAAACTCGTTTTGTGTCCTATTTTAAAAATTTAAAATGGAAATATTGATTATTCCAAAAATAATGATGTGTTGTTTTTTACGTTTACCAGATTTATATCTACTGCCAACTAAATAGATTATGAAACGCACCAAATATTATAACTTACCTTCTATAAACACCATCCAAATTACTATACAATATTAGAAAATATGTTTCACAAAGGTATTACGTTCTGATGTATAAAAAAAATTTATTTACACTGCAAAGAAATTTGATCATTTACTCTGGTGGTCAAGGTGTTGGCTTCTGGATTGAAATGCTCCTGGTTCAAGTCTGGGGTTAAGGCATGGGTGTTTGTCCATCTAGAATGAATGTGGCCTCTAAACGGATTGTGTCTGGAATGTTTGGACTTGTGTGAAATGTAACATGAACCCATTTTCAGTGGTGCATCAGGACAATACTGAGTAATGATATTAAAAACAAATATGCTTGGATTTTTATTATTGTTAGTTTTAGCTGAGATTTGAGAGAAATATGTACTTTAAACTGAGAAACGTTATACTCTGCTGAGATTTCACTGTATAAGAACTGAAGAACTGTTTAGAGTAGCATCCTAGAAAAGTTTAATCAACCAAGCATTAGCAAAAAATGCTTTAGAACATTAAAGTTTTTGTGAATGCATTTCGTTGAAGTTTGGTATACTTAAACACCGATGTTGATGATTGTTTACACCCCTTTGTATGATATTTTCATTAAATTACTCTGCCTTAACACTGGTATTGCAATTTTCTCACAGGCTGGTAGTGGAATATCTTTGAATGAGTTCCGTTTAAGATGGAAGTACTGGCAAGAAGAATGCAGAACTCGCCTGGGAAGAGGGGAATTTTCTTCAGATGAAAATCTAGAAATAGTTTGTAAGGTAAGAAACAATTTATTTATTTTAATATAAGTGCAAAACTTTTTAGTCTCTTTCAATAATAAATTTCTTATATTTAATTATTTGTTGGATTACCTATTTTTGAATTTTTTTTTTTCACTTTCAATCTTGCTATTTGCCATTAAAGTGTGCTATGTATTTATAAGAATAAATGTTTGCATTATTTTTTAGAGATTATATGAATTTCTGATAATTCAATTATTGTATTTTAATCTTTAAAAAAAATGTTTGGACTGATATTTTTATCTTAGATTTTTTCTCATGCTTGTCACTTAGAAATTGTATTGAGATAAAAAAAAATTAAAAAAAGCATTAATTGTTTCTGAAATTATAAAATCCCTTCAAAAAAGAAAAATTCTCGATTTTTTTTTTGTATAATATTGTTATTTTAGTGTTTTTGTTATATTTTATCTAGTAATTTACAAGCTGTGTTTTTCTCAGTAAAAAGTAATATATTTGAAATTGTTTCCTATAGATTTTATGTGGTGATCATGAAACGCTGAGTGCTAAAAGGTTTGGTTTTCTTTTTAGTATTTCATCTTTCTATTTTTATAATTATGATTTTAATCATATTGTTTATTAATTTTAAAATGTATAAATTTTCATATCTTGTATCAAGCATTTACTTCCTACTTTTAATTTCTTGTTTTTTTTTTTTTAACACAATTTTACTTTTTATTCCCTTTACTGAATATTTTGTTTCATTTCAGTAACTTATGTGAGAACTGGTATCACCTCATGATTTCAGTGTCCTTGTACACAGATCCATGTATAGACCTTAGGTCTTTAGGTGATACTGCACGGGTAAGTAACATTTTTTATCTGGTGTTATCGGGAAACAAAAAAGGAATACTAGCTCCCCATAGCACATGGCTATTTTGATGTCCTTCATTTTTATACTTTTGTTAGTGTCATCATTCCATTAAAAATTAGACTAAAATTTTGACTTGTACTTTATTTAGGTATTTAAAATTAGTTTAGATAGCGTTTGATGTGACAGAAATGTATTGCAAAAACCTAGGAAATGCATCATAGTATTGTTCTATTTCACGAAGTTCACTAGATTGTCTTGACTGGTGGAACACTATTGTAACTTGCATTTTTGTAATTTGATGACCCTTATGTTGTGTTTGTATTCCTTAGTTTTCCATTTTGGAAACCTCATCTGAATTTCTCTAAATATCTCTTGTAAGTAAAACAGTTAGATAACAATATTGAAAACTAGTGTGTTCAAAATTACTTCGGGATTGAAAATCTCAGGAATAAAATTTCCTTAAAGTGTCAAGATGTGTAAAACTGTCTGGATTTGCTAGTTACTATTTCTTCTAACATTGAAATATTTTATTTCGTTTATAAAACAACCTTCAAAGTGTCCAGAATAATGGTTTCAATGTTGTCAGATGCCTTATCCTACCTTTTAGAGGTGTCGCATTTTAAAATCTAGAGATGTTTTGCAATTATGTGTTTTTTAGTTGACATTTTTAAATGTTTATTTTACAGTTGATTTTCATGTGATCAAAATAACTGAATTCTTTCAAGTACATTTTTAAATTAATTTGTTCTATTGTGGATATTTTTCTCAGGGGTGTGTTCACTTGCACCATTAAAGTCATTGTATATGATTCATCATCCCAAACCTTTTGATTCCAGTGTAACTGCAGTTCAAAAGTTTTGAAAGTGCTTGTTTTCTTCTTTTTTTTTTAGACGTACTACAACAATGTAACTTGTCAATCTTCAAATAAGTCAAATATAGTCGACTCTATAATACTGGCAGCAATGGAACTGGATATAATGAACGTCATTAAATTAGCTTGGTGAGTGCACTGTTTTACAATCATGAATTCTGAATGACAGTTTGTCGCTGAAGCATGTTTAATCAACATTTACTCTACATACAAGATTCTTTCATTTTAATTCATTTATTTTTATAATTGCTAAAATTGTTTTATGTCAAATATTTACACCTCCTGTGCTCATGTAATTATTTTTTTATAGTTCCTTCAATGATGGATGGTGGTTTGCTGTTCATATTATGGATCTCTTGATTCATGGAAACTATATTAAGACTGATTCTAAAAGCCAGTAAGAGTTTTCTGTCTCAATTATTTGATAATGTATGTATTTGCACCATGACTGAGAAGGTTTCTGAATTTATATGGCCCCCTAAGAATACAACCCTGTTACTATGAAATCTTCAATTTTCTCTTTTGCAAAGTCTTAATTTTTACTAGCAAAAGTTTTCAACGATGCACAAATAAAAGATGTGATTTGGTATCCCATAAATTTGCTTCCAAAACTGCACAAAACATTTCAATTTTGTTTTGAATATCGTATATTTTTGCACGTCTGAGACATTTTGAATATTATGCATTATATGTGAACATCAACGTTGCACTGATTTAAATGTTTGCATTTTAAAAATTT
Organism: Metellina segmentata; assembly: GCA_947359465.1. NCBI lineage: Eukaryota > Metazoa > Arthropoda > Arachnida > Araneae > Tetragnathidae > Metellina > Metellina segmentata. Next base: position 124,809,465 of record OX375874.1, read on the forward strand.
CTCCAGTTGAAATTTGTACTTTTTAAGATAATTCAATGACTGAAGAAAATGCAAGAACTGGTATCTCGTCATGATTTCAGTATAGAATCCATGATTTGTTTTTCTAAGGGTGACCTTATTTAATTACAATTAGTCTTTTATCCTGTACTTTTTGTTTCATCTCTGAGCTATATCATGTCTGTTCAATGAACACATATTTTAAAATCTACTTTTATCTTGGTTAGGCTATTTGACTTTTTATATATTATTGCCAGGGTTCCTACATGTCAACAAATTTAGTATTTTCCAAAAAAGTCGGAAAAGTACAAACGTTTGTCTAAAACCTGGAAAATCACCTCAATGATCTGGAAAATGCTTGATCACAGCTTCTCAGACACTTTGGAGAAAAGTTGCCTGTAAGATTTGTACACAGTTTCATTTTATTTTATGAATTGAATTTTTCAGCCGATTTTAAAAGAAACAGTTAATATTTAACTGGTAAAGAATTTTGTTTCGTCTACTGACTTATATTGAAGAATATCATGCTTGTGCTACATTAAATCAAATTGATTTAAGTCGAATATGTTAGATTGTATTTGAATAAGTTATTTTGATGCAAAATTATTTGTGCTTTGTGTATTAATTTTTAGTGTATAATTCTTAAATTGGTTGTTATTATTGGCTGTTGAATGCTAAATTATTTCTTGTTTTTCACCTTTAAAATGTTTTAAATGCTTAAGTATGACCTGGAATTTTGAAAAGTCTGGAAAAGTCAGAATTTTATTTCTTTAATTAAATAGAGTGGTTACCCTGTATTGCTGTTTTGTATTGTCATGCTTTTAGTGCTGCTTATCCATCTTAGGACTAGTGCCATAAAACTTAAATCATCCAAACATAATTTCAGTATTGCATACAGACCCATCTATCAACCTTGAGCCTTTGGGATTATTGCTCATGTATAATGCTTTAATCTGAGGCTTCCAAAAAATAATAAAAAGTAGTACTACACAGAGAGCTTTATCATACTGCACTTACCATACTGTAATCATTTTAATCTATTCATTTTTATATTCTGCATGGATGAAATTTAAATTTAAATTTTCTGTAATTTGTAATATTGAAGTCATGAGATATTAGTCTGAAAAAGTCTGCATAGGAGTCAACTTCTTGTTGAAAACTGAATTATAAACTTTATTACATATTTTAATTAAAAAAATTTTGCAATGTAGTAAAATTTTTAAAACCATGTTTAATTTTACTAAAAAACTATTTAAATTAAGAAAATAGGTTATAAGAACAGTTAATCTAATACTTTTCGTACTTTTTAGTAATGAAAATGTGCTCAATTGCTGTGTATAAACCTAAAATCGCAATAACATTTGTTAAATTCTAGCACAATTTGGTGTAGGTTCATAAAAACTATCAAAATTTTCACATTAAAATCATGCAATGTCATTAAAATTGTCTTTATAAAAATAATGTTCAGTGACAACATCAGAAAAAGGATAGAGATCCAAAGCATGTTCATTTTTTGAAATTTCCCATATAAATTAATAAAATTCATCTGTAACGAATACCTATGAGTAATTTCTATTCAAGTGGAAAATAAAATTTATTACTAGCTATATTGTACTCATTATTTTAATATTCACACCAGTCATGGATGTGACTTTGTGCTAAATCATTACCAATGTCATTTATGTTCCAAGATTTGTCATCTGTCTGAACAATTTATAACCTAAGGAAATAAATTTTGTGGCAATACTTGAATTTTATGTTTGCTTTTTCATTGCAGATATGTCAGACAATATAGATCTTTTCTACTGATGAATTATGCAGATACTCTAATGTCACATCGCAGGTAGTACATCTTTTCTCAAGCTCTTCATTGGATCGAGTCGTAACTAATGTATGCTTTAATGTCCAACTAATATTTATTATTTTTCCAGTATGTGGCAAATAGGTATTGATTACTTGGATTATTGCGATGAAAGCAGGTAAGGTGTTTTGTCATTATTCATGCCGATTTTATTCTTTTCACCTAAATATAACCTCACTAAGTTAAAAATATATTAATCTCATTATGTTAGTTTGTTTTCTTTACATTAGAATTTGCATATCTGCATTTTATTTTCAATTATAAATGTTTGATTCATCTAACTTACCGCGGGTGTATTTCTCTTTAATGTGTTAGTTATATTTCCCTTGTATGTATGTCCATTACTTGGTCTTGTCTGCCTTGTGTTCATTGCAGCTAGGCCAAACACTGCCCTTGCGCCATACAACCCAACCAACTGGCATATGATTTATAAAATGTGATTAATTACATTGAGTTATTTGATTGAAAACAATGAACCTGACATATCGATAAATATTTCGTTGGAGCTCTTCCGAAACATTTAATTATTTTGTGGATTGTTAAAGTTGTTTATGTAACTGCACATTTTTTAATTTTAAAATTTGATTTGGAAAAAATGAAACTATTATGCTGTAAATGGACATAAAATCCAAAATATATCCTGGAACTTCTTAGAAAGGTGTTTTGTAAAAACTTAGAAATGGATTTGGTCATTGTTTATATTGACAATTGCCACAGTTTTTCTGAGTGTAACTGATTGCATAATATTTTGGTTCCATTCATTTGCTAAAATTTCTATAAAGTGATGGTTAAATGGATGTGTATTTTCAATGGTGAGCATTCCTGCCAACTATCCAGAAAATCACTACTTTCTTTGTGGATTGAAAATGATTTTTATTTAGAGAAAATTTTGGCCATGGCAACCACGAGAGAAAATTATTGAAATCAGTGGTTGCTAGACTCAATAAATCTTTTGCACTGATTTTGAAGAAAATCCTTCAAATGTCACTCTGAAACACCCAAGAAAAAGTTTAATTTTTCATTTTTACATGTTTGGCATTTTGTGTAAAATATTGTCAAATCAGTTTCACCTAATATGAACTGCCTTCAAGTGTATAACAGTAGTAGTTAGCAGGGTTACTTTTTCTTTTTTGAATTGCTTTCGTAATGCCCATTGTGGCACAATTGTCGCCTAATTTATTTGGGATAATTGTGCATTGGTTTTTATGTTGTAAAAGTCTGGATTTTTCTCTGGTTGGTAGGTGTGCACGTGAATTGCTAAAATACATCAATTTGTCCATATAAAGCAAAATGATAAAGAAAGTTTTCTATAGAATATAAGATAGAAGGGTTTGTTGGTGTGCTCAATTTCATTAGGAACCCATCTTCTAAGAAATTCAAGTACAGTAGAACTCCAATTATCCGAATCAATTGGGGCCGGACCCCATTCGATAATCAAAAATTCGATTAATTGGGTGTTTTTTTTTCCAAAAAAAATGGTCTAGTATGTATTTTAATTAATTACTATATGTATGTATGTATGTATGTTGAAAATAGGAGAAAAAAAAACTATTTTTAAAGAAACAGAGCTTTTAATTAATTAAATGAAAGGCCAACACTTTTACGTACTTACGTTAAGCGTACTTACAAGTGCCGTACAGTATGTACGTACTGTACTGTAAATGAAAGTCATTGCTTGCTGAACATCTCATTCAAAGTAAGCTGTTTGACTGTCTTCATCCGTTTTCGGGCAGTCAAGTCGCGCATCCGCTTGACAGTGAGAAGTTGCATGTAGTCACACTCGGGCTGACGCTCCATCCACTTCAACGCAGTTTCAAGGCCGGCAAATGCTTCACTAGCAGATGGTCCCGTGTCTGCTTCAACTTCGACATTAAGGTCATCTTTTTCCTCGACACTTTCATTAAGTTCATCATCATTTTGAATTTGAAACCCAGAATCATTATTTTGCGAATCGCAGTACGTTTCCGCCTTAATTTTTTTTTTCTGAAATTCTGAAAGCGATTCGGATAGTCGGAGTTTGGATAATTGGAGTTCTACTGTATTAACTCTAGTTTCATTACTTTTCAGAGATTTACTTGAACTGTATTTAGAGAGAGTGCCATTAAGAAATGAAGCTGCTGCTAGAAAAGTAATCTACTTGGCTATGAAAAGAAACATGGACAGCTTAGGTATTTATGAAAGTTGCACTTTCTAATTGATAATGAAAGTTGTGCTAGCATAATGAGAGATGTGTTTTCTCTTTCTCTCTGCTATCTATTCATATTATTCTGGGGATTGAGCCTTTTAATTGAATACTTGGAAAATTGTAAGACATTAAACCAGGGTGTCAAGATTTAAATCAACGATTAAAATCATTTTAATCGAATACTTTTTTTTAAATCACAACTAATCTTACATTTTTATAACTTAGTAAATACACCATAGGAAAATCACAGAAGTGGTTAAATGCTTTAATTTTTCTGCACTCATGGTGATTTCAGCACTAATGGCTACACCCAGCTCAGAGGGAACTGGGCCAATTACTGCATATTATAAGAGATTGCAACAGCCAGTTGTAACTTATTAGAATGTACTATATACTGGAAACAGTAATGTAAACACACATGACATAAATCTAAATGCCAGGAAGAGTAATGTATAAACATTTCTGATTAACAGCACTCATGATATAAACACTTAAAGGAAGTATACAACAGTTTGGTTGAAAATTATAAACTAAAGGGGGGATTTATTTTATTAGCTTTAAAAAAAAACACAAGTGGGAAGTAAAGTTTTTGAGGCATTTGTCAGTTAGCTCAGGGGTTCCCAAAGTGTGTTGCAACACAGTGATGGGGAAAATGACTCTTTTCAGGGATCGGATCGGAACCGCTCACTCACTAAAAAGAGCTAGCTCTTTTTGATGACTCACCGCTCCTTTGAGATATATAATAATGTATATAACACATCGAAATGTATACAATATGTTTGTGCCATCGAACATCCCTCGTTGTCACGTGAGCGCATGTGTCCAGACGAAGAGGCGCCAAGCGTGCTTGAAACACCCACGCACACAACACTTGAAACACTCACTCATCCAGCAATTGCGCAGTTTACCTCTAAAATCAACAAAAGGAGGGGCACGAGGACGATAGGCATTGCAGCATAGGGCTGCTAAGCTGTAAAATTTAATTGCTAAGGCATAAGATGGCCTAAAACCATGTCAATTCAAAAACTTTGAATTTGTCCATAAAGAATAAATTACTTTGAGGACACTTCTACTTTTGTAATTCCCGTTGAGATTACAGAAGTAGCAATTAAAATATCCAAACAAGTTAAAAATTTCATTTTTGACCAAGAATTCTAAAAAAGTTTTCGATTTTATTGGATAGAGTATTTATTTGACTTTCCAAAACATATTTAATTTTTTCTCTGTTAATTACTTGAAGAAGTATTAAGATTTTAATCAAGGCGGGAAAACAAGAAGTAAGAATGGAAAACACTGGAAATGGCCATTAAAAGGCCAAAAACATGGCAAAATCTAAATTTAAACCTTACTTTTTTTTGTAAACATAATTTTAGAAAGTTTTTTCAAATATTTAAATGATTTCTCTTTTGGAAATGGAGTGAACTTTTTTAAAGAGAAGGAAGAACAAAATTGTTTACACAAAGAGCAAACGCAAGGGAGCAGACGATGCACTTGAAACTACCTTTAACTCTAAATTAATATTTTTGCATTATTTCCTCACTTCAAATGTTATAATACAAAAACTAAAACTGGATTCTAGTAAACTTTTGAGAGTTTGTTATTTATAATGTCAAGTGAATGAACTAGAATAATTATGCTGAGTTCAAAAGTTTCTAAATTATTACTATTTATTTAAGAAGTAGGACTGTAAAACTATAAAAAATCTTCTATTCATTTTTCAATCACTTGTAAAATTGTTGTTTATTTAAATATGCTTTTATTCTAGTTCATTCCCTAGAAATATGCATGTAGTTTATTTTGGTAGCATCATTTTTCAAATTGGTTGAATAGATTTTCATGTAGCACATTTGAAGTTTTTGACACATTTCTTTAAAATTTCATACATAATTATCATATTTTTACAAAATTATTAATATATACTTTTAATATTTATAGCCCATTGTTATTGTTTAAAACACAAAACATAAAAATATCATTAAAATGTTTCTATACCACATTTAAAAAAAGTGTCTTGGACGTGTTTGGATACATTAAGATTTCTTTCTAAAACCACTTAGTTACCAAATGAGACTTCCTAATAATTTAAATGATATTTTAAAATCAAATAATAAAAATATTAATAATTTATTTAAGTACTTAAGATTTTTAACTATTTATTTTAAGATATAGGTATATAATATCCTCGAATACTCGTTGTCCCAAAGATTTTCAAAATCCAAGTCCCCTCCCTGTCTTTTAATAAAATATTTTCAAAATGCCTTGTTTTGTGAAGGCAATGCAATAAAAACGAGTTACGTTTAATTTAATTTTGTGTAGCTTTATTAAAATGATATCACTCCCGAGAAATCAAGGTTATTATTATATTAATGTTAAGTGAATAACATAATAACTGTTAGAATATGTTTTAATAACAACCTTAAGACTAGTTTTAATTAGTGCTAAAAGGAGTGATATGACTTAAGCCGTAAAAACACCCTTTCAATCTAAAATTGAATTAAATTTAAAAAAATAACATTTATGATAATACATAGATATTTAAAAATTTGAAACTTCAAAAAAGTAACAAAAAGCTAGGGAGCGCAAAAGAACGAATGCGGAATTGACTCTTCGAGAGCGATAGTTATCGAAAAGAGCCAAAGAGTTAATCTCAAAAGAATCAACTCCCAAAAGAATCAGTGAGCGCAAACGATCGAATGCGGAAATGATTCTTCGAAAGAGCCAACTCTCGTAAAGAATCAACTCCGAAAAGAATCAACTCTCAAAAGAATCAACTCCCAAAGAATCAACTCCCAAAAGAATCACTGAGCTGGTGATCGCATGCGGAAATGACTCTTCGATAGTGGAAGCGCTGATTCGTTAAAAAAGAGTTACCGCTCTTCAGCCCTGATTGGTTAAAAAAGAGCTATAGCTCTTTTTTGACGAATCAGCGCTCGCTCGCTCCGTCAAGAGAGCTGACTCTTTGAGTCAGCTCCTGAGCGGATCGCCCATCTCTATTGCAACACCCTGGGGTGCCATGTAGAGAGATAAGAGGTGCTGCTAAGTGCCTATAACCTCTAATCTAAGCTATTTCTAAGCAACAGAAAAAAGGGTTAAGGTCACTCATCAAAAATCGGTTTTCCTATCCAAGAGCATGATGAAGGTAAATTTATTTGTTTTATTTATATTTTCACCAGCCTATTTTTTCTTATTAAATAAAATTAAAGTGTTTGTGTGTGAATTTGAAATACTAGTTGTATTAATTATGTTTATGTTCCTACTTCTCTAATTTCTTTTTCAAAGTGGTACAAATATGAAATATGTATATAGATGTAATAATATACCACAGTTAAATATTACATGACGACGAGGGTGCCATGAGAAAATTGTAATTCTCTCAAGGGTGCCACCACTTGGATAAGTTTGGGAACCCCTGTGTTAGCTTATTCTTGTGGTGTGCAATAGAGATTAAAGAGTAGTAATTTACATTTTCACACTCAACCATTAAAATATCAGCAACAAAAAGAAAAATCGAATATGAACTAAAACTAAGTGAAAATCCATTTATTATTGCTCCTCGGCAGTTTTATTATTAGAATTTACTATAGTCTGATTATTTTTGTCCTCTATTCTATTTCTCAAACTATAGTTTAGGTACTTACTGATAAATTACTTACGCTTACTGATAAATTTGTTAACATGATAATGTAATTTTCTATTAAAAAAATATATAAAAAAACTTCTGTAGAATGTCAACTTGTGTTTTAAAGTTAAATAAATGTCAAGTAAATATTGATTTACCATGTCACAAATTCTGATTGTTTACTTAAAATAAATATTTGTTTACATATCACATCACGAACTCAATTTTTTATTTAACCAATTTATTATATAAACAGTGTATAGGGCCTGCAGAAATTTAAATTTACAAATCTGATTTAAATCAAAATAATCCAATTAAAATTTTTTTTTTAATCCTTTTTTTTTTATTTATTTTATTTTTATTTATTTATTTTTTTTTACACCCTGCATTAATTAAATCTTCACTTTTCAAATTGTTTTTGTATGTTTTCTAATTTTGCCAAGTGCCAAGAAACCTTAATTTACATATTACATTTTTATAATTTAAGTTGCATATTGTTTTGTAATCATAATTTTGAATCCTGATTTTGTCACTTTGTGGTTATCAAAATCTTCCATTTTTTCCAACTTTACTGCCTCAAAGTAAAATTTTCTCATGTTTACTATGTTAAAGATTCAACCCACTGTAAAATAATCTGATGTGCTATGCCCCTTTTAGTGCATTTTTTATTTTTGTGGATAATGAAAGGGAAAATGTGTGATTCGTATAATGTCAGGTATGGGAAAACAAAGTCAGATACATTCCAGTAGATCAGTTGGTATCAAACCTGATATATATATATATATATTTTTTTTAATGTTAGATTTATACCGGGTTTGAATTGTATGTTATAGCTAAGTATGTAGTATCGTCTTTTTTTTTTTTTTTTAACTTTGTTTTTTTACTTATCTCGTGTCTACCTTAAAATTATTTGGGACACAAACTTAAAAGTGTGATGGAAATGTTGAACAATATACACATTCCAGTCACATTAATGTGACCACCTGTCAAAAGCCAGAAAAACCACCTTTGGCAGAGCGGACCGCTGCGAGAAGTGCAGGAAGAGAGTCAATTAGGTTTCTGAAGGTGTTCACTGGGATGTTAAGACATGCCGACTCCAGTGCTGTGGCCAGCTGCACTAGATTACCTCCCTCCTCCAGCCTGGATCCTTCCGGCAATTGTTGCAGGGTGTTTTCTTTCAGACGTTTCACGCCATATACGCCAATATCCATCTGTCCGATGGAGCATAAAACGGAATTCATCGGAAAAAGCCACCTGTCGCCACTCTGTGGACGTACGGTTTTTCGGTACTTGCGTGCAAATTCCAGCCTTCGACCCCGATGAACAGCAGTCAGCATAGGTGGATTAACCAGGCGTCTGCTGCGGGGGCCCATGCGCAGCAACGTTCGCTGAACCGTTGTTGAGGAAACACTCTTGGTAGCCCCTTGGTTCATCTGGGCGGTCAGTTGCACGTCTATTCGCCCAAACACATCTCCGTAGCCTTCGATTGCCTCTGTCATCTATAGCCCGTGGTGAACCACATGTGCCACGCCGCTGATTTTGGATAGTGCCATTTTGCCATGCACGGTATACTTTTACCACAGCGGCACGTAAACAGTTCACAAAATTAGCTGTAATGCTTCCACCCTTGGCCCGAAAGCCAATAATAATGCCTTTTGGACGTTGGATAAATCGCTATGTTTCTGCATTACGCCAACGATTGAAATGGTTTCCGATGTCCTAGGACATCCTTTATATACACTCCACTGCAATGTACTGCCACCTGCCTTTTGTGATTGGTTATTTCACGTTGACGTCGAAAGTGTGGTGGTCACATTAATGTGACTGGACTGTGTATAAATGAAAGCATAATTTTTAGGTGTTAAGAACTTTGAATTTCAATATAGTATGTATATTGTAACGTTTATATTTGTCCATGTATTTGGACCAAGATTAGAGCTTGCTTTATCAGAGTTATTTTTACTAGTGAATTTCAGCTCATCGGCTGCTAACATATTGAGAAAAACTTGCTACAAATACTGCTTATATTGACTACTATTTTTTAACATATTACTTATGTTATTCTACCATAAGTATTTTATGATTTGTAAATTTTTTTTCAGTTAAATCAGTTGCAAATGTGATGACATCAAGGGCAATGTCCAATGGTAGCCTTGGTACAGCCCTAACTTGGGTGAGGTATTCTAAGGTACGTATAATGTGCATTTTATTTGCCGGACACAAATCTACAATCTCTTTAATAGAGATTTGTGAGCATCTTGGATGTTAGCTCTTTTGTGATTTGTTATCAATTTCAAATTTGTTAGTATAGAAATATTGTTTCCTGAATGAATTTAAAATCTGGTTACCATTTGTAACTGATCTTGGATATTGGCTTTTTTTAAAACTTCGTCAGTAGGGAAAAAAACATGAAATTATACCTTTTAAAAATTCTGATTCAGTTCTGAAGTACAAACACAAATTTTATTCACAAACTTATGAACCCAAAGATATAGCACTGTTGTATTGTCATTAAATAGTTGATACATAATCATTTCTATAAAGTGTTACTTTTTTTATTACTTTTACACTATATATCTGAGCAAAAGTTTTTGAATGTTAGTAATTTTTTCCATAAACTAATTTATAAGCTTTCCTATATTTATTAAAAACAATGATCAGTGATATTTAAAAAAAATAATAATACTCCAAATATTGTATTTGTGTACACATTTTTTGTGTGTTTGTTTTCTGATTTTGAAATCCAAATTAAGTTTTATATTCTTTTCAGGATATTCGTTTTGCTGATGAAATAGCTGACAGGTAAAACACTCATTTAAGTTTAGCTTATTTATGACTCAGTTAGATCATATAGCCTTTGAAAGTTTTTACTGTAGAAAACTCTTTTGATACCTGGTTTTCTTTGAGGAAACATTAAAAAAATAAAGTCAACATCTAGTTTTGTTTATATCTATTGTTATTCTACAATAATAGTTTGCATTTATTTTTGGAATTTAATTTTCAGTAAGCAGTAAACCACTTGTATTTTCTTAATGTGTTACATAGAAGTTTTGGCAGTATTCAAATTACAAAATTGTACTATTTTTTAGCATTCATATTGTTATGCGGCTAAAGACATTTGTTCTGCATTTTTTATCACAAATTTTATTTAGGTTTAAGCTTTCGACTACAGCTATAGATATTCGCGATTCTTATAACTTTCAAGGTACAACTGCTGTACAGGACATAATCTAAAGCTTAATAACCAAATAATTAATATTACAGTAGTTGATTGTCATTCTGTCAAATGATTATCAACATTATAAAAGTATTATTCATTAGGATGTCAGGTTGTTTAAACTATCCAAATCTACTATAAGAAACTAAATAATGCACTACACATTTATTTTTGCTGCAGATATGTTCCAATGTAGTTAACATTTCATTTCGAATTCAGTACGAAATGTTGCTGATTATGTTTCACGATACTGCAAACTTTGAGTACTTCAAATTCAGATATCTTTTATACAGTTTGTATTCATTTTTAACTGTACTGTTTATGAATAGTTTTATAGGTTACAACTACTCTTTTATCATAAAAAAATAAAGTCAGATTTTGCTTTTTTTAAATGTTGAAATCCCTTACCCCACTTGTTAAATTTATAAAAATGTGTTCATAAATACTCCTATTATAACTCAGGATGTTTTCTGATTAGTTTGTCATTTTCATTTCCTTTTGTTTGCATCTTAAAACATACCACTGTTCAAACTGCTTTGATCAATAAGGCATGCTTTTTACTTTTTCACCTATAGATGGATGAAGTCCTACACGAATCACAAAAGAACTCATGGATTTGAGATATTTAAAAATATGGGCTCATGTATGCTAGTCAGTGATAAACTAACATTTGTTGGTAAGTTTCCTAAAGTCTCTTTTCCCTTTTAGTATAAATTAGCAATTAATTATAGCTAAGACTTATGTTCCTGTACTTCTGTTTGTTTACACTTTGTATCCTCTTAATAGGTTATATTTTTTTAAAACTTAAAAATATTATTTATTTAAATTACTCTTTGTTAGTTTTATAATTCACCTAATTCTGTTTTCAACCGATAGATATGTTTCTGAAGAATATGTGTAAAAAAAATTCTTGTAAAAGACATATCTTTTGAAGAAAAGATCGGGGTTCAAAATCTGAAAAATCAGTACAAATAATTTTGAAAATATGCATGTAATAAAAATGTGTTGGAAGTAAATTTACATTAAAAATGAAAAAAAATTCTTCATGAACAAAAAAATCTGTTTGAACACATAACAAGATTTTATTCATTTTCACTTTCTGGCAATAAACGGCGTATACATTTGCGTACGACTGAAATATCATTACTATCACTAGATATGTTGTGGACGACGCCTTCTTCCTCTATTAATGAATTTCTTAAAGCAAAATCAGCACAAGTCTCCTCTGGTGCTGATGTTTCACCATTTTTATGAACGGTTTTCACATTGAAACTTCCCAGTATGTTCCTCATAAATGTGTGTAATATAGAAATTATACCATTATGCCACAAATATATAAAAGAATTCTTATAATTTAGGCAAAAAAATCTTAAAAATTGGCTTGGCCTGCTTGTGTTAAATCAAAATGACTCGCGTATAAAGAGAATCAAATATTTATTTTAAATTTGTGTAAAAAAAAAGTTCATTCAAAAACAGAATTAGGTGTACTAGATAATAAATACAATAATAATTTGATAACTGAAATCACAGCATTCGACAATTGCATACATTAATGTTGTGTAAGTATGTTTATGTGTTATCCGATGACTTAAATAGATGTTCCATGACATGAACATGAAAAAATACAATGGTGATGGCAAACCTGCACAAACTGAAGTGAGGACATTGAAATTAAATGTTCCTTGGACACATTAAATATACATTAACAAAATTTTGGAATTAACTTTTCTTTATGTTTGGCAGTTTTAAAAGTAATCTTTATATCAACCAAGTTCAAGTGAGCTTTAGCCCTCAACTATTTGCTTCTTTGTTGTTTGACTAATAAGTTTTAAATTTTCAGTACATTTATTTAGGTAAAAAGTTAGCTTTTATAGCATTAAAAGAGCTTTAGTAATTGTTATGTACCATGAACTTAAAAATGTGCATGATAGTGCAGTGTTGCTTCAAAAAATATGGCAGACTGCTTGAAGCTTTCTTAAATCAACACTTGCAGATTAATTTGTCTGTAAGGATCTAATTTAGGCTGTGGAGGTCCCTTGTAGGATATCTGCGTTGTAAAACTGGCAACAAATATAATATAAACAATATAAAATTTATTGCTAAGGGATTCATTCACCAACAGTTTAACTGTGTTTGATTCGAGCTTTGGGACTATATAATGCTAAAACTATGCACTCTTTTCTCTAATGAAATTCTTTAAATGCCTGATTACAGAAGGCAAGAAGAAACCCGAGGGATAAAATCAATGCAAAAATAAAAATAGGTTTATTTAGACTTTCAAAAAATTTTAATTGCCTTTAAACAAATGAATGGAATGCAATAGATGTGGATGTTCATATGCTAATTGTTGTAAATGATTAAATTTTGCACTTGCCACACTGTATTAAAACTAAGAATTAACAGCAAGAAGTACGTAAAATGTTGCTTAATATTTTCTCTTAATTTTATTTCATCGATCTGCGCATTTCATATGAAATATACATATTGATGCACCCTATATTCTGTATAAGGGAATTTAAATAAGGTATCAAATGTGAGTAATATCATATATAAACAATTAAGAAACTTAAGCACAGAAGTAATATATGGGTCTGCTAGTTTTTATTAAAACATGTTTTGTGTGTAAAAGTATTCTTTGTTAAATATTGAAATGTATATTAACAATTTCTTTTTTCAACTAATTTTGTGATTAATTGTCACCGTTATCTTTTGTGATTTATGTAACAGTTTTATTCTTTCATGAAAAAGTATTCAGATGATAAAAATAGTGGTTGCTGACATATTTTGTATCTTTAGGAAAGTATTGTGAATTTCATACCCTGTACAGAGAGCGGGAACTCAAACTAGCAGCTTCTTTACTACTGTCTTTGTTATCATCCGGTTTAGCCCCTTCAAAGTGAGATTTTTTCGTGTATTTACAAAAATATATTCACTTGTTATTGAGACTCGTGTTTTTAGTTATCTTGTTTGAACATGTGTTGATGCCTAAGCAAGTTAAAAATACTGCTTAGCAAATGACGATGTTGAAGAGCAATATTAATTTGTAAATATTTGTAGTTGTTATTCTTTATTTGAAGCACTAAATTTCTCATTTCTTATATAATTCACTAGCTACTGCGTGGCTAGCCCGGCGTTGCCCGTGGTGGAAGCTATTAATCTGGTGTAAAATTTTCCGCAGTTTTCAAATCCGTTGAAAATTTTAATCTATCTTTAGCGATTCCGATTTTACGAAAAAGAATGAACAATCCCAGTCAAAATGTTTTATTTTTTGCTCTCATTCCCTGAAATGGAAAACACGAAGGGCAGAAGATGCAATCTGTTTCACGTGACATTACAATCTCTTTCGAAATATAAAAGATATATTCAATTTAAAAATTATTTATTTGAAGGAAATCGTATTTTTAGGTATCGATCTAAAGTGAAAAAAGTCTAGGAGATAGAAAAAATAACTGAGTCCAGCTGAAAGATTTATTGTCTGGCTGGAAAATCATTCCTCCACGCAAAATCAAAGCAGAAACAAAAAATAATAATTTTCTTCGAGTTCCCCGCAATGAAAGAAACTTGTCATGCTTCCAAAGGCTGACTGCAAGGTCACGTGGGTAGAAAAAGTCCAGCTTCGGGTGTTTCTTTTCTCCGGAAGAAAAGCATTAAAAAACCAATAAAGATGAAAACTATTAAATTAATTTTAAAATTTGCAGCGTGCCAAATCTCATTTCTGTAAATGCCATAGAATCGTCATGATTGAGATCTGACTGGATGTTAAAGCAATTTTGCTTTAAAGCCAAGTATAACATCATCTTTCCGACCAGAGAAGAATGGAGAATTCCATCTCCAGGCTGATCGAGAGGGGTGATGAATTTGGTACACAGATGGTTCAAAAACATCTCATGGCACTAGTTCAGGTGCCTTCTGTCCTAATCGAAAAATAAGGCTATCTTTCTCTTTGGGTAAGCTGGCCACTGTATATCAGGTTCTGGCAATCTGCTTGTACTTACAACTGCCTCAATAGAGGTGTAATTAAGAGGGTTATAAAAATCTTCTCTGACAGCCAGGCAGCCCTAAAGGCTTTGCAAAGTCACTGCTTCTCCTCAAAAGCAGTGTGGGAATGTCACAATGCGCTTGAGGACCTGGCTGAGAGAAACAAGGTCTCTCTTGTCTGGGTCACTGTGGCATTGAAGGTAATGAAACGGCAGACCAATTAGCAAAACATGGGTCTGAAACACCATTTATTGGACCAGAGCCTGTTTTGGGTCTGCCTCATGTGTTAGAGGGACTATAAGGGCTCCTTGCTGAGTCCTACCATACATGGCTTCAATCTAATAGCCAAAGAGCTCAATCAGCAGTCTCCTTGGGATCAAATGAGCTGCTGAATTTGGGTAGGAAAGAAATCAGGATAGCTATTGGCCTCCTAACTGGTCACTGTACCCTGAATAGACGCCTCAACATTATGGGTGTTGTAGATGACCCATTATGTAGAGGTTGTTGGGTGGTAGAGGAGAGTTCTGTACAGGTTCTATGTGAATGTGACCATTACTCTGCACAACGATTTGAGTATCTGGGATACCACTGTATCGAACCCTGGGAACTGTCAAACATTCCAATCAGGTACATGCTAAAATTTATTTCGGCAATCGTTCTTTAGTGGATCAGTAGGGGTCTCAGTACAATAGACTATTAGTCGCAGTGCTGGCACTCTTCGGAGTCACCCCCCTTACAAGTCATAAGTCATCGTCGTGATTTTGCGGTCGCGAAAAAAAAAAACAGACACTTACTTTTATAATAGAGATATTCTTGAATACAGTAACCTTTTGATACATCGCGCTTTTTAGGGGTTGCTGTTCAGTGGTTTGGCTTCAGTTCGATAGACTAGCTTCGAATCCCGGTTAACACAAATTTTCGTCGTGACCATTAAACCAGATGAAACAATTGAACCAAGCTTTGTAATAAAAGTGCAATATAATTAAATTCAAAACCTTTTGAGAAATGAAGTGACATAATTTACATATTTATACTAATTTCTCAATTTGTTAAAAACCATATCTAAACAAAATTGATGTCAAGACTTTTCAAAGTAATGTATGTACTTGAAGGATTGATCACATACAAAATTTAAAGGAGTTGAAGATTTCCTGTTTAAATTTTGTCTGGTATATGGCAACCAGAAATTCAGCAAGGAATAAGTACAAAAGTGCATTCATAATATAATGGGGGAGGCTTTCTTATTTTAGGGGTATTGTATTCTTAATAGTGGTTTACTTTAGTACATTATTTTTTGCATTTCTTACGGCCGTATTCACAAGTCCGAGTTAACTCGAGGATCAACGATAATCCGCAAGTTATCGAAAAAACCGTATTCACAAGTCCTGATCCGTGGTTTAAACTGCCGTTTCGGTGTTACATTTTGATCCTCCGAAATCGGCAAGTTAACTCGCGAGTTACATTTAACGCATGCGCAGTACCATCTTTTTGGGAAAACAAAATGGATGACACATTTCATTCTATTCTCAATTATAGAATTCTTGCGACGACTGAACTGGATCTGTCATTACGGAGCACCTACTGCATAGCAGCTAATCTCCTCATCATAATATTGCTTAAATGGAAAAATTTAAACATACTTTTATTGAAATTCAAAAGAAAAAGGAAAATAAAGGTAGCTGCATAATCTTAACCAAGCAGCTTAGCGAAAAGATAGATGGCGCCACCTCTGTCCTCTAAACCGGAGAGAGCGAACGGTAGAAAACGACCATGGCAGATACAAATTCATCGTAGAATAAAAATTATTCTGTTGATTTATTACGAATGAAAAAAAATCGACAATGCAAGTCACTTTTCACACCACCAACACACACACATACTGACAAGTACAAAGATAATCGGATTACATACATCTGTCAAGACATTGTGTACAATTCTTTCTTGCAGAATTTAGGTTTCCACAAAAATCCAATTTGAAATTAAATACCTTTACATTTCTTTTCCCAAACCCATATTAAAATGCTGTACGAGTCCTATTTATTCACAATTTGGAATCAATTCTACTGCGAAGTACGTGCTTGATCAGTATGAATGCAGATTCGGGCGTCGTAACCATGTAAACAATACCACGTGATCGTGAGGTAGCCAATCACAGCGAGCGTCTCATTTTAATCCCCGGATCACTTAACACGCTGTTTGAGAATACCGTTCTTGCTAATCCTCGAGTTAACTCTTACTCGCGGATCAACTGATCCTCGAGTTAACTCGAGACTTCACTATTTTGAATTTAAGTTATGTTTACTTAAACTTTTGATGAGTTGATCTAAAGAAAAACAATTGTTTTTCAAAAGAAACTTAAGTGTTTAACCAATGTATGTAAACTCAACTGTTAATTTCTGCATCTAATTTGCCATTTTTTAGCTTGTTGACAGTATAAAAATCATTTATATTTTAATATTTATACATACCAATGAATTTCTTCAATCAGAAACATTAAATGCCATCCTAGTGTATTTCAAAAGTATCATTGTGTGGATGTAATGAAATAACAATTTTTCACTCTCATCAAAGACATAGTTTGTACCTTTTTCTGTACCTTGTTAGAAAAAGCTGATCCCCAAATTCAATTATTTTGAATGATATCCACAAGTAACTTTGATATAATGAAAGCTATAACAGAAAGAAAGAAAAAAAACCAATATCCTCCTGTCTGTACATTATAAAATATTCTAAACATTGTAAAGTATCTTTGTTTTCTATTTTCTAAAATAAGTGTTACAATAAAACTTGCATAATGGATCTCCTTTTTCTATCAAGGTACAGATATATAGATAAATCATGAATTTTTAAATTTAATTTGTATTTATTTCTAATATTGCTTTTCCCCTTCCCTAAATTTAGCTTTCAGCTTATAATGCTCCTTGATGCCCTGCCATTATTAGAAGCTCCTGAGATGATATTTTCAAGTAATGACACATACCAGCTAATGCAATGCCTAGAAGATGCTGTTGCAGATTTCAAAACCCAAACGGTGTGTTTTTAAACATTTTTCAATTCCTTTGTTTACTTTTCGAAGAATGCAAATTGATTGAAAAGATGAGTGATGAAAGACGTTCGGTCACTCAATTTGAGCTGTTTTTAACACATTTTTTAGGTGCTGATTGAAAAGTAGTCATCCTGTCATGTTTTTTTTTTTTTAATTGGGCATTTAATATTTTCACTATTAGTATTTTTAGGTAAATTGGTACTAAGTCTTGTTTTGTCCACTGACTTAAATTGAAGAATTTCATGCATATGATATACTAGCCACTGCGTGTCCATCACGGCGTTGCCCATGACAGTTCTTTCGGTGGGGTCAGGTGTGACCACTGTTCGCCAACCCCGGTGATTGCTATGCATTCCCGTTTAATTGTGAAGAGATCCAATAGGCATGACATCACAATCCCTTGCTAAAATGTAACAGATATTCAATTGAAAAGTTATTTTTCAAATGCATTGTTCGTGTTCGTATATTACAAATCGAATAAATACTTACTATTTAAAAATATAAAGCACATCTTTTAAAAACAACAATTTGACAACCCGATGGACTTAACAAAATACATAATGTCGGACCTATGGTGCTTTGTATATTAATTTTTAAAGTGTTGAATTCTTAAATCAGTTTTACTATTGGCTATTGAATGCTAAATTATTTCTTGGTTTTTCATTTTTAAAACGTCATGAATTGCTTAAGTTTGACCTGGAATTTTGTAAAAATTTGTCTGGAAAAGTCAGTGAATTTTATTTCTGAAATAGAGTGGGAACCTTGAAAAAGTTAATTCTTTTGGAGGCTTTAGTGTGAATATTATTAAGTGTGGTTTGAATTTTCCTATTTTGGAGAACCTAGAAAGTTCAGTTGTCCAAAGAACGTGTTTGCCTCTGATTTTTAAGGAATTGTTTAGCATCTCTTGTGGAAAAGGTGGACACAGTGACATTTGTCTTGACAAATTTCACATAATTGCACCATTTAGAAATTTTATCAAGTGTGTTTTGTAGTTTGATTCAAATATTTTTAAAATTCGATCTGGTACGAATTATAAAAATGACATTTGCTGAATAGAAATGTTCTGCATTTTATGTATTACCTTTACTCATTTTCTCATTTCAGGATCCAGAAGAACACACAAAAGAGGAAGGTGTCATTCGTTTAGCTTTGGTTCGAAATTTAGCGAGAGCATTTGTGATGGAGACGGGAGATACAGATTCAGAAAATGAAATGTAGCCAAAGGACTGCTCATATTTTGTACATTTTCAACGTTTTTTACTTTATTAAATTTATTTATTTAAAATTAGCTCATTTTTTCAATTTCTTGCACAAGCTTCTTTTTAAAAAGCTATGCACAGTTACCAAACATTGCTTGTGATTTGCTTTCGAATCTGTAAAGCTTCCAGTGAAAGTATTCAATTACTGGATTGAAAGACCAAAATTGACTTGATTGGTGTGAAAATGATTTGCTAATGGTACAACAGAGTCATTCTATTTTTACCTTTAGCAAATCTTTCAGAATCGCTATATTAAAATCTGTATTTAATTCATTTATGTGGCACATAAATTGACATTATTTGTATGTTTTGAAGTGGTAACAATATAAACTTCAATTTTCCAATCGTTCCATTCAGTTTAAACATCTTTCATTTTAAACTATGGAATTGCATAATTTTGTTAAAAATTCATATAGGAACCTGCTGTTTCAATGAACCACTTTAGCAGTATGATTACAGAAGGCAATAAAAAAATCTAGAAGATTGAAATCAGCTGAAAAGAAATGAAGGCTTAACATCCATAAAAATGCGTCACCAGCTTGATAAAGGAAAGATGCAATTGAAGTGAACCTCCAGAAACTAGCTGTGCACTTTTTGTCTTGCAGTTATTTGAAATGTAAATTAATACCAGTGAGAAGTATCTAATGTTGCTTCATATTTTTGATTAATTCAGAGATTTGAAAAGAGATTCTTGTATTCACTTTAAATCCTTATCAGGTACGAGTACCGTCAATAGACACATTTAGGAACTTCAGCTCCGGTGCTTTTTATGGGTCTACTAGTATATTTTATTTTTATTACTTAAATTGTATCTCAATGATCAAGAGAACATTCTAAATCCATATAGACATCCTCATGCATATGCAATCGATGACAGGTTCATCATACAAAGCCCAGGGTTCCCACGGTCCTTGAATATTTTTTTCCTTACTAGGGGCCCTTGAAAATTACGGAATTTGGTGAAAAGTACTTGTTTTTTTTTAACTAGTACATAGTTGTGTAATTTCGTCTTGCATTGAAACTTGTTTAGACTAGTTTCCTCCTCAGCAGGTGTGTCATTTGAGTGTCATTCTGAATGAAGCTAGTGCATTGCGCTTTGACACTACGTGATATACTAATAATGCTACGTCTAGATCGTCCATTTTTCACAGTATACTGTCCATCTAAGTTGACTCCTCTGGTCTCCGTTAAGACGGCTGCTTTGTTATGCCCACCACATCATGGTGTATCACGGCCGCTAGATAACAGCATCGCTTTCTTAGGAAACTGTAGCTTTAGCAGTCAGGACGTCATTAGAAACCTAGCATGCATCCAAAGAAATAAAGCCAAATGCTTATTACAAAAAAACATTTAAGAAAATCACATTTAAGATATTTTTTTGTTGTAAAAGTTTCTGCAGGTTTCAAATCCTTTGAAATTTTTACTCTATCTTTAACGATTGCAAAGATAGGGCTTTTTTTATTCTCTAGTCTAAGTTTCTAACACCAGTCAAAACTTTTGATTTGTTTTGTTTCTCAAACAACAATCTGTGAGAAAAAGTAAATCTAAATTATAACCAAAATTGATGATAACCTTTTGGTTTTTGACTATCGTTAATTTTAAAAAAATAATGTTTTTTTTTTTTTTTTTTTTTAATTTTTGACATTTTTCTTTTTAATTGACAAATTTTAGGTCCTTGAAAAATATTTTTTTGGTTTTCAAAAGTCCTGGATTGTTTTTTGGATAAAGGAGTGGGAACCATGAAGCCACATTGATGAGTGAAACAGCATTGCATTTCAAGAGCAATGATGCTATGGTAATCCTTTAATATATCATTCTTCTTTGGAAAAAAGAAAAGCTTATGCACTATACCAAGAGGAATGTAATGATTGTTTGCAAAAAATGTATCTGGCAAATAGAGCATACATTGTGCATTTTCCACATTAAATAATCCGAAGCTGTCTCTGATTAATTATTGCCTATGAAGTAAAAGAACGAAAATGTAATAGCATTCCAATTGAATGCTTTCGTTTCCAAAAGTTATTGCTTTCTGGAGGAGTTGGTCTACTTTGATCATTAATTCAAAGCTATATCGGGTACAAGTAAAAAAGAGTGGTGTACCACATTAAACTTGAGAAAATGGCATAAGTACATAGCATATTGTGTATGATCAGGAATAGCACTAAGGTAGCCTGCTACATTACAGCTGTAAACAGTTGCTATCAATTTAAGTCGAGACTCGCTGGAACTAATCAATACAATTTCTGCATATTTCCATCCTTTTTCGGATGATTGTCATACTCTGCCCTTTTTGGAACACGAATTTGACTCCTAATTGTATAAATTACTAAATTCTATCCCAATCATTTTCCTTTTGCAAAGTGCATTTGAGACTTTCAATTCATAAAACTTTCTATTTAAGACACTAGCCACTGAGTGGCTAGGCCTGCGTTGCCTGTGCCAGTTGCTTTTGTGGGAGTTCATACCCTATTCAAGGTTCCCACAGTCCTTAAATTTTATTTTCAGAGCTAGGGCCCCTTGAAAATTATGGAACTTGGTGAAAAGTCCTTGATCTTTTTAGCTTACATAATTGTGTAATTTTGTCTTGCGTTTGAATTGTCCAAACTTGTACTATCTCATATGGTGTGGGTGTGCCATTTTAGCGTCATTCTGAATGAAACCGGTGTTTTACACTTTGACACCACGTGATATACTAATAATGTTACGTACTGATCGTCCATTCCATTCTGGACTATATTCTGTCCGTCTAAGTTGACACCTCTGGTCTCCGTTAAGACGGCCGCCTTGTTATGCCCGTCGCTTTCATGACGTATCACGGCTGCTAGATAACAGCACTGCTTTCTTAGTAAACCGTAGCTTTAGCAATCAGGACGTCATTGGAAACCTGACACACGTCCAAAGAAATAAAGCCAAATTTTTATTGCAAAAATATAAAAGTTACATTTCAAAAAATTTTAAGAAAATTACATTTAAGGTAGCTTTTAGGTGTAAAATTTTCTGCAGATTTCAAATCTGTTGAAATTCTCACTTCATCTTTAATGATCGCAAAGATAGAAACTTAGACTGGATAATAAAAAAAAGCCCTATTACCAGTGAAAACTTTTTATTTGTTTTGGTTCTCCAACTAACTAAACCACTACAGCCGTCTGTTAAAGTGGCAGTGAACGACAGCAAAATGGAGATAGTGCAAGGACACAGGATGCAAGCTCCCATACTCTTCGTGCCACCAAAAGAACTGAGCTTACAATATTTTATCGCTCGACCAAAATCGATATTTGTGCAAGTAGCCCACTTTGCAACAAAAAAAATTACAGGTTCTGTGAGAAAGAAAATCCACATTTTACCAAAATTGATGATTATCTTTCTTATTTTAACTATTAGTAGAGTAAAAAAATTATGTATTTTTTTATGTTTTTTCACATTTTTCTTCTTAATTAACAACTTTTGCGTATTCTTTGTTTTAGGTCTTTAAAAAATATTAATTGGGTTTTTAAAAGTCCTTGAATTTTTTTTGAATGAAGGTGTGGGAACCTGCTATTGGATAACAGCCATAACTAGTGGATTGCTCGACGCAGTTCTTTTCGTGGAGGTCACATTGCCGGTGTAGTGGTTTGCTTTGCAAACCAAAAACTATAAATATTTGTGGTGTTATGCAAATAAGAGACCACTTCAAGAAACTTCTGACGTGTGAATGCTGCGTCATGCGTTCACAGTTTAAATACCTCAAGCTGTTCTTGAGATTTTAGTTTCGTAACCACCTTTGTTAGCGCACTGATAGAGTATACTTTAGTTAATGTATTTGATTTGTTAAAATTTAATAAATGCTAAGTTTAATTGTTTCAGTGAACTTAATTATATTCAGTCTAAATTCCCTACACGCTAAAATAACCCAAACGCACCGCCGTGGCTAAGTATTTAGTTTAAAAATTATTTATTAAAATAAAATCAAACGTCGAAGAGATCCAATCGGCTTGACATCACGATCTCTTTCTAAAATATACAAATATTTAATTGAAAAATTATTTATTAAAAGAAAATCAAGGTATCTATAGAAAAAATTTTCCGCCGATTTCTAATCCGTTGAAAATTTCAATATATCTTTAACGATCCCGATTTTACAAAAAAGAACTAAATGCCAATCAAAATGTTCGATGTGGAATCGCTTGAGTGGAGACTACGCATTCCTATTTAATTGAGAGCGGAAGGTGAAAAAGTGGCATGGTTTCTAAGGCTGACGTCAATAGTGACGATTGTGACGTGACGTCATAGAAGAAAGTTAAATTCTGATATTTTCCCCTAATTGCCGGAGCGGGACGAAAAAAATATCCAAAGGAGAAAAAACTTTAATTCATTTTAAAATTTCTAGATTAAATTTTAAAATTCGGGCTGGACTATAAAATTGCAAAAAATTCGGATTACCTGTGTGCCAAATTTCATTATTGTAAGTACCATAGATTTGTCCGGACACTGCGAACACGCACACACAGAAACTTCATTTTATAATAGTAGAGATGGAGGTAAGCAGTCATCTGCAAAAGTACTCCGCTGTTTCGTCCATTCCAACTCAGTGGAGCAGTGCTCTGTGGATTGGTACCACATTCATCAGTTGGGTGGTACATGTTGGTACAGACCTGAGATTACCCATACATGTACACAAGGCTGATTATCTCGTAAATTAATGTGAATCTGTAAAAACTATATGGTGGTCAAACCTGAAATCTATAGAAACTAATTGCAAGACTCCTCAATTTGGGTCTAGCTTACATGGGTTAGTTAATGACTCATACCCCTGAATCACTCATTCTTGTATACTTGGTGCCATTTCAGTAAACAAAATTGTCAAACTTGTAGCACCAGACATTGACGTTCAATCATGAACTGCAAATGGAATAATTATATCGTTACCATCACACTCTAAAGGCACGAATCTGCAAGTTCGACATTTCTACAAAAAAAAGCGTTCAAAGTTTTGATCCTTCGGAAAAAATCCGAGTTACAATTCAGGTTATTGTTACGCATGAAAATCGGTATTTCCACTAAAAATCAAGATTTGTGGCCCAGTGACTCGAAAAATTCAGACTCAAAAATGTTCGGTGTAAACTGCTACAAAAATTCAGGTTTATGCCTTTGCGGTTTTGAGTAACGACATATTTGTGGTCTTGTTTTATACCGTAATTTTAGAATGTCATTTTATATATTTTTGTTTTATAAAAAATTGTAATTTTTTAAGCTTTTTTAATTTTTTTAACACGTTTTTAATATCACATCTGATTGGAATGGAAATATAAATTTAATGGAACTATTGCTAAGGAAGTAGATTTTGAAGAATTGTCTAGAAATTTCAGCTTTTCGTACCTTTTAGAAAGCTAATAAGCTCAGGTAAGGCTAGATAATTGGGATGAGAAGTATAAATTGTAAAGATTATTGTGTGATTGTGTGACAAAAAATTTTAAAGGAATTTAGAATACGAGTTTTTCCCTCTGACTAGTATTAAGCTCTCCTTAAGAGACTGAAAATTTCTATATATTACTTTTATTTGATAAATTCCGAAAGGATACTTGTCCAAATAATGATAGACCAAATCAAAGCAAAGAACAAAACTTCGGAAGTTATCTGATTCCGCGCTTCCCGGAACTGTCAGATATTAATACATGTCAACTTAATCCTTTCGAGGGTTTTTCCATGTTTGCAACATGAAATTTTCCGGAACAGCATTTGAAAAACGTTTCTCCAATTTTAGCTAATAATATGTGTTTAATTTATATTTGAGAAAAGTGATGAGGCATAAAGCATTGAAAAGATCGCTCTATATCAATAAAATTTTTATTTCGAATCCCCACTCCCCTCATGCATTTACAGTGATTCTCCATGTGTTTGTAAGAATGGTCAGTTGTTTCTTTTTTAGGGTTTTATGGCGCAAGGACCATATTTGGCCATGCATCTCCAGATCATATCAATTAATAAGACGCACTCATGCACCTGACAGAAATCGAACCGGCGCCACCTACAACTTGAAGGTTTCTTGCGCAGTGAGCATACCCACTGACCACAACGCCTTCTTTTCATTATTTGTTTCTCCATTACATTATCCATCTCTACCCAGCAACCAACAGTTGGATTCATTTTCCACCAACTAATTCAACGTGGTTTGTTTCGATTTCCAGTTTACTTTGGGGACCACGGTAGCCTAGAGGGCCTATATAATGCCAATTATTATATAAGCACTCTACTTGGGTAGACTAGTCGGTAGTCTCAGATTAGCAACCGGAGGATTGCGACTTTATAACGATCAAACCAAAATACTGTCGTGTACCTGTGAGCTGGCGAACGTCATGCTTAAATGTCCTCACGTTGGCGTGGAAGTTTGGAGAGTGGGATCCCAGCCCAGTTGTTAACCTTTTCATCTCAGCATGGTTCAAAATTACTTGACGTTGTCTAATTCTTCCCTTCAGGGGTTGATCCCCGAACGTCGTCATCAAGTTGGGTTGGCGTGGAAGTTTTGAGAGTGGGGTGCCAGCTCGGGTGTTGATCGTCATCTGACTGTGGTTCAATAGACCGTTATGTTGCCCAAGTATGCTGTTAATTAAAAAATTACCAATTATTAACCGTGGTTCAAAATTACGTGGATTCAGACCTTCGAGGATTGATCCAGACTGTCGTCAATAGCTCGTTGTGTTGCTCTAGTATGACGTTAGTTAAAAATTACCAATTCCCGGAATTAGTGATTGCCATTGTGTGACATTAATGAATTACCATAATCCGGAATTAGTTTCCAGAATACAAACTGATAACTCGAATGACATTATGTGATTGGTTGCTCTGGTGTTGTCTCGTCATCTGACCGTGGTTCAAAATTTTGTGTTGTCCTCGACTCTTTCCCCTAGGGATTGATCCCGGACCGTCGTCAATACCCTCTAGTGCGACGTTAATTACAAATTACCATGCGATTGGTAAAAATGTTCTGTGGTTACTTTTGTAGGTGACTTCTAATAGGTCCGTCTTCAAATACGTCATTGGACGTCAGGACAAGAGAAATCTTCTATTGGTTACTATTTGTTAGTGTAAATAAATACAGTTCAATAACATTTAGAATTTGACCAATCCGATTTCACTCTAGTTAGTCAGCCACTCATCATTTGGAGAAATCCTGTCTGTAACAGGTTAATTTGGAATTTCTGTAAGTTTCGCATTCGCTTACTCGTCTCGACCTGCTCTTTCTTTTCACAGCCGTCTGCGTATTGAGCTACTGTGGTACCCTTCTCTTGCGAATCAGGTGTTCATTTCAAGCCATTCTTCGATGTGTATCGCATTCGAGGTAAGAAGTTAATTTATTTTCTGTTCTATTCTATGATCCCGATTCAATATCAAATTCCTTCTTGTAAGGATAACCTTAGGTATGTGTCTTGACGACATCTCTTGAACCTTATTAATACGTTTTCGTGTCTATGTAATGAGACATTTAACTTTTATTACGATGTTTGCGGAAGTAATTTGTTCCAAATTTGACCACGACTTTCTGGATTTTAAATCTGCACGCTTTGTTGTAAAATCCGTTGTTCGCCTGCATTCGAATAAAAATTACGCAGATTTCAGTTTGACCATGAAACTAGGGCACGTCAATTATTTTCATTTCTTCAATCATGATTCACCAGAGTAATATCTATACAATTTGCTATCGTTTTAGGTTCAGTAAAATACAGTTCCATAATTGATAATAAAGTATTTGGTTTAACTAGATAAGCTCAGCAATTTCGAGGTTGTCTATTTGATTTAGATGTACTAAATGAACGTAGTCAGTTGACCGGTTGGTAATGATCTAAATTTACATCGTTTTCTGTAAAAGTGTCTGGGTAACGAAAAATGAGGCCTGGACTTTCCACATGTCCCAAATTCAGCCTTATTGTCAGAAATATGATGAAACTATAAATGTCATCTCCGGGTCATAATGTCCAATTGAGAATCGAAATGAAGGTCATAATAGGAAGTGCCATTATGTATATATAATATGTCCTAAAATATCAAGAATTTTTCACATAGAATTTTTAAATTGGTTACTTTTCATCATACAGATTGACACATGAATAATTTATATATTCATGTAAGTCACATTTGCTGATCAATCTATTTATGTGTGTGTGATTATTAAGAATTATAGAATTTGTTTCCTTTTGCGCTTGTTATTTTATAGTTTATCTTAATCGAGTATCTAGTAATCTTGTGTGCGCTTTTGAAGTAATCAATGTAACTTTACATGTATACAAATAATAAAATATCGCAATTTAGTATCTAAAAGTCCATTGAGAGTTGATGTATAAACTCTTTTCAAAGAGCCAATACACTCAAACCTGTTTTTGTGCTGTCTTTTTTTTGTGTGATCTTTTTTGTGCGGTATATAAAAAAATTTATTCAGTACGGTCTACTAACAGTCCTTTCAAAATTTCAATCAAACTAGAACATAATTGACAGTTATCAATAAAAATTACTTAAATTTAAAAAAAATTTTCAAAATAGCACGTTTTTGTAACGGACTAAAAAGTATAAAATAATTTCTTGTGGAGAAATTATTTTATGCTTTTTAGTCCGTTACACTGACTACATGGTAACTGAAAAAAAGTCAACTCTAAACGAGTGTGAGTATCTTCAAGTAGTTGCCAAGCCATGTGTCTTGATTTCGTTTAAAAAAGCAATTTCTAGTTGAGTTATTTTCTACGTGAGACTTTTTTTATGCGGTCCCTATTCACTGCATAAAAAATAATACTTTTTTAATGTGTTGCGAAAAATATTTTTTATTGCTACTTGTAAAGTTTTGGAAGATTTTTTATGCGGTCCCTTTTCCACAGCACAAAAACAGATTTGAGTGTAATTTCTGTATGCCATGGTGAAATAACATACTTCAAGTGTAATACATTTTAAACAATGGTAGTATTCATTCTATTCTCTCTCTCACAAGCTGCGTATACGTTCAGAAATTCTGGTAATTGTATGAAATTGTTAAATAATGTAATTTGATCCCTTATATTTCCATTTTTGTATTAATGTTACAAAAACTGACCTTAGAGTTACAAACTGAAACTACAGTGCAATGAATAATCTTATTTTTTAAACTTTTCGAGTAAACGGAAAGTAATGTACAATATTTGTTCAAATTCTGCTCCAAATACTAAAGTTTCTCACTTATGACAAAAAAAAAATATTATGTTTGTGATTGCACTAAAATTGCTTATTTAGGCTCCCTTTGCACCAACCGATTATGGGTTAATTTGAATCCACTAATTGGATTGACGTCTTCATTCCTTTCACACAAACAGATTCAATAAGAAACCAAAACAAAATCTTTCTTCTGTTGCAACCTTTCTTCAATCAAACCTTTCTTCTGTTGCTCATTAGGTTAAAAGATAAACTCAAAACACTACTATTGGATATTCCCTCATGAAATCAAAGTGAAGTAAACATTTTTACAACATTGGGTGTTTAAAAACTAAATTATTTTCACAAATGTACTCACTGACTCTAAAACTTGTTTTTTGGGAAGGAACTATTCCTACCGAAAGGCAATGGACTCAAATAATGAGCCATTTCGCCCCCACCCGTATTTCTATTGTGAAAACCCCAGTTATGTGACGGGCCTCAATACTTGATTAGCTGGAGAGTGGGGTGTCAGCTCAGATGTTGACCTCGTCATCTGAATAGTTCAAAATTACGTGATGTTATTCCGGTCTGATGTTGCCGTCCAACTGGTATAGTGGTTAAGCCTCTAGATTGGAAGGTTCCTGGCTCTGATCCGGGCATGGATGTTTGTAAGCGTTTGGTGTAGAGGTGACTGGTGCACCTTAAATCTGTCGTGGCCGAAAGTCCTCACGTTGGGTTAGTGTGGAAGTTTGGAGAGAGGGGTGCCAGCTCAGGTGCTGCTTCGTGATCTGACAGTGGTTCTAAATTACGAGGTGTTGTCCTCGGACCTTTCCCTTAAAGGACTGATCCCGGACCGTCGTCAATAGCCCGTTGTGTTGCTTTAGTATGACGTTAACTAAAAATTACCCCCCTCCCCAACTGAGCTACCAGTCCAATAATTTTAATTAACATATCATACTAGGCAACACAACGGTCGTGTACAAAGAGGGCTGCTTCACGTTAGTACTATGTCATGACCTCAAATGTCCTCGCGTTGTCTTTGTGTGGAAGTTTGGAGAGCGGGGTGCCAGCTTAGGTTTTGCTTCGTCATCTGACCGTGATTCAAAATTAGGAGGTGTTGTCCTCAGGTCTTTCCCTTAAGGGTCTAATCCCGGACCGTCGTCAATAGCCCGCTGTGTTGCTCTAGTACGACTTTAACTAAAATTACCATTACTGGTGTGATGTTAATTAAAATACCTAGCTACCATCAATACTCGATAAGATTAGATTGTGAAACCTATATATATATTCAGGGTGGAGCGCGTTAAATTGCTTTTTTAGAATTCATGCTGTGGCAGCGCTGTTGGTCAAATTAGAGGGGAGAGTGGGCATAGTTTATAGCGACTGACGGGAGGTTTGTATTCATCTGCTGTTCAGTTGCCATAATGCAATGGACACGTGAGGAGCTCTCATTTTGTGTTGAAGTGTATTTCTCGAATTCCCACTCGATCATTGCAATGCAGTGTGCTTTTCGTTTGCGATTTGCAGTTCCACTACGCGGACGTGTTCCTGGACATTTTTTCTTTGGGGTTACCTGAAGTCCAAGGTATATTGCAACCATCCCAACACTTGGAAGACCTACAGAACAATATTCAGGCTGAAATTGCTATAATACCACCAGAATACATGCTTGAGAGAGTGCATGAGAATTTCAGAAAACGACTGCAGCAGTGTGTGGATTGTGAAGGTAGACATTTGCCAGATACACACTGTTTAAAACCATGTAATTAGAAACTTCCATTATTGTCCAATATGAGAAAAATAAAAATGTAAGTTTTTATTATTTTTTATTTCATTCCCCCAAATCAGCAAATTACAGTGCTCCACCTTTTTTAAATACTCAAGGTTAACTTGGCACAAGTACATAATTCCTTTTGCCCAATTTATTTAAATGATATCGAACATTACATTTTGCTTTAATCTTACTATATTAATACAAGAATGTAATTTAGTGTTCTATTTTTATATTAATTACAAATTCATACATTCTTTTGAATCATCTTTGACTTAAATTGATGTTATGATTCCTTTATATTGGGACTTAAACAGAATAGGAAATTCAAAATCTGTTCATGTCTCAGACTCCCTGTGCTGTATTTACTCAAAAGAGAAAATAGCAGTTTAAAAAATCAACTATTAGATTAAAACTTTAATTTTCTTGTTTCTAATTTTAACGGGTTTTTTAAAATCCGCAGTTCCAAAAACTATTGGCAGTTTTAAAAAAAAATGTTTTACATAATCGGATAACATTTAAATTCTTTTTTCATATAAATATTTATATTAGAATTTTAATTTATATACTGGTAGGGAGAAATTTCACATTTATGTACAAAAAGCAAATTGGAAATTTCAACCTCCAAACTGTTTTGCTTGACGACAATTATGTCTTACCAAGTCAATGAATCGTCTGGATTGAAGAGGAATGTTCTCTGGCTTCAGGTAGTGTTGAAGATGTTTAGATGGACAAACTATTTCCTTTGTAAGCGGCTTTCCTGAATCTTGTTTTGTGAGTTTCTATTGGATACATATTGACCAGAATTCTGTTGGTTGGAAGGGAGCCGTTACACATTGAACTAGATTTATTTCTTTGTATTTTGTCATTAGCATGTAACAAATATATAATGTAGAAAAATTAATTAGACTCAGATTATTAAATTGTATGTTATGATGTGTTGCTCTGGTTATTTTATAATAAGAGGGCTAATTAGACTACCAAATTGTATAGAACTCTTCTATGAATCATCAGTGGGACTTTTACACATTTTACAGTTTGTCAAAAATTAGCTCTTAGTAGTAGTATAAACTATTCAGATGCATAATCCATATAATTGTTTTTTCGTATTTTTAGGAGGCTTCTTTCAATTTTATAAGGGCAATAAGGGTCTTCTAAGTTATTGCTATTTGTAAACATTTGTTTAAACCAATCAACTGCTGCTTTATAATTCTGTTGAATCTTGAAAAAGTCGAAATTCTTGATGGTTTAACGTACTTCACATGCCTTAAAATTCATTTTTGCTTGAATTAAATGAATGAAGATCTACCTTTTTCTTTATTCCCATTTCCTGCTATTGATTTTCATTACCTTGATTGCTTAGTCAAAAGTTATTGAACTCAGTGCTGTACAATAATCAAATCATGATTTTTAGATGCATATATATTGAATAAAATGTGTGTAAAATATTCTAATAAGATTTTCTCTCATACTTGCCTGTTAATTTTCCTAAAACTTTGGTTTGGTGATTACAACTCTCATGCCTGCATTTCATTTCACTGCCAACTGGTGTTAGCATTCAGTTCTCAATTCAACAGGTCTTGAATTCAAATCCTAGCCATCCAAAACACTCCCAAGGCCAAAAAAAAAAAAGTGGTGTGTGTCTGGTTACCTGATTGACCCTGAAATTACAATACAAAAATTCTGACCCTAAAGTTTTTGGCCTTTTAAAATTTTTTAATTTAACAAAATGTTTGTTAAAACGATTAATTGATTACAATGTCACAGCAATTGTAATCGATACATTTTTTATCGAACATGATATTGACCCTCAGAAATAAATATAGATACCCAGGTATTTTGCATCACTGATCCCACCTCTGATCAATTTTAAATCTAACATTAATGCTCAGACACTACATATTTCCTTTTGTGGATTTGCTAAAAATATTTAGCAAAAGAAAACCTTTTTGCTTGCCTACCGACCCTTATATTTTTACTCGTGTTGCAGGAAAGTAACCTTTTTTTTTGGCCCTACAAAACATTAATAACTTGGATGTTTCTGATCCACTTTTTAATGCATAAGTAGAAGTGAAAAACCAAAACTTTTAACCATTATCACTCCAAGAATATTATAGCATGTTTAGAAAGTTGACTTGGCACATGGCAGCATTATTGCTGGTTGAAGTGATAAGAGTTGACTGAATATCTTAAATTTTTTAAAGTAGGAGTTATGTAGCTTAAATGGGAACCTATCACTTGTGATAATATCCGTTTTGAATAAAAAGTTATCTTTGCCCTTCAAATGCATACTCTATCAGCAGATCGTCAAACTCCTCCGCATCACTCTTATATATTACATTTGAGTACATATTGAAAAAAGGTGAAAATGCATGCTAGACTCTAGTTAGCTCATCCCTCACTGTATAATATATCTTTCCTTTTTGCTCGTGTGCATTAGAATCAAGTACTTTGGTTGCATTAAAATAGTGAGGTACATTTAAGCTAATATTTAGGTAAAAAAAAAATTTCCATTCACTCTGCCAGGGCACTGAAGAATGTTAACCTTTCAGTTTATTATTTGTCTTAAGAGACTTGCCACTTTTAAAACACTTCCAACTACAAAAAGCATTGTTGGCGTATTGCCAGAAAGGGCTCCAGAAGTACTATGAAAAGAAGCATTTGGATATGCTTGACTGGCTTAACAATCCCACAGGCTTTGTTTACTTTGCACTATAGATTGCTAGCTAGAGTATGGGGCTTATGCAAGAAATTTTAGACTCCCTCAAAGAATTTCTTAATAATATTTTAGCAGTGCAATGGATATTTCAGAAGGAATACTTTTATTTAATACCTTTCTGAAAAAAAAACCCATATTTTTGACCATGAAAAATTCAGCTATGCTAAAGCTGTTTCCCTATTTTTTTCCCCTAATGATGCAAATTAGCGGTTTTTAATCCTCCACAAGAGTGGTACTGGTGTGCCTTCCCTTTGGTGAAATGTGTTTCTTTTTAATTGTGTAAAACTTATTCCATTTCAATGGCTTAGTTTTGAACTTTTGACAAATAATTTCAAGTACTACTTGCATATTTAATACCAATATAAATAGTTTTGAGTATTATTTTAAGCATCATAAATAAAATGCCTCAAAAATATTTTTTATAACCACAAAAGAGCAAAAAAATGTAGATATTTGTTATTTTTTCAAAAAAAAAAATCAAAATTATCCATTTTTGTCATATTTGCAAAAAATAAAATGTAATTTAGAAAAAAGTTGAAGCTATCCAATCGACCTTAGAAAAACGAAGTGTATTAGATTTGTTGCTGCTGTCATTCTTGCAACATTAGAGCTTTTTGTCTGGCGTGTATGGTTTGGATTTCGAACCACTGCAAATATTCTTGCCTAGACAAAGATTCGAATCCAAACCTGTAGTTTTCCAAGCTGGTTATAACGCGTTTGAAAGCATTTCGAACATTTTTTAATGGTCTCTTCAGACTTTTTGGAGAAAAGTGACATTTTAAAAAAAGTAAATTTTACAGGGAGCCAAAAAAAGCTTGAAAATATTAAGTATATTTTACTGATCAATTTAAAGTTTTCAGAACTTCATATTTTTATTTTAAAATTAAGAGTATAGTTCCCGAGTAATTTTCATGGTTTTTTAAGAAAATCGAATTCCTTGTTCATTGAAAACTAGTTAATTAATTTTGACTTTGTTACTGTTCTTGAGAAGTTGTGATATATTCCATTTAATGAATAATTTTTATGGAATCATTATTAAGGAAGTTATGTTCAATTACGCTTCATTTACAAAAAAGGGAGCCTTACTCACAGATTCTAATTGCATTGTTCTCCATTTAAAATCTGTTTGGGAGCAACAAATCAAAATGAAGGAATTCTGTAGTTTTTATAGTGTTGTTTAAAAAAATTTATGTCAAAACATTCTCCAATCTACTTTAAGGATTTCTGCAGTCATAATTCTTTATAATACAGAAATGGCAGAACCAAATTACTTGAAACTTGGTTATGACCTATAATTTTATATAAACTAGGGAGCTCCGCCCCCTGCTCGTCTTAAGATTTCGATACTATTTCTGAAATTTTTTTGTTGAAGTGTTTTTATGCTGCATTATATAAAAGATGGTGTGAGCCTCAACAAGTTCTCAAAGTAG
This sequence comes from Metellina segmentata, assembly GCA_947359465.1. Classification (NCBI taxonomy): domain Eukaryota; kingdom Metazoa; phylum Arthropoda; class Arachnida; order Araneae; family Tetragnathidae; genus Metellina; species Metellina segmentata. Next base: position 124,843,676 of record OX375874.1, read on the forward strand.
GCCCCATTCCAGGAAGATAAGAAACGCTTCGTTAAGCTGGCCAAGACAAACGAGCTCCTGTTTTTGTTTTCTCAACATAAAATTAAATTTTGCTGTGTCTAAGATATTTTATCAAAAGAAAAAGAGAATTTATTGTCTGGTAATGCATCGAAAATGGTGCATCCCGTTGAATCGCTTACTGAATCTACAATGAGGATGCAAATCAACTTTCTCAAGGTCGCTGTTTCATCAACCGACCGAATGAATGAATAAAACAAAACCTTGAACATTTATATATAATTAATTCATTATATAACGGGTGTGTGTGCACGCACACACAAATTTTACTTTAATTTTTTGGTTACATACTCTACGCCACATGTTTTTAGCTCACATAAAAAATATAATCCAGAGAGAAAATACAAAATTATTTTAAAATTTTAATGAAATATAACATTTATTTTGGTCAATGAAGATTCGTGGAAAAAAAATTCTGAAATAATAAAAGTAACGAATTTAATTTTTGAATGAGAGCCGCACTTCATTCAACACAGAGCCGCATTTTCCCACCACTGGAATATAATGTACTTAAAACTAGAATCTAGCCTCATCTGAGTTTTCCACTCGGTAAAATAGCACTAGACAACTTATGCAGTTGGATCTTCTGTTCGATTCATCTGTTCTCTGCCGCGATGACAAATCGATTCAGGAAATAATTTCCGATCGGAAGTACAATTTTGTTTGTGGTATATCCTCTTAAAAAAATATCCTATTTCAAGAACTTGAGGCCCCGTTCACATGATGCGAGGCTAGCGAGGTCCCGCTCTTTGATGTCCCAAAGATAGAAACTTGAATTAGAGGAATAAAAAAAAACATAATTTAATAGCGGGACCTCGCCAAACGCGCGTTGAAACGTCTCGTGTGCGGTGGTTAGTCGTACTTTTTGCGCATTTACATTTTGTTTTGACCTGAAATGTTTAAGACCCAGTCGTCATTTATCAATCATTTTTTCTTTCAACTGTCTATTTCCAAACTATCTGTAAAAGCAGTACAATGAACCAAAGCTCTCAAGGAGGAAACGGACCACAATAAATGCAAATAGTCATCAAGTTATATCCCTACTTATCAATTACAAATCTACGTGAGCAAGATATGTGAAAATGCACCCAAATAGAACCTTTTGGTAACTCAAGAACGTCATAGACGCAACTTACTTTCGTTGCATTCTCACGCCATATAGGGTTAGGGAGACAGAATTGTTTTGTGGAAATCTAATGTGCAAAGTTGATTACTCGTAATTATATAGCGTATAATGTTTTAACTCGCAATCCAACAGTTTAGATTTTCCTTCGAACTCTTAACTAAGCCTTCACCTTTGTTTACAATGCGACCTAATTGAGTAGCTACTTGCTGACAGCACGATTCCGATTTGATCCGTTTCCAAATTTGAAATATATTCATAGTTTAATCGAGATTATTGGAGTAATGTATTGGAAAATGGAACAGCGTTTCGATCAGGAACCCAATCACTTGTGTCCTTTTCTCGTATATTACACGAATAGCCTAGAAAGTTGACATCTCATGGTTTTGGCCGATTTTTAAGTCCATTTTTTTTGCTCCACTTTCAGCTCAAAAAGTGATGTTTCATAAGTATGAAATACTTGCAGGTCGCGTTATGATATATGGATGCAGTATATAACTCACAAGTTACTAAAATTCTTACGTTTATGCGATAACTTTGCCAGAAAACATGTTTACTCGGGTATCACGCCGTTCTGATGCAAGAATAGCATGTGGGGGTTTACAACTTCACAGATAAGATAGCTATTCTAGCCTCCATATTGCTGGGAATTCCGCTTGGCCTAATCAGCAAGAGGAATTGTTCTTTCGTAGAACTCATATTATCTTTAATTTATTGTTTTCATTCGCCACATCTGTCGAACGCCATATTTTAATTTAACCTTGAAGCTTGCCACTCTTCAATTTGATTATGTGATTTCAAAGTACTAAGGTTTCCTGTCTATTGGCACTAATTTTATTCATCAATAAAGAATCGGGTTTTGAACTCGAAAATAAAATTGTCTTTCATGTTGGTCAGCAGTTTGAGGCAGCTATTTGTTCCAGCAAAAAATGTTAGTCTAAAAATTTGGTTTGGTACCGTTTCGGTTACACATGGCGTAAGAATGCTACACTTAAAACGGCTTAGCAGGGCAAATGTTAATGGATTTTTTTTAGGTCATTCTCTTTTTTTTTTTTTTTTTTGATTATTAGTCAAGTTGACATCACGACAAGCCTTCTGCGTGATTGTGTTTTTATTTTCGCGAGAGGGAAATAAAGTTAGAAAGGGGAAAAAAATCCTATAATTCATAAAATATTTTTAAAATACGATGTAATTCCATATCAGTACAGCGTACTCTTAAAAAAAATTTAAATAAATTATTTTTTTATTAATTAGTTTAGTTAATAAAATCTCTAAACAGAGAGAATGAAATCACGCTTTAGACGAACTGGAAAAGACTGATATTGTAACTGAAAACACAGGTTTCAAGAATTTGACAATCGTTGCTTTGTGCTTTTGGGTTGTGAATCGAAAAGTTCGTTACGGGAGGTTTGATTGCGAGAATTACTTGGACGATCCTTGAACAGTCCACGGGCCTCATTTTTTATCTAGTTTTTTAAGGGCCCTTAAAATATTTAACATTTGCTGAAAGTCTAAAATCGTTTTGAAGCCTTAGTTTTTACAAGATTGTTGCGAATTTGCAATAATTTATTTCGCATGCATTTAAAAACAGATCGATGTTACTTGCCCATGGTCGAGTATCATCAAACATAATAATATAATTAATATTATGGTTGAGTAATATTTATTAATTATTGTTAGTAATATTTATAAGTAAGTAATATTTATTAATTAGCTCAAACGATGTTTTTATCTAGTGGGCAGGGTGGGGCTGGGCTTAGTGATAGAAAAGTTCCTCTTGGTCCGTGAGACCCAACCTCAGCACTCGCGAATATTTCTTCACATGTGGTCTCATAATTTAATCTATTGCGATGTATGTGTGTTAAATGCAAACTTAAAAATGAAAAATAGCATTGAAAAGGACAACATTTTCTCTTGCTCTAAGAGTGGGAACCTTATATAGTTACAAAAATCAGTTTTCGTATTTTAGACTGAGCCATAGATTGGATAGATATTCTGTGTGTGTGACAACGTAGTATATTTTCATGACTTAAATACTTTGTCACCCATTTATCCCTAACTACCTGGCATGGACATGTGATATTTTGCAAACTGACACGGAAGAAAGATCTCAATTTTGACAAAAAAAAATGCCCAAAACTCATTTTGCTGTCAGACCACATTTTTATTGATTAGCTCATTTCTCGAACCTCATTTATTGATCTATTCAAAACAACACTTTTATGGATTTTTTTTAACTCGAGGTTTTTGAAACATAGTGTCTGCTCTAGTTGACTTGGGATAAACAGCTCAGTGGGAAAATTAGAAGCTTGCCCAATGTCGCCTCTTGGGAGCAGGCACATACCATGATTCTTCCTTACCACCTGCTGAATCGTGAGGATGAGCATCTTGTTCAATAAAAGTCGTTCAACTGGCTTTCGCTTGCGTAACATCCTTATTGTCCCTATAAAAAAAAATAAGAACAAGTCGATTGTCGCCCATCTTTTAAGTTGCGTAACCCAAATTGTTTTTAACCGCTCTGCGCCAAAGTTGGCGAGGTGCTTTTAAGTGTTTTGTGTAGCGAAGTCGTCTGCCCTTCTCTGGGGACAAACAAACTCACTGCCAATTCGCAATGGTGCTAGTAAATTCTCGTAATGCTCTATCCGTTTTACGTAAGTACTCGATAATATTACATTTAATTTTCTTGTGAATGGTGGTCTAGTCTGCACGCAATTTTAAACCGTTGAACGATTAAGTCTAGTGTCTTTATAGTCGGTTTATACGATAACGTTTTTTAAATGTGTGTAATATTTATTTGGTTCATTCTCTGTATAATTTATATTTTTTTTTTGTCAGAGCATGAATTTCTTATGTGTGCTGAAAGTTATGATTGTTCGATAGAAATGTATTTTTTTGATGATATTGAAAAGTTGAAATTTTTGAGCATTTTCCTTTTTATGATCATGAAAAAGGAAATTGTTTTAGTAACGACTATCTTTTTTAAAATATGTAAAATTAGACCCGATTTTCGAAACTCGCTTGATTTAAAAAAAACGGCAGCAATGTCAACATTTTTCTCGTCATTTTTATAATTTAATTTTATTCTAAAAGTGAGTTTTATTCTAGTGCTTAGATAACTAATTTTTGGTTGGTAGAAAATCTTAACTGCTATTTCACGTTGTAGATATTGCTATGGTATGTGTGTTTTATTAATTTCCCGAGTTTCGTTATTTTAAAAATTTAACTGGGTAACCCTTTCTTAAAACTTTTATTTTTAGTTTAGAATCATAATCGACTGAGTAATGATTTATGTCGAATCTTTAGATACTTATTTGCTTTTTTCGTATCCATTTAAGTTGACGCGTAATTCGATTCGAAATTTTGTTAAATTATTTAAATTTCCAAATTCGAAGAATATTTTTCAGCCTGTTTTGAAATTCTCTCTCTCTCTCTCCCCCCCCCCCACACACACATTAAATTTATTAATTTCAGAAGGAATTCTGTATTTAAGATTTATCGTTGATTCATACTTATTTTGGCTATGCAGCTGCGGATGTTTTGTTTATCCACATGGAGATGAAAATGTCATTTCAGAACAAAACATCCTTGTTTAATTATGGAAATTAGAGAGTCGGAAGTGCATTTCTACACTTCCTAGTATTTTGTCTGTCAACAGAGTGTTGTATGGTCTATGAAACCATTTATCTCAAGAGGCTTTAAAAAAATAATCTCAATTCCGCTTGTTTCTTTATTGTGGTTTTGAATCTTCACCTTGTTTTCAACTGCTTCCAACCAGTAGTGTAGTCCTTGGCATTCATCCTACTATGCTTGTGCCAGCAATTTGTCATGCTTGGCTTTTTTTGGTAGGGAAGAATTCGCGACGCACTTCGATGTGGAGGATTTTTATTTTCCAAATAATGAGCGGAGAAAAAAAATGAATGCAAATTTTCTTGGCGTTGATATTTGATTCTGGTAATAAATATTTTTTCGATTGATGCGTCATCGGTTGTCGGTTCTTGACCTTCTGAGTTCGTACCCGCATTTCCGCATCAGAAACCGTTGTGGTGTTTAACACTGTCAACACTACCGCAATGGACACTTTGAAATTTGCAGCCATTAAAAAAAAGGTATAGGTATTTTTTGCTTTGTATGAATTGGTTTAGGTTTTTTGTCCTTTTGTTATTTTATTTGTTTTTGGATTGTTTTAAATTCCAGCACTTAAACCAGAATCGGAAGAAAAAAAAAACAGAAAGAGCAACTGGCAGTTATGTTCTAAGATACTGGGGAAAAGCATCCAATCTACTTTTGAAAGGGAGGGTAATGAAGATTAGGGCTGGACGATATAGAAATTTCTTAAATCGATTTATCATCCATCTAATATCGCGATTTAGTGATAAATCGATTTAACCTTCAGAATATGGAACCTATTTTTTTAATAGTGACAAAAATGGTCGTTATGCAGCCCCCTGTATTATATTGTATATACTTAGTTTTTCTCAAAAATATTTTGAAAGGTATGTTATCTATAAAAAAAATGCCCCTCCACCTACACGCATTTTCTTATATCAATATTAATCATATTTTATGTCAATAAATCCATTTTTATTCTGATTTAAGTCTTGGAGTACATAATTTCAATTTTAAACAATAGATTGAAATAATAATTATCCTGCCTCAAATGAAAAATTCATTGAAGTAATTTTAGTACATTTATTTGTTGTACAATACTATGCAACTAAATGTTCCAATTGCACTTCTTATTTATTTCAGTTTTTATTATTATTTTTTAATTTCTCCTTTTGCATTCTAAAAATTATTTAACCGTTTTAATAAATTTGATGAACTTGTTCTTTATGAAATAATATAAAAACAGCTTATTGCTATTCTAAGCAACAATAGATGTCCATCTGCCTGAAATTATCAGATTTTTAACTTTTTGTTTCAATTAAAAACATTTCTCATGAATAAAATTCAACAAATAAAAAATATAGCTTATATTGTATACAAAACTGCATGTGAAAAAGAAAGGCAACACATAATAGGTTCTAGATCTAAAGAATATAAAGTTGTAAAAAAAAAAATTAAAACTGAGACTAAATAGATCTTTTATTTTGGGCCAGAAAAACCTGCATTTTTAGGCAATAAAGAAATTTGATTTTTGCAAATCACAAATTACATCTCCACCAAGTCAATGAATCTTCATTTAAATCAACTTTTGGCATTGATAAATAGTTTTGAAGTTCACTTTCAACTTTTCTAGCTGGAATATCAATCGCATTCACTGCTTCCTTGTCATTGTCATAATCAGTTTTTTCACTTGCTGTATTGTTGGACGTATTTACATTACATTGTGATAGCATGTGTGATTTTTTTTTTACCCCTTTTTTATCTTCCATGTAATTCAAACGAAATCTTGGATCACATACGTCTACAAATTTTAAAATGTGCATCAAGTCAATGCATTCATAACTTTCCTCTAATGCAGAATTTTTTTTTATATCTTATACGAATTGTTTGTCTGTATCCTTAGCTTGCAGATCTTTTAAAATTTTCCTTAATGCAGGCAAAACAGCATGCTGTTGCATATTTGTCCCGACAGATTTTTTGTTACATCTTCCATTAACCTTGTTGACTACAAAATCTTCTAATGCAGGTACTTCATTTTTATTCATTTCAAGATGTTTTTTGTGGGATAATCCTGCATCACCTTGCAGAAGGGCAATTGATTTTGTAGAAATCTTTTGCACAATTTTAATGTGCTGCCCCAACGGGTGGGACAATATGAGCATATTTAGGACATTCTAGACCTCGATACATTGGATGAGTCATGTTGGGAGAAAATGTGCTGAAGTATAAAAAAAATTAAACTTGAGTTATTTTTGTTAACCTGTACTTTCATTAGACAATAATCATACAAATAAAATATTTAATGAACTTAAAGTATTTTAGTGAATTTTTAAGTATTTCAATTAATTCCAAAACAATAGTAATTAAAACTAAGTTACTGAAACATTGCACAAATATATGCAAAGCTTATTTTTTTTAGAAAGATTCGATGAATTTGGATTTTAAAAATTGAACTTTGTGATTTAAAATAATTAAGTACCACGAGAAAAAGGAATTAATCATTTTTTGTAGGAGGGACAGAGCCCAATGGAAGACTCCTTTTAGTCCAAGTTACACATTCATGCATTTAAAAACTATCTTAAACAGGGGTTGACCCCTCTGGTGGAAAAAAAAAAGTTTCAATCTGAAAAACGCCATAACTTTATTTTTCGATTTTTAACTTTTCTTATTTGTTACATATCTATATTGTTTTAGCGTTATTTTAAAAATTTCTTAGTAATTAATTAAGTAAAATAAAAAATGAAAACTTCATTAAAAAAGCAAAATCAACAAAACCCAAAATGCACTAAAAATAGTGCATTATTTTTAGTGTAAATAAAATGCACTTTTTCGTCATGCTGATTAGCTAAGTTCGAAACTCCAGTGTTAAAGTTTTATCAAAAGTATTTAAAGTAACTCCACTGTTAAAGTAAGCAGTTACGAGTTTTGCTAATTAGCATGACGATATATCACCTCGTCCCGCGGCAAAATCGAGTTCCCGATGTATGACTCTAATTTGAAGTATTTTTAATTAATTACAAAATAATAATAAACTAAAACTAATATATTCAAATATTACTCAAACATATGAAAATTAATTTTTCATCAAAAGGCTGCATAAAAATATTCACTGAAATTCGATGAATTTGGATTTTAAATATAAAAGTTTTTTTTTTTTTTCCAACCAGAAATACTGTATTAATTTTAGGAAAATATTCCATATGGCTCAAAGGACAAAATAATAAAAGCACGTGTCCCGCGGCAAAATCGGAGAACCAGACCCAATGCATGACTACTTTGAAGTTTTTAAAAAAAATTAATTAAAGAATAAAAAAAAAATATTTAAATATTACCTAAACATGTGATTAATTAATATTTCATCAAAGGAATACATTAGCAAAAAAACGAAATTCGATTTTAAACTTTACTCTTTCTTTTCAACCATAATTGCTAGGAAATTTCCGAAAAATATTCTTATTTACAAAGAACAAAATAAAAAATTGACTAACCAAACTAATTATATTCTTAGTTTGCAGAATTAGCTGAAACGAAACTGTTAATATTTTAAATTCCAAATATGAAAACTGACAAAGGATAACAGATGCGTCGAGTTGAAAGCAATATGTCTTGGAAGATCCTAGAGCCAAAGTTCGGAGCACGAAATTTAAATAATGAATGAATTACATGGGGCTGTCTGGTTTGTTTGGCGCGAAAAATCGTATTCGCCGGTCGACTCTTAAATCGAGTTTGGCTGGAAAGCATTCGAAGGGTCTTCGGTACTAAACCGGTTTCTGCGTGTAAATCGCTGCACGCTAAAATCGTATCGTAGCGTTGGCGCTAAAACGGATCGCGACATTGGCGCTAAAACGGTTGCTATATCGGATCACTACGATGGCGCTAAATCGGCTGCTATATCGGAACACTACGTTGGCGCTAAATCGGCTGCTATATCGGAACATTACGTTGGCGCTAAATCGGTTGCTAAATCGGATCGCGATGTTAGCGCTAAATCGGATCGCGGCGTTTGCGCTAAATCGGAATTCCGGAATTTCACGGAAGATTAAATAGATAAATCGGATCGCCGATGTTAGCTTTAAATCGATATTTCGTCTAACATCGATTTAAGGCCCAGTCCTAATGAAGATAAGCTTCTGAACTTGTAGAATTATTGACATTTCAAAACCCATTTTATCTGTCAGAACTGATCTAGATGTTAAGAGTACTTTTTTACTTTTGATTTGGAAAAGGAATAATTATGATTGCAAACTTACCACAGGAACCTGCAATAGAATTAAGAAATAGAAAATTTTTTCATTTTATGCAATGTTTTCAGCATTTGAGGTTTTGCTATGTACTCTTCTGTTTAAAACAGTACCTGGAACATAAATGAGAATATAATCTTATTTAATAACAATCTACAAGTTCTAATCTTGAATATAGAAAGTTTAAATTTATTTACATATTAATTTCACCTAAATCAAGTGGATTAAAATTATTAATTTGATTAAATAATTAACAAAAATGGTTTGACACGAAATTGTTTAAGGTTTTTATTGTCTTGTTCCTTAAAATACCTTAAGAGTTTATATTATGCTCCTCTTTAATTTTGTGATAACTTTTGCAAATATAGAATATATCTAAGGGCCTAAAAAAGGTCTATTTCCTGTAACATGAGCAAAAATATCAAAGTAGACAGATAGAATTTTTTTTTTTTTTTTTTGCGCTAAATATTTTTGGCAAATGCGCAAAAGGAAATATTATCTGAGTAAAAATGTAAGATTTTAAATGGATCAAATGTGTGCAGTGATGTAAAATTCCTGGGTATATTTATTTTTGCGGGTCAATATCCCGGGTATTTACCCAAATTGGGTATTTATAATTTTTTTTCGGGTTTAACTGCTTATTCACCACTAAAGACTTAATTTATGACATATAATGTCTGAACTGAATGTATATAATAAACAATTATTAATCGATTACGATCGCTGCGACATCAAAATATATTAATCGTTGAACAAACATGGTTTTTAAAAAAAATTAAATTAAAATTAAAAAATAGATTAAAGGAAAAATTTTGGGGTCAGTATTTTTGTATTGTAATATCAGGGTTGGTCGGGTTACAGGAAACAAGCCAGTTTTTTTGTTTGGCCTAATGAAAAACGCTGACATGAGAACTAAAATTGTACCATTTGATGGAAAAATGTTGCCCAATTTAACAAAAACAAAAAATACAGTTTCCAAAAATGGATTTTATGTTTAACCTTTAAAAAAAAATCTCTGGCCAGTTGATGGTTACCTTCATGACCCAGTCTATCGTTGGTCTGGGTCTCGAATATCTATGGTACATTTATTTGGAATGCTTTTATGAGCATTTACAATTTTACTGTTTTTTTTAATGTGAAATTGAGTTTACATTTGACAATGTTTCTTCATTTTCCATTCCAGATCTCTCCCACTGTCTGTTCTCACTTGATGGAGCAATTTGGTGTATGCAAAGGTGAATATTGTGAGGCACAACACAAATAAAGTGCTTAATCCTGTGCACCCGGTTCGTACAGTTTCTCCTTCATATTGAACTTGGATTGAGCCTGGAAAAAGTCACTGAGGACTTGATCGGAATCGATACGTGAAGTGGTGCGTGTTGACTCGGAACGAGCTGTGTCGACATAGAAAGAGCGGTAGATTTTATTTTAAAAGGAATCGCAAGACAGGAATGACGATGAAGCAAAAACTAATGCGACCGGGTCCTTCTGAAATTGTGTACAAGAACATGAGGTTCCTCATAATGGATCGACCTACTGATGCCACAGTTACTGCATTTATAGAGGTAAGTGTTTCTACTTTTAAATAAGTCATCTGGTACTGATTTTATTAATAAACAGCAACGTCATTGCTGACTAAACTTCATTGCTTAGTCGCCTTGAAGTTACCTCTAAAACCAAAAAGTCTGATTTTTGTAAGGTAAGAACGTTCCCCCTTGTTCAATAATTTTAGGATACACAATTTTGCCTAAGCGTGAAGATGTATATAAAAATATATTCTCGTTTTATTATAATGATTGAAAATGAAGCAATTGATGAAGTATCTAGACATGTGTGATGATATTTTCCCACAGCAAAACATTTCATTGATGTCATAGAGCATGAGTGGCCAACCTTTTACATACCATGAGTCAATTTTTTTCATATAAGAGTTCAGATGTGACATACAAATCAAGCACCTTTTCTAATTTCTTATGTTCATGGGCCTGGCATATCCTTAATAACCTTTTCAATAAAAGTATGTTTATAGACATAATTAACATTTCTAAATGTTTAATTATTGTATGTAAAACAATATCTGTTACAGCACATAAACATTACTTACCATTTTGAGCCCGTTTAGATTTTGCTAGTCTCTCAATGTTTGGTGTTAAACTTGTTACTGAGAGCAGCAGTGAAATCTTCAAATTTGAATTGGTTATTCGCAACCTCGATTTACTTTTAATAAATTTCGTGGATGAAAATGCCTGTTCACATCTGTATGTCGTTCCGAAATGACATATAATTGCTTGCAAATTTTCTTAGTTCTGGAAAATGTTCACAGGGAAATGAACGCCAGAAATTTGCACTGTCGGAAGCATTTTGATCAGAATAAAGCTCTTCAAATTTCATTTTCAATAATGAAATTGTTTTTTAATCATTAAGCTCCATTTGTATGTTTCCTCTATGAAAAGGGAAAATTTTTCCATTTTCGGAGAAATTGTGTATTAGAATTTTGCTTCTATAATTTAAGGATAAAACCTTTCATGTATACATGTAATTTTTTATTCTTAAAACAGTACAAAGTCCGGAATCCTGTGGTCCTCGGCCATTACGATTTATTTGCATTTTTTGTCAAATAAACCTTAATCTATCCTCCCCTGCGCAATTTTACGTTTGCAATACTAAAATAGCAGATATATAAACAGGAATAATATATAAATAAGAATTTTTTTAATACAATGCAAGAAATTTTACTTGCAAATCTTCTAATTTTTCTGTGGTATTTACTTTGAACATTTCCGTTATTTTATCAATTAGGTCCAGGTTTACCTCCTTGTTCTCTGAAAATTGTCAAAAAGATGAAAAAAAGTGAGCAAAACAAACTGGTCAGCAAAACGTCCGAATTTTGGACTTAAATAAATTATTTGTGCTAATAGGGAATTTTATGACTGTTTTTAAAGAAAAATATGCAGATCTAGTATTTTTGTCCTTATTTTCACGTTGCTTCTGAAATTTTATGAGAGTGCTGCTTAGAAAAGGTTGGCAACCCTGCCATAGTCTTCACAGTTCATGTCCACATAAACAAAATAAATTTTAAATGTTGCTAAAGAAAAACATTTTGCTTGAGAGGGAAATGCTTAAGTACCAATGATTATACACTTTCTGCCTATAATTTCTAACCCTGGGTGGTAATATATCAGTGGGATATTTGGCAGTTATTAAATGTGTGGCTGAGGTGCATTATCTTTTTGTGAGTCTAAAATTGCATGATCATTCATTATTATCTATTGTGATTACTCTTGGTTAGTAATTTGGGGCATTCTCTATTGCCTCCTCATGGTGAACTGATAGTTTGATCTTGACCTCAAATCTTGCAATACATCAATTGCTGTCAAAGAGCAGCAAGGAAAGTCTTGGTATGCTTTTGGTATTGGGTACCACCAAATGGCATTGTGAAGATCACAGCCCAAAAAGAATTTTAGGAAAATATTTCTTTTTACAATTTTCTTTATTGTTATAAAAAGTATTTGAGGTTAGTGTAAGATGCATAATTTACATACTAGTCTCGATGTAAAAGGATTACTGTTCACTTCGAACACCAGCAAACTTATACCCAAAACTTTCGTTTTGTTCCAGAGCTGGATTTGTTCTTGTTGCTAGCCAAGAAATGTTTATATGAAACAGTACTTCCTAGCACTCCTTTAAATCATCATGCTGGACCTTGTACCATAGAACCCAAATCAACCAACCAAACTAAATCATCTGGACAAATTTTCTTGATGGGCACTGGTGAACAATTCCATTCACACAGATTTGTCTGGTGATCATTGAAGTCCGTTGATTCCTTACCCTGAAAGCCATTGTGCAGGGTGTATGAGAGGCTTTTTCTGTAAAGAACCAAATGTTGATGGTGCCAATGTTTTTGTGGTGGGGTGTTTTACGTACATATTTTTGAAAGGGAGGTCACTTATCTATTTCTTTATCTGTGAGAGCATTGAACAGTAAAGTCTGCCTCTTCCAGTGGTTTGTTTAGACCGGGGGTGGCCAACCTGTGGCGCATGCGCCAAACTTGGCGCATTTGATGATTACAAGTGGCACATTGCATCCTTGCGCCTACATATTCTTTGATCACAAGTGAACAAGCATTTTCATCCATGAAATTCATTGAAAGGAAAACAAGGTAGCGAATGAATGATTCAAACTTGAAAAATTCTCTGTTGCTCTCAGTAACAACTTTACACCAAACATTGAAAGACTAACGAAATCCACAGGCTCAAAAGTCTTATTCATGGTAAGTAATGTTTATGTGCTGTCATAGACATTGTTTTGCGTACAATAGTTAAAGCATTTAAAAATGTAAATTATGTCTATAAACAAACCTTTATTAAAAAAGTTATTACGGATATGGCAGGACCATGAACGTAAGGTAGAAAAGGTGCTTGAGTTATATGGCGCATTGGAACTCGTATGTGAAAAAAAAATTGCCACATGGCATGTAAAAGGTTGGCTACCCCTGGTTTAGACTGACACTTCTTATTGGTTGTTTTATAAATCAACTGGAGTGTGATAAAATTTGTAGTATGACCTGATATTTGATCCAAACACACTATCTGGAAATGTCCTTAAACATCAATACCTTTGACAAGGATTCACTGAAGTTATGCATGTAGTGATCTTTTTGCTAATAAATTTCAAGTCTTCGTTTTAGATTGATAGAGTTCTTTGATAAATATATTTAGTGTGTTCTGTTGATTTATCAAACATGTTTTGCAGGAATTGAGGAAGAAGAATGTTACTGAAGTTGTCAGAGTTTGTGAACCTACCTACAAAACAGATGCTTTGGAAAATCATGGCATTAAAGTGATGGTAAGTTTTATGAATTTGTCTATTAATATTATTGCAATCATTGCTAAGATTGGGTAAACATCGATTATGTTTATCATTGCATCAGTAAAATAAAACTCAAAAGTGAGTAATACAAAACTGAAATCAGACTACTTTTAAGCATGGATATTTGTAATTTGTTGGGTAAGCTGAATTGGTTTGAAATGCACTGCTAGATTTTAACTTGAATGAAGCCAATGCATTAGATCTAAATGCAATACAAAAATAACAAGAGATTAAAGATTTGGTTATATATCAATGCAATACTGTCCAGATGTCGTAATAATTCCGTTTGGAGGTACTTAAATAAATTACCATTATTTTTTTTAGCTAACAATGATTTTGCTTCTGTTGCTCACTATTCTAAAATAAAAACATTTACAACACAAAATTTTACAAAGCCGCATTTTAATTTTAAAAAACTTTAACGAAATAACAAAAATAAACGCTGGTAATGGCATGGTAGTTAGTCAATTGCGTCACAATTTAGCATCAAGAAACAGGATCCTATTTCTACTTTTGTTTCTGAATATTTTTTGCTACTGCTTTTCCTATCCACATTTCTGATATTTGAATGTTGTAACTTTTTTGTGGTTTCTTTTATCAATGTTGCTTACTGTTGTTACTGGGTGTTATAAATATTTTCTGTGAATCACAATTTGAGATATTCATTGCAGTAGTGTTTCACAATAATTGTGACTACATATTATGCATTCAGGCTCTTTTTGCAAGTACATGGTACCAACCATGATTACCAACTTCATTTGATGCATAAAACTTAAAAAAATTTACTCAAAGAAATGTTTTTGAAATAATTGTTGATTTCTTCAATTTTATTAAAATTTCAAGCATTTAGAAAACAAAAATAATGAATATATTATAGAGTATTTGTTTAATGTTCATCTACTTTGACATGATTTATGGTTTGTCTTTATTTTTAAATTTTATTTAGAAAACAGCTTATTAAAGCTGAAATTTGATACTAGAGTCCTCTTTTCTCAAGATTAGACTTTAAGCAATAAAAAAAGTGTGATTTTAAAGTATAATTGCATCTAATCCATAATCATGTAAAATCAGATCACATATTTATTTTAGAAAGTCATTAAATGGACCAACGGAAATTTAGTAGACACTCTTCTATTATGATCACCCACTGCATGAACGAGTTCAGCATATGCAAATTAAGATACTTTTAAGACATCACTACCCTTAAAGTTCCTTATTTCTTGTAAGAATGAAGATAAAAGGTTCATACATGTTAGCCTAGTTCTTAAGAAGCAACAGAAATCAAAAAATGCTATTACAAATTCTACAGTAGTTGCTACGGGTACTAAATCAGCGGATGCAGAGGCAAGACAATGTGCTTTACATTGATGTGGTTGTGCATTCTTTGGAGTAACAGAAATTTCCTTGTAGGATTGGCAATTTGATGATGGATCCCCTCCACCCACTAAAATTGTAAATGATTGGTTCGATTTGTTGCGAAGAAAGTTTAAAGAAGAAACCGACTGTTATGTGGCTGTTCATTGCGTTGCTGGCTTGGGAAGGTATGCATATCCTAATGTAATATCATCAGGCAGTGGAGTTTGATTACATCTGTTGATTCATTATAACTTGAGCAGTCCTTTAGCACTGTTTTTGGTCCCTCGTAACTGTTAGATTCTTCCTCTGAACTTGACAAATTAAAAAAAAAAATTTATTTGTGTAAATTTTGAAAGTAGCCCAAGATTTTGAGGAAGATGCCAATGGGATATGATTATAAATGCAGTAAAACCCCGATTATCCGAGTTATCCCGATTATTCGATCTATCAAATATTTCTTTTTGGTCCTACCTTTTCCATTTTTAATACTACCAAGAAAAAAATTCTGAACTTGATCTCATAATTATTGAATATATAAAACAACAAGAAATGACACCAGCAATCCTGTTAACCTTTAAAAAAAATTTCAACATTTTTTGCTGCAGAAAAACACTAATGTAATGTAAAACAAAAAACAATTAAAGACTTTTTTAAGTAAGAACTCTTTAATCATTGTAACAATATGAATTGCATGTGGTGTATCTGTATAACTTTTGTATTTGTTAAAATATACATTTAAACCTACACGATTTGTTTTGTTTACAATTTTCGCTTTAACCGAGTTAGTCTTGGTCCACATTAACTCGGACAATCGAGACTCTACTGAATGCAATGTTGACATTGCATTGTAGCAAGAGTTGAATTTTTAAATTTAAATGAAACCCTAATAACATTCTGTTTGTAGTTACGATATCTGTTAGTGAAATGGAATAAACAGAATTTAATTAAAATTAAGTGTCTAACATATAAGACAATTTTAGTTGCATTGAAACTAAAGATCCCTAGTTTTAGCAATGCCTTTCAATTTCTATTAAGAATTGTCCAAATCAGTCAACTAGGCTTGTGGAAAGTATATCTTGTATTTTATTGTGCACGTTTAACAAGGAGATAATTTTTTTTCACTTAGAGCTCCAGTATTAGTGGCCATAGCACTCATTGAATTGGGAATGAAGTACGAAGATGCAGTTGAATTGATACGTCAGTAAGTATATTTCCGAAGCAATTAATGTTCCTTAGCCATTACGTGTGTATATATGTTTTTAAATCCAATTTCTTAAAATGTTTTCCTCCAGTTGCAGCAAATCTAATTTTCTCTTCATTGTTTATATCATTATATATCATTTTAAGTATTTCATTGTTTTTGTAATTAAAAGTTGCTTGTGAATATACAAATGAAATTTTCTTATTGAAAATAGAGTGGAGTTAACGTTGAGATGAAGTCCTCTTTATGAGTTTTATAGAAAAACAAGCTCTTGTAATAACACATCTTTTCCAAAATAAAATTTTGTTAAAAGCAACTTTATCCTACACAAGAATAATTTAAGATAGGCTTCGTTAATGTGGAGTAGTTGTGACCAACAATCTAACAGTTGAACAGGCAAAAGTTAATTTATCTTCACAGTGATAATTTTTAGGCTGTTTAACCTTTTGACTACGGCTGGAGATATCACTGGTACGAATTTCTGCGTTTCCCAGAGTTCACGCATCGATGGACAGGGCAGGGCTTCGAACAAAAGGACCACCCTTCTCTAGGGCCAGATTGCAAACAGCTCTTGAATGGTGATCAATATCAGTTGTCACTTAAAAAAGGATCTTGGGGTACACATGTTGTACCGACTGTAGTCTAAAGGTCGAGTTCATTACATATTTTGTGCCGAACATGTTGAAAAGTACCCAACGTTTAAAACTTAAACGTTAACCTTTTGTAAAGCTCTTAATAGTATCGGGTCATCCAAAAAGTAAGTTTCCCACGACACATAAAAAGAAACAAAACAATTACCTTTAAAGATTTATTGCACACCGTACAGCACTATTTCAGCTACTTCTCAACATAATAACCACTGGAATTGTAACATTTGTCAAAAGTTTTTGTACAGCATGTCACATTTTGCCTACCTTCGGGAAAAATCCCGACACCAACGACAAACCATCTATCTGCTCATCACATCCGGTCTATACACTAAACACAATTGACGATGAATTTTGATCAGCACTACCTTCTGTGCGTTTAAAAACTTCATCACGGACCTCGCCTCGCAGTCAGCGGGAGAGGAAATGAGAGCCGGCATCTTTGTACACTACAACGACGTTACTGTAAGTGACCTGGGAGTTACAATTGCTGCACACGACAGCCACACCCACAATCTACCCGGCTTGTGCCTTTTGCAACGCCATCTTTTGGCGATGTGGGAAGCTTACTTTCTGGATGGTCCTCGTAGATGCTATTTTTTTAACTCATAGCTACTCTGTTACTTTCTAGAAGCAGATTTATCAATCTTGTTTCTGTACAATATTTTTTACACTGTCTATAATGTATCTTGTCTTGGGTGTTCCAGGAAGAGACGAGGAGCAATCAATGCCAAACAGCTGGCCTATTTGCAGCAGTACCGTCCCAAGTCGCGACTGAACCCCCGGAATGGCCTCAAGCAGTGCTGCATTCAATAAACTGGATAGTTGAACCCTCATCTGCACTTTTAACACTTAATTGTGATCAAAATATTGCATATCTTAATTAAAATTGTTTACATTTCTGCTGTAGAGCAAAGGTAACTTTAGAGACTTGTGCACTATTTTGGAATTTGTTTCTGTATATATTGCATTTTTTCCCCTCCTGTTTTTCATTTTCCCTCTGCTTATCTTGGCTGAGGCAATAGCTTATCTGAATGTATATTTTGTAATTTCAGTGGCATGTCTGTACAAAAACAAGTGCAAATCTTAATATTAAAACATCAATATTGTGTATCGAAGTTTTTATTTTGTACAAAGTATCGTAATGTAATTTTTACATATGTATCAGTTTTTAAATCCAGTTGACCTGGTGAATTTTTGATTCAGATAAAAGATGATACGAGGGCATGCCAATTTTGTTAATATAATTTATTTCCTCAGATGTTTTTAATAATGTGCTTGTACTTCCCCCATTAGTCTAAATGCAACTTTAACTCTTGGGCATTTTACTATCGACCTCAAAGCTTCTATTGCGGCATGTGACTTGCCTAGAGTATTTTTATTCAATCATGTGTTTCTAAACATTTTATCCTTGTATGATTTTATATAAAAATGTCAAAATCATATGTATATCTGTTTCCATGTTAACAATGTATTTTGTATGACTGAATATTGTATAAAACAATGAAAGGGTTTTGAAACTTTCATTCTGAATTTTTATCTAAATGTTGCAGGTAATCTATTTTTGACTATCTTTGTTGTAAATTTAAGCTAAGAAATAAATCCTGAAGCATCAACTATTTGCCTGTTTGTGTATTTACTAATCCAGTTCACACAAATTGTACTTAACTGCCAAATGTGTAAACATATTCCTAATTTAACAGCAAAAAATACATATATTTTGATTTGTAATAGTCTAGCTCCGCGGCCTTTGAGGTGTCATTTGCTATTTACACTTTTTTAATCGAAATAAAACCTAAATATTTAATTAATAATTAGATATCAAACTTCAAAGCGTAAATTTCCCAAAAAAGGTCAGAATCTTTGCAAATTAAACACATGTAAAATTATAGAAAACGTATCTACTTCTAGTACTAAATTCTGTATGCGATCTGATTCACAAATTGAAATTAACTCGAAAAAAGGCGCATTTTTAGTTCTGGAGTTTGGGTGACATGCAATCGAGCCTTAACTGACATTACCCACGTCTGATAAGGCTCAATTGCATAATAACTATGTTGAACACTCATTACTGACATATTCAGGGATATCAACATTTAGTTGACTATGCTTCAACTATTTCCAAATTGTTAAACAAGTGAGCATTTAAAAAATGTACAAAAATAAAAACTGATTGCAATTTTATTCAAAACTTTTTGCACATTATAAAACAGTTTCAAGCATTAAAAATAATTTTGTAAGCATTTTGTGAAAAATAAATAAATTAAAAACCTTATACAAGTACTAGGAAATAAAATGCTTACAAAATTCTTTAATAGCGATTCACAAAATAAATACAAACACACAACTGTACATTTTTAAAAAAAACGCTTTTGTGCAATCTCAGTCGAATCGATCAAAATTCTACAACGACTCGCCAGATCCATTCGTGACTGGCACCCCTGTGCTTTCCTCCAAAATCATAATTGAAAACATCTTTTAGTACAAAATACACACATAGCTGCCAGAACTTGATAAATCACCAGTACGTAAAAGTGTCGATTCCATGTACCCAAGAGATGAATGACCATGAGGCATTTATAAGTTAATGCTATGAAGGAAATAAATACTAAAAAAGCACGACTTTCCATGAATGATTGTGATAAAATATTGGCAGGCAGTATTTACTGGCATCGAGGCAAACATACCTGTCCTTGTCAGTTTTTATGGCAATCCTGTTAAACTGACTTGGAATAAAATACCAAATAATCATTCTGAAGTTCAGAAAGTTTGAGGAATGTTGAATCGCAGCTCCCTTGTTTTGGCTATGAGGTGACGGATATTGTATGGATGAGGCAATACCTGGTGAAGAAATCCCATGATTACGAGTGCTTGCAAACCACAAAAATACCCCTTTGGAAATCCTGTGTCGGTCTCGCTCGTCATTCGAAGGAAATGAAGCTGCAGTTAGTCAACGCAATTATCCTCGTCCGATCCTTCGGAACAATCCCAACGAGCATCGCACATTTTGTAGGGAGGTATGCACCTACCGAGTTTGCATCGGATGCCATCGCACGCGTCTTCGTAAGTAGGGCTCGGGTGTTTCGATTCTGCAAAAGATTAAGGTTAGAAAAACGTGTTCAATGAAACGTGCTATCACTTAAAAGTTTCCCAAGGGAGCTGTGGGAATGCTAACCCCAGGGAAAATGGGGCTTGTAAGAAATTAAACAAACTCACCAGAAAGTGTTTGAAGCCCTTATCTTCGATTGACCAGACATTTACAAGCATTACTTCAAGAACTTTTCGTTGCAAAATGCAAATTACACCATTATTGTTGGTCTAAACAAGACAACAGGTGAGCGTTAGCATGTAACATGTTCTGACAAGTGTAGCGTCGGGAATCTGCCGTGTTATGTCAACTTTACTGTGTAACAAATGCTATTGATGAGTAAAAATATTTGGATCGCTATTTAACTGCTTCCAAATTGTGCGAGTCATCAGTTTGGTATGCTGATCTATAAATACAGGTCAAATTAAAAATTTATACAGTTACACTTTCAATTTATTGTTGGTCGAGAGGGGATGCCAAAAACATTCTTGGAAAGGGGGCATCGAGTCCAAAGTTTTGGGAAATTGAACTAAAACGTCCTGAAGTTCCTACTTCAAATTATAATCGTAACTTGGTCCTTCAATTTAAAATATCTTTTTAAACACTACTGTAGCTGCAAATAGGTTTAAATTCACTAAAGTTCATTGATCACACACATGATATCTTTCAAAACACTATCGTAGCGCTATAAACGGGTTTAAATTCGCCCAAGTTCATTGATCACATCTCATTTAAAAAATGTCGAGAAGCCACTGTTATTTGGGCTAGGTGTCAGATCTCTTCCTGAACACTTTACTTTCATATCAATAATTAAATCTAACTAATTTTTAAAAAAATTCATTTTTTAAAAATCTTAGTGCAAAAGGGAAATAAGGAACAATTTTTGTAGTGAATGTTGAAGCATTTTCAGAAGACAAATATCCTTTAAAATGCAATTAAAAATATGAGGAAGAAAATTCATAAATTTACATTAATCGAATTTGAAGTAAAAATGAAGGTCTGAAAAATCAGCAATGAAACAAACATGAGTTCTATAAAAATATTTGTCTACAATATACAATAACTCTTATAATTAATAAAAAATTAATTATAAGAGTTATTGTATCTATTTAAATTTATTTTCAATCCATGACACGACACCAACCAGCCATTGTATCAGACTGAATCATCATAATTTCTAGCCCTGAATACTAATTGATAATCATTTAAATATATTTTCAATTTTGTTAAATTACTAACTGCACATGCCTTTCACCAGAAAATATCTAAGTTCATATTCGAAAAACACATAAGGGAAACACTTACCCATCACCTCCTTAATCCATCCAAGGTATTGAGCCACCTTAGTATACACACCAGGTCTACCTGGTCGACCACAGCCGTCACCATTGCTTGTCACTCCCAACAGGATCCAACGTCCGTCATCACGCTGACACATGAGTGGACCTCCAGAGTCGCCCTAAAATTTTTATTTTATACGAAATTGAAATTTTTTGCTTTATGTTTCATTTAAATCAAAATTTGAAACAAATTTTGAGGTACTAAATTGTGTTTGTTTTAAGCATGAGTAAAAACATAGTGTAGTTGGGTTTTTATGATGCCAGCGCAATATATGTGCTGCACACAGCACAATGAAGCCAACTAATAAACTTAACACGGGTGTATTTTTGCTATTTTTGAATCTTGGTGAGTAGGGGTATCTTTTAAAGCAGAATTGTTTCAAATGCTCCTATTTGCGAAGTTTTGATGACTTGTTTTTTGAAAATTCACTTTAGCTTGACAAAAATCGGATTTCCTCATTTTTTAGCTGCTAGCATAAACACTTGTTTGTCACTAATTCATACCTTCTGCTTTCATCATTTGTGGAAATGATTCAGACTTTATAATTAACTAGCCACTTTGCTGCTAGCCCGGCGTTGCCCATGCCAGGGGCTTTTGTGGGGTTATTAGTTTGCTTCTTAAACAAATTGGAATTCGGCGTGACGTCGCAATATCTTGCGAAAAATATAAATATATAATTAAAAAATTATTTACTAAAGGAAATTCAAATATATAAGATACCTATCTTGTGTCAAATTTTCTGCAGATTTCAAATCCATTGAAATTTTTAATCTATCTTGAACGAACACGATTTTACAAAAAAAAAAAAACTAAACAATGCCAGCCAAAATGGGTTTTTTTTTTTGCTTTCTTTTGCTGAAATTGTAAAAGCTATGGAAATTTAATCTGTTTATTTTTTAAACGCGAAGGTTGACAATCTCTAGCGAAAATATAAGATATTCAATTTAAAATTTTATTTTAAAAAATCATATTTTTAGGTACTGATCTAATGTAAAATTGTCCGCAGATTTCAAATTAATTGAAATTTTTACTCTATCTTTAACGGTCTAGGAGATAGAAAAGAAGAACTACATGACTAAAGTTAAAACTTTTGTTTTTTATGTCTACTGGAAAATCATTCCTTCACGCAAAATGAAAACGGAAACAGAAAAAATAAGTTTAGAATATGTGATCTTCTATGCTGTTGCATTCAATAATAATTAAATTTCCTTTAAAAAAAAGTTCTAGATTAAATTTTAAAATTTTCCACGACCCAAAAATTGCAAAACATTTGAACTAAGTGTGTGCCAAATCCCATTACTGTAAGTGCCATAGATTTGTCAGGACTTTGCGTGCAGAAAACAAACAGACAAATATTTCTTTTTATAATATTACAGATGTGGCACTGGAGCAATACAACAGGTTATTGGGGACGGTCCTGGATCAATCGGAAGGGGAAATATCAAAGGACGGCATATAATTTTGAACAAGGGTCACACATGAGCTGACACACTACACCATGAGGACATCTGAAATCACGAGATTTATCGTGCACCCTTTGTACACGACTGTCTTTGGTTGGACTTGCAACCCTAAGGTTTCTAATCTGTTGCTCTTACAACCGGGCTTCAGGTACTTTCTTGATTTTTGGAGAGCAGTGCATGTAATATTGGTAAATCACAACAGTCGGTGCAATGATGCAGTATATAACACTGAAAGGCGTGCATGAGATCAATGCTAGCCACATTCCAGTCTTCATATATTATAGACATGCATAGTAATAAATACAAATTTAATTTAATTGATATGGTTACATATTCTACACAAGCTATGTAAAGTACACATATAAGAAAATATAATTAGCAGAAAGAAAGTACAAAATAATTATTTCAAAATTTTAATAAAATAAAAATGTTTTAATAAAAAGTATAGCAATTTAACGAAGACCTTTGGTCAAATCTTTGAAATTTGGCTTAAAATTCGTCAAAGCCATCCACAGCAATTCTGCGAGACGATCGGTCAACTGTGAAGGATATTTCGACTTCACAAACTTCATTGGGGAGTACAAAGATTCACAACAATATGTTGTACCAAAAATTGAAATTAGACGGCAAGCAGCTTTCTTTAAGTGTGGATATTTAGAATCTGGCACACGTTTCCAAAATTCAATTACACATGCTTGAAAACATGCACAGACGACTCCTAGAAGGACCAATCTACGCAAACGAAAATCTACGCAAACTAAGATCTACTTTCGAAGCAATTACGCACGACTTGAATGCTTCACTAACTTAGTCAATTTAACAAGATTCGTGAAGAAAGCTCGATATCAAAAAATGAATTTTAATTTCCAATAGTCACACTTAACTCAACCGAAAGACACATTTGCCCACTCTTGGCACAAATACCCATAACATTCCTATTAAATATATATATTTAAATATTACTCCAAAAATTCACAAGCTTTTTCTATTCTCAACACTGTGACGAAGTCTGTGGCGAGGGAAAAAAACAAGCATTTCACAAGCGAAGAAACTGCCGAGAGGTCATGCCGCGTATGAACTCAGACTGCGACAGTTAACCAGCTGGCGGTGGTTTGAGGGATTGAGTTTCGACCGAGACGGAGTGAAGGATCTTTGTCGCGATGCCGACGAGACACTGGGGCAGAAGTTCATTTCCATTGCTTCCACATGATCACAAGAACCAGCGGATGCTTTTTGTTCGGGCCACCGTCCGCTAATGAAGTTATCGCCGAAAGGAAAAAATCAACCTATTATGGACAGCCGATTTTGAACCAGCCAACAGCGAGACGACAAGTGTGTCGAATGAAAGAGAGGGGACCAACAACCCCCTGGAACTTTCGGAGTCGAGAGAGGAGGGTTTTTTTTGGAAGAAGAGAGGAGGAGACCGAGGGATCAAACTGATCCGGCTGAAGGAAAACAGTTCTCGTTTTTTTGTCCGATACCCCATCTCTGGAGACATGCTGAGTCGCGACAGCTGTTCGTGGACTCCGAACGGATTGCCCAAACTGGGATTCCGTCTATCAGACGCGAAAAAGCTCAAGCATGAGCTGCTACTGTGCTGCATTGCACTACCTATCGAACGGATTGCCCAAACTGGGATTTTTTCTATCAGACGGGAGGAAAGCTCGACCCTGAGCTGCCGTTTGCTGACTTGCGTACGAGAACTTTGGAGAAGCTCACTCAAGCTAGAAACTTTACTCACCCGAGTAAAGTCCAGAGAGAGGCTCACCCCAGCCGGATAGTCCAAATCGGAGTCATGCGAAAAAGGACAATTTACCAGATTCAGTAAAGACCCTTCACCTAGACTCCACCAGCCTGTAAAACGCCCCCTACCAAATTCCGTCAAGGTTATTCCTTGATTGTAAATAAAACCTATTAATCGAGACCACTGCGAACATTCTTATATAGTAGAAGACGCTTCCATCCCTAAGACGTCACAACACTAAAGTATGAAAAGGTTTAGGTGTTTAATTAACAATGCACTGGAGCAAGGGATATCGGCGACGATACAGAATCAACCACCGAAGGGAGTGATTGAGGAAGACATCACGTACTTTTGAGCCATCTAAAGTATGCAAAAGCTTACCAGACAAGCATCTCTTCCTCCTCGTTCGTACCCAGCGCAGAACATGTTATCCGTAAGGTGATACATGGTGAGGAAAATTATCTTTTTACGACATTCTTCCGTGGAGATGACCGGAAGACGAACTTCCTGCAAACTGTCAGCTGCAAACGCAAAAAATTGTAATTCAAAGTGATCGACAAATACAATTTCCAAACAAAAACATAAAATCAAAACGACTGAAAGAGTAAGTTGTAACATTTTGTAAGATATACAAAAGATTTCAATATGCATGAAAATTATAATTTTTGTGAACAAAAATTTTAATTTTTTGTACAAAATTTGTTTATTTTAGGTATGAAAATTTAAATTGTACTCAAATACAGGTACTTGTAGAGAACAGGTACTTCTACTTTCTCTTTGGCTGAATTTCCTCAATCATTGGGATCAATGTAGAGTATTTGAAAGATACAAGTTTAAAACTAAGCAAATGTATTTGCAAATTTGTGTAAATACTTCTAACATATACGTAAGTGGTAAGTAGTCGAGTTAACATTACGCTGGAGCAGCACAATTGGCGATGGTCTAGAATCAATCCTAAAGGGTAAGATTCGAACACCTCCTAATTTTGAGGCCATAGTCAGATGACAAGGACAACACCTCCTAATTTGGTCCAGCCAAATGATGAGGTCAACATTGGAGCTGCCCCCCCCCTCCCCACTCTCTTAAAGTTCCACACCATGCCAATGAGAGGACATTTGATGCAATAACGGATTTAATGTGCATCAGCCCCCCTGCAAACAGTCTTTGGTTGGATTGCGCTTTAAACTCACTAATATGCTGCTGTTCCCACCAGACTACCATGACCTGATAGGTAAGAGGAAAATTGAAATATGGCTCAAAGAAGATCTTTTTCGAATGAATTTTAGGAAATTCACAAGACAACTTTACTCTCCACTCAGTAAAAGCTCAATAATTAGATATAGATTAATAAATAAGAAAATATCTAGCATGCATAGGTTACATTTAAAATGACCTGTTTATCCATAAAATAAGAAAGTACAGTTAAAAATAATCTACATATTAAAAACTCGAAAGATTGGGAGGGTACTCACGAAAAGTATGTCCTATTTCATAGAGCTTTCCCCATCCAACTACTGAGCACTGCTTGCCATGCCACAAGCCAGCATCTTCGTCGTCCAATGGCAGACAAACAGGGCGCAAGTAATCACTGCAAAAAAGTGATAAAGACGATTCCATAAGAACACCTCAACTTCAACTTTTCAAGCAAATATAGCACAGTACTTAAGAATCATTAAAATTCACTCAGGAGGCGGACTGCGCATTATTAAGATAGTTTCGTCAACGCAGGAGATTGACTCTGCGAAGCAAACCAAATGAGATTGAATAGCAATTCCCGGGGGTTGGCAACCAGGAGCCTCCTAGTACAATATATTCAGCCAGTAAAACTATTTAGGCAAATTACCATTAAAATTTTTTTTTCTTTTTGTGCTTTGGCAATTAGCATGTTTATTTGCTTTTGAGGACAAAATGAATATGATAAATTAAATCGAACTAATAAAAAGTTTACCATTTGCCTTGGTTGCACATACAACACATTTTTTCGAAATAAATTTCTCACTTAAATTATGCAAATCATCTTTATGTTACACACACCTGATGACGGGGAGTTAAGCTGCATTGCAGTAGGCACTCCGGAAGCGATTGTCCAGTCCAGTAATAACACATTCCAGTTTTTCAGTTATTGCATGACATTTTCATACTTAAATAATCTTTTCTGATTGGAATAGTTAATAGTCAACCAGATTCTAAACTGTTTGATTAATCTAGGTTCAACTATCAGATAAGTACTATCTGCTCAGGGGAATAGTAAACAAAAATCTGTATTCAGAAATTGTTAACATTAATTTCATTAAAAAGATTAATCTCTCACATCAGATAAGCAACACCTTGTGTATCCGATAACTTGTGTAAACCATTTGCTTACTTCAACTATCATAAAAAAAGGTTAGACTTTCTATAACATTACCACTCTTATAACAAATCATAAAATACACTCCAAGAATCCTAAAACATTAAAATAAGTATACCTGAATAGAACTGGCTTTTCCAGTTTCAGCAGTGCAATATCATTGATGAAACCAGTATCCACATAATCGGGATGAAGGAATATTTGCTCGATTCGATGGATTTGTTCATAAGGAGACTGCAACTCGGAACCTCGACGGAGAAGACCCAATCGAGCCGTCCAGTGAGCGCTTCGAGAGCTGAAATACGATAATTAAAACTAAAGAAATACTTTAAAAAGCTATCTACCCTTTCATTTTGATGTCAATTGCAACACATAATATTCCTACATTTTACATGCATTACATGACATCATGATACCCGATTCCAGCTTATTAACAAAGATTTCAGGATGCCTTCGATAAACCAACGATCTAAATTACTCGAAATTAAAACCATACCCCTTACTTAATCACACACCTAAGCTCCTTTAAGGTGAATCTTTATAGTGTATCTTCGAAACAAGTCCCTAGTTGCTTTGGTTCCCGAGCGATAGCAATAGTACTAGATATCAATGCATCTCAAAATGTTATAAAATGGACTTGATCCACTCTAGTTGTGAACGCCTCAAATGTTTTCTGGAATGGGCTCCACAACTTCAAAAGGTCCGAGACTAACGAGCATCGGTTCGAGGTTCCCGAGTCTTTCTTCCGATATACACTGCGATTTTTAACACAGCAAAATATCTCTTCTGAGAAATGTCCGATGACCAAATACCATTCGTTTACCTGTAAAAACAGTGTCCAGCCGAGACGAGCCAAGAGTCGGAGATGAGGACGGCACCGCATTGGAAATCTCCTTCCTTGTAGAGAGCCACTTGCCATGGCCAAGAGCCACTGGCAGCGCTGTTTCCTCCGACTATGCGGCGTCTGCTGGACGAGGCCATGGGTCTATGTCCACAGTCTAGGAGGACATTTTGATAGACATAAATAAACTATATTTTACATAATATAACCAATACTCAAATAGATAGTTATATTCCCAGAGGTTGGTTGGTTGCTTTGGGTTTTTTTACAGGCATCAGGCCAAGCTGCACCAGACACAATATCAATAGACCAGCAATGGCGAACCTTTCGAGCTCATGTCGAAAACCTGAATAAACCTAGCTTGACACGGGTGCAGTGTCACATCAACAGGGTGTCCCAGAACTTTGTGTACAAACTTGGAGGGGAGGTACACATCGTTAGGAACCCTAATTACATATGAAAGCATGAGCGGATATCGATAGGTGGCACTGTATGAGAGCTCTCAAGGTTGGCACTTGTGGCTTCCTCATTGTAGACGCCGATTGTGTGCGATCAACATGAATCATTTCACAAACGACAAGTTGACGGAGATCCACTTCATCTATGGCCTAACCGACGGAAATGGACGCGCTGCTGTTCGGTTGTATCGGTAAAGATCTCCAACGAGGTGCCAACCAAATCATCAAATGCACATGTTCAGCACGGAATGTGGTTTCAACATGATAAGACGCCATCTCATTACACCATGACCATTTGGACCGGATATTTGGTAATTTTTTTAGTTAATGTCGTACTGGAGCAACACAACTGACGATGGTCCGGGATCAACCCCTTAAAGGAAAGATCCAAAGACAACACCTCGTAATTGTGAACCACGGTCAGATAACGAGGCAACACCTGAGCTGTCACACCACTCTCCAAACTTCCACACCAACCCAACGGGAGGACTTTCGGCCACGACAGATTTAAGGTGCACCAGCCACCTCTACACCATATGCTTACAAACATCCATGCCCGGACCCAGATTCGAACTAGGAACCTTCGGATCCAGAGGCTAACACCTTAACCACTATGCCGGTTGGTCTGCGACTGGACATTTGGAAACAATTGGATTAGGCGTGGCGGTCCCGTTGTTTGGCCTCCCAGATCACCCAATTTTTCTCTTCTAGATTATTTTCTCTGGGGTGCCATGAAAAGCATTGTGTACGACACGCCCGTAAATTCTGAAATGGACTTGGTGGTACGAATCTCCATTGCTGCTGCTACGATCAGCGAAACGGCAGGTATCTTCAAAAATGTTAGCCAATATATGTTGTGTAGGTGTTGTGCGTGCATCCATGCCAATGGGCGCAATTTTGAACACCTCCTGTGATGCTTGCAAGTCATACATTGTACTCTTTTGTTGCGTAATAAAGCGTTTAACACTACATTCTGTGTTGTGGCCTTATCGTGTCTCTTTATCACGTTAGGGTGACATTTACGCCCATGCTTTCATGTGTAATTATTGTTCCGAATGATGTTCTCTACCTCCCCTCCAAGTTTGTACACAAAGTTCTGGGACACCCTGTAGAAATATCCCCAATTTTGTGATATTTGCAGCCTGAGTAAAAAGAAAGTTAAATTTCGTATATATTTATTAATTAAAAAAGAAAAAACAAACATTCTTTACATTATCGATTCTTTTTGTTGCTGATTGCACATGCTAAATCTTAAATTGAAGGTTGGTATGTGGTGCATTTCAAGCCCATGCAAACACTACTAACTTCATCTGTCAGTCGGTATCTTATATTGGTTTTATTATTCAACGTCGAGATTAAGGTCTTGACGAATTACGCGGAGAGAAAATTTGCAAGTAAAGCCATCGCTAGATTTTTCAGAGTGCTAAAAGTGT
This sequence comes from Metellina segmentata, assembly GCA_947359465.1. Classification (NCBI taxonomy): domain Eukaryota; kingdom Metazoa; phylum Arthropoda; class Arachnida; order Araneae; family Tetragnathidae; genus Metellina; species Metellina segmentata. The sequence goes on from OX375874.1 coordinate 124,873,497, forward strand.
CCGGTAATCGGTTCCAATCAACAACAACTTGTGGCACAGTATCTCCAAATCAAGTTCGATTCATTGGAAACTATTCAAGCTCCCGATCACGCTACGAGCAAAGTAGGCGCAGAGTGTGCCGAATGTTTTCAAGAGAAGACAGTCCATAAATGATGCATGTCACCTAAAATGTCTTGCCGTCATGGATTCACCATCACTGCAATAGACATACACATGCAATGAAAGTTTATTGACACAGATGAGAGAAATACACACAGGGTGGAATGTACCTGACAGAAATTCCTTGGAGGTTTCGAATACAAAGAATTGAAATCTCAACTATGCTTGGTTAGTGCACACACAAAATTGGTTTTTAATCAAATCAATTTGCTGCTTATGAATGATTGGAGCAGAATAATCATTGAAATAATACACTATGCACAAAGGAAACTTGCAACACATTTAAGGTAAACTTGTTTTGCATTCTTTCAAAGTTAATAAATTGAATGCATAGAAAACATAAATTGTGTACATAATTTTCATTTTAGCATTAATCTATGTAATAGGATGATTAATTGTGAATAGTTTGGGAGACAAATTTACAAGATTTGAAACAACTGCATTTAAAGAGGAAGTTCAGTTTTCCATATTTTGTCACAATTGTTTACATTGATTTTTAAAATGAAAAAGAACATGAAAACTATTTTGTCAGGTCAATTCACCTAAAGATCCACACTGAACTCTCATAACTTCTTTGCTCTCGCATGCAGAAGGCTTGAAAATAGCACTGGACCTGAAAAGCAAGTCATCAAAAAAATTTCATCACCATGTAAATTGAAGCAACAATGAATCATTAGGGAAAGTTGGATTCAATTTTTATATTTTTAGACAATAACATTACACAGAGTAAACAATGTTATACCAAATCACATGAAGTGAAATTAGGCTCAAGACATCTGATAAAATTTTAACAGTAAACAAGGCTTCATATGTGTATTTTATTTTAATCATTACTTTACAGACAAACAATTTTAGTCTTTATAGCAAAAAATGATAGAATGACAAACAAATCTAATCTGTTCATGTGTCAGCAATTAGTAAAAATGATTTACTCCTACAATTCTAATTTGTAGTTATAACTTGGTGTACTGCATAAGAAAAATTATCCACTGAAGGAAACTGTCAAGTGTTAATATTACAATAAGTGTTGAATAAGAGCTAGTTTGCCAAACAAATTTCATAAACAAGAAATTGACAGTGAGAAGGTAACAAAAGTGACTTTTAAAAAATACATACCTACAAAACTTATGGCATTGGTCAAATTAACAAACAGGGCTTTATGGATGTGGACTAACATTTGTAACATTTCTGACTATATTATATTAGTTATATTTTTCTTGTTTAAGTAAAACAGGCAAAAGAAGACTTGGCAAACACGGCAAAATAATAACAATCCGTAAGATGTTTTCATAATTTAAGAACTTCCGAGTCCATGCCCAGTCTTATTCTAGATACCGATTTTATTGAAAATATTAAGTGAATTTATAATTTGTTAGATCACAGTACTCATTGATAGATTGCAAACGTCTAATGCCACAAAAATGAAGTGTCATAAAAGCAGAATAATTTTCCATTATAAATATAGGCAGAATCAACAAAACATAACTTGCAATACAGAATAGAGCATGTTTGGTTTTAGATTCTGCAATGCAGTTTTTTTTTTTTTTTTTTAAATTTACAACTGATTTTTGCACTTCTCATGATACTAATAAGTTTGTGCTACATAGAAACTATCCTGACATTGACAATAATTTCCTTTATTACGGCAGATGGGAGGTCAATACTTAATTTTATAAATGAAAATGTTAATTACAAATGTTTCACTGTACATGAATGGGTTAAAAAAACATCAACAGACATTATTAGGAAATATTACCTTCTAGCTTGACCAGCTGCTTGATTGGATATAACATAATAGGTATCATTTCCACTCACTGGATTTGAAGTGCGTTTTGATTCAGACATATTCCTGAAAATAAATACACATTAAAAAATAAGATTCTACTAAACAAAACATTTCACCTGGTAAGAGATAACATTTTATGTTTTTTCAATTCTACAATTCTTTAAAATACGAAATTGGTTATCTTGGTTACATATGTGGTGTGAATTCCAATGTCCAAAAATATTTAGTTTACATTTTATGTATAAAAAAAAAGTGTCAATTTAAAAATAAAAATGGAAATTTATCATAATTTCTAATTTAGGACACAATCAATATAAATACAAAAATATATCAACTTTAAGTTGCAATGTTTTAACTTTTGATAAATCTCTTACCATTACACACCCTTTAATCCAACTAAGAAATGACAAAATCTGGAGACTATTTTGCTTCAAAAGATACTCTTTGACGCCATAGTATTAAAATAATGGGTTTATGCAAAATTTCGTCCCTTTTTTAAACAAAAATTGAAGAAAAATACTATATTTACTATAAATTAAATTTAATCAATCGTATGCGCCGTTCTGTTCAATGGCCTATCTCCATCTCTCCAGTACATGCACCATCCTACGCTCGTACAAGCCCGTAGGTTTCTGACAAAGAAATGGATCCAGGTGACAAAGCTTACGGAAACAGTTGCGGCAATGACACCCTCACCCTAGGCATGTCTTCTTTTGTGTCTGCAAAGCATTCTTGCCTTTTCAGAAACAAAAAGCATAATAGGCCGAAAATTCTCTTTTTTTCATTATCACAGTCCTGACGAATCATGGCACTTACAACAATGGGATTTGGCACACAGGTAGTCCAATTTTTTTGCAATTTTCAGGGTTGCAGCGAATTTTAAAATTCAATCTAAAAATTTGTAACGAATTTAATGGAAATTTAATTATTATTGTCTTTTTTTGGAATGGCAACAGCAGAAAAGATTGCAATTCTAAATTTATTTTTTCCATTTCTGTTTTTATTTTGCACATCAGAATGATTTTCCAGCAGACAATAAAAATAAACTTTTAACTGGAGTTACGTAGTTCTTTTTTCTATCTCCTAGACTGTTAAAGATAGAGTAAAAATTTCAACGGATTTGAAATCTGCGGAAAATTTCACATTAAATCAATACCTAAAAATATGATTTTCTTTAAATTGAATATCTTTTATATTTTTGCAAGAGAATGTGCTGCCATGCCAACATTCGCGTTCAATAAATAGATTACATTTCCTGTTCTCTTACGATTTCAGTGAAGGAAAGAAAAAAATATTAAACCTTTGGCTGGTATTGTTTAGTTCTTTTTTGTGTAAAATTGGGATTGTTAAAGATAGATTGAAAATTTCAACGGATTTGAAATCTGCGGAAAATTTCACATTAAATCAATACCTAAAAATATGATTTTCTTTAAATTGAATATCTTTTATATTTTTGCAAGAGAATGTGCTGCCATGCCAACATTCGCGTTCAATAAATAGATTACATTTCCTGTTCTCTTACGATTTCAGTGAAGGAAAGAAAAAAATATTAAACCTTTGGCTGGTATTGTTTAGTTCTTTTTTGTGTAAAATTGGGATTGTTAAAGATAGATTGAAAATTTCAACGGATTTGAAATCTGTGGAAAATTTGACACCAGATAGATACCTCATACCTTTAATTTTCTTTTAACAAATAATTTTTCATTAAAATATTTATATTTTCGCAAGAGATAGCGATGTTGCACCCAATTCCCATTTGGTTTTTGATGCAAACCTACACCATGGGCAACTTCTGTTATCCAATAAACCACAAATTCCCATTTGGTTTGCAAAGATACCCCCCCCCCTTCAAAAAAAAACCTGACACAGGCAATGCCAGGCTAGCTACAAAGTGCCTAGTGATTAATAAAATTTAAATAACAACTTTTTTTCAACAAGCACTCACTGAAATTCCTTTTTTACAACATTAAAACTTCACACGCGTGAAGTAGATCGACACTTTGGTTTTGGGAAGCAGGACCATCTAGTGAAAGAAACCTGAACTCTTGTATTAAAAAGGCCTTTTAGTTGCCAATGGCTGCCCTGGAGGCAACAAATCAGTTCTCCTTACCTGTAAGTGAGTGTGCTGCACACAGCCTCTCCCAGCTCATCCAATTTCAGGCGAAGAGAGTCAGAATCTTGAAGGTTGTCCAGGCAGAGCTTTCCCCATTCCCCTTCTTTGCGAACCATGAGATAGCCACTGGATCGATAGTGAACGCCCTCGGCATCAGCGGCGGATTCAGCTAGCTTCACTGGAAAAACAACAGTTCTCACTTTGAAACTCTCCCAGGAAATCACTACACATTTTCAATAACGACTCGACTTATTGTGGGGGGGGTGACTCAAAAGAATGCCAGCACCGTGATTAATAGTCTATTTTATTGAGTTTTCAATGAAACTTACCACAGTATTTTTCGTCAGTGCCCATCGGGCAATCGTTGTGGCCATCGCACATCTGAGATCGATTGACGCAGAACTTCGATTGGGGGCAAATTATCTGTCCATCCTCACACCAAGCTGTAAAACGAACATAGTTCCACATATATTTCGTTTTAGGTCGATTATATTTTACAGTTTAAAAGTAATTAAATACCTTGAAATACATAGACCAAAATAATGACTTTTTCCTCAAAGTTTAAGACAATATTTATCGTTTTAAGTAACATAATTTCTTCAAAAATCAAGCTGAAATGAAACATTTATTGCTCATTTTTAAATGATAGCTAGGTAGGTGAGTTTATGTCACAACTGGAGTAACACATCGAGCTATTGGTGGCATCTCGGAATCAATTCCAAACGGAAAGAACTGAGGACAACACATCGTAATTTTGAGACAAGGTCAGATCAAGAATTTGTTTTAAAATAATTTAACATTTCTTATGGAGCATATATAAAAGAAAAAGTATACTTTTTCGATACTTAAAATTTTGTAAACAATTACGCATGCCTAAAAATGCAATTTAGTTCGGAGCAAATAAAAAACAAATAAAAGGAACATTATTTTGTCCTACAATTGATTGCTATACCACTCCAAATATTGGGCGTGGTGGCACCAAAGATTGGGCGCTATACCACTCCAAATAAGTAAAAATGTTAGTAGTACTTACGACAATTTTGCTCGTCAGAATGGTCTTGACAGTCTTCTACTCCGTCGCATATCTTCTGAGATTGCCCCATTATTTTCAACAGTTCTGAGCAGGCTGTAAGCGTTAAATTTTAATGATAGAAATTTGCATATAATCCATAAAGAAACAAAACATTCCAAGATAAAACGTGCACATTGCATTTCATTGAAACACCTGTAAATAAGAGAAAAACCATTTTCCTTGTCAAATATATAAATATCATTAACTATAATCTAAACCACATAACTGGTATATTGGTCACAGAATTATTCTGCCACCCAGCAGGTCCCACGTTTGTAAGCATGAGGATGTTGGTGAGTGTTCCTGTAAGGCAAAACATCTTGCATACCCACTGTTTGCACTTTCATAGAGCTCGCCCTTTGTGGTACCCAAGTACCAAAACGTCAGTGGTCGGGCATTAAAAAAATATTTGCATTTAAATTTTCTATAGTTGATGAAGCTATTTTTACTATGAAAATCTGGGATTGAAAAACTTAATTATAAAAATATTGTTACTGTAAAAAATGTATACTATTAAAATATTTGTACAAGATTGGGGTTTAATGGGTCGATTATTAAACTATTAATATGGTTAATTTTACAAATTACCTATTTCCACTATTATTTTCTCACTCTAGTTTTACATTCTATCCCCTACAAAAATGACAAGATTCACGCATGATATATATTTATACTTTATTTATATCACGTTAGTTAATTCTTTATTCATGAATAATAGAACTTATTTCCTAAAACGACATGCTGCTTTACATTATGTTATGGTTCTTAAGATATTAAAGAAAGGGAACACTCCTAATTTGATCATAGAAAGGAAATATACTAATATCATGATTATTTTAATTAAAAGGCCAATAGAATGCACATAATTGTGTAATTCTCTTATTCAAGTACTCTCCATTGATAATTAAAGCACATGAAAACTTACAGCAGTTTTTCTCATCAGAATTATCCCGACAATCCCTTTTCATGTTGCAACGACTACCTGCATCCACACATTCGCCACTGTCGCACTGCATCTCGTCTTCTGAACAAACTGGTAAGCAAAAAAAATAACGGTATTTCAAATAAGATTAATTCAGAACTTTTACTTTAAGAGAAATAAATATCTGCAGAATATCAAACTGTCACTTACTTTTGGCGATAAATATGGGATGCTTTCCAAGACTAACTGCCAACGGAGGAACGGTAGGTGCGATAGTGGTGATGTGACGAATGATTTCCACAACATCCACCTGAGACTGAGTTGTGATGTCTGCCTTGTGCAAGTCATCGTCCAGACCGATGAAGCTCCCGTCGTCAGACTCGATGTCGTTCGGATTCGAGCTGAGATCGGACAGCTGAGGAACTATTTTTGCGACGCCAGAGAGAATAAGGGTCGAGTTGTTTGAAGCTCCTTCTGTGCTCGGAAGGGATGAATTATCATCAGACTCAACGCTTACTTCTGTAGTTGGAGAAGGAGAGCTCGTATCAGATAAGCTTCCAAATGGGACACTTTCGGCTGTGGATTTCATAGTTTCCGAGAATCCATCCTGCTCAGTTGAAGCATTGGAAGCTTCCACAACATCAAGATTTGTGGACACAAAGGATGATGTCTGCACTGAAGTTTCTGATGATGGAAGAATCGCAGTTGAACCGCTATTGAATGCATCAAGAACATTTGCAGTTGTTTCATCTCCTGTATGGATCAGTTCTGAAGCATCAGTGAAGTCTGATGAATCCTGGTCAGTCCTCGTTTCAGAGATTTCATCAGTGACAAGTGTGCGCAATGTAGTGAAATTAAAGGATTGATTAGTACCATCCATGCTAGAGTTAGTTTCAGAATTCTGCACACTCTCCAATGGGTTTCCAGTGGATGGGGTATCTGGAACAACAGGTTGGTGGAAGCCATGTCCTTCGAGAGTATGAATATCCAATGAATCAGAGTGCAATTCCACAACTGGTATAGATGTCGTTGGTGGAATAGAAGCTGTATGTTTATTTACTGCTTCTTCAGCACTAGTTGTTGCATTATCAAAAGTTGGATCACTTTCATTGTTTAATTGTTTGGAATGAGTAGAATCATTAACAAATAGAGTGGAAAGGGAGTAATCTTCATTTAAAACAGTTGTTGAAAATTCATTAACAGGAAGTGTGGTTTCCGCAAGCTCAAAAGCAATGCTCGACGAATCTGTGGTTTCACCGTTCTCCTCTTCTGTGCCGAGATCTTCATTTTGAGTTGAATGCAGATTTGTGTGACTGACAGCAGAACTGTTAGAAAATGTTTCTTTGCTTTCTTCTTCAGAAAAATTTGCTGAATCATCTGATCTAAATAAAATAGTGAGTGGTGGCTTTATAGTTCCTGTAAATCCAACAGAAAAGGTGGTAGATTCAGCATTTGAATAATTTTCGTATTTCAACCCATCACTCTTTGCACTGTAAATATGCGAAACATTATCATTTCTGCTTTCAACATTAATACTCGTCTCAGTATCGTATTCAGTCATATCATCAGTTACGGACTCATTCGAGCTACTGGAATCCTCAGCCGTGAAATCATAATCGTACTCGGAGACATAACCATCTTCGTACAGCAGCATTTCTGTTGTTTGAGGCACTGATGTTGTAAATGCAATACTCGAGTTACCAACAAAATTTTCCATTTTTTCAGAGACAGTTGAATACCTCTGAGTTCTCATAGTTTCTTCCTTGCTTGCAGAAATTGTTGGAGCATAAGTGTTCTTACCTTCTGCATCAATTTCATGCTCCCAGTATTCAACAGAAGATTGGTTATGTTCCTTTGACATTCTAAGCTCTTCTAATTGCGAGCCAGAATCAGTATATTCCTTGTTATTGGAAAGAGATTCCAAAAGCTCTTCGATCGTGGAGCCAGAAAAATCCCCACTTTCAAATACGCTGGATTCTGTTGCCGTCACATCGCCACTTGCGGAACCATCAACCTCTTCCAAGAACCGATAGGATGCATGGTCGTTGCGTACCACGACTGCAGGCTCGTTGTTTGGACTCACTGGATGCCTGTAAGGATGCTGAGTAGTGACTTCGACTGGTTTGACCATCTCCAGTTTGCCACTCTCCGGAGCAGAAGTTTTATTCTTTTTATTGGTGGGTCGAACCACCAGAGAGACGGAAGACATGATGGATGATGCAACCTCTCCTCGTTGGTGCGCTTCGGGAACAATGGGCCGCAAAGGTCGGCCGGTACGGATCGGAATGGGAGCGGGATCCATGTGGGACAAAGGATCCTCCAGCACACTGACAGAGCCCACTCCAACTTGAAGAGGTTTGGAATCAACAGGCCTTTTGGACGGGGTGACTCGATCCAAGTTGACTCGTGGTGGAGTGACACGGGGAGGCGGAACGACCTCGTCCACGAATCGAACCGAACCCCTCCCAGGTGGTGTCCGTTGATCTCCAAAGGAAGGAGACACGGAATCTTCGATCGGCACTGGCTTCCACTGACCGTAGCTGAAGTTGAGAGCATCTTCTTCTGGACTGTTTGGGCCAATTGGATAGACTTCACCTGTCCCTATATAAATTAACATTACATTTATAATTGTCTTTCAGTAACAAATTGATGGATTTACATACACTGATTTAAAAAACCTATAAATGTAGACAAGGCACAATACATAAAAACATGATACAGCGAAATATTTAAAATAAACGTTAGACAACATCGATCTAGGTATGGGAAGTTTCACGCTAGATTGATATTAGCATGCAGAGAAAATTTCAACCTGTTTTCTTAAGCTAGATACAAAATAACCTCAAAATGTCATGTGGAAAATTTATCAGAAATATAGACCCAAAGTCATCATATAATTGTTGTGATTTGTGATGCAGAATGTCAGGATTTCTATAGTTCATTAGTTCAGTAGTATTTTTAGACCTATACAAAAATGAGTTGAAGATTCTCTTTAGTTAGATTAAATATTAAAAGATTATTAATATTGAAAAGATTACATACTAATGCAAATCGAAACATTAATCAAATCAATCAAATTAAGAACGCTTAGGTTTTTATTGAATTCAAATCAAGTTTCTAACTTTAACTGGCAAAGGCTGCAGGTGTGGGGAGAGCAGGGAAGGCGCATGATGTCAGCGCCATCCACGATTCAAATAATTTCCACAACTTGTAAGCACTAAATAAATTTAAATGTTTGCAATTTCTAACGAAAACTGCAATGCTAGGTAACATGAACACCAGACTTTAGCCATGCCTATTCCATTTCGATACATAAAAATTGGTGTTACTATGCCTGACAGTCCAATGTATAGACTTTCATTTTGAATCCTGATGGTCGAATAGAGAATTACAAAAATCATTGAAAAAGTCACTGGCTACCAAAGTTAGTGCATGTAACCATTTTATCCTGACATTCTATTTGATTTTCATCCCATTAGCTGTAAATAAAATTTATTTAATTACATAAAAATAGTTAGAATAAAAAAAAAGTCTTGCAGTTTACCACCTAAATATTTGTTCATTGAATTAATAGCCATCTTTTATTTCAAATGAATAGGAATGATAGATATCTGTACATTTGTTAGCTAATACGATGCGATGAAGAAACCTAATAGATGAGCATTGAACAGGGAATCTATCCAAAGGTACATCTAAGATGAACACAAAAGTTATCATTACCAGATCTCGATTCTTCTCGAATGAGTACTGGCTCTCGTGCTGCAGAAGTGATGACGGGAATGGCTGAAGTAGTTGGTGGCCTTGTGGGTTTTCTTGTTGCCAGAGAGAGCCTTCTATTGGGATCAGTTGCTAATTTGGGTGGTGAGAAATGACTGGGGACTCTTTTCGTATCGGGTGGAGTGACGGTCGCTTCGGATGTGCCAGTGGGTGTTTTAGAAATGCGATCTTCAATGCCAGGTATTGAAATCCACTCTTCGTTTTCTATCATGACAAATACAGTAGAATAAATTGAAATGTCAAGATTCAATCTCATATTTTAGAGCTAAATCTTAAAAAATTACACAGGGACTGTTGTATGACAATTTTTCAAAAAGCTGTGTCATAGGAATGGGCATTGCATTCAAGCCATTATAAAGTGCATAGAATATTTTAATGTATACAAACTAGATGGCAGCCATTTAATTAAAAATATGAACTTTAAAATCTATTCATGTAAATATAACACGAATATAAGAAATTACTTTTCTAGGTATCTTCAACCATCAAGCAAATTGAAAAATGTACGACTTGTTTAAACGAGTGTGTTATTCAAAGTGATTGTGTTATTTCGAAGCCTATATGAAGCCATTTTGATTATTGAACTACATTTTTAATTGTAACTAAAAAAAATAAGCTGGAAAGCTGTTACCTAGGAACATAAGCATTTGATGATTTTAGGTAAGTATATGGATTGTTATATAAAAATAAGAGATTTATATAAGATTATTATTGTCATATATGGATAATTAGAGATTATTATTAGTGTAAATGCAAATAGGTATATTGTAAAACCATGATCGGTCGTCACTTTGGACGTCATTTTTCTTCAGTATTATCTAGCTCTCACAGATGATAATGTGATTTAATCCTCGTTTACTCATCAAGAAATCAAATACTACCCTACACAACTGGTCACTGTTGGAAAGGTCTTAAAACATGCTGGGTTTCATGTCAAAAAAATGATGAGGACTGACCCAATTCTCTATAGAATTTATTTAAAACCATAAAAGCAAAAATGGATGTGCTATTCTTGATATAAATTACTACATAGATTTTGATAACCACACAGCAGTATGTTCTCAAGCGGCTGCAAAAGATTAAAGTGTGAAAGGTGCAAGCAATAAAATTGAAAAGGAGACCATTCCACCCAGTAAAACAAAAATTACTGACATCTTAGAAACAATAAGAAATTACCTTACATCTATCTGTTCAAGGTCATGAAATTACAAGGTACTGAATGCAATGATAACTTAAAAATTTACATGATCTTAAGAGTAATGGATATTGATTATTTTCTGTGGTTACTCTGTTTATAACATCAAAATTCCTCGGTACCTCGAGGAACAACTTATCAAGATTTCATTTTCAAACCGGAAACCTAACTTTAAGTATAATTTAAATGCTCTACATGGAAAATGTTATACTCTTCTTATCCTATGTTACAAAATTATTTGAAATAATCTTTTTCTCACTAATATAATTATTTCAGTCCCAAATGTGGTGCATGTTTAAGCAAGCCATTAATCCCTGAGATAAAATGCACCACAAAGCCCCAAATCCAATCCCTTTTGGGGAAAACAAATATCTCCCTTTTCGTAGAGCATATTTAGTTGCAGCTATTGCTCTTGTATATCAGAAATAAATTATTTTACTCAATAGCGAGTCAAAATATTAGTTCATATTGCACTCTTCTAGAAGTAACATATCTTACCATCAACATCAACAGACTCTCTATCAATGGAAAGGGCTCCAAAAGCAGGAGAGTCTATTTTGAACAGACTTTCAACTAACTCAATGGTGTTGGAATCATCTTGCTTCAGTTTCCTTCTATCCAAGTAAACACGGAAAAATACCAGCATGCTAGGCCTGTGAAGAATGTTTTCATCAACAAATGCAACACACATTAAAAATTACAATGCACTAAAGTAAACAGGGTGGCAACAAAATCCTTGAAAAAAAAAAGAACCTCATAAGAAACCAAAAACGAACCAGAAGAAAGAAAAGATAGTCTCACAAAAATTTCCCTGATTTTATAATTCCATTAAGAAATGTCGTGATCCGTGATTGGTATCAATATACACACAATGGGTCAGATGGGGTAAAAGGATAATTTTCCACAAATATTTAGTATATTTTCTCAACAGATATTTTAATTCTTATTGTAAGAGTTGGAACCCTTAATGGAACTCTTACAATAGCAATTGAAATAACTGAAGAAAAATACAAAATATTTTAATTATGAACATTTTACACTTGGTCCTTATATTTATTATCACTAGCCACAGCATGACAAGCCCGGCGCTGCCCGTGATGTAAAGTAATAATCTGGTGTAAAATTTTCCAGATTTCAAATCCATTGAAGATATAGGCATGGTTCCAAGGTCACAAGGGGAGAAAAGTCAAGATTGGGGCTATTCTTCTTTCCTCCGGACGAAGAACCACGTAGAGAATAAAACTATTAAATTCATTTAAAAATCTGCTAGATTAAATTTAAAAATTTGGCCGCGACCCAAAAATTTAAATTTGGACTACCTGTGTGCCAAATCTCATTGCTGTGCCATAGATCGTCAGGATTTTGCGGCCGCGAAACAGACAGACAAACAAACACTTCCTTTGTATAATAGTAGAGATACTATTCATCAAAATCCCCCCCAATTGCAAATGTACTTAAAAAATTCTACAAAAATGTAATTGCAAACAAAAAATATTAATTTAATGCACAAATAACATCATTAGTTACACAAATTTATATATACAAGTTGTATCGTTAGCCTTAGAAGGACAAAACGCTGCAGCCTCAAAAAAAAAGTCTTTTCAAAAATTACGACGGCAGGATTTTTTATTCGAATCACAATTTCTGCAAATAGGATTTATTCGATTCTCAAAAGCATTCATAGTCGTGCATCTCTAAATAGGACAAACGATAATAGTGTCCATTTAAATTAGCAAAATTTCCCTGATTTTTTGTGAAATTTGGACACGTTTACCGAGATTTCCCTAATCTTTACAGAACTAAAAACTTCCCCGAGAACTCCCCGATTTTCTGGTTTTGTTACCACTCTAAATCTGACCTCTATTCGGCTGCCAAAAAAAAAAAAATTCAGTGGTAAAAATAAATTTTGTACACCTTTTAAATCAAACATGCTAAATATTCATATGCACTTGCCTCACTTCACCTCACTAAAATTGCAATGGGCTTTATCACAAGGTGTAACATAACTAGATTAGCTCTATAAACTTTGAAATGATAAAACTTTATAAACTATAAAAAATGTGTAAAATGTTAAAGGCTTTTATGGCTTAACATGGAACACTACTTAAGGGCTCAAATTTTAAATGTTTAGTCCAAATGCATAGTTTAACACACTTGACTTTGCAAATGTTTATTTCATTTATACAGTTCCGTACAGTAAAAAAAGAAAGAAATTCATTGATGTATGATTGAAAAGTTGGAGAAGATAAAAAAACACACAAAAATATAAATTAATAGGACAGACTTTTCGTGAATCCTTTTTCCACAATTGTGTGAACCAATAATCACCTACTTAAATCTGAAGTATTGGAAATTTACAGACAGTAAAAAATATTTGTTGATATATATGGAAAATGAATTAAAAACGTATAAGTGTAATTTTTATAGTTAGTAGTGATGAAAAATAAAAATTTACTAGGAGATATTATCAATTTATTAATCTATTCTATGACAAGTAACGTTTCTGAAAGTGTTGGAATTTTGAATGTAAACTAAAAAATCACGTCTACAAATAGTTAGTCTGAACAGTCACGTACCTGAAAGCATATATTCTGGCAGCAATGAATGCTGGCTCTAAGGAACTAGATAAAATGACATTTTCAACCTGTTAAATAAAATAAAATGTATAATTCATTCGAAATAACACATTCTGGTAACAAACGTTGTTCCAAGTTTCTAAGCATGTTCATAACATTGTTTCATGACTGAATTTTTTTTTCTATTAATTCTGAAGTCATTGCCTTTGGTAAAAATTCTAACTAAATAAATCACAAATTCTGATCCGAGACTGTCAATTTCTTCATTTTCTGTTAGATATTGAATTTTTTTTAAATAGATGCTTTCCTTCATTTGCGACTGCAGGGGAATTCAAGTAGAGATTTTTGGCAAAACTTAAAATTCAAATCCGACACTAGAAATTTCTTCTGTTTGAGTTCAATGTTAAAATTTTCCAAACAGTTGGTTTTTCTTATTTGAAATCCGATGGATTAAAATAGTTTTCAATAATCATTACAAGAAGGAACACGAGGAACAAGAGAAAAAATATTTGACTTCCCTAAGGCCAAATAAAAAGAAAGGCTTGTTTCCTGTAACATAAGCAAAAATATTAGGGTGGGTAGGTGGAAAAGTCCTTTTTTTTGCCAAATATTTTTAGCAAAAACACTAAAGGAAATAAAATCTGAGTATTAATGTCAGATTTAAAATTGATCAAAGGTGTGATCAGTGATGTAAAATACCTGGGTATATCTCGGGTATTTACACAAATTGAGTATTTTAGTGAGTATTTATAATTTTTCTTCAGGTTTAACTGCCTATTCACTCACTACACGACTAAATTACTGGCGTAGTGTGTTCGAGCCTCAAGGAAACCGATTCGACAAGCTCTTAACAATTATTAATCCATTACAACCGCTGTGACATCGTAATCAATTAATCGTTTTAACAAACATGTTTTTTAAATTAAATTTTCTAAAAAGTCTAAAAAAAACTTTAGGGTTGGAATTTTTTTATGCTGTAATTTCAGGGTCGGTCGGGTTACAAGAAACGAACCATTTTTTCCCCTTTGGTCTAATTATAAAATTTGGTGCTCTGAGGCTTCTAGAGCAGATCTATTGGCCACTGCTTGACACTCGAGTTTCAAAAAATTTACTTGTACAGTCATCAAATAAAAATACGACTAGCCCAATCACAATTGCACAATTTACATCACAGAACAAAATGGTAGCAATCGATAGGGATCAATGTTTTCTACAAATATAAATACTTAAAATTTGTCAAAGGGGCGGTCTTCCTATTAAATTGTGTGCTTGCTCCAATAATTTCAATACGAACCCCCATCTCTTATCACAAATTTGGATTGCACACCAAATTTCAGGCAGATTTAATGGAAACAAAATGTAAAAAGGCATAAAATTGACTGAGGAAATCCATGAAACCATTCAGGGAGCGTATAAATGTTCGGAATTCAATCACATCATAAATATTAATAAAGACGTGTAGTGGCCGTCGCAGTCAATGACCTGTTGCAGGCGCCTTGGTACGGTGTCCATCAAGATGGTGACAAAGTCAGAATCCAGTCTGACTGAATCCTAAGATCGGTTGGCAGAAATTTCTGTTTTCACTTTGTGAACAATCCCCAATAACGATAATAATCATCGAATTTTGCAAAAAGCCTCACTGCATTACTAATTATGCACGTAATAAGCTGGAATTCCAATGTTTCAGTAACAGTTGAATCACATGGCGTCAAAATTTGCCCATTTCTCTTCATAATTTTTATGAATATTAATTTCATAATTGATAAAAAATAGTAAATTTAATTTGATAATTAAAATGTTTTTGATTGTGTTTGGATCTTTGTGTAGCAAAAGGATGAAAAAACAATTTCCAAGAAAAGTTAATGTTTGTAGCAAATATAAGAAAAAACGTGAAACACCAATTTAACAGATCTAATTTTCAAACATTAACAAATCGGTGAAAAATCCAATAAAATTGATGAACTTTTGCATTTTTGCCTGAAATTGTGTGTAGAATCCCAATTTGTGATAAAAGATGGGGTTTCGCATTGAAATTATCAGAGCAAACATCCAATTTAATAGGAAGACAAATACCCCATAGACAAATTTTAAATATAGATATTTGTAGAAAACATTCATCCCAATCGATTGCTATCTTCCGTTTTGTTCTGCGATGTAAATTGTGCAATTGCAATTGGGCGAGTCAGTTTTTTTTTTTTTTACGGCTGGGGGTACATAAAATCTTGTGCACCCAAAAAGTACTAATACATCTAGTTATCCATGAATATAAAAATATAACAATAGTATACCACAGCTTGGTAGGTTTCTGCTTTGATTAGGAACTGATAAGAAGTGTTGTTGAGAAGTTCTTCGGAAAATTCATCCCCCTCGGACACACGGAACTTCCCACTCAACGATAATACTGGAATGAAATAAAAATTGAATTTGTAACCATTCACAAGATGAATGTTTCGAAATTAATTACTTAAATACAATAATTAAGACAATTTGAAGCTTAAAGAAACTAAGTATTAGCAAGGACACCCTACTGTACAGGTAAAATACTGTCCTCATATTTAAAATAAATCTTCAAAACACTTTAAAAGCTGTAGTATTCTTACCTGGAGAACGAAAAAGATTTGTCACAACTGGAAATATAAAAAAATTGTTTTTAGTTCATATGATTTAGCAAGCATTTTGATACATGGTATTACAAAAATCAGTAGTTTACAGCTAGAAACAGAAGGGGAACACTTGAATCTTACAGAAACTAATAATTTGTTGAATTAGAAGAAATAGCAAAGGACAAAATTGGAGAATTCGGGGCAAAACAATATGCAGTATATTTAAAATACAAAGACAAAATAAAAATAAGGAACTATAGTTTTGTATAACCAGGGGTCAGTTATAGTATGTACTGCTATTATGTTTTGATGGTGGTATTCAATATATCTGTACCTTGGTATAAAAGGGGACAATGTTCATTTTGCAAGTTTTTGGTAACAAGTGATTTAGTAATTTTTTATTTCTTTAATTTTTAATACAGCATGCAAAAACACATTTCAATGTTTTAATTAACTAATAATGTATTGACAGGACACATTTGCTCTTTTTCTATTACTTTCATTTACAAAGTAATTTGTAAACATAACATGTGCACTCAAAATCAACAAAATTGGACAGTGGCCCCTTTTCTACAAAGGTAGAAATATTGATCAAATGACCCAAAATGCTTTGTGCAATATATTGACTGGCCCCACCTGTATAAAACTCGGCACCTGATGACAAACAGATTTGTGTAGCACTTGTTTTCAGGGGGCAAAAAGAGAAATATTTACTGGTCAATTGTCATCTCAACACAGACATCAGCTCGTATGGGCCTTCCCTTTGTGTTCCTCAAATAGGAGAGGAAAATATTTCCAATGAGAAATCAAATGAGTTGCTTAAAAAACACCTATACCAAGAATACCATAGGAGCCTGATCCCTTGGAAGTCTTTAAAATGTTTATGATATGCACTCACCTAACTTCCACACCATGTCAATGTGGAGACATTTATCATGCACCAGCCCTCACACACATGACAGTTTTGGGTGTGGATCGAGTTTTGAACTTGCAACCCTCTGATTGCTAATCTGCCACAAACGGGCTACCACTGCCTGAAAAGTTCTAGGGACAAACTCCTTGGGTGCAAATATTTTTATGGCTGGGACTCAGTTCTATCCCTCCCCCCAGCATGAGAAATAAATATTACAGATATTCTGATTATTAGATATTCACCCAATGACAAACAGATTTGTGTGACACTTGTTTTCAAAGGCAAAGAGAAATATTCATTGGTCAATTGTCATTTCAACACAGATAGCAGTACACATGGGCTGACCCTTTGTGTTCCTCAAATGGGAGAGGTAAATATATCACTTGTCTAATAGGTAATGATTTAGATAGATTAAAAAATAAATAAAAAGTTCTGAATTAGTACACTTCTATACAAAGCAAGTGGTGTTTTACTTAGCCCCAAATCCAGTATTTTCTCCAAGGTGTAACCACTGCATTCCAATCCACTTATTTTCAGCTAAACAAAGGGGCATTCTTGGGATGTTACTGAGTGAAGTAAATTTCTGAACTTATTTTTTTTTCATGAGTTCTGTTCCAGAGGTTATTTAATTCTTAATAGTATTAAAATTATAAAAAAAAAGATTTAATTTAAGAAATGATTTTAAATAAAAACCACTTGATTGAAATTGGCCCGCACCAATAAAACAGAAAATGAATGGGGCCTACCTCCTAGATATACAGATATGGCAACAACAGCCAAGATGGCTGTCACGATGAGAGCAATGGCAGAGACGAGTGCAGCCATGCTACAGCATCGTCTGCGCCGCTTACGGCTTCTCCTGGGACGTCTTTCGTCCCACACCAGGTATGGAGGAGCTTTGCCCCCTTCCCGCCCACCATGCTGCTGGTATGCAGAAGTGTAGGGAAGGTAGTCCTCTGGAAAGGAAGTGAAGGCAAGATTGTCCAAACGTTCCTAAAATTTTAAAAACATATTTGAGCACAAAAATGTACAACTTCAAAAATAAAATATGCAATAAATGACATTTTTACAAACTAGCTATGGTTCAGCTACATTCTATGCTTCGCTTGGTGGCAATGCTCTTGGTACACTTTTAGTAGCGAGTTCTGGCATGTGAAGTCAACCCATTTTCTGCTTATTCCGCTTTTTATGGTAACCTCAGTAAGTTTCTTTTCACATTAATTTTTGTTAAAGCTTATTTCCAGATTTAAAAAAAAAAAAACTTTTGCAAGAATTCTTTTCTTGGCATCATAAAAAGTACCACAAACCACACCAAGAGCATTGGCACCAAACAAGGCACAGAATACAGTTGTACCAATCCATTTTTTAATTACATCAAAACCCCTATTGTTATTCAACAATCTGTACAGCTTTTAAACTTTTTTAATTAATTACTTTCAGATATTTTTGGGGTGGTTGTACTGAATTATCTCCAGATTAGTGTTCAAAAAGTAGTATTTTAGTTACAAGTGTTTACATAGGAGAGTTTCCATTGTACCACCTCTTACAGTGGTTTGAATTCATGTAACTTTTATCATAAGCTTTTCATTGGAATAGAAAACTGATTAAGTTTTGCCTCCCCCCCCCCTAAAAAAATTATTATTGGGCAAAATGTTAAATTTTCAAAAAGAATAATTATAAGCTAAAATAAGACAGAAATGAAATTAACATCAGATAAAAGCTCCTCAGATTTCACTTTTCTGTTCCAGCTTTATGGTGAACTCAAAATTTAGAAGCAAATTACTATCTGAATAAATTTTTTTTTCAAGATGTTAGCCCAATATTTAAGAACTGGTCAATAATTAAAAAATATGTGTGTGGTAAAGGTCCATACGATCTCTAGCTTAGTTTTTATCTGACAAATTTAACAAGTCAGAATAAACATAAATATTCTCATTCAATTAATTTCTTATTGTTCCAAAACTATCAAATTATAAATACTTTTCCAACTATTCACTAACAAACGAAACATCCGACTACACTTAATATTTAATCAATCATAAATGATATAAGAGAACATGATGAGCGAAGAGACCTTATTACATTTTACAAAAATTACAAATTCAAATAAATTATTGATATTTTTTCATTGGTAGAGGCATAAGCTTACGCAATGAATAAAAGTTTACTTTGGAGCAATGTTTCCATACATCACACTTAAACACGAGTCAAATATTTTGCACAGAATGGGTCCGATTTTCAAAATATTTGCAGAGAAATGTTCAAGTGCATTGTATTTCGCTTGAAAAAAAAACAAACTTTTTTTGTTAGAACAAAACTTTCTTTCAAAAGAAAACAGAACTCCAGCAAGATCAAAACTTATTCATTTCCGTATTCGAACTTAGAGCGTTAGAGGTTTGTTGCTCTGCTTATGTCATTTTGTACTGCTAATGTGCTAATAATTCTTTATTTTTGTAACTTAATTGTCACAAAAACAGAGCCTAGCTTTTTTTTCTGTTTTTCATCGAATTTTTCAACTATGGGTGAATTATGGAAGAAAAGTATGCATGGTAATTTCTGTGAAGTTGACTGTTGATTTCCAGCCCCCCTGGAAAATTGGTCATAGCATTCGTCTGCCACACAATAGGACCGTTGGCTTCAATAGGACCCTGGTTTGAATCCCGGTTTGTCAACACATGGACATTGCTTATGAGATTGCTTTGGCCACGGATTTCCCGTTAGGTGCAACGGTGGCTAAACCATTGGGTACTCCTTCACAAATAGCCGGCAGTTCACCGAAGAGGTCAGAGGCCTGGCATTAAGGAATTGAAATACCAGGAGCGCGACACTCGTGTTTACTAAAGACGGTAAACCCCATGAGAAAAGGAAAGATCCCTCTGGTCCATGGAACCGTACACAACTAAAAGAGGTGACGGCCATTCTCCGTTGGAAATGATTGCGCGCGCTTAAATATGGAAAATTAACTAATCAGTTATTTTGCGCCTCAAACTCGGAGAATTGATTTCGAATGTAGGTAGGTGGGTGTGTAAATTTAGGTCGTACTGGAGCACACAACTGGCTGCTGGCAGAGGTTTTTTATCTATCTCGAAGGGGAAAGTTCGGAGGAAAACACCTCGTAATTTTGACATCGTTAACAGATCGTCAGATGACGAGGAAAACCTGAACAGTCACCTCACTTTCCAATCTTTCACACCATGCCAAAGTGGGAAGATGCTAGAACCAACCCCGTTTTCTTTCAGAACAACTTACTCTTTCTGTTTTCACTCGCTTGTCTGTTTATTGGCACGGCCATATGATCGACAACGCTTCTTTTTTTCACCCATTTCACCTTTCCACCTCGCTAACCATGACTGCAAATCTTCCCACAACACTGAATTGCACGTGCCATTTGATAAAAACCTTGTTCTCTGCACATAAACGAACTTAAAAGGCTCCCAATTCAATAATTTTCATAAAAATCCTTAACCCCTTCTAGTGAATTAAACTTCAACTATTAATTCTTTTACGAGGCTTTTAGAATTGTCCAGAGTCATCCAAACCCCACACGTAAAATCTCAACGATGACGTATAGCAAAATGCTTGGTTGTTTGGATATTATAGCGCAAGGAGCCTTATTTGGCCAAACTGCAAAGTCAAGTAACCGGCATGCACTGTAATGTATACTTCCAGAATATCTTTTAAATATAATGATAGTATTTCTTTTTCCTTATTCCAAGACATTGCGATACTTCCTGTGTTTATTTATACTTCTTATTACTCTTGGAAAGTATATCTTTTTATTTTGACATATTTATGTGAGCTTAAATGGTTTTCCCTGAAGTTTATTATTTATTTTATGTATAACGTTGGTGAAATGTTATTTTTGAAAACTGCTTTTTAGTCGATTGGATGTTTCTTTGAACACGGTGCTGTGTTAGAGTGGCATGTTTCAGCCGTTAAGTTTTCTAAGTATGATGGAGATGTAGTTGTGACTGATATCGCTAAAAATTTGTAAATATATTTTTTTTAATTCTTTAAAAAAGGGTTATTTCTTTTATCACGATGTTACATAGCACACACAAGGAAAGTTTTCAGACACAGGAGAGATCGACACCCACGGAGGAATCGAACCTGCGTCGCCTACAGGTTGCTGAGCAGAGAGTAAACGTACCGAGCCATAACCTAAATGTTTACCCTTGTATTTAATAAACTATTTTCCTGGAATTTTCTACCTCAACATCGAGTATTTGGTTGGGGTTCTATGGCACAATTTTGGCATTGCTGCACCAAACAGAATACAGACAACGTCAAAAATGGACATAAACACACAGAGAAAGTTTTTACTGAAAGATGAGAGAAATGCACTCAGTGAAGAATCGAACCTGGCAGTAATTGAACTTGTGCCACCAACAACTTGGTTGCTGGCACAGAGTGCAAACCCACTGAGTCACGACGGTCCTCTGAATTTGTGAACATACCAGTTTCCGAAGGAAACATTGGCCCACCCCTGACTACACTACGCATGTGACTTAGGCTACGCATCCGGTTTTTCAAAGTGCGGCGCCGCTGCCGCAACGCAAATGCGGTACATTAAATTCAATGGATAGAGATACATTAGATTCAATGGAGCAATGCACAAATGCCTCCAGCGCCATTGGGGCGCCGCACGTCCAACTTGGTGCAATTTGTACCGCAGTTCCCCACGGCGCCGCACGCGCTTCTCCGTTCTGAAGTACCAATGGAATATTAATAATAATCAATAAATGGTTGTATCCAGTAACGTCTATTTTGTTTCAAAATGTACATTTCACGGTTATTGCGTGCATACTTGGGCTTCGATGCCGCACCGGCGCGGCACGTTGAAAAACAGGATGTGTGCACCTGGCCTTAGATGTCTGTTATTATAACATACAAGCACACTGACAAACTGATATTGTTATACGAACCCACTGCCACAAAAAATCCTCCTGAAATCCTAATTCCTAACTCGTGGAATCAAACTCCCCAAATATCGAACAGCATGACGAAGGCGCGTTTCGCTCTATTCGAGCGTTGATCTCCGACCCCCCAGAGTGTCTCTGCATGCCCACTCGACTTAACGAGGGGATGACGGAATCCCGCGAAACGCGTTAATCAGAAATTACTCCCTCAAGGCCGGTGTCGGTGTCTTCTTCGGAGTTGCCAAACCCGCGACCCCTGACATCGCATTAGTGCTTTCACAGGAACCGTTGGCCAACTTGAGTGGAAAGGAGTCCCGCGGAGGTTTCGTTATCGAAAGTGCGGATTACGATACACAGAGAGGAGGCATCGACACAATGACCTTTTCCAAGGACATGCTACTATATGGCCGAGTGAAAGGAACGTGAGAGAGCTATTGTGTATGTCCGTCCCTCTCTCTCTCCTCAAGAGACATTGTGCGGCGGCTGAAGAGGCAAACATTCTTGTGAAATGAGAGATGAAACTGTTTTTTTTTTCTCCTTTGAGAGTGTGATGAGTTTGTTTTCCTTCCCAACGGAAAAGATTAGGGTCGTAATTTCCCCAAAAAAAACCGATTCAAAGGAGACAAAGCTTCAAAGAAAAACATTGAAAGAAACATAATACATTTAGGCCCGGTGCACACATCCGGTTTATCAACGTGCGGCGCCGCTGCGGCAACGCAAATGCGGCCTGAGATACATTAGATCCAATGGAGTAGTGCACACATGCCTCCGGTGCCGCTGCGGCGACGCACGTCCAACTTGCGTGCAATTCGTTTCGCAGTTCCCCACTGCGCCTCAGCTCGACGCGCATGCGTCTCCGTTCTGAAACACCTTGTTTTCATTTATAAATGGAATATAAATAATTAATAAATGATTGTATCCAGTAACGTCTATTGTGTTTCAAAATATACTTTTTTTTTTCACCAAGTAAGCGAACTAAACATGTTTTCTTCGATAGAATATGTATCGCAAATGGCGTAATTGCGTCATTTCACGGTTATGTGTGCATAGTTGGGCTTCGGTGCCGCAACGGCGCCGTACGTTTGAAAACCGAATGTGTGCACCGGGCCTTAATCTTCCAATGCCTTTAGAACTGGACAGCCCGGGGGCTGTATGTGGTCCGACATATTTTTAGTAATTTAAGAAATAACTTCTTCTTGACATGCATGCTGGGTAGTTCGCTTAATCAAACCACTCTCTCTCTCGGTTATTCCAGTGATTACTAACTGTTATTTATCAATTGTTTCCCACGTCCCCCAGATGAACTCAGAAACGTAATTAGATTAAGACGTTAAGAAACAAAGATCCTAACTCGTGATGTATCACATCTCTGCCCTCGAGATAATCAGTGGAGTATTAAGCGGTAAGCGTACTAAGCGACCGCGTAGGGCCCGAAATACCGAAGGGGCACCGAGGTCTTAAAATGTATTTTCATCAAGATTCGAGAAAAGTTGTGACAGCGTGTGTGTGTCTTTACAATGTGCGTCTTTATGTGCAGTGAAAAGAGTTCCAAGTATAAGATGGTCAGTAAAAGCCAATATGCTGTATTAACTATAAAACTTGGTTTCACCCATATAAATGAGGCTTTAACTGGAATTTGTAATTCCTAAGAAACAAAGTTACCAGATTGGAGGCGACTTCACTTCTGAGGAAAATTGACAAATATGAAACCGCCCTAATGACAGTTATTTGGAATACTATGTTACAAAGAATAAATACTACTAAAAAACACACTGCAATCAGTGGAATGCGAACTATTGAAAGGATCTATCCTGAAGTCATCACAAAAATTTTATCAATAATTTCAGAGAAGTTGAAAAAGAGGCAACTGATTTATCAGGGCTGTCATTTAATGCAAAAGATGGACAAACTCGCAGACAACAAATGAGAAAAAAATGTTTTTTAATGAAAACAAAGGAGTCGGACATGAATTTACAATAAATTTCATAGTCAATTAATTCCTTTTATGTCATATGTGATAACACTAAGGCATAATTATCTCGAAGAACTCAGACGTATGAAGTTATTGGGGAGTCTTTTCGAATATTTTTTTATTGGGATTTATCAGTAGAAAAAAAACGATAAAAACACGATAAAAAAGTTGAAGAATATTTACAAAAATGAGATTGGTGTTTGTAATTTTTAAGACGAAATTGACC
Source organism: Metellina segmentata (assembly GCA_947359465.1). Taxonomy (NCBI): domain Eukaryota; kingdom Metazoa; phylum Arthropoda; class Arachnida; order Araneae; family Tetragnathidae; genus Metellina; species Metellina segmentata. The sequence goes on from OX375874.1 coordinate 124,897,730, forward strand.
ATTTTTTAATATTTTTTAAAAAAGAAAACGAGGACACCATAAATACTACACCAGTCATCTATCGAGCTGCCAAAGAAATATCTTACACATTTCCGAATGCTGAAACATTTTTGAAATTTTTTTTTAACGATTCCTTATCTAATGCAACAGGAGAAAGGTTGTTTCCTGTTTCAAAGCGTGTAAAAAATTATTTAAGGAGTTCGATGGGAGAAGAAAGATGAATTAATATGCCCATTCTGTATATAGAGCAAGGAATCGTAAACCGAATTGACGCTTCCAAAATAATTGACGAATTTGTAAGAAAAAAAAACAAGACGGAAATTCACCTTTTTTTTAATAAATTTATTTAATGGGCTGTGGTATGAAAATATTTTGAGAACTTTCCTTTTTTGTCAATAATTTAATGAGGGTTTTCTTGATACTTTTTTTTCTAACTTGAGATTGACGGCCCCGAAAAATTTTACCGCTTGGGGCTAGGGATGCGACATTGATAGCAAAACATCGATGCTCAAAATTAAAACATCGATGTTGATAATACATCGCCCCCAAATCATCGATGTTTTTAAAGTTCAGTGTATTTAAACTTGTTTTCCCATTTCTTAAAACTGGTTTAGCAACTAGTGATGAGACATCGGATCCAAGACATCAATGTTTTTTTATAAAACATCAATGTTGTGAAAGCATCGACATCAATGTCACATCCCTACTTTTCAGACCCTTCACACTCAGCCACTTTGGTCTAAAAGTTGTTCGATTTGCTGAATTTAAAAATTATGCTACTTGGTTGTTTTTTTAATTTTTATAACGGTATTTTTTTTCATTCAAAAATAAAACATCGACAACGTAAAAACTTCGACAAGTATAAACATCGATGTTACAAAAACATCGACCCAATACATCGATGTTTTTTAAAAAACATCGACATCGATGTCGCAACCCTACTTGGGGCCCACTTGACTTCATTCGCCACTGGGGAGAATCCCGTGATTTACGTATAGAAAGGAGTAGAAAGGCCAAAGGGTTATCCAGAATAGTATGAGAAAGTCAAATATGTGATCACTGGTATTTGATTTTCCATTACTAGGAAAGGTGATAACACGGTTTTCTATTCCAGAATCTTTCTAAACTTAACTTTAAAGCGATAGTGACGATAGCAGCGTCACAGTATTTAATTAACGCCAATCTGGAGCAACACAACGGGTTATTGACGACGGTCCGGGAACAATCACCTAAGGGAAAGATTCGAGGACGACACGTAATTTTGAACCACGGTCAGATGGATGACGAGGGAACACATGAGATGGCATCTCACTCTCCAAACTTCCACACCAACCCAACGTGAGGACTTTCGGCCACGATAGATTTAAGGTGCACCAGCCGCCTCTACACGATACGCTTACAAATATCCATGCACTGACCCGGTTTCGAACCAGGAACTTTCCGATCTATAGGCTAACACCTTAATCACCAGACCGGTTAGTCCGCACTAATTGAACGAATTAACTAACAAATGTAAATGGACCTCTGCAAAGTCACTTTAAATTAAAAATGAAGTGTGTAATAGTAACAAACCTAGGAGCAGTGTGGTAATTGGATTTATCACATTGCGCACTTCAGATTTTATTTCGAAGTAAAGATTGTATTTCGCCACAGAAAAAGAAATATTTCTTAGATTTTTCTGATTAAACGTCATTCCACACAGGTAGTGTAACATAGTGGCCTTTACTAATGTCACTTGGACTTCCTATTTACGACCAAACGGGTCGTAAACCTGGAGTTTACGACCTGAAGGAACACCAGTATTTAGGCGAGATTGCCGAAAGCTTCATTTCTCTTAATTTACGACACCACGATTAGAAGGTAAATATTGGAAATGGAGAAATGCGCGAAGTGCAAAACGTTTCACCCCCTGCAATCATATACACAAAAAAAAACCAAGCTTTGCATCCCGATTAGGGTGCAATCAATGCATTAGGTAACAGGAAAGATATTTCTGTCACAATTTCTTAATCGAGTGTGCACTTTAAAGTTGAAACTTTCAAACATAGAAACTTTAGTAACAGCAATCCCTACAAATGAAAATCTGGGAAAATGTATTTAATAAAATTGATTTTGGGATTATTTTTTAACTAACAAACCGATATTTAATGTGTTCCAGCTTTGCAACACTTGTTTAATTGTGTTTTTTAGTATTCATTAATTGTTACTCCCTATGACAAAAAAATAAAGTGCCACATTCGATACTTGAATTCTGTTCAAAAATATTTGTCACATTGGTAAATATTTTTTTTTTTTTTTCTAATGGCGGGCACAAATGCACATAGTCATTGGCCACTACAAGGCCGGAATTGATGGTCTCTTGTGAAGGAGCACCCAGTGGGAGGACCATCATCGCTTCCTAACAAAGGACAACACAATTTATATCCATGCCCTGACCCCGGATTCGAACCAGGAACCTTCCGATCCAGAGGCCAACACCTTAACCACTAGACCGGTTGGTCGGCACATTGGTAAATAAGATTAGGAGAAAGATTTAATCGTTTATTAAAAAGTTAATTTGTCTAACATCATTAAATATTAGATATTAACCTTTTGACTACGTCTATAGATATAACTGGAGAGATATTTTCTTGGCGTGATTCTCATAACTTTCAAGATACAATTGCTCGACTATACAACAATTGAACGGAAAGCTCAATTAGGTTGTCCTTAGGGCAAAATCAATTGATATGAGGATTCTTCAGTTATAAAACATTCTCGGGTAATTGTCAAACTTTTTAAGGATTATTTTATATCATGAACTTTAAATTACAGACGATTTGGCAAATTGACGGCCTAGTTAGTACTGAGTCCTCAGTGCTATAAATCACAGGTCTGAAATTCCTTCTGGGCATGGCTGCTTATGGTGGTTCAGAATATACCTTTTGTCACATTTGGCTATTTAATTATTCTTTAATCTTCTGAGGGGGTTCACTCGCATGATTCCACCTTGCAACTGCAGTCTTCTTTGCATGACTTTTAACCAGTTTTAATCTTCTGAACACTCCCCAAAAAATTATATTCTGTGGAAATGACCTTTCCTTTCCAAAACGAAACGAAGAATCTTTCCAAGCGATTCAACACTAAGAAAAGGATCAACAGAATCTTACCAAACAATACCATTATAAGAAAATGGTAAATAGATTCTTTCTAAAGGATTCTATCCTAAGGAAATGGCAAATTTAATATTTCCAAAGGATAATATATTCTAAGAAAAGGATCAATAGAATACTTCTAAATTCAGTCACGTGTGTGTTAGGCTGAAGGAAATCTTGGAAATCTTACAGAGGTTGAAAAAAATGGGAAAAAATAAAAAGCTACCTTTAAAATTGCAGGTTCTTAAGGCAAAGATGTATTCCCTCTTAAGTAGAGATCTTATTCAGGATTATTTCGTCTAGACATTCCTCATTGAGCTCACGTCATATTTCCTTTTAAAAGAATATTCCAATGTAGATTTGTTTGGGAAAGAAATGCTGTCTAATTTTGTCTTCGGTGAAATTATAATCGATTCTTTAAAAGAAAACATTCCACTTTTGACTTTTTTTAGCGTTCGCATAGTTATACAAACATTCATCAGTTTTTTTTTAAATAAAAAATGGGACTTGGAGCAAATGCAATCTGAATAATCGCAATAAAGAATATTGCATTCATCACTTGAATCGACCTTTCTCAAACCCTTATCTTTACATTTTGAATTTAAAAAATATGCCTGCATGAACAGTAAAAAAAAGACGTGGTTTATAGGAATACATTTTCACAAAACTTAAAGGCACAGTTACACCAGATCAAATCTCAATCACGCTTTCAATTGAGCTGTCATTCTGCTACCAATCAGCCACTTGGGACATGGTTCAAAGATCGTTTACAAAAGAGTGGCATCAGTCTATGCCCTCTGCTAAGCGATGAGTAGAAGAGATTGCTTGGGCAAAGTCTTTATCCACAGTTTTACTAAAAGATAATGGAGTTTCTTAAACCCTCAGCGCTCGACGTTTGACAAGGTCGTTAGCGAACACTATTTCATAATTCTAAGGTTATGGCAACATCCGCCAGCAATGGGAAAAAAGGGAAATGACTCGTAATGAGTGTTTCTGAATGGGAACCGAGGTATTAACGACTGCGTTTAAAACCAGGAGTATTCAAAAATTCCTGAGGGAGAACTTCAGTAAACTCTTTAATTGCGACCTTTGTTTCCATAATTGTTTCTCTGGTGCAGATTTTTTTTCTCTCGGCTTCTTCGGGTTGATGGACGGTGTTCGCACGAACAAAGATAGTTTTGCGTGCGGGTGCGTTTTTTCCCCGTCGACTTTTTACAAAGTATTAATGACGAATGGGTCAAACTGAAAGTCGCTTATTATGTTCCACAGGGGATGGAAATCGCTGCAATTTTCACTCGCAATCCATCAGGCTGAATTCATAACAAAGTATCCCATGAAGGTTGTTCACACGGAATATAGCTCTTATAAGCCAGGATGTACCAGAGGGTTGAACAACTCGCTTCTTGTAGCCTCGACTTTCCAGAGATCCCATCATTTTGCAGAAGCGTGCAAGCTCTGTTTGTGTAAACATATTCATTTCTGGAATATCCGCTGGGATACAAAAAAAGTTAACTTTTTACACTCGAAACAACATAGTAACGCTGAAGAGAGATAAACACCCTGGGAGGAATGAACCTGACAGGAATCGAACCTGCGCCACCTGCTACTCGAAGGTTGCACAGTGGACATACCAAAAAAGCCACGACGGCTTCATTGTGACAGACAGAATGCACTACCCTACAATAATGGACCGGACAGCAAGATGTGATGGTATAAGTGAAAGAAGACGTGCTTTAATAGGGGATGATCCGTACATGCTGCAATTACATTAGTAACCCTTCTGGGCATACTTTCAACATGGTTTTGATACACAGTTATGGGTATTTGTGTCCATTCCTGCTGCAAGAATGTCGCCAGCTCAGCTGTAGATTTCGGACGTGGTTCCCTGGTCGGTAAGCGTCGCTCTCACTCGTCGCACAAATGTTCTATGGGGTCTAGGTCGGGACTGAGAAGGCCAGGGAAGACGTCTTACATCCATAACTCGATACCACTGCTTGACAGAGGCTGCAACATTACATGGAGTTGGAAGTAATATTCGTCCATTCCATAAAATTGCCAGAGCGTAGGAAGAACCTGATTGTCCAAAATGTTCAAGTAGGCGTCGGCGTTCAATTGACCAGTAACGACATGCAAAGGTCCCAGGCCAAACCACGAAAAACACCCCCAAACAAGTAGTCGGATTTTATGCAAATCCGCTGGCGTCCGGTCCATTATTGTAGGGTAGTGTATATTGGGCTAGGTTTTACGGCGCAAGGGTCGTATTTGGACAAATGTGAAGCAAATGGACATTAATTCAGTACATGGTTGGTTGTTCTGGTTGTGTTATGTCGCTGGGGCCATATGTCCGCCTACAACACGAATGTTGATACAGTGGCGGGCACACCAGAAACCTTAAATGGATTCATGAGGCAATGTGCAATTTGAAACTTGCATCGACGGTCCCATTTCATAAGCGAGGTTGGTTGGGTCCATAAGGCGAAATGGCCCACATCACCAAGTTGGGACAAAAACTCTAGACAAAATAAAGACTGATCTATTTACAATTTTGAATTGAGTCCAGCCCAATTTACACGCGAGGACAATAGCACGGGGTCTGTGACATCCATGCCCAGATCAGGTCTCGAATCCAGAACATGTTTAATCACGGGCTAGAACGTCAACCCACTCGGCTACCGAATCAGCTCTCGACATATAATAGTAGATAGTTAAATCCGTTGTCGCACTGGAGCAAGACATCGGGTGTAATCTCGACGGTCCGAGATCAATCCCGAAGCCGGAAGATCCGAGACCACCACCACGTAATTTTGAACCACTTAGGTGACGAGGTCACCTGAGATGGCACTCCTCTTAAAACCTCTACTACTCTGATGCGAGGAAATCTGAGCTAACGAAAGATTTAACGTGCACCAGTCCCCTTTTCAGAAGACGGTCTTTGGTTGGATTCGAACTCGCAGCCCTTCGGTTGCTAGTCCGTTGCTCTTCCAACCGGGCTACAGCAGCTCACTTTTCTACTAAATACAAAGACATATTTTGAAATTTGAAGTGGGGTACCAGCTCATACGCTGCCTCGTCATTTGGACGTGGTTCAAAATTAAGTGTTGTTGTCATCGGATCTTTCCCTTTGGGTTTGATCACGGATCGTTGCCAATGGTCCCAAGTGTTGCTCCAGTGTGACGTTAAAATACCTACCTAAAAAGACATTATGTCAAGGAATTATGGACAACGCGAGGTGAGGTAAGGTAATTTTAATGAACGTCGTACTTGAGCAACCTAAGGCCGGTGCACACATTCGGTTTTTCAACGTGCGGCGCCGCTACCGCAACGCAAGTGCGGTCTGAGATACATTAGATCCAATGGAGTAGTGACACATGCCTCCAGCGTCGCTGGGGCGACGCACGTCCAACTTGCGTGCAATTTGTACCGCAGTTCCCCACGGCGCCGCACGATTGCCGCACATGAGTCTCCGGTCTGAAGTACCTTGTTTGCATAAACAAATGGAATATAAATAATAATTAATAAATAGTTGTATCCAGTAACGTCTATTTTGTTTCAAAATATACTTTTTTTTAACACCAAGTAAGCGAAATAAACACGTTTTCTTCAATAGAATATTTATCACAAATGGCGCGAAATGAGTACTTGCGTCATTTCACGGTTATGTGTGCATAGTCATGCTTCGGTGCCGCAGCGGCGCCGCACGTTGAAAAATCGGATGTGTGAACCGGTCCTTATGAATGGACTTTTGGCGACGGTCCAGGATCAATCCCCCTAAGGGAAAAGATCGGAGAAAACCACCTCGTAATTTTAAACCACTGTCAGATGGCGAGGCAACACCTGAGCTGGCTCCCCACTCTCCAAACTTCCACACCAACTCAACGCGGACTTTCGGCCACGACAGATTTAAGGTGCACCAGCCGCCTCTATACCATACGCTCACAAATATTCATGCACTGACCCGGATTCGAACCAGAAATCTTCCGTTCCAGAAGCTAACACCTTAACCACCAGACCGGTTGGTCGGTATGGACAACGCGAGGACTCTTGAATCTACGACAGATTTAACGTGCTCCAACACTCCACCTAAACTACGATCTTTGGTTGGATCCAGTTTCGAACTCGTTTCCGATCCACATCTCTCTACCAACTCAACCTCTGCATGCTTAGAAATATTACGGATCTACCGTGTCCTCTTTCCGCTATGGGAAGTTTGCATAAGACATCCAGCCTGATCATTGATTTGTGTAAAACATGACCTCCAAGTTCAATCGATGTATCCTAGCCCTTCATTTCCGTTTTCAGTTAGTGTACTTAAAGCGTTCGCTCCTCGGATCATTAGACATGAGTCATTTGTTTGAAAACAACCCAACCTATACTTACACGCTTTTTTCTAAGGTCTGCAATTTGCTGGAAGTCAACGAAAGAAACCGTCAATGGAAACGTGCATGTTCAGGAGAACCTGCTACATCGGACATTTTGTTGTTTTGAACGGAGAGAACTGAGCACGAGTTTGAACCATGCAGAGTTAACGACTGCGATAAATCCGGCTCTGTCCGATTGAACAATCCAGTAGGACTGATAGGGTTGTTGTCGGTATACTTATTATAATTAAACTTCAAAGAATACAGGAACAGAGCATTCTTGAAAAAGTGAACTTTTGATTAGATTTAGTAGTCAAATGATCGCTAAAAATATATACAAGAATATTGACTGTCATGTATATTCACTACCCTACAATAATGGACCGGACGCTAGCGGATTTGCATAAAATCCGACTACTTGTTTGGGGGTGTTTTTCGTGGTATGGCCTGTGACCTTTGCATGTTGTTCCTGGTCAATTGAACGCCGACGAATACATGAACATTTTGGACCATCAGATTCTTCCTACCCTCTGGCAATTTTTTGGAATGGACAGATGTTACTTCCAGATGTTACGCTCCGTTTCATGTTGCAGCCACTGTCAAGCAGTGGTATCGAGATGTTGATGTAAAACGTTTTCCCTGGCCTGCTCCTAGTCCCGACCTAAGCCCCACAGAACATTTGTGGGACGCGTTAGTGCGACACTTACGGACCAGGGAACCGCGTCCGAAATCTACAGCCGAGATGGCGACATTCTTTCAGCAGGAATGGACATAAATAGCCAGGGCTGTATATCAAAACCTAGTTAAAAGTATGCCCAAAAAGGTTGCTGGTGTAATTGCAGCACGTAGGGGACAATCCCCCTATTAAAGCATGTATTATTTCCCTTACACCATCACATCTTGCTATCCTGTCCATTATTGTAGGCTAGTGTATAAACTAGTCAGAAGCCAATGACAGTTAAGTACATTTTTGGATATTTTCTGATTTTTCTAAATTTTAGTGGAATAATAATTTTTTTTTTAGTTATTCAAGGATTTACTTGTTGCTTCGTTCTTTCTTAGTTAGAAAACCCTTCTTTTTATAGCTTCTGTGTACATGTTGTATAGTAATTTTAGAAGCCACTGTGAATAAGTCCACTTGTTAATCAATTTTTTTTTACACAAACTTTGAAATAAAAACTAAATTATTCTTTTCCTTTCGTTGAGTTGGTAACACTCAGGTCGCGTTCGTAAACAATTAGTTGAGAAAAGCAATTTTGGTAAGTTCTAATTAACGTCGTACTAGAGCAACACAACGGGCTAATGCCGACGGTCCGGTATCAATCCCCTAAGGCAGTGGTCCCCAACCCCCGGGCCGGTCCCGGTCCGTGGATCAAATGGTACCGGGCCGTCCAAGAAATATTAAATTATTTCCATTTTATTTACTTTGGGTTTATCTCGGGTTTGTGCGGTTCTTATCCATAAAATGTCCACTCAAATTAGGAGGCGGTAAATCAGAACTTGAAATTTGTTCTGTTACTAGAGCTTCAATTATGATTTCTGAATTCTGTATGTCTCTATTTTCTAATTTTGACAAATGTGACAACTGTTTTCAAGTTGGTAGACGAAGTAGCTGCATTTAAATCCAAACTGAAGTTGTGGGGACGGCGCGTGAACAGAGGCATTTTGGACATGTTTCAGACATTAGCGGGGATTTTAGGCGAGACTGAGCCTAAACATTCATTCTCCTAGTTGGTGCACAATCACCTGTCTTTGCTTTTAAAAGAGTTCGAGCGCTTCGTGGTTTTTTTGCGGTTGGGAAACTATTTTATTGATTTAGCATTCTAGCGAGTTATAAAATGTTAAATCACATTATATTCATTTTTTGGTGTAACTGTATTTTATTTTAAAGACATGTTTAAATCCAATTAAATTAAAATTATTAAATCAAAACAATCTAAAATATAAACAATCAGCCTTGAAGTAAGGGAACGACTTCGGGATCTAGCACTTCACGGACGTACCTGTTGCTATTCAGATTACTCTCAATTCGTAGCAGCTGAGATCGTCCATGATGCGAAATCGCACCCCAGACCATAACTCCGGGGGTTCGCCCTTTTATGACGTTCGATAACGCACTCTGGAAGGCAGAGTTCACCAGCATAGCGTCTAACACGAATGCGGCCATCATGGTTCCACATATTAAAGCGGGATTAGTCAGAAAAGACAACTTGATGTTAATCAGCACCCCAGGCTCTGTGCTCATGAGCCCATTGCAGACGCAGCCGTCGATAGTTTGACGTGAGAGGGATCCTGTATAAAGGAATCCTTGCACGCAGTCCACGGTGCAGCAGACGTCGGCGAATTGACGAAGCCGACATTAGTACACCTGTAGCAGTAGACCAAAGTGCTGCCAACTGCCTGGAGGAAGCTGTACGGTCATTCACCGCCATGTGGACCAGGTGTCTATCATCGCGCGCTTACGTCACGTTCCTTCGTCCACTCCCAGTTTTCGAGTTGTCCGGTGCTCGTCGGTCCACTGATTCCATACTCGCATCACTATGGAACTGTTCCGCTGCACACGAGCTGTTATTGCACGATAGGAAAATCCTCCTTCACGAAGGTCGATGATTCTCCCCCGCTCAAACTCCGTAAGTTGTTGAAATTTCATCGTGGAGGCATACTTAGGTCTCACTAAACGTTCGCCACTAAAAAAATAACCATGCACTATTTTCAACGTCCCGCTACAGACCACTACTTCTACGCTTTTAGCATCAGTTCAGAGGGCGCTGCCCACACCACGCATGTGTAGTGTCTCTGAAACTCCACTACTTTGTATAACATCCTATAACTGACATTTGCTGCAAATTTCATTTCATTCGGATGATTCCTTCATGGTGTTGCATTTTTTACAAACAGCAGAGTACAAATGGAGTTGGACTAAGTAGTTTCCCTTTTTAAGTTATTTATTGCACTTGAAAGGATTTGAAGACTATTTTACCACTATGTACAGGCGTATTTACAAGCAAACAATCACCATACGATTGTTCATGGAGAAACGGTAAGTTTCTCTTCTCACAGTTCGTCTTTTTAGTTCCCCTGAGTTTGATTTCTCATATAACTCGTTTGTTGACAAAACCAGGCCTGTTTATTGCAGACATTACCGATTTGTGTTGATCTGAATAAAAGTAAGCATAATCTTGATTGGCCCAGGCACCCGTAATTGACAGTTCGCGTTTTAAAAGCGCCTAAAATTGAGAGCAATATTATCTCGTTTTCTTCTGTCAAAACAAGAGAAAAAGTCTTCCGAACTTCCACAATAAAAAATCGTTGATCGCGAAAACGATAAGAATAATTTTTTTTATGCTTAAGATTTCCCGAAATTATCTACAATAAGTATTTACAAAAAGATGAGGTTGTTGAGGTTTTATTTTTCCGCGCATCGTTTTGAAATTGTTACCATGGATTGATCAATTTCTGAAAACGGGACATTTTGGCGTCCCAAAGCTGTGCTCGAGGACATCCTACCTAAAAACGGGACGTATGGCCACATTAGCCATATTTGACCAAAATGCATCCAGAGACTAATCGAACTTGTCCCGCCTACAACTCGCAGGTTGTCAGCGCAGTGGACATACCCACAGAGCCACGACGGCCCCATCGCGACAGTCAGAGTTTATAGGGTTTTACGGCTCAAGTCGTCAATTTGACCAAACGTCAAGTAAATGGGCATAAATTAAGTACCAGGTTAGTAGTTTTGGTCAATGTCAATGGTCGATAACAATGTCGCTGGGGCCATGGCCAAGCAGCGCCAAACACAAGACAACGTCAAGTGAAAAATGCTACGAAGGGACAACAAGATGGACTGGAGAACTAGAAGGATGAAAGCAGAAAAGATCGCTTAGGTAACCCCGTAGCGCAACCCCTGTGTTTACTAAAGACAGTAAACCTCCATGGGGAAAGAAAGCATCACTAGAGTACCTCGGGTCAGATAATCCCGTAGGCATATAAGGAGGTGCCTGAAGGCTCAGGATAAATCTTTTTTCCCTGACACATATTTCTCTTTTTGCCGTTTGTTTATAATACAATCGCCACGGCACACGGACATAAAAGGTCACTAACTATTTAAATCACACCTCCAATGATTGATGAAGATGCGCATTAGAATTCGCATGAATCAAGTCCAAACCTCATCAACTCACACGAGTTCAGGGCCTTGCAAAACCCGTCACGCTTTGCCTCCACTATGGCAATACTACGGCGATGATGGTTTTTTCTTCCAACAGAAACGAGCTTCATGTCATACTGGAAAACCTGTGCTGGACTAGTTTCCTGAAAATGATGGGAATTTGCTTGACTGGCCTGCTCAAAGACCCGATCTCAATCCGATCGTGTACTTGTGGGGCGATCTGGAGCGACGCGTACGACACCGTCACGCACGCCCATCTTCACAACAATCTCTTCTCGTAGCCGTGCAAGAGGCATGGTGAGCTATTCCTGCCCAGATATACAGAGAATTTGTGGGAAATATGCATATCGACGTGTTGCAGCTGTAATAAAAGCAAAAGAAGAGCCTACTCGTTACTAAATGGGGAATAATACAGCACTTTTTCCAAAAACCGTGCTGTGTCCATATACGTTTGGCTATATTGTGTATATGAAATCTGAATTTACTCTTTGAAATTCCCGTTGGCGAAGTGCTGAAGCTGTACCTGTTGCAGTTGTACGATGGAAATGTTGAAGCTGTATTAAAAGTACAAGGCGGGCCTACACGTTACTAAATACTAGGATAATAATTTTTCTATAAAACACGCAGTGTACAAATTCTTTTGTCCATATAGCGTATATTTAAATATCAAGGTTATTTCAAATAGCGGTTCAAAATTTCTTGCGTAAGGCGTACGAGTCAAATGAACGCATGAAGGGTTGAAGTCCCTCATTACCCGCAGACAAACACATCTCATTTACGGAACGATTCCCGAGGTGTAGCAGAAAACCACAACCTCGAGCGCACGAAAACCAAAACAGAAACATCCATCTCCCGAAGAGGTAAACACGCGCCCAAACATCTCCCTTCTTCGAAATCCCGCATCATCATGCAGGATGGCGGCCGGGGGCAAATCTGGCAGCCCGGGGCCTTGCGGAGTTGGGGCCCATGCGGAGAATGTGGATTCAGCCACCGGGCAGACCACTTCCAAGGCCAAGGCGAGCAACGGGTTGACCTGCGGACGATGACTCGCGACCGATTTTATCTCTTCCCTCTCCCTCCATCCATTTCTCTCTTCCATCACCTACAACGGAATGGTGTGGGTGACGCAGTGTCACGATCCTTCCATTGTTGTATGCAAATCAAGCGTGCGTGATTTCCATGCGATAACCTCCGTTTTCATGCATTTTGGGATGCGAAATGAAATGGGGTTTTTTGAGTGTCTAGTTTTCCCGATTGATCCCTGCAATACCATTACCAGTAATAATGGCATTCCGCCAGGGGAGATCCCGTGAATATCCTTACGAGATTCTAATGGTTTAATGGTCTCTGTTCTGCAAATTTCAATTCCATATACACTATATGGCAGGGGTTCCCAAACTTATTCAAGTCGTGGCACCCTTAAGAGAATTAGAATTTTCTCACGGCACCCTCGTCATCTATCTGTGGTATATTATTATACATATAATATATATATTTCAGATTTGTACGACTTTGAAGAAGAAATTAGAGAAATAAGGGGGTGGTAAGAACATAGACATAATTAATTCAACTCGTTTTTAAAATTCACACACATATTTTAATTGTACTTAATAGGAAAACATAGGTATAGGTGAAAAATTAAATAAAACAAATTAAATTACCTTCAACATGCTTTTGGAAGCATGTGAGTGTTTAGTGCCACGGGTGAACCTACTGCTCACTGCACAATTGTTCGAATCAGAATAATTAAGATACAGCTACTCGCGTTATGCTAGTGATACAGCTACTCGCATTTCTTTTACATTAATTTTCGAACGATATTTGTTTCCTTATAACAACAACTGCTTCATGGACGTTTCGTGGCACTCCTAATCTCTCTAAGTGGCACCCCAGGGTGCCGCGGCACACACTTTGGAAACCCCTGCTATATGGACAAAAGTATTTGGATACCGCAGATATTCGGAGGATCCATCTTAGTGAGGTTAATTATGAGATTGATCTTAGGTTGAGGAGGTTGATCTTAGATTGAGGAGGTTGATCTTAGATTGAGGAGGTTGATCTTAGATTGAGGAGGTTGATCTTAGATTGAGGAGGTTGATCTTATGAGGTTGATTTTCCTGGTTGGGACTAGGCCTATTGCTTTATGTACTTGGTACCATGAATGCTGACGTGTACCTCGACGCTCTGGGTGATTCGGCCTTCCCTATACTATGGCAATACTAGGGCGATGAGGGTTGTTTCTTCCAACAGGATCGAGCCCCATGTAATACTGCAAAACGTGTGCTGGAATAATTTCCTGAAATCAGTGTGAATTTACTGACTGGCCTGTTCACAGTCCCGATATCAATCTGATCAAATATTTGTAGGATAAACTGCAGCGAAGCGTAGGATACCACGACGCTCGCCCATCTTCACAACAATGTCTTCTCAGCCTTGAAAGAGGCATGTCGCGCTATTCCTGCCTAGATTTACCGAGAACTAGTGAAAAATAGGCCTCGACGTGTTGCAGCTGTAGCAAAAGCAAAAGGAGGACCTTTACCTGTTATCAAATATAATAAATGAAGCACTTTTTTGGAAAAACATGCCGTGTCCAAATACTTTTGTCTAGTGTATTTATCTCTTGTATAAGGAATATTTATTCGGTAATCTCCAGTTTTGTCGAGCATTACAAACACGGTACCAAATCGTGCTTGTGTGTTTACCTTGCTACCTCACCAACCCCTATCCCAGATTTAACCCTTTGATGCCCGAGCTTTTACCCTCGTAAATTTTATTTTTCCGCTCTATCGAAGTCTGCCGATAGTGAGGGTTGAGTAAGATTAATAAATATGAGTGAGTCCATTGATGTTTTAAAAACAATTCCCTATCTTATCACTTTCTTCTACACTTCGTTGAATTTCTCGACATGAACAGGGTCATGGGTGATTTGCATCGAGGGATTGGAGGGATAAGGTTACATTTTGAGTGGCTCTTCTACTTACAAAGACAAATGACAATCATTTAGAAATGAAGTCGACCTTTTCGAAATTAGCTCAATAGACTTCCCTCAAAAGCTGCCCCTCAGCTTCTGTTCCAGTGTTTGGTTTGGGTTTTACGGCACTAGCTCGTTCCTGAGGCTACCTACGTGAACTTCAGCCACGCACACGGGCAGGTTCTTCTCCCCCAAAAACATTAATTGAAAAATAACTTTCAAGGGCTTATTCAGAAAATATAATTTATAAACATAATTTGGGGAAGGATTCGAATCCCGTAGACTCTCCAGCGGACTTACTTTCCAACGATCCTAGAGCGACGAACCGGAAAATTAAACCAAACGATGGTATAACGACAAACCGATGAAGACCCATTCGTTGCAGCCAAGTTTTATACATTTTCTAAAAAATGATTTCCATCCAGAAATAGATGTTGAATATATCAAACGAATATTCAGCCACACACACAAGCCAGATTCTCTCCTCAAGAACACAGATTAAAATTGCCCTTCAAAGGCGTATTCAGAAAAATAATTCCAGATGACCCTGTCTTCCTCCTTGTTCCATAATTAATGCCATTTAAAGCCGCTTTTACACCGGTTTAGCACAACTTCTCTCCCTCCAGACATCGAAGCTATTCCGAGAAACGCCATTTATTTTATCGTCAAGATCTCAAGTCGAGGTGGAGAGTTTGCAGAGCCAATTTTTTTTCCCACCATGAGTCGGTAAAGATAAAAGGGTTGCAACTTTTGAGAGAGATTTCTCCGAGACTTTTGCTCGACAATAACCGCTCCCCTCCCCCTGTGGTGCTCACGCCGTCTTTAGTTCGCTCTCTGCGATATTTTGCCCTCATCTCTTGCCTTGACCCCATCTCCCGCCAATCTGCCAGTGAGTGACCTATTCGATTAAAATGGCGAGGACGAAAGACCTGGTAATAACATTAAATAGAACTATTTATAGAGAGGCTTGTCCTCTGGGACCCAACTACACGCGAGTACAAAGACAAAAACAAACAGAACAATGCCTGGAGTGAAATGGGTGAGGAACTCGACATCTTGATTAAAAGTGATCACTCTTCTCTACAAAGAGGTGAGAAGAGTGCGTTCGGATGGTTGCCGATAAAGTCCACAAAGCGTTTACACTGGAGTCGGACGATAAGGGGTCAGCATAGGGGAACGTCCACATCACACAAAGGGAGAGAAATGTATATGCAACTCCGGTCTAAACGCCACTAGACTTGATACTATGCTCGAATGTAGACGCCTATTTTACCTGTAATATATGAAACTTGTTTTCACTGATATAACTAGCTTCTGGATGCCGTTTTATAATTGTTATAAACATCACTTGGGGAAGGATTCGAACCCCGTAGACTCTCCAGCGATCATAGAGCGACGAACCGGAAGATCAAACCAAACGATCGTCGAACGACAAACCCATCGTTGCAGCCATCTTTAACACATTTTCTACGAGATGATTTCTCTCTCCAGAAATGGATCTTAAATATATCAAAACGAGCACCGCAGGGGAAAAAAATAACGGGCAAAAGGAATATTTGCGGTGGCTGTAATGAGTCCCGCTTCGACGTCGATACAAAGTGAAACTTCAATCAGAGGTCTAGGGTCACCCTTTTCCCGCCGCATCGAGGAAAGTGGCGCGGATTCCACCCAAACGACTCTTCGAGTGTCGCTCCGAGGTGACTGCAGTCATCGACCTACGCTTCCGACGTCTCACTTCCGCGAACACCCCCTTTGTTTCGCATTTGATGAACTATCCTCACCACACACTGACGCCTCGAGTGATACGACTCTTCGTAAACGCGTTCTTTAAATTCTGCAGGTGGTGAAGAACTATTTCACTTTCCTCTGATAGGAACGGAAGTGTCTTCGAAAGAATTTGCATGGAATTGCGAACACATTCTTTCCGAAATACAGGAAGGGGCAAGTTTTTCAAAAGGGCACGCTATTCCTATTTGGTTGGTTGGGATTTTATGGCGCAAGGTGCAGAAAAACCATTACTATTTCATGTTTTTTACAAAGCATAATCATACATATATTGTGTTCGTAACCACCTGTCGGGAGATCGTTACATTTACCAACCATGTCAGAATGATTGAGCGATGTCTTCATTTGATAGACAATGCGTGTAGTAGTGGGCAAGAACAGAGGCACACTGCATACTTGAACTGGGAGACGCACAATTATTAAAAAAAATACTAGGGGGCTTCGCCCCCTGCTCGCTTCCGCTCGCCAACCCCCGGGGATTGCTGCGCAATCCCATTTGGTTTGCTTCGCAAACCAACACACCTTTCACAGATGCCATTTGGTTTGCTTCGCAAACCAACATTCCTTTCACAGAGTGAAACTATCTGAATAATTCGTATTATCCTGATTTCACTTTCCGGTACATGACCTCACAGCGAGGGCTTCGCCCCCTGCTCGCTTCCGCTCGCCAACCCCCGGGGATTGCTGCGCAATCCCATTTGGTTTGCTTCGCAAACCAACACACCTTTCACAGATGCCATTTGGTTTGCTTCGCAAACCAACATTCCTTTCACAGAGTGAAACTATCTGAATAATTCGTATTATCCTGATTTCACTTTCCGGTACATGACCTCACAGCGAGGGCTTCGCCCCCTGCTCGCTAACGCTCGCCGACCCCGGGGATTGCTGTGCAATCAAGTTTGGTTTGCTTCGCAAACCAATACATCTTTCGCATGTGATTTCACTTTTTTTTTTGCTTTAACACTTAATGCACCCTAAACTAATAGCCGCATCAGTAAAAAAACTTCTGCATGTTGTTCCCTGTACAATTTTAAGTAAACAGTGTTAATCTCCAAACTTTACGATCTGTACTTTGTACTTTGTCGATAAACTGTCTGAGAACAGAGTGAAAAAAAGCGAGCCTTTTTCCTCGCCAAATAAAAATAAATCGTTTTTATGGCAATTGTTGCTTCGATAAATTTGATATCTGGCAAACCCGATAGTCAAAAATGCAACCCACTACTGCTTACGGAACATGCTATGCGAACTGAAAAATACGAAATTTGTGTCACCAACTTTTGATTGCATCGAATTTATTTATGAACCAATTTAAAAAATAATTATACCGTACGATAGAGTATATTCTGAGGTATACTGCAATATTTTCAAAATTAAAAACTAATAGTAATACGATATAGATATGACAGTTTTAGTTTTGTATCGGAAATTACGATCTGAAAGTTCCGAAAATTGTATGACCCACTTTTAATTGTATCGATTTTATTTATTAACCAATTTGAAAAATAATTGTACCATAAGAAAGAGTGTAATGTAATGTATTCAGTGATGTTCTCAAATTTAAAAAATAATGGTTTTTGCTGTAGATATAACGATTTTAGCAGAAAGTAGCGATAATATCCAAAGATTCCGAATTTTGTATGACCCACTTTTGATCGCTTCCAATTTAATTATTAACCGATTTCAAAAAAAATAGTACCGTAAGAAAGAGTATATTCTAAGGTATACTGCGATATTTTAAAAATTAAAAACTAATAGTAATAAGATATAGATACGGTAGTTTTAAAAAAAAGTAACAAAAATGTCCCGATTTTTCCCGAATTTCAAAAAAATATTATCAAGAACCAAATTGAAATTTAAAAAAAATAAAAAAAATATTTAAAAAAAACTTTATCTGTAATTGTCTTGAAAGCCAATTACAAGTTACCCATGGTCAAATGTTTTATTTTTTTATTTATTATTATTATTTTTTTTATAATAGATATATAACTAGTTGCTTAAATTTTTATGTTAGTCTTCCGTAAAGCGGAACATGATAGCTAAACGTACTCTCGTAAACTCCACAACATTTCAAATCGTGCGTGGAAAAGATTGCATCAATCGAAGTTCTGCCTCTCGTTGTCCAATATTTAGGATTTGTCTTTAGATCCAACCAATAGACTTCTCTCAACACATCGCAGAATTCTTTCCCATCTTCAGTGTTCATGTTGATATTAAAGTCTCCAGCCAAGACTGATTTATACTCGTCACAATCTGTGCCCAATGCTTCTGAGATCGTGTATTACTGTGAGCTCCAGCCTCAGGCTTCGAACGGGCTTTTCGTTTTCTTTCACGATCATAGGCATTGGTCTCTATTGATCGTTCCTTCTTATATTTCTGATTGTATTCAATCTTTCTACGCTTAGCCTGATCACGTTCTGCTTCGGTTTTACGTTTTCTACCCATATCTTTGTAAGATTCGTGTTGTTCTGTTTGGTAAGGTCTATATTAAAGACTTCGAATCTTACAGCACATTGACATTTAATGAATAAATATCCACAATTATTATGTACAGTTGAGTTATATTTTAAAACAGTTCCGTCATTATCTGCAGCAGTCGTCTCTGCTCGGAAAAAATACGTCAGCTCTCAATGGCGTCCAGGGGAAAAAGTGTCTGTTCTATTAATTTTCTCGTAACTGAATACCGGAATGTGACTGGCTCGTGACAGTCTTGCCTTGCATTCCTACTACAATACAACTGACTCCTACCAGTCTCGTTGCTCTTATAATGAGTTCTTTCCAGACTAGTAGACAACTACCGTTGTTTAGTATTCCTACATCTTTATATTTTTTTTTCTTACACCGGACGACTTGAAAACCCTCTCCGAGAACAAAACCCATTTGACTATGGGTAAAAAAAAAACTCGACGAGCTGCAAAAATTTACGTTGAGAGGTACTCTTAAAAAAAAACTCACGACTGAAGACTGAAAATTTGTATGTGTTTTTGCTCACTCGCGGAAGAAATTTCGCTTCAATTTTGACACTAAAAAAACACTAAACTAATAGCCGCATCGGAAAAAAATCTTAATAATTGTCCAGGGAATACGATGAAGAACAAACCATGTTAATTTTGTTTTTTCCCGATCAGTACTTTCTCGGGAAACTGTCTAAGAATCGAGCTAAACAACACAGTTTTCAATCCTGCGGCGGCGGCGGTAACATTTTTTTAATATAGAGAGATAATACAAATTATTATTTTTTAAATAATTAAAAAAATTATTTTAAAAATATAATTTATTTATACATGCCGCATCGTACGCTGCAAAAACACGTCTGCCTCGTCTCAAGTCTACAACAAATCTAACCTTATTCACATTCTTATTCCGAACAGTACCAAGATTACATGTTCTTGGTCGTATCAGAACACAGGCACCGTCATAGACCAATGTTCGTCTTCTAGAACAGCAACAACCAGAACACAAGAACAACTGTTCGTATAACTTATCTGTGTTCGTAATCACCTGTCGGGAGATAGTCACAAGTATTCTGAGACACACATTCATATACAAGATATTAATTTGTTTTAATGTAATTATGTACCGAAAAAATATTAGTAACCAAAGCCTTGAACATTATTCGATCAACATTGTTATTAACCCCTTGGGTAAATTTAACGACTGAGACTCGTCGCGCATTTGTTTTGTCTAAGTTACGGCTGACGAGTCTAATTTGTCATTCAAACTGGGACAAAATTATACGTGTACATTTATGTTCATGGCAAGAATGATTGGTGTTACGAAACTCGCTTGAATCATATTACGTGTTCTCTACAAAAATACACTTTATTTAATCTGACTACATACATAGAAATATTTACACGGCTGCGTTATCAGACATTCTTTTTTGGAAAGAACGCGAGAAGCTGTTTGATCTCTCATACTGTTGTCATTCTTATCAAATGAAATTATACTAAAATATAACTGTAACTAGTGTGCAAACGATAATACGAAAATATAACAGTAGCAAATGTGCAAACGGTAATCCGAACTACTTTTCAAATAAATCTGTACATAAGGGGCTAAATTAAATAAATTAGATTTTGTAAATATTGTTCGGAAGGTATAAGTGTACAAAGACATGCTTCCAGAACAGAAGAGTTGTCACACCCATGTCATGATCTTACACACCCAGAGCATAATCATTAACACCAAAATAATTAAAAGCGTTAAATTTTTGTTTTAAATAAATAAAATATTTAAAAAAAAAAATTTCGCTGTTTTGAATGAGGTTACGATAGAAAAAAAACTGCTATTTACATTCTTTGCTTTTACGGTGATTGGTATTTTTAATTAACGTTGCACTGGAGTAACACACCGGGCTATTGGCGACGGTCCGGGATCAATCCCCCAAGGGAAAGATCCGAGGATAACACCATGTCATTTTGAACCGCGGTCAGATGACGAGGCAAGACCTGAGCGGCACCCCCACTCTCGAAACTTCCACACCAACCCAACGTGAGGTCTTTGGGCCCCGACAGATTTTAGGTGCACCAGCCGCCTCTACACCGTACGCTTATAAACATCCATGCACTGACCCGGATTCAAACCACGAACCTTCCGATCGAGAGGCTAAAACCCATACCGGTTGGTGGGCGACCTGTTTTTCGAATAGAATTTAATTATTTTAGAGAATAAAATTTCCAAGGTATGAATTTTGAATTTATATAGGTTAGCATGTGATAGTTGATTCGTCAACACCAGTTAGATTACACGCCAAATGTCACCAAAGCGACGATAAACTACAAACAACGGCAACCCCGATTTGTAAAATGCGAGAGCATTTGAAGATCTTCGTAGACCGCCTAGTTTGCTTACAGCGAAAATCCCTTATACGAAGCACGTAGGAAACACTAAATATCTATCATAATAAAATCTGATCTTCCAATTCTTTTTGAAGAGAAAAACGATTTGGTATTTAAAGAAATAATACAATTCCAAACTTCTAGAATCGAAACTTCGAAGTCACAAGCCCATCGCGTGGAACACTGGTCCCAACCCTCTAGCTGTTCATTTATTTTAAGAGTCTCTTATACCCCAAATTACAGTATACTCAAAACGCGAATTAAGAACTGCGACAATCGCATGCTGAATTTCAAAAAGATCCTTCCAAAACGAACGTAGCTGGAGGCCGAAGAAAACTCGAAGAACGCTAAGGCGAACGAAAGTAAACAGCAAGTGTTGCGTGCTCGAAGTCGTTGCCTTCAGAAAAAAAGAAAGTTCGGAAAACAAACTATCTGATACCGTCGTTTGGAAAACTTTCGCGTGTAACAATAATCTATTTGGTAGTTAGAAAGAAGTGAATCGAGGAATAGTAGGTTAGTTACGCTCCTGTGATTCCTGAGGTTATTTATCGCTTTCGCATGCGTTGTCCAGGATGCAGGGTTGATTAATTGTTAAGTCGCTGACGACGACGATTTATTTAAAAAAGATCCAGGATTGTTCTTGAAATATTTATTCACTCGTAAAACACAGCGATTTTTCAGTTGCGCGATTAAGGCCCGGTGCACACATCCGGTTTTTCAACGTGCGTCGCCGTTGCGGCACCGAAGCCCAACTATGCCCACATAACCGTGAAATGACGCAAGTACTCATTTCGCGCCATTTGCGATAAATATTCTATCGATGAAAAGTGTTTATTTCGCTTACTTGGCAAAAAAGTATACTTTGAAACAAAATAGACGTTACTGGATACAACCATTTATTAATTATTATTTACATTTCATTTTTTTCTCAAAACAAGGTACTTCAGAACGGAGACGCGTGTGCGGCGAGCTACGTGCGTCGACGGAGGCATGTGTGCACTACTCCGTTGGATCTAATGTATCTTAGACCGCACTTGCGTTGCGGCAGCGGCGCCGCACGTTGAAAAACCGGATGTGTGCACCGGGCCTAAATCAATGGGAAAAACTTTTAACCTGAGTATATTTTGGTCTGTTCAATCTACGGTCATTTTATGGATAGACAGGCATTTAGTATATTTAATTAACGTCGCAATGGAGCAACACAACGGCATATTGGCGACGATCCTAGGACAACAGCAAGTAGCCCGTTGTGATAATACATTGTGACGTTAATTAAAATACTTACCTTCTTACCGAGGACAATACCATACCTGAGCTGGTTCCCCCACTTTTCAAACTTCCACACCAACCCAGCGTGAGGACTTTCGGCCACGACAGATTTAAGGTGCACCAGCCGCCTCTACACCATACGCTTACAAATATCCATGCACTGACCCGGATTCGAACCTGGAACCCTCCGATCGAGAGGCTAACACCTTAACCACCATATCGGCTGGTCGACGTTGCTCCAGTAGGACGGCAATTAAGAAATACTATACCCATCAATCATTCCACAATCCAACATCAAGACTGAGTATTAAAGCCAAACTAGTATTAGTAAAAACTAGTACTAGTAAATAAGTGGTCTCGCGACACATCCTACCGACTTTTTGTTTTTGAAAACCGAGACTTGGTGTTTTTGGAATATTTTTCAGTTGATCAATATAAAAATGCTTTTTGAGTTCTCATCGCACGTTTAGTGGTAATGATAATTTTTAATTAATGTCGCACTAGAAGCAAGCTATTGACGACGTTCCGGGATCCGCTGGTTTAGCGGAAAAGATAGTCTTATGTTGCTGGATTCATTTATATCATAGAAAGCAAATTGAGGCACTGATTAAAATCAAAGTACGATACGATTGATATCTTTAAAACTTACCATAGGAAGATTCAAACGAATTTATTACACAGCTGGTAGCGAGTATTTTTTCACTATTGCACCATGAAGCGAAAACACGTGATTTAAAAAGCGAACGCTTTAGTATACCTCATGAATATATTGCTGCCCGAGTAGAAATACTTCCTGTGTATTAGCATCTATCGAAGAAAACGAAATAGTTTCTAAACCGACACCACAAAAATTCAATTGGGGTTTTCACACTACACCGAAAAAATACCGAAAATAAACGATTTTCGCGGTCTCGCGTTTTGTCTGGTTCTATTTACGGACCTACTTCTGTTGACAACCATATCCTAAACTCACATTGGGGTTTTGAAAATAATGTGAACTATGAACCAGTGGTTTTCACCAAGTTGGGCAGGGATTCGTGATACATACACACAGGCCCACTCCGGGGATGGTGGTGGTTGTGTATGGTTGCTTAAGGTCTCCCTTGCGCGCGTTTTTAAAAAAGGCAAAAATGTTATTTTTTTTAACCCTCTAAGGTGTAAACTAGATTTATCGTCTATATAAAGATCTGACTAATTTTGCTAATGACGAGCTATCCTGTCATCAAGATACTGAGGTGGTTTTCATCGTCCTCTGACCGTGGTTAAAAAATACAAGGTGTAATCCTTAGGACCATTGGGGGAAAACAAACACTCCAGCTGTCCTCTCCCAATCCATAACATACAACCACACACACACACACATTGGGGGAAAACAAAACACTACAGTTGTCCTTTCCACACCCAATACATACAACCACGGGGGGAAAACAAACACTCCAGTTGTCCTCTCCCAACGCAATGCTTACAATCATTGGAGGAAAACAACATTCAAGTTGTCCTCTCCCAATCCAAGACATACAACCATTGAAGGAAAACAAACATTCAAGTTGTCCTCTCCAAACCCAATACATACAATCATTGGGGAATAGAAACACTCCAGTTGTCCTCTCCCAACGCAATGCTTACAATCATTGGTGGAAAACAAACATTTCAGTTGTCCTCTCCCAATCCAAGGCATACAACCACTGAAAGAAAACAAACATTTAAGTTGTCCTCTCCCAATCCAAGACATACAATCATTGAAGGAAAACAAACATTCAAGTCATCCTCTCCCAATTCAAGACATACAACCATTGAAGGTTGGTTGGTAGGGTTTTTATGGCGCAAAGGCCACACATGGCCAAGCTGCGCCAGACACAAGACAAAAAAGTCTAGACGAAATAAAGATTGATAGTACAACCATTGAAGGAAAACAAACATTCAAGTTGTCCTCACTCAACCCAATACATGCAATCATTGGGGAAAAACAAACACACCCCAGTTGTCCTCTCCCAACCCAAAACGACACAGAAAACACATGCTACAGCATTCTTTTCATTTCTTCGAAACGCACGTGCGATGGCTGGCTTTCAAAACCGGACGTCATTAGCAACGAAAGCCCGATCAAAGCGTTTCCAAAGTCAGCGAAAGGGATTGCAAAGCCGAGGATGAAAGGAAAGCTTGATAATGAATTCTAATTACGGGGTGTTAGCCCTATCCCTACCCGTCAAACAAACAAGAGCAAAGCCAGTTTGTCACGCAATGTGGATCTGATGATATCTCTCTCCCTAATGATCTGGAGGACAATCCCCGTGTAACCACTGCACGGGCCTGCATCAGGAGAAAGTGTAAAAGATATCATCGGTGTTCGACTTGTTGGGACACGATCGAATTGATACATGAAGGCAAGATGAGCCATGTCTGCCTGAGCGACACACGCGACTGGATGCCTTATTCTTGTACGATTAACAATTAGTTTTTAAGAACGGACGGGTAGGTGTGTAATTAAAGTCACACTGCAGCAACTCACCGGGCTATTGGCGACGGTACGAGATCAATCTCCCGAGCGGAAAGATCCGAGGACAACACCTAGTTTTGAACGACGATAAGATGACGGGGTCACACCTGAGCTGGCACCCCGTCTCCAAACCTCAACTCCACGCCGACGTGAGGACATCCGTGTCCACGACAGATTTAACGTGCACCATCCTCCTTTGTACACGACGGTCTTTTAGTAAGAAGGAATTTAAATTAATGTTGTACTGAAAGCAACGCAACGGGATATTGACGATGGTCCGGAATCAATCCCAAAGGGAAAGATCCAAGGTAATGGTAATTTTAGTTAACGTCGTACTAGAGCAACACAACGGGCTATTGACGACGGTCCTCCGGGATCAGTCCCTTAAGGGAAAGATCCGAGGACAACACCTCGCAATTTTGAACCACGGTCAGATGACGAAGCAACACCGGAGCTGGAACACCACTCTCCAAACTTCCACACCAACCCAACGTGAGGAAAGATCCAAGGATCACACCGAGTAATTTTGAACCAAGTTCAGATGACAAGGGAACACCTGAGATGGCATCCCGCTATTCATACTCCCACACCACACCAACGTGAGGACATTTGAGGCCACGAAGGATTTACCGTGCACCAGCCTCGATTTTAACTCGCAGCCCTCTGGTCCTAATCCGTTACTCTTCCAACCGGGTTAATGCGGCCACCACTTGAAGGGTTAAGTAGTAAGGTTCCTAAGGTAAGTAGGGTTAAGTAGTATGGTTCCTAATTGTATAAATATACCTACAGTAAAGGTAAGTAGTGTTAAGTAGTAAGGTTCCTAATTGTATAAATATACCTACAGTAAAGCTAAGTAGTGTTAAGTAGTAAGGTTCCTAATTGTATAAATATACCTACAGTAAAGCTAAGTAGTGTTAAGTAGTAAGGTTCCTAATTGTATAAATATACCTACAGTAAAGGTAAGTAGTGTTAAGTAGTAAGGTTCCTAATTGTATAAATATACCTACAGTAAAGCTAAGTAGTGTTAAGTAGTAAGGTTCCTAATTGTATAAATATACCTACAGTAAAGGTAAGAGAGAGCGGGGCATGAACGCTCTCTAAAATGAAAAATAGATAGATTGTTAGAGCAGCCTAAAAGGAAAGACGTCGGGGCACTTGAAGACTTCAAGGAAAGACTGATGAGAACTATTAAAATACCAACTCATCTTTTCCCAAGAGTAGGGAGAGAAACAGAATTTGTCACGCTTCTCCTTTGTACGATCGGTACTTCAGTCGACTCATCCGACCGATCTAGTGACAAAGAGGCGTTCTTTTATCTCCCGAGAATGTTTCGCACAAAAGCCAATCCCAACCACTTCGAGTCTCGTTAACGTCGGGGGATTAAAAAAGTTTCAGTATCGCCCTAAGGCCGAAAAATTCTCGACAATCCCACACGTAATACTGACCGCTATAGCGGTCAAGCGTTTCGACGCTGCGTAACCAAAGAGTTGCATCTTCTTTTCGAGTCGCGCAACGACTCATCATCCGATTACACGCATCGCCACTGATAAATGCCGAAATTTCACCCCAAAAAGAATAAAGACTTAACAGAGAGAGTAGCGTTGCGCTTTCGAAAGCGCACCAAACGGTCCTTTATGACGTTCGCCATCTTGTCCGATTTCTCGCATCTTCTTCTTCAGACAGAAGAAGAAGAATCTCGTTTCGCAAACGACTTTCTGTGATGATGATGATGATGCGGCCGGTGTAAGGACCTCCAAAAAGCACCGACGAAGAGAGAGAGAGAGAGCGAAAGGACATCCGGAAGTCCTGACTCTGTTGACCGTGACCGTCGCTGGTGATGACGTAATCGGAGAGGTGACGTCACGACTGCTTTGTTGATCTCTTCTTTTGTGTTTGGAAGCGGTGATTACAAGGCTTAATGACGGCTCGCTTTTCTTTCCACTCTTCCTCCAAACAGTGTTTTAAATGGAATTTTCGCAGGGTGGAATACTGTTTGGGAAAAGAAATGACACGTTTGATGAGGTAGCAGACGCGCAAAAGCGAATAACACCCCATACATTTGCAAGCTATAGTGCGTAGTATGGTTTCTTAATCGTCACAACACGCAAATGTGGCTTCCTTAATTAGAGACTAAATTGGTCATGGGTAGAAATAGAGAAAGCTTTACGTATCTAAAACTGAATGAGGTAAAACGCTTTTGAATGCGTATGACTAATCACATTTCTCGTCAGATCTCTGTTCATAGCTTGATTTTGCTCATATACCAGAAAATATACCAGAATGAATTCATATTTGGCAAAAAAATATATATTTTTTCACTACCCTACAATAATTGGACCCGACACATTAGCGGATTTGCATATGATCCGACTACTTGCTTGGAGGTGTTTTTCTTGGTATGGCCTGGGACATTTGCATGTTGTTCCCGGTCAATTGAACGTCGACGCCTACATGAACATTTGGACAATCAGGTTCTTCCTACGCTCTGGCGATTTTATGGAATGGACGAATGTTAATTAGAGGACGACAACGCTCCAAGTCAAGGTGTAGCCTCTGTCATGGTAATTGGTAATTTTTAATTAACTTCGAACGAGATCAACACAACGGGCTATTGACGACGGTCGGGGATCAATCCCTTAAGGGAAAGACCCGAGAACAACTCGTAATTTTGAACCACGGTCAGATGACGAAGTAACACTTGAACTGGCACCCCCACTCTCCAAACTTCCACACCAACTCAACGTGAGGACTTTCGGTCACGACAGATTTAAGGTGAACCAACCGCCTCTACACCATATGCTTACAAACATCCATACCCGGATCCGTATTCGAACCAGGAACCTTCCGATCTAGAGGCTAACACCTTAACCACTATACCGGTTGGTCGGCTATTAATCAGAAGAATCTCGTTTTGTTTATTTCTTATAGTCTTTTTCATTCCTATAACTGTAATCGAGGAACTTTCTTTTTATGAGTTACTAGCTGAAAAACCCGGCGTTGCTTGGGTTTAAGATATGACCGCGACATTTCCCTGTGTTAACACAAATACACAAACCCTGTAGAACATGTTTCTCACCGCGACATTTCTCTGTGTCAACTCATACACAAACCCTGTAGAACATGTTTCCTACCGCGACATTTCTCTGTGTCAACTCACACACAAACCCTGTAGAATGTGTTTCCTACCGCGACATTTCTCTGTGTCAACTCACACACAAACCCTGTAGAATGTGTTTCTCACCGCGACATTTCTCTGTGTCAACTCATACACAAACCCTGTAGAACATGTTTCCTACCGCGACATTTCTCTGTGTCAACTCACACACAAACCCTGTAGAATGTGTTTCCTACCGCGACATTTCTCTGTGTCAACTCACACACAAACCCTGTAGAATGTGTTTCTCACCGCGACATTTCTCTGTGTCAACTCATACACAAACCCTGTAGAACATGTTTCCTACCGCGACATTTCTCTGTGTCAACTCACACACAAACCCTGTAGAATGTGTTTCCTACCGCGACATTTCTCTGTGTCAACTCACACACAAACCCTGTAGAATGTGTTTCCTACCGCGACATTTCTGTGTCAACTCATACACAAACCCTGTAGAACATGTTTCCTACCGCGACATTTCTCTGTGTCAACTCACACACAAACCCTGTAGAACATGTTTCCTACCGCGACATTTCTCTGTGTCAACTCACACACAAACCCTGTAGAATGTGTTTCCCACCGCGACATTTCTCTGTGTCAACTCATACACAAACCCTGTAGAACATGTTTCCTACCGCGACATTTCTCTGTGTCAACTCATACACAAACCCTGTGGAACATGTTTCCTACCGCGACATTTCTCTGTGTCAACTCACACACAAACCCTGTAGAATGTGTTTCCTACCGCGACATTTCTCTGTGTCAACTCACACACAAACCCTGTAGAACATATTTCCTACCGCGACATTTCTCTGTGTCAACTCACACACAAACCCTGTAGAATGTGTTTCCTACCGCGACATTTCTCTGTGTCAACTCATACACAAACCCTGTAGAATGTGTTTCCTACCGCGACATTTCTCTGTGTCAACTCACACACAAACCCTGTAGAATGTGTTTCCTACCGCGACATTTCTCTGTGTCAACTCACACACAAACCCTGTAGAATGTGTTTCCTACCGCGACATTTCTCTGTGTCAACTCATACACAAACCCTGTAGAATGTGTTTCCTACCGCGACATTTCTGTGTCAACTCACACACAAACCCTGTAGAATGTGTTTCCTACCGCGACATTTCTCTGTGTCAACTCACACACAAACCCTGTAGAATGTGTTTCTCACCGCGACATTTCTCTGTGTCAACTCACACACAAACCCTGTAGAACATGTTTCCTACCGCGACATTTCTCTGTGTCAACTCACACACAAACCCTGTAGAATGTGTTTCCTACCGCGACATTTCTCTGTGTCAACTCACACACAAACCCTGTAGAATGTGTTTCCTACCGCGACATTTCTCTGTGTCAACTCATACACAAACCCTGTAGAACATGTTTCCTACCGCGACATTTCTCTGTGTCAACTCATACACAAACCCTGTGGAACATGTTTCCTACCGCGACATTTCTCTGTGTCAACTCACACACAAACCCTGTAGAATGTGTTTCCTACCGCGACATTTCTCTGTGTCAACTCACACACAAACCCTGTAGAACATATTTCCTACCGCGACATTTCTCTGTGTCAACTCACACACAAACCCTGTAGAATGTGTTTCCTACCGCGACATTTCTCTGTGTCAACTCATACACAAACCCTGTAGAATGTGTTTCCTACCGCGACATTTCTCTGTGTCAACTCACACACAAACCCTGTAGAATGTGTTTCCTACCGCGACATTTCTCTGTGTCAACTCACACACAAACCCTGTAGAATGTGTTTCCTACCGCGACATTTCTCTGTGTCAACTCATACACAAACCCTGTAGAATGTGTTTCCTACCGCGACATTTCTCTGTGTCAACTCACACACAAACCCTGTAGAATGTGTTTCCTACCGCGACATTTCTCTGTGTCAACTCATACACAAACCCTGTAGAACATGTTTCCTACCGCGACATTTCTCTGTGTCAACTCATACACAAACCCTGTGGAATGTGTTTCCTTGTCCATGTCCATTAACTGCAGGTAAACAAACTTTAGATTTTAAAATAGGGGCTTCGGGGGCACATTTAGGACTACCTGTGTGCCAATTTCCATGGCTACAGATAGGTCTGAAGACGGGAAAGAAATAGACAATGTTTTCCGCAGTGTTCTAAAGTAGAAGTGTACCAAATTTAGTGTGGATTGGTCAAACGGTGTAGATTTCTAGAGAATACACACACACATCGTTTTTTATATGATGAGAGAAACAAATAGTCCTTCGCGCCACAGTATATATACTTTTAAAAACTCGAACTAAGGATACTGAACTCGAATATAAATTAATTTATGAACGTAAACATGGCATTTTTTGAGTAATTACACTCAAATAACCCATTAAAAAAAGGTGCATACCAATTTTTCTAAAAAAAATGTGTTGTTTCTTCAGTGTTTTCTTTGTTTTTCACTTATAAATTTTGGGGATATCCCTGCCACTTATGCTTTTGTGCGTTAATTTTGTGAAAAAGCTACAAATGTTTACGCTAAAAGGGCTTTAACCATTTAACATATTTTCACAAACTTTTATCCTGCATGTCTCAATTACTACCATTGAGAGTACACTATTAAATGCTATTCAGCTCAAAGAGGCCTAAATGTTTTTTAAAAAATTTTAGGTAGTCAAAATAGTATTTATTATAGGGTTTTTGAAAAAGGAATATTTAATTATACAACTATCAGATTTTACTACCCAAACCGGTCATGAAAAGTTCTACATACATTGCCTCAAACTATGCTAAATTGGTATGTACTAAAATTTGAGTTAAACGGGATAAGTGCAATAGTAATTTTCTTTTAAGTGGAAAGGGTAGGTTTTAATTAGCGTCAAACTTGAGCAAAGCAATGGGCTATTAAAACGGTCAGGGATCAATCCCCAATGGTAACACCTAGTAATTTCGAACCACGGTCAGATGATGAAGTAATGCCTGCGCTGGCACCCTACTCTCCAAACTTCCACACCACGCCCACGTGAGAACATTTGAGGCCACGACAGAATTAAAATGCACCATTCCCCTTAGTACACAGAGGTCTTTGGTTGGATTCGAACTCGCAACACTCCGCCAAAGTAGAAAGGGACAAGTTAGAATGACTAACGTTCAGAAAAACACAATTGGAGAAATTTCCGTTATAACACAACACAAACCAAACAAGTAGAGAAAAGAAATCTTTCACCCTTTACTGATTCATCTAAAATAGGAAATCGAAAATGACTACCGTTTCACAATTCCATATCATTAGGAACCAAAACGACCAATCCTTAACGACAAAAAAAGTATTCACCTTTCCCCACGACTGATTTTCTCCAGAAACTCCTAAACTTCCGCAAATTTGACCAGCCGACGAATAAAAAAGTTTTGAATAAACATCGCTTTTCAATGCCCGTTGGCCCTCAAATTGTTTTCTCCTCCAAAAGAGTTACTTCTCCGCGGGTTTAACTCACGCGTATCGCATGGTCCTTTCTGCCCTGTTTCGTTGTTGATCAGTCGATGGTTCGGCCTGACCTCCCACTCTCCAGAGGGGGAAAAAAACAGGTGGCAGGCTTGATCGATGGCCATCATCATAAAACACCAGGAAAAAAACACTCAATTTGTTTGTAGCGTGGAAAAAACTTTTGATTTCTTAGAATCGAATTCTGGGTGCACGGTTTACGAGTTGTTGGACTGAACGACTCCCTAAAAAGGAAGGGACCAATCCCAAATCATGATTGCGAGAACCGAAAGGTTGAAAATTTCGGCATCAGAATTCTTGTCGAATATGTAATCTTGCATTGAATTGAGAATTGAATTATGACGTTAAGTTTGTGCTGTCGTCGCCCCAAAAACGGTTGGATGGAAGCTGTACGAATCATACACAAGACAACCAACAGCTAAGATAGGTAAGTTCTTAATTATTCCGAGAACAAGAATCTATACACAATTTACATCATCGTTTCAACATATTCCTATACATCAAAATATGTATATCACAGGTCAGCGCGTGGAACAACTTCACTCGTTGTTTCTGGCTCTCTTCTCTGTCGTCTCACTAACGGCCTTTGCCATCGTTTTTAAAATCGCTCAACGGCAAAACTCAAAGACCAATCAGAGATAATTCTGGAAGAACACCACCTGCAGAGAACACGTTTCTATTTTCACCTGCTCTTCTCGAGTCGTAAAGAGCGCGCGACACAAGAACAGCAACTAGTGCCAAAGTACAGCCAATCAGAATTCATTCGGCATTCCGAAATTCCGATGATTATTTCTTATTCCGGTTGGAATATCTCACGATGTTCAGTGTATTTTTACACATTTATACTATGTGATCTATTAGCATTTCTCGTAATTTTGTTCACGGTAATGGTAATTTTAGTTAACGTCGTACTAGAGCAACACAACGGGCTATTGACGACGCTTCGGGATCAGTCCCTTGAGGGAAAGATCCGAGGACAACACCTCGTAATTTTGAACCACGGTCAGATGACGAAGCAACACCTGAGCTGGCACCCCACTCTCCAAACTTCCACACCAACCCAACGTGAGGACTTTCGGCCACGACAGATTTAAGGTGCACCAGCCGCCTCTACACCATACTCTTACAAACATCCATGCCCGTACCCGGATTCGAACCAGGAACCTTCCGATCTAGAGGCTAACACCTTAACCACATACCGGTTGGTCGGCAATTTTGTTCACGGAAGGAAGGTAATAAGTGAAATTAACGTAGTCTTCGAGCAACACAACGGTCTATTGGCGACGGTACAGGATCAAACCCGAAGGAAAGACACCACCATGTAATTTTCAACCTCGGTCAGATGAAGAGGTCAACACCCGAGCTGGCCTTCCTTAGTAATTACGGGGGTCCAACTTTATCAATGGATTGTGGTGTCGTCGCCCCAAAAGACTAGCGTGAAAACAGTACGAATCGTACACACGAAGACAACCAACAGCTAAGCTCTTATTATTCCAATAACATTTAGAATTTATACAGTATTTACATCATCTCATTGATATCATCACATTAACATCATGCTTCCATATTTATCTCAGTCCAGCGCTGGGAACAAATCTCCCCCTCTGCTACTAGCTCTCTCTAACCGTCGTCTCCAACGTCTCTCTCGCAGTCCAAAACTAACCCAACGGTAAAACTCAGAAACCAATCAGACATCACCTCTGACGATCACCACCTGCAGAGGACGCTCTATTTCACCTGCTCTCAAGTCGTTGTAAAGCGCACGACGCATGAACAGCAGCTGGTGGCAAAATATAACCAATCAGAATACATTCGGCATTCCGATGACACAATGGAGTGGACACCTGCTCTGCAAGTGACCCTTCCTAAAGGTCAAGCACAACGGAGTTCCTCACGATGTCACAGTATGAAGGCGGCCCTCTAAAATTTCAATAAGTTAAAAATCATACGCATTTTTGGTAAAAAAATATGCGGTTCATGTTGGATTTAAAATAAAGTGCAGCACTCAAAAGAACATAAAAACACGCGGAGATGGTAAAGTAACGCATAACGAAGGATCCCTGATCTGTTTGAAGATTATTTCTTTGTTCAATAACACTCATATTGTAAGTTTTATCTGAATACATCGGAGTTCGGTCAATATCGCAAAATTAAAAAAAAAAAGTACTCAAACGTGTCCGTAAACAATCGAAAGAAACTAGTTATCCAAGCGCTCATTTAACATGTTTAATCGGGATAGGAATTCGGAACAGGATGAAACGCTTCGGGGCCACTCCCAAAAAATCTCTCAATGTCTATACTCAGCATTCATACTTTTTCTTTATACGTATCAGCATTGTACATCTAGCTGAATGGATCCGGAATGCAAATGTACTTTGATTACCCCACCATTCGAGAGGAGAGTAGGAAAAATAAGTAAACTTGAAAAATCTATTGAGAAATAATCTCCAAAGTATAAAGAGAACTGAGTAATTATATAGTGTAGCAATGAAGTATGGTGACACAGCTAGCTAACACTTATAATGCATTTATTTACATACATCACACACCACAAAAATTACAAATCTAACACACACAATATTAGAAAGAAGTAAGGGACAGGGACATGTTTACGTTCATACTACAGCCTAGCAGCAGCTTGTTCCAGGGTTGGAGTTACACTGCGAGAGTCTGTCAGTCCGCTAGGGGGCGTTGTTGGTTCCGTTATAATAGTTATTTAAATGTATGACCAAACCTGGTAAAAATAGGTATTAAATATAGACTTAAAATAGATATTAAATATAGGCATAAAAATAGGTATTAAATATAGGCTTAAAAATAGATATTAAATATAGGCTTAAAAATAGATATTAAATATAGGCTTAAAAATAGATATTAAATATAGGCTTAAAAATAGATATTAAATATAGGCTTAAAAATAGATATTAAATATAGGCTTCAAAATAGATATTAAATATAGGCTAAAAAATAAGTATAAATATAGGCTCAAAAATAAGTATAAATATAGGCTCAAAAATAGATATTAAATATAGGCTTAAAAATAGGTATTAAATATAGGCTTAAAAATAGGTATTAAAAAAAGGTTTAAAAATAGGTATTACATAGAGTATAGAAAACTTAAAAAAATATAAATTGATAACAACCAGGGCTTCCGTGTAGGATTGCCTTTTATGGCGCAAGGGCCATATCTATGGCCATGCTGCTCAAAACACAAAACATATAATACCAAGTAGTAGACATACACACGATGAAAGTTTTAGTGACATAAGAGAGAAATACACCCAGAGAGGATTGGAGACCACGTATTTTTTAACCACGGTTAGATGACGAAGAACACCTGAGCTGGCACACCACTCTCCAAACTTCCACACCAACGTGAGGTCTTTCGGCCACGACAGATTTAAGGTACACCAGCCGCCTCTACACCATACGCTTACAAACATCCATGCCCTGACCCGGATTCGAACCAGGAACCTTCTGATCTAGAGGCTAACACCTTAACCACCAGATCGGTTGGTCGGCTAGATTGATAAGATTGCTAGATTGATTTGGCTTGGCGTGATGAAAAGTTTATTCTATCCTCCAATTGTATTCATATTATATCATGTCCTTTAGCGAAGTTGCGAGTATGCGTTTCATTCAAGATGCAGTTCCCGGAAAACCAATCACGATCTTTCATTGAAAGATGGCCGAATGGCCTTGGTAACAGGTGATTGTATAAATTGGCCCAATGCAGTTTTCACCTCATCTTTTCCTTCATCTCACACAAAAGCTAAATGATGTACCTCAGCCAAATTTGAATGAGTATTTTTAAAGATAAGGTTGTACAAATTCCCCCTCACTATTTTAATTATATTTTCAAAATGATTGAGCCCATATGTCACGTTACTTCCTCTAACATATGAGCTTAAATTATATACATTTCAGTTGCTAAATAGGTATTTTAATTGACGATGCACAGGAGCAACACGACGGGCTATTGACGACAGTCCGGGATCAATCCCAACGGGAAATATCCGAGGACAACACTACGTAATTTTGAACCACTGTCAGATGAAATTTAAGGAGGGAAAGTATTCAAATTAATTTTAGTTTAACAAAACATGAAAATTCATCACCAAATGAAAAAAAACATTAGGTCAAATCGTGATATCTTAAAATATTTGTACGAAAATACCACAGTATAAAATACATCGGTTTTGCAAATCGCAACAATTTCATTGTTTATCCGAAATAACTTAAAATTGACTGTAAATTCATAATTATTGAGATGCACATAATTTACGTCGGAATTCTATTATGTATTTGGAAATGGTATATGTATATATTATAACTGAAGCTTTCTAAAAAAAAACGTCGAAAAGAAATCAGGTTGTTTCATTACGGATTTTATCCACTTACAAAGGGAATTTAAAAAAAGACTATAAGAAATAAACAAAACGAGATTCTTCTGATTAATAAAATGTGTTCTGTTATTTATATCTTCAAAACGAATGGTAAGGTATGTTAATTTTAATAAACGTCGTACTAGAGCAACACAACAGGCTATTGACGACGATCTGGGATCAATCCCCTAAGGGAAAGAATCGAGGACAAAACCACGTAATTTTGAATCATGGTCAAATGACGAAGCAACACCTGAACTGGCACCCCACTCTCCAAACTTCCACGCCAACCCAACGTGAGGACTTTTGAACCCGACAGATTTAAGGTGCACAAGCCGCCTCTACAGCATACGCTTACAAACATCCATGCACCAACCCGGATTCCAACCGGGAACCTTCCAATCTAGAGGCTATCATCTTAACCAACAGACCGGTTGGTCGGCTCGAAACAAATGGTCTAAAAGAATTCGCGTGAGGTAGGTAGGTAGTTAATTAACGTCAAACACGAGTAAACCAACGGTCTATTTGGCAGCGGTTCGGGATCAATTCCGAAAGAAAAGACCAAAGGACAACACCTCTTAATTTTGAACCACTGTGAGATGACGAGAACACCAGAGCTGGCATCCCATTCTCCAAACTTCCACACCAAGCCAACACGATTACATATCAGGCCACGACATATTTACACACACCTTTGTAGACGACGGTCTTGGGTAGGATTCGAACTCGCAACATCGCTAATCTGATGCTCTTCAAACCGGGCTACTACAACCCTTCTTAGGGATGGACATATTTATAGAAACCTTCAACAGAAAAAAAAATAAACGGTATACTATAAACCACGGTTGAAAGATTCCGAGTATACAGATTTATTACATAATTTCCCATTGTTTTAAACTCGATTTACCCGCCTTGACTTTCCGCCACTTAAAACTAAGACATACGGTTTATAACTACAAAAGGCTCCAAAAGAAACACAGGAAAAGAGTAAGATCACGCTGTTCAGTTTCTTCCGGGAAACCGTTTAGAACCCGACTGTTGGTAAATACTGTTCTTCATGGCGTAATTTGAATATTGCATGTCTTACACAAGTACTCTCTTAATAAAGCTATACATATTCAGCGACTTTTCCGAAATCCGATGGAACTATTAGTAACCATAGAGTGAATTTCAAGGTTGCTTCATGCACTGTCGATTCGAATCGGAAAAACTCATGTACGAAAAGAAGGACAGGAGTGACAAATTCAAATTTCAGAAGGTTTTACTTACCTACATTTGAAAGGAAACCAAACATTACGCGTCATAAATTCTAGGTGGAGCTCCTCGGAAAGGGAAACTTACCTCAACGTGTTTTTATTGATGAAATATTTATATTGCTTTAGTCATCGTAGAAGCGATTGTATAGTAGGAAATAAAACACAGTAAGTCCTTGGTTATCCGACATAGTGTGGACCGACAGCCACTTTGGTTAACCGTAAACTCGGATAAGGACGTATAACATAAAACAGCCTGAACGAAATATAGAAGAAATTTACTGTACTGCATGTTAATGCTACTAAAGCAAGAAAACTTGATACCAAGTTTGTCTGATAATAGACATTCGGTTGATTGGAGCTCGAAGAATCAAGATTATACTGTATAACCAAATGAAATAACCTGGTAGGTGTTTCATTAACGTCACACTGGAGCAACAAAACGGGGTATTGTCGACGGTCCGAGATCAATCCCCGAAAGGAAATATCCGAAAACAACACCACGTAATTTTGAACCACGGTTTGAAATATCCTGGATATTTAAATATACACAATATGGACAAAAGTATTTGGGCACTGCATATTTTTCAGAAAAAGTGCTTAATTATTCTATTTAGTAACGGGCAGGGCCTTCTATTGCTTTCATTACGGCTGCAAAACGTCGAGGCATACTTTCCATACGTTCTCTGTAAGTCTTGGCAGGAATAGCTCGCCATGCCTCTCGCAAGGCTGTGAGAAGAGATTGTTGTGAAGATGGGCGTGCGTGATGGTGTCGTATTTGTCGCTCCAGTTGGTCCCACAAGTGCTCGATCGGATTGAGATCGGGGCTCTGAACAGGCCAGTCAAGCAAATTCGCCTCATTTTCAGGAAACCAGTCCAGCACACGTTTTGCAGTATGACATGGAGCTCGATCCTGTTGGAAGAAACAACCATCATCGCTGCAGTAATGCCAGTGTAGGCAAGGCCGAACTATCCAGATCGCCGAGGTTCACGTCAGCGTTCATGGTACCAGGTACATAAAGCAATGGGCCGAGCGATAACCAGAAAATAACCCCACATTAAGATGGATCCTCTTCCAAACTTCTGTAGAGTCCAAATACGATACGTTTGTCCACATTGTGTATATTCAAGGATTATTAATAGTAAATTGATTAACTGATAATAGTATAACAGTGAATATCTAATATATAGCAAAGAAAACTATTACAAGATAATTTTTAAACGTCAGTTTCTAATGAAGAGTAAATATACTACACGAATAATGATGTATAATTGATGATTGAGAATCAGAATGGTGGATGCTGTAAAATCCAAAACCTATACTGCATCAAATGACAAGTCATTCCAGAGATACAACTACCGTTTGATTGGATAAATTGACAGCTACATTCTCAATCTTCCAAGTGATTACACGACCACCTCGTCAACAAGATCTGACTAATTTTGTAAATGACGAGATATTTCGTCATGATATTACTAATTTGTTATAATGATGGAGTTCACGATGAGGTCAGTTTTCTGATTACAAAATATCTCGCACTGCAGCAACACAACTGACTGTTGGCAACGGTCCAGGATCAATCCCGAAGGGAAATATACAATTAGAACACATAATTTTGAATTACGGTCAGATGAAGACGACCAACACATGGCATTATTCACCAAACTTCCACACTCCACTAACATGTGGACATTTGACGTAACGACAGATTTAACGTGAACCAGACCTATGAACACGAGTGTCTTTAGTTGGATTTGATCTCACAATCCTCCGGTTGAAAAATCGTTTCTATTCGAAAAAATTCGATCTAAAATTAGGAGGCGGTCTAATATTAGGAGGTTCCTACTGCAGTGAGTAAATACACTGAGCAACGGAGATCTGGGTGGTTAGTTTTTATGGCGTAAGGGCAATATATGGCCACACTGTACCCAACACAAGACGGACATGCGCCGGGCGATGGGCATTGTAACACTCTAAAGTCGGCTTCTCTGATCAAGCCGTCGTGATAAAGCAGACGTTCAAGAATTCCCTAATTGGAGATAATAAAACTCTTTTTTCAAGTAATCAACTGTCCATAACTTACTCTGGACAGCACTCCATATGACATCACATCGGTCATAAAGTTCTGGGCACTTGACATAAACCCTCTTCATCTGACGTTACACTGACATTACTATCTCCTAAATCTCAAGCCCCTTGAGAACACTCAAGATTCCATCGACAGGTCGTTTTCAGATGAAAGGCGACCTAGAACGCTGGAAGAGACCATTGAGACCTGAGAGAGCACGCTCGATAACCTCTGCCGAACCCATCTTATCTCAAAATATCTGTTAATTTTACTGAACATATCTGTAAAGCTTTAGGATGTTAGTGTAAATGTTGTAGCGGTGAAACCAAGATCTTGTTCTTTACGCTACCATTTCTGTCTTCACGCCATTTAATCCGGTACAACATGCACACAAGAAAGGTTTCATTCACACAGAAATACTGTGTTTTTAAACATCGATGTTTTTAAAATTCAGTGTATTTAAACTTTTCCCACCTTTATTAAAACTGGCTTAGCAAGCATTGATGCGACATCGACAGCAAAACATAGATGTTTTGAGGCATCGATGTTCAAAATTAAAACATCGATGTTGATAATGCCATCGCCCCCAAACTATCGATGTTTTTAAAATTCAGTGTATTTAAATTTCTTTCCCCATTTCTTAAAATTGGTTTAGCAGCTAGTGATGCGACATCGGCTCCAATACATCGATGTTTTTTTTATTTAAAACATCAATGTTTTGAAAATATCGACATTGATGTCGCACCCTACTTTTCAGACTCTTCACCCTCGGTCACTTTGGTCTAAAAGTATGTTCAATTTGTTGATTAAAAAATAACTAAGAAGCATAATTTTCATAAATTTTTAAACGGTACTTTTTTCTTTTAAAAATGAAACATCGACGAAGTAAAAACATCGACAAGTATAAACATCGATGTTACAAAAACATCAACCCCAATACATCGATGTTTTGAAAACATCGACATCGATGCCGCATCCCTAAGAAATACACCGGGGTAAGCTAGAGGAGTTGAAACCATGCCGCCTACAACCGGCAGACTGCTAGCGCTGAGCTCTAAACCCACGACGGCCCCAAAGTAATTTCCGTTGTGTTGAAATGTTTCTCGTTTTCCAAACGTCGCCAAACATAAAACAGGTAATGTCAAATAATAGTGAAAAGGAAAGGATAGTATCGGTAATTTTAATTAACGTTACTGGAGCAACACAAAGAGCTATTGGTGACGGTCCAGGTAAGGTAATTTTAATTAAAGTCGTACTAGAACAACACAACGGGCTATCGACGACTGTCCGGGATCAACCAGTTAATGGAAAGATCCGAGGACAACATCACGTAATTTTGAACCACTGTCAGATGACGAGAAAGGATGGAGAGGAGAAAGTAGAAAAATATCTATTGGGCATCCTTGGGTCACGGCCCGATTGTTTACAAGAGACAGGGTCCCATGGTGAAGAGTAGACCACTCCAGTTTCGTGCATCCGAATGCGCCTAACGATGTGCTCCCGATCAGGGAGTATTAGTTTTAAAATTTGAAAATGCCACATAAAAGCTTAAAATGCACCCGTTCTTATGGAATAATTATTTTTAAAATTGGTTCATAAACAAACTCGATGCGAGGAAAAGTATAATTTAGCGAAATTGTACGAATTGCTGATCGTGCGCAGAGGGATCGGTGAAACGAAAGGTTACATTTTTAATAAACGGGTCTGCCAGGTATCAAATTTATCGTAGCTACAATCACCTTAGCAACAATTTGGCCCGGAGTCCAAAAGGCTGAACTCGCTTTTTCCCTTCGATTCTCATACGTTTTCACGAAAAAGTGCACATCGAAAAACTTCGAGATTACATTGGTTTATTCAAAATTGTACAGGGAGCAAGATCGCGAAGGTTATTTACTGATGCGGCTATTAGTTTAGGGTGCATTATGTGTTAAAGTTT
Source organism: Metellina segmentata (assembly GCA_947359465.1). NCBI lineage: Eukaryota > Metazoa > Arthropoda > Arachnida > Araneae > Tetragnathidae > Metellina > Metellina segmentata. The sequence goes on from OX375874.1 coordinate 124,939,036, forward strand.
AAAAGAAAAGCGAAATCACTTGCGAAAGGAGTGTTGGTTTGCGAGCTTCAGCGAGCAGGAGGCGAAGTCCTCGCTGTGACGTCATGGACCGGAAAGTAAAATCAGGATTATACGAATTGTTATGATAGTTTCGCCGTAGCAGGAGATTAACTCTGCAAAAGTAGTTTTGGAAACCAAATTCTATCTGCAAAAAGAGTGTTGGTTTGAGAAGCAAACCAAATGGAGTTGCGTGCGAGGGCGGTGGAGGTGCGAGGAGGGGGCGGAGCCCCCTAGTAATTTACAAATTTCGATCGGATTTATGGCTCAAGGATCGTATTCGGCCGCAAAACGAAAATAACTGCAGTACAGTTCCACCAGGATCCCGAGCATACGTTCCCTTTGCTTATATCTGATAATTTATCACCTGTTAGAATTCGGGCGAGCCATTCTCTTCACCCCCACTTCTCCGAGTGTAGCGAAAGTGATTATTCCAGAAAACTGGTGGCGCGTGCACGGGGCATGTGGGTCAAACGGCCGATAAATATTCAACCTCCCTACGCCCTTAAGTCCTTCCGTTTCCAACAGGTGGAGACAATGGATCCGATGCCTTTTGTTGCGTCTGTCTGGACGGGTGAGAGAGAGATATCACTCTGACGGAGCTACCTGTTGGATTTGCATAACAGAGACTGAGCCGTTGGAGACTCATTAGCTCCAGCTTGCACGGCATCCTGTGTCGGTGTTGAAGGATTCCGACGGAGTTGGGTTGGGTGTAATCCTCCTCGCAATCAAAAAAGGTGGATTAAATTACGCTTAGTATTTGCATGTGAAGAGAGATCGTATTAATTGTAGAGATGTAACAAGATCAATGGCGCAAGTGGGGAGGGTTTAGGTGGGTCAATGCAACCACTTGTTCCAGAATTTACTGACTAGTCGTAAAGCCAATTAAGATAAAATGGTTCGTTGTATTTACGTTTTATGATCAACCTGCGCCAATCACAAGGTAGGTACTTTAATCAACGTCGCACTGGAGCAACACAGGGATATATTGGCGATCGGAAAAGTATTTAATTAACATCGTACTGGAACAAAACATCGGGCTATTGGCTACGGTGCGGGATCTAACTCGAAGGGGATGACCCGAAGAAAACACCACGTAATTTTGAACAACGGTCAGATAACGAGATAACATCTAATCTGATACCCACTCTCCAAACTTCCAGCGTGAGCACATTTGAGGCCACGACAGATTTAACGTTCCCCAGCTCCATCTGTGCACGACATTCTCTGGTTAGCTTGGAACTCGCAACCCTCCGTTTGCTAAACCGTTACTCTTCCACCCTGGCAAATGTTATTCTAGGTAATAATATTTAGTTCGGAGAGAAGTTACTATAAGACTAAATATGCCATTAAAATATTTAAACGGGCTTCCTGGACATTAACCAGAAAGATGTTAAAAAAAAAAACATTGAGTAAAACATTGATAAAAACAGTTTTAAATTTTTTTTTTTTTTTTTGGGGGGGGGAATAAAATGCCTAATCATTATTATGTCAAGCAAAACATTTCCTCCAATATAATAATATATATATTTTAATATCATGCGTTATTATAGGATTACACTATAAAAACACTTAGGAATAATTTTTTATACTAGCCTAAAATTGATTTCTCATGCTGTGAGGAAAATTTTTTTATTTTTCAAACGAAGCAAATACGTTTAAAATAGTTATACTAACTTCTTCGACTATTTTGTACGAAAGTGCGATAAAAGTAATAGTGGAAATTATTTGCATCTTTGATGGGGCTGACGTTATGCGCCCTTCCCGGCTCTCCCACACCTGCAGCTTTTGTCAGTTAGAATCTTGATTTGAATTCGATAAGGAACCTCAATGTTCTTAATTTGATTCATTCTATTAATGTGTTTTGGATCACATTAATCCGTAATCTTTTTCTGTATCAGGAAATAGTTGTAAAATAGTCAAACTTTATAATCTAACTGAAGAATCTCTCCAATCGTCATATTTTTGTATTTGTCATACTAAGATCTAAAAATACCACTGAATCAATTTATCATTGAAATCCCGCAATTCTGGGTCAGCAATGTTTTGAAACTTAAAAAAATCATGAGTTGGGCTGGTTTTGGGTTTTATGGCGCAATTCCATATTGGGCCAAGCTGAGCCAAACACGAGACAACGAGGAAGGAAGACAAAGAAAATTGTTTTCGAGGGACAGAGTACTGTAGAACCCCTTATTACAACGGACTAGTAGGGGGAAATGGTTGTCCGTTTAATGAAGGTCCGGTTTATAAGAAATAATTTGGAAATGGGTGTAATGCAACAGTGTACATCAATGGAATTACAGTAGTTAGCTATAAAAAGTGTTTAATATGTATCAAATAAAAAACAGCCTTCAACATAGGTGGTTGAATTGGAAAAAGATGTTTACGTATAGACTACAGTAATCTTTAGAACAAAGTCCTGGTTCATATTGATAAAAATAATCATCCTTTATTATTATTACAATTTTTTTAGTTGTCTGTTATAATAGGGTTCATTATAACGAGGTTCTACTCTACCTCACCCCCCCCATCAATCTGTGGGTCCCCGTTAACAGCTGTTAGGACGTGGCCCTCACCCACCTCACCTATGTCTCTTTAACACTTTATATAAAAACAGACATTTTGAATCTTGTTGAAGCATTATCCAGTTTAATCCTAAAACATACCCCATATAGGTTTAAAAAAGTGACATACGATACACCATATAACAAAAAAGACATTTAAGTAAAAAGTGTTGAATAAACAAAAATAAACATTTGGTTAATAAATATAGTTTATGATAACATAGTTTTAATATCTGGAAAATCAAAATGTTTTTGAAAATGTACAATTTTACAATTGAAACTAAAAATCAAAGCAATTGACTAAAATAGAATTCAAACTTAATTCTTAATAGAAAAAGCATAAATGTCCCCCTCCTTGAAAAACAAACATGAATAAATTATTTTACATTTTTCCTGGTTTCATCCTGAAGACTGTTACATTTTAGGGATTTTTATATTGTAACTTCACACGTGAAAAAAGCTATTTTCGACATCGTCTCCAGTCTTATGAATTTTTTTTATCGCATTTATTTTTCCATTTGCGGGGCCCGGTGCCATGGCAACGACAGCACCATCTATGTGGGAGGGGGGGGGGGCTGCTGTACCTGCAAGCTACTTTATAATTATTCAATTGCACAGCACTTTGAAAATACCATTACACTTCTGGTAAAAACTTACTGATAGAAAAAAAAAGTATTTTAACAGAGAGCGCACTTACTTGTAGTGTGTAGTAGAAGTCGAACATGATCACATGACTTGAGCCAGGGGCCTGCCGAAGCGCGTAACCCACTCTAAACGGGCAATTAGACGACTGCGGAGAGTCGAAAAGTGGCAGATTTCGCGAGATGGAAAAGCGTCCCACTTCCTCACAAAAGGGCAACCCTTTGCGCAACGGTAAGGGGGTCAAAGCTGACCCTCTCTCAGAATCGGTGGCTCGACACTCTGAAATCGGTCATTACCGCGGTTTGCGGGCGCTTGCTCAACTGCGTGTGCCTCCTCCGAAAACAATGCGGTTTTTAAAGGATTCGCTCCAAACACGGGTATTCTTTTCTTCGAGACGGTGTTCCTTTTCTGCACCAAAAACACGCGATTGGTTAGCACATCTCACCCGAGCAGGTCCCTTTCTATCGCTAAAAATATACCGAAGCCTTTTCTTGATTTGGAAGTTCTTTATCTGAAGGCGTCTGGAGAATAGACGACGAAATAAACTCCGAGCTGCAGTTGATTAAAAATGAAAATTACTAGGAAGCGAAATTCTTGCTTCAGAAATGCTCGCACATTAATTCCAAGCGTCGGCGAATGCATACCAAAGTTATTCGAAACTTCGTCGGAATGCACGCGCGTTAATTCGAAACGTCACCTATCGAGAAACTGCCTCTTTCACTCCTAAGAACTATGGTAGCCTTCCCAGGAAAGTTCTATTATTCCGCAAAAGCGAGCAACTGGTTTGAAGTTAAGCCTTTCAAATGCTCTTCGATCATCCAAAATATGCCTGATTTTAGCACACTGGAAAGTCAAAACAGGAAACTTTGTTGGATAATTTTACCATAGCAATGTTCTTCTCGGAATCGAATACGGAAAAAGCACACCTGCAGTTTGGAATGGAACACTGGGACTCACTTCGAAGACGTACTTGCTACCAGAATTTCACGTCCAAGACTGGCAACAGAAACATGACGTTCGTTACGTGATAGATCCGACCGTTTGATAGCAAGAGAAGTAGAAAAGAACTATATAGGAATTCGAAAGCAGACTAGACATTTAATTTAAAGGTCAACTGCAAATTACAAGACATAAGAGAACAGTTCGGGCAAAGGCAAATCAAGAAATGCATCACCTCAAGCTCCGCAAAGATGACTGGCAATTAGACGCCATTGGAGAAATATTCCTTCTCCCAAATAACGTTCAATTTTGACATATTTCACTCAAGCATCCAAATAACGCTGTTTGATACTGGTTTCACGTAAAATTAAGTGGCTATTTCTTCGTTTAAATGAGTGTCCATTTTATTCAGATGATGCATCTTAAGTTTGAGCTTTTACCTTTGTTGTTAATGTAGGTCATTTTTAACGTATGAACCTTTTCATGTAAGTTAATCAAAACCAACAACGTCACCCAGAGTTGAAATTTCGTGCCCCATCGGGTTTCGAAACGGTTAGTCGGTTATAGAGTTGTGATTATCGATACAAACTTAACGGATGTTACCTTCGCCGAAGACAGCAGGTTAGGAGTAACAGGAAGGCAAACAAACCGTTCTCAGAGCAAATAAAAGTATTATTTCCCGAAAATCTAACAGGTTCCGTTCTTTCAAATCAAGCAGACAGCCCATTCATGTAATGTTTAAGTGTAAGCCCATTCATGTAATCGGTAAGTGTTTCTTGTTCTATGAAACATAATGTTAACTTAGAGCAGAAATTTATTAACTGACAAAAATGAACACATTTTACAATATAGCTGCTTAAAAACTATTAAGCTTCAGGTCTAAAATTAAAAATTAGGAACACTTTGAGAGTATATCTTCTAAACAGACTACAATATAACGACGTATTTTCCAACATAATGAAAATAAACATTTAGTGTTCGAGAAAATATCAGTTAAGGAGTAAGCTTTTAGGCGACGAGTTTTTTTAGATTTTAAAAGTATAGTAATCTGATAGTTTTAGGATTAATCCAGTTCGTATTTCAGTTATGCTTTCAAAGTTTTATTTTATCTTCATGCAGAATTATACTGTGAACTTCGTAACATTTCCAATAGTTGCTTGTAAAACCTTATTTTTTTTTGGCTACAGAAGATCAATAATTTTAAGGTTTTCGAAAATGCCTTCATATTTATATTCGTTGTTATACAAATATTAATGCAGGAATAAATGTACGAGGGAACTTAATTGCAAAACAAACCATTTTACTTCGTCTTTCCAAATGCTTTCGCATGGAACATATTGGGGTTACCTTAAAATGTAGTTAGTTGTCACTTTTGCAAAGCTTCGAGTGAAATATAATTGGGTTTACCTATCAACTATCATGTATCAATTCGGGATTAATTCTTTGGAACTTTTATTCCCGTCTAGCTGAATAACCCGGCGTTACTCGGGTTTCAAATATGACAGCGACATTTCCCTGTGTTAACTCATACACAAACCCTGTAGAATGTGTTTCTTTGTCCATGTCCATGAACTGCAGGAAAACAAACTATAGATTTTTAAATTGGGGTTTCGAGGGCCACTTAGGACTACCTGTGTGCCAATTTTCATGGCTACAGATGGGTCTGAAGACAGGAAAGAAATAGCCTATGCTTTCCGCAGTGTTCTAATATACATCCTTCTTTTATATGTATAGAAGTTCCGAAATGGTATTCGATAAATATACCAATTGAAGTCACATTCAGAAAAAGTACAGGAAGCACGATAATCGCAGAAACACTACCATCTACATTTAGCTTGACAGAAAATGCAACCTCGTGTATCTTAATAACACTTCCATAAAAGTAACTACACCTATTACCGAACTCATTAACATCAAACTCTAACGACTGTTCATCTTAGAGCAATGTATCCATGAAGCTTTAATCCATTTCTATTTATAGATCACTGCCCTTTTTATTGAAAATTTATGCAGATAATAAATTTATTTCTACAGATGTCAATGAGGAAGACATGTTGCAAAAAATCTGACAGCTTTTGTATTGTATTAACTACAAGATTAATTTTTTTTATAAAACGTGATGAAAAAAGTAAGTACATTGAAATATTCACACATAAAAAATCAATAGCAGAAAGAATAGCTTAAGTTATCAGATTTTCCTCGAGATCATTGCGATTTTTAGAAAGAAAACGGGGGAAGTTTTTAAAGCAGGAACAATCGCAAGAATGACTTAACAAGGTCTTATTGCATTAAGATAAAAACCAACGCAATATTTGTCATATTTAATTCAGATTTGAGTCGTTGCATCTCGTAGCTAACGTATCTAAATATGAATTCAATCGGAAGTTTATCACGATATGAACCAATCCAGACATAATTCTCTAGTAGCAACAAACTGAACTTATAAACAGCAAAGTTATATCATCTTTCTTGTTTAGGAATCCCCAGATTTTCTCTCGAATTACATTTTTTAGAAACTTCTCAAAACAAGCGTTTTTCATACATTTTTCAAGTGTATGAAAAACTGTATTTTGAACACCATCTTTCCCTTAAGGGACTGATCCCGGACCGTCGTCAATAGCCCGTGTGTTGCTCTAGTACGACGTTAATTAAAAAATTACCAATTACCAAATTCACCATTCACTTCTAATCACCTTCCTCTGCATGTAACAATAAAAATAACGCATGATAGATAACTTCTTGTTTTTTTGGTGGGTCTCCTATCAGTCATAGCGAATCTATATGGACTTTGTCTTAACCAGAATGTGCATCCCCGATTTAAAATGATCAGCAAAAAAACCCTATTCAAAGTAGTAAATAGGTAGGTATTTTGATTAGCGTCGTAATGGAGCACATCAAAACGCGCTATTGACGACGGTCCGGGATCAATCCTGAAGGGAAAGATCCGAGGATAACACTTCGTAATTTTCAATCACGGTTAGATGACGAGAACAATACTCGAGCCGGTACCCCACCTCTAAGAACTCCCACACCACACTAACGTGAGTACATTTTAGGCCCCGACACATTTAACGTTCACCAGATCCCGTGTACACGACGGTCTTTGGAAGGACCTAGTTTCGAACTCTTAACCCTCCGGTTGCTAATCCGTTGCTCTTTTAACGGGGTTACCGCGGGTCCGTTAGAAATTGAATTACCGGTAGGTATGTAAGTAGATATTTAATTAACGTCGTATTGTAGCAACACAATGGGCTATTGCGACGGTCCGTGATCAATCCCCAAAGCGAAAGAACCGAGTACAACCCTCACATAATTTTGTAAAGTTTAGTAAATAAAATAATTTTTCTTTTTATAAAAACAACCGGGATGAACTTTTGCATCAACCCGATAGTAAATGGACTTATTTATAAATAATTTTTCCACCGACAACCACTTTCATATAGGTTGGTCACTTTTGGCAACACGAGGGCTAATTAGGCCCCAGATTTATATCGATTTTTATTTTTGCTCGCTATATTATTCACTGGAATGCTTCCAACCTCAATGCTTTTCATTACTGAAACCTTACACTCTTGAAAGACAAACTGGTTAAAGATTTTTTTTAAATCTATAGATAAAAAAAAAGAATGTGTGTGTATCCTCTATACAAACCTACACCGTTTGATGAATCCACACCAAATGTGATACACTTATACTGTAGTACACTGTGGAAAACATAGGCTATTTCTTTCGTCTCCAGACCCATCTGTAACCACTAAAGTTTGTTTTTCTGCAATAAATGGACATGGATAAGGAAACACGTTCTACAGGGTTTGTGTATGAGTTAACGCAAAGAAATGTCGCGGTCATATTTTTGTTGTCGCTGTAGGAAACACGTTCTACAGGGTTTGTATATTTGAGTTAACACAGGGAAATGTCGCGGTCATATTTGAAACCCGAGCAACGCCGGGTTATTTATAGCTCTCTAGTGTTCCAATAAAACCATCCACCTAAATAAGCTGTTTGAGTTTTTTGGCGCAAGGATCATATTTTATTTGCGAACACATTAATTTGCTGAAGAGGGGAGCTCTCTGCCTTAACCCTTTAAAGGACACCATTTAAAAAAAGTTATTTTAACTCGTGATCCGGATTACCAATTATCCGGATAGCTTTGAGAGATAAATGAAATAAATCAGCGAAATCCGCATTTAAAAATTTCTTATCGGTGAATGATAAAAACAAATAGGACAAAGTGTCAGTTCAGGACAGTAGAAATATAGTGAAAAGTCCTGGACGTTCCTCGTGCAGTGCAGAGGACATAGGCGAAGTGCCTGGTGTGTGAGATTCTTCGGATTCCAAATTTCAGTGACGATGGACTCATTCAAAGTGTGAGAGAAGAACCCGGTGATGACACGGATGGTGACGACATCGAAATTTTTAAACTCGACCTCTGAACTGTAGCTTTTGGACCTAATGGGCGGCTATTTGAAAGGAAGCGTCTAATTGGTAGCTGCCCTTACTCTTAACAGAAACAATCAGCAACATCCATCCGTTCCCCCCCCCCTCTGGATCATACCATCCGGGAAAACAATCGCTTTGCATTTGTCTTCCTTGAGGGACCCCGTTGTGTTCTGATACTTGGGACCAGTTTGAAACAAATTCTTCACTTAAAAATTACAGTTGATATATTTGAGGGCCCTGGTATCTGTAGTATTCTGCTTCACGAGATTTGTTGGGATTTATGGGCAATTTATCAAGCTGAAGAAAACACGATAGAAAGAAATTAAAAATAAAGAAAACTAATACAAGATTTAGCCAATTTACTACTTAAAATAGAAATTGGTGACTGCATAAATTCTAAACAAAGTTTGTAGATTGGATGCCAGTAATGAACAAATAAATGTTTGTTGTCACGATCTCCCGAAAGGCTTTCAAGGGTGGTAGAATTTGAGACATTTGTTTATAGTTGCTGAAAGATTTACATTCAGTCAAAATGTGTAGAACGAGATGACAATAGCACGCCGAATACAATGGATGGAGAAGGTTCTCCTATCACCTGCCTCACGACGACCTACGGGTCATTCTTCATCATTAATTAGACTTATCTTGTGCACCATTTACAATTCGCGTGTCCTCTGGCATATTTAAAATTAAGAGGGATGCGGAAGACGCTCCAATACCCACGCCATGCCACATCACCAAAGCTGGTTCGACTGTCCCTTTCACCTCTTGTACCCTGCTTAGCTCAATTAAACCCATACAATGGGTGGAATTGGATTGTTGATTTTTGACGTAAATTGAGGTTTTGTTTGAGAGATCAAGCAAAATTACGGCAAAATCAACACATCCAGGCATTGAAAGTGGAACGCTCACTCAGTCGTCTCGACGCGATTATTCACCAGAGCCCAAAAAAGGCCACAATAACTAACCATGTTTATTTTCATGTCCGTTTCTTGAAGACATTTATCAACGTGGGCTCTATCAGACGCCTAACAGTAGGCGGTCATCCGCGAGACCAACGCCTTTTTTGACTTTCTCTTCCCAACGGTGTCTGCCAGACAGGGCAACAAGTGTGGACCAAAGGTAAAGGTAAATTTAATTAACTTCGTACTAGAGCAACACAACGGGCTATTGATGACCGGTACGGGATCAAATCCGAGGAAAACACCGCGTAATTTTGAGCCACGATCAGATGACGAGGTCACACCTGAGCTGGCACTAAACTCTCCAAACTTCCACACCAACACAACGTGAGGAATTTCGGCCGACAGATTTAATGTGCACCAGCCGACACTACATAAGCTTACAAACATCCATGCACTGACCCGGATTTGAATCAGGAAACTTCCTATCCAGAGGATAACACCTTAACCATCAGACCGGTTGATCGGCGGTGGGCCGGTTCGAATCCAACAAACACCGTCGTGTAGAAAGGGGGCTGGTGCGCGTAAAATCTGTCCTGGCCTCAAATGTCCTCAAGTTTGGAGATAAGGGTACCTGATCAGGTGTAGCTTCGTCATCTAACATTGGTTCAACCAACCCAACGTGAGGACTTTCGGCCCCGTGACCGTGCTTTAAAATAACGTGGTGTTGTCCTCGGAACTTTCCCTTTGGGATAGATCACTGACGATCATCAATAGCCCGCTGTGTTGCTCTAGTACGACGTTAATTAAAATACCTACCTAGGTAATTTTTCATTAACGCCGTACTAGAGTAACACAACGGGTCATTGACAACGATCCGGAATCAATGCTTTAAGTGAAAGATTCGAGGACGGAACCTTTTAATTTTGAACTGCGGTCAGTTGGCATGGTAACACCTGAGCTGTGGCACCCCACTATACAAACTTCAACACCCAAACAACGCGAGGACTTTCGGCCACGACAGATCTAAGATGCACCAGCCGCCTCTACATAAGCTTACAAGCATCCATGCACTCACCAGGTAAGGTAATTTTTAGTTAACATCGTGCTAGAGCAACACAACGTGCCATTGACGACTATCCGGGATCTATCCCTTAAGGGAAAGATTCGAGGAAGACACCTCTTAATTTTGAACCACGGTCAGATGACGAGGCAACACCTGATCTGGCATACCACTCTCCAAACTTCCATACCAAACCAACATGATGACTTTTGGTACCAGCCGCCTCTACACCATACTCTTGCAAACATCCATGCCCAGACCCGGATTCGAACCAGGAACATTCCGATCTAGAGAGACGCAAGAGAGGAAATACACTTAAGGAAGAATCGAATATGATAGTAATTGAACCTTGGCCGCGTACAACCGTTCGGGTTTTATGGCAGAACGTCCGTATTTGGCCATGCTGAACCAAATACTAGACAGGCAAACGTCAAGTAATGGACATACACACATAGAAAGTTTGACTGACATTTGAAAGAGAAATACACCCACGGAAGAATCGAACCTGCACCGCCCGGATTCGAACCAGGAACCTCTCGATCTGGAGGTGAACACCGCAACCACCAGACCGTTTGGTCGTCCAAGACATACCCACCTGAGAAAATGCAAAGGGACTTCCAGAAACCGAGCCTGGAAATAAACAATGTCGATTCCCTCGCCTCATCAGTTCTCTGCAACCTCTTCACCCGATCAGTTGACGTAACCGCTGCAACCTTGGCGGATTCAGAAGGGCCACGAGAGATTAAAAGTAAATATTCCCCAAAAGGTCATGGGCAGCTGTTTACCGGGACACCTCGAATGTTGCCCCCCTTGATCCGAGACTGCAACGGTCACGTGGCATTCGCCATGATGGCACGAAACGCGATGCTTAATCCCGCCGTTGCCAGCCAGTCTGCCATCCACCGCGCGGTGATAATTCCTGTGGGGTGCGGTAAAGGGGGCGTTGTGCCATCAGCGGCCATTAATAACGGCACATCTTCGCTGAAAGGTCGCTCCACGCCTCTTCCCAGCATTCCGTCAGAAATATTCCTGGACGAACTTCTTCAATGCCAGGTGAACCTCAAGGTCGCCCGAACGCCCTTCTCTTCTGTTTATCGCTTTCACTTTGAGGTCTTTAGGGAGGGATGATTCTCGGATGAATTCGAATCCCTCTCCGCTGTTGCCTTGCATACCCCTCGTCTTTTGATGCATGCCGCAGTGGCTATTCTCCCTGTTGAGTGGCCCTCTGTCTTAAGCTGAGTTACAGTATCTCCATGCAACCTCAAATGCAAGTTGATATTTTTCTTTTGGTTAGACAATTGCTTTTGACCTTCAAATCTCTGGTTAAATTTAGAATTGTTATTTAACAGTACTGTTTTGGCGAAAGGATAAGAAAAGATATAGAAGTATGTTTTTGAGTATTTTTAAATTGTCGCATTGGGAGCAACAAGTTCACGGTCCGAGATCAATACCGAAAGGGAGGAATTTGAGGACAACACCAAGTCATTTTGAGTGACGGTCAAAGGACGAGGTCACACCTGAGCTGGCACCCCACTCTCCAAACTTCCACGCAACGTCAACGTGAAGACATTTGAGGCGACGAGAGTTTTAATGTGCTCCATCACCCTTTATACACGATGGTCTTCGGTTGAAATTCGAACTCACAAACCTTCGGTTGCTAATCGGTTATTTTTCCAACCGGGTTTCCGCGCCCCAGAAGTTAGAGGCTTCGTGTTGGTTAGTTTATGTTTCTTTTTGGTGTGTGGGTGTGTGTGTGGGGTTTAGGGTGAAAGGGTCATATCAGCTTGATGCGCCAGATACAGTGTCAAGTAATAGACATACACAGAAGAAAAGTTTTAGACACAAGAGCGGGAATACCCTAAAGGAAGAATCGAATCTGATAGTAATTGAACCTTCGCCTCGTACAACCGTTCGGGTTTTATGGCACAACGTCCGTATATGGCCATGCTGTACCAAATACTAGACAGGCAAGCATCAAGTAATGTACATACACACATAGAAAGTTTGACTGACACGGGAAAGAGAAATATACCCAGGAAAGAATCGAACCTGCACCGCCTACAACTCGCAGTTTGCTAGAGCAGTAGGTTAACCCACTGAGTCACGGTTATCCCATGAAGACTTCGGGTAATGGTAATTTTTAATTAACGTCCTACAAGAGCAACACAACGGGGTAATGACGACAGTCCGGTATCAATCCCCTAAGGAAAAGACTTGAGGACAACATCACGCAATTTTGAACCATGGTCAGATGACGAAGCAACACCCGAGCTGGTATCCCCCCCCCTCTCCAAACTCACACACCAACCCAACGTGAGGACCTTCGGACAAGACACATTTAAGGCGCACCAGCCACCTTCCTACAGTATCTATTTAGGATGAATATCCATTATAGCGACCTCTGCATCTGTGGTATGGAAGCAGACCCGGACCACTACGTTGCCACCTGCCCTATCACATCTCATCTGCACACCAAGGAACCATCACCTCAGTACTACGATCTGTTCATCCTTTGCTTCAAAGGAAGATAATACAAATCGTGCGATGTGGCCTCCAGGGAGTTTGAACTTAAGCAAGTCGTTTAAGTTCACTTTTTGAGTACAAGACTTTAATTGCCTCTATGACTTCATAGCAACCTTTTATTAGAGCAGCACCTGCGTGTGTATTTCTTAACTTGTAATTTCTGCTTTGAATCCCACCAAATTAATTTTTTCCCTTTTATTCATGTGGTCACCTTTACGTTGTGGGAAATTTTGTTTAGCGTAAACCCAATCTAAGGGTCGGTATCTCATGACGGAGTTAAGTTAAGTCCTCGGACTTATCCGGGATTGATCCCGGACCGTCGCCAATAGCCCGTTGTGTTGCTCTAGTACGACGTTAGTTAAAAATACCAAACCCGGACGTCATCAATAGCCCGTTGTGTTGCTCCAGTACGACGTTAATTTAAATATCTACCAACCTAGAACAGACTAACATCTCATTTAGTCCTTCAATTCAGTTAATTAAACGCACGCTTCTAATTAACTCCGACCGAGCGCGAGAAAAAGAGCATCTCATTTGAAGTGACTCTTACACCTTCCACTTCCCTGTCAACCCGCCAATTAACGGATCTCTGAAGCACACTGAAAGGGTGGCGAAGACCCTGAGCAGGATGACCACTCACTTGTGGACAGGAAACATCGAACAAAAACCGATTGCCGAGAAGCCCTCGTGGGCGGAGGACGCTGTTTTGGCTACGCATGGGGAAAAGATGGACGGTTACCTTGGCTCTGGGAAAAAAGAGAATTTTTGTTTTCTGCGCCGACCTTGGAACGGGCAGAGAAAGTGGTCGTTTTCTCCGTTGCCCATTGCGTAAAGGCCACCGCGGTGTTGTTTCGCTTGCTATAATGGGCATTGAATCACCGGACGCAATTTCGCTGGGTGTCCACCTGGACTTTTTCGATCTACGGCGGCTCATTCATGGGGGAAATTGCTCGTGGGAATAAGTTCGCGGAATGACAGGGGGGAAAACACCCTCGAGATTGGCCGCAGTGGCAGGCATTCGATTCGAATGTCTTGAAGGGAACGATTCTAAGGAAAGGAAAAAAAAGTGCCGAACTGTTTTCTCATTTCCAGTCGATTGTGTTTTTAATGACGGGTTTGCGTAATATTAATGCCGGGCATTAGATAACTGATTTTCTGAAGTTTCAGATTGTGATGGAGGTCGGTTAATTTAATTCTTTTCAAGTGTGTTATGCTCTACGAGCGCCCATTTGCTCATAGCATTGATACTTTTAAAGCTTTCTTAAGTTTTTTTTTTCATTTCTACAATTTTTTTTTTATAACGAGAACTGCAAAACCTGAAATTTTAGTATGGGAAAAGTATTAAAATATCGAACAAATTTAAGAATTAAGCAGAGTTAATTCCGGAGAAATACTTAAAAATAGAAAAATAAATATTCTTGACGGGTTAAAATTGTAGAAGTAGAATTGAAAAATAAACAGTCTTGGTTGGTTGAGGTTGCCCGGTTGGAAGACAAACGGATTATCAACCGGAGGGTTGCGCGTTTGAATCCAACCAAAGACCTGTACAAAGGAGGCTGGTGCACGGTAAATATGTCGTGGTCTCAAATGTCCTCAAGTTGGCGTGGTGTGGAAATATGAGTGGGGGTGTCAGCTCAAGTGTGACCTCGTCATCTAACCGTGGATCAAAATTGCGATGTGTTGCCCTCCTATCTTTCCCTTGGTTGGTTGGTTGATTGATTTGGGTTTTATGGGGCTAGGTCCGACAGTGGACAAACTGCGCCAAACGTAAGATTAAACGTATCCAATAAAAGCAAGTAAAATGGTCAACCCAAAATGTAAAAAAAAACCTTCTCCTGGGGATTGATCTCGGACCGTCAACAGAAACCCATTGCTCCAGTGTGACGTTAATTAACTCCCTATGATCTCGGTTGGTAGGTTGGTTTTTTTATGGAGGTGGAAGGGTCATGTTTGGCCAACCTGAGCCAAACACAACGTAAATTAAATGGATGGTAACGCAGAGGGCCAAATCACCGAGTCATTTTGGCATTGTGATAACCTCGAAATCTAATTAAAATATTTAAACGCAAAATAGTTTTTGAGAAGCATATTCTTTGATTGGAATGGATGGTGTGTTAAAGAAATATTAGTATCGAAATTTAGCGATACAAACACAGCTGGATATCCCCATTACAATTTTGCGCATGCTCTCTTCGGCAATACCTTTGTCCATTGAATTTTAAAATATATGCCACATTAGCCGGAATTACATAATGCAGAATCAAAAGTGAGCACACTTTTCTCTTTGAAAATTGAGGGAATAAATATATTTTAGACATCATTTTGAAGTAAGCGAAACTTTTCTATCTAAACTTAATCTTCAGACAACGACCAGTACATCAGTTGTACCTTGAAAGCTATAAGAATCGCGCCAAGAAATAATTTGGTCTAGCGCTGTGACAGAAGTTGTACCTTGAAATTTCTGAATCCCACCAAGAAAGAATTGCGCTTGTTATATCTATATCCGTAGTCAAAAGGTTAAGCTATTGATACTAGATGGTTGGTTGGATGGATTGGGTTGTATGATGCAAGGGCAATATTTGGTAAAACTACGCCAAACAACGCCAAGTAAATGTAAGGGAGGAATAAATTATCTTGGCCCCATAGGCGCAGACACCTTGCTATGATTGTTTTCAGGTGTGTTCAAACCAAAAATTCGTAATTAAATTTTTATAGTGATATAAACTAATTTTTTATACCAAATTTTATTAAATAATATTTCCAAATTAAACATGTACTATATGGAAATTACCTGAAAAATGCTTATTTGGCATAATTTGTTTTCCGGTTTTAGACCCTTCCATGTCAAAATATTCTAGGCGCGCGCCTACAACGCCTAGTGGGGTTATCCTCTACTGAGTAAATGGAAATAGTTTGCTGACACTTAAGAGATAAATACACTCAGGAAGAAAACAACTCGGTCTATAGCATAAACACACTGAGCCACGACGATCTCATCGGCTTTAAAATTAGACCATTAAAATTCCCACTTATGATGAGTATCTGAAAATTTATTGCCTCTGAGTAGGCACTTAAGAGATGTTTGGAACACCAAACTTTCGATATCTGATCTGAAGCAGCTTTCATACCTTTGTCATTTAGATGTCCATAATTAGCTGTGTTATGCGACATTAGACATTTTGGTATTCCGTAGTTAGACGAGAGGGGAAAAAATCCGGAGTATGCAATATAACACCGATTTTTATGGAGCATTGTTAGAGTGGCCAAGAGTTCAAGTCCCTTGTCGTTATCCTGGGGAACTGACCTTTCTTGAAGACAAGGCCGCACCAACAAAGGATCAATAAGGTTGTTAATGAATTGTCTGAATCGATTCGGAACTGAAACTTCCAACGCGAACGTGTTTCGTAGACGTTTGACTAAAGTCTCGATTGGAAGAAAGCAACACGACCTTCCATAGACCCCAGAATCCTAGACCAGAGGTCTTCAACCTTCCAGTGTTTGGAACCCTTCTAGTTTATAATATTCTTTAAGAAAATTCTTATTTCAAATTTAGATAACAATTTAAGGGTTTTTCAAACTTGCGTTAGCTACTCGTGTTCCACTTAAACATGCTTTTACATACAACTAAAAGCCGTGGGGGTAGACTAACCCCGGAAAAAATATGTAGTTACAGACCAATTTTTGAGAAACACTGTTTTAGAAAGTGAAAAAAATACGAAATAAAATTTTATTTTCTAGGAAACACGTAAATAGAAAACAAATTACGGAAGCTGTCACGACGGCGAGCTGTGTTATCAGCAGTTATGGATATTTGTTTCATTAATAAAACTGTTGAATTTCATCTCAGTAGTCTGTCCCATAAACGCGGAGGAACCCTTCAAATCCTTTTCGGAACCCAAACGGTTCCGAACACAGGTTGAAGAATAGACTCCAATCCATGGAAGAGCATCGGATTAACAATCGGAGGGTTATGAGTGCAAATCTAACCATCGTTATTTCTGTCAAGGCCTCAAGATTGGAGAACCCTGTCCTAGACCATAGACCCCCAATCCATGGAAGAGCATCGGATTAACAATCGGAGGGTTACGAGAACTAGTTCAACCATAGACCGTCGTATACAAGGGGATGGTGCCCGTTATTTCTGCCAAGGCCTCAAATGTCCTCACGTTGGCGTGGAGTGGGGTGCCAGTTCCATGTCACTGACCTTGTTATCTGACCGTGGTTTAAAATTAGGTGGTATGTCATCGGAACTTTCTCTCCGGGTTTCATCACAACTGTCATCAATAGCCCGTTGGATTGCTCAAGTGCGACGTTAATTTAAATACTTGTCAATACAAGAGATGTTTTGGGCACCAAACTTTTGATAGCTGATCCGAAGCAGCTTACGTACCTTTGATATATATATGGGGTGTATAACTGTGTTATTATAACCATATGACGTAAGCATTTCGGTTTGGTTTGGGTTTTATGGCACAAGGTGCATTAAAAGACACTCTGCGCCAATGGCAAGATTAAATGTACCCAATTAAGCAACTAAAACAGACGGCCATAGAAATAAACAGTAATCTGAAAGTTGAATCCAAATCCACTGGAAATTTTGTATCCAAATATAAAGAGCTCAAGTTCAAAATATCCTAAAAGTTGAAAAATGTATATACAGGATCAGGGATTTCGGTGTTTCATAGTATGGCAGAGGGAGGAAAAACCCAAGGTACGCAATAACAGCGATTTTTACGGAGCATTGTTCGAGTGGACAAAAGTTCATCAGTAGTTCAAGTCCCTCCGAGGAACTGACCTTTCTTGAGGACAAGGTCGCATTCCCGAGGGATCAATAAGGTCGATTAATGAATTATCTGAATCAACTCGGAACAAAGTCGAACAAGAATGCCTCGGACATTCGACGAAAGTCAACTGTCTCGAATTGGAAAGGAGAGGAACACGACATTCCTCGCGTGCGTGTTGTCCGCTCGATCGGCAAGTACAAGTGACGACATCCCTGAACTATGTCGTCCGAGGTTGACCACTGGACCTGAAAAAAAGAGCAATGCCATCCCTGACACTTAGAAACTTCCGGATTACGGAAAAGAAGCCAAATGTATTCCTATCACATCGTTATTATAGATTCTCCGGAAGCAGCCTTGCGTTCAGGGTGTCATTGGAGATGTGTTTACCAGGTAAAAACAATTGAGCCTTGTCTACCGCAGTTGACTCAGAGGATCGATCAAAGCACTCAAAGGTCGAAGTTCACCACCCTGTCAGAGAAGTGAGAACCCAATACTGTTCTTTGGCAGGGCGATGGTTGATTGGTTGGTTATAAAGAAAGATGGATAGTTCGACTATGTTGTGCCAAACACAAACAACATCAGGTGATAGACAGACACGAAGTTTAATTGACATAGAAGAGTCTACATTACGTAAATTTTAATTAACATCGTACTGGAGAAACACAACGGGCTATAGACGAATGTCCGGGATGAATCCCATAGGAAAAGATACTAGGACAACTCCGCCGACCAACCGGTCAGGTGGTTAAAGTGTTAGCCACATGATAGGAAAGTTCCTGGTTCGAATCCGGGTCAGTGCATGGTCGTTTGTAAGCGTATGGTGAAGAGGCGGATGGTGCACTTTAAAATCTGTCGTGGCCGCAAGTCCTCTTTTTGGCTGTGGAAGTTTGCAGAATGGGGTGCCGGCTCAGGTGTCGCCTCGTCATCTAACCGGGGTACAAAATAACTTCGTGTTGTACCAGGATCTTTCCCTTAGGCGATTGATCACTGTCTGTCGTTAATATCCCGTTGTGTAGCTCTAGTACGACGTTAATGAAAAATTACCAATTACCGAGGACAACTCCACGGTATTTTGAACCACGGCCAGATGACAAAGCAACATCTGAGCTGGCACCCCACTCACCAAACTTCACCGCAACGCCAACAGACACAGATGAGAGAAATACAAGCAAGGAGATATTGCGGAAGGTAGGTTTTTCAATTAACGTTGTAATGGAGCAACACAACGGGTTATAGACGATGATTCGGGATCAATCTCTAAGGGAAAGAATAAAGGGCAATATCACGTAATTTTGAGCCACGGTTAGGTAACGAGATAACACCTGAGCTGGGACCCTACTCTTCAAACTTCCACACCACGCTTACGTGAGGATATTTAAAGCCACTATAGATTTAACGTGCATCAGACCCCCTATGAACGGTCTTTGGTTGGATTCGAACTCGCAACCCTACGGTTGCTAATCCGTTACTCTTTCAACCGGGTTACCGCGGCCTATATGAATGTTTGGTTTGTTGTTCAAAGGTTGGATTATACGGAACAAGGTACACAAACCGACGATTGGAATGAAAGTTGGGGTTCTATGGTGCAAGGTCCAAAAGAGGTCAAGCTGTTACATCAAAAACGGACAAGCTGAGACAATCTGAAGTCTGAATTATCCCCCATTTGCAGAACTTCCTATCACGCGAATAAACAATTCTCTCGACATCATTGAATTTAAAACTAACATTTCCACTTTCACTGGAAATTTTGAAATCACGGCGTTTTGCATAAGGTTAAGAACAAGGTCGCAATTAAGGCGTTTGTTATAAACATCCCATCAAGGATAACACATGTTTTAATTCAGAGTCAGAAACGTGTGTTTGATAGATCCTATGCAAATATGTTGCCATTTTCCACAAGCAGATTTAAAAAAATCACAGGCTCTAATAAACAGTCGTAACTGGTGGCAGAGAACGTTTATAAATGATCAGAAAAGCCAAAAAGTTTAGTTTTGTAAAATGCTGTATTTATTTCCTTATAGCGTGAGGTGTTTAGAGCCGCTTTGGTTTGTCGCGAATCTTTCTTGGAGCGATTTTTAAAACTTCCAAGGTTTTTAACTGCTGTACCGGTCGTAGGGTCTGAAGGTGATGATGGTAATTTTTAATTAACGTCGTACTAGAGCAACACAACGGGCTATTGACGACGGTCCGGGATCAATCCCTTCAGGGAAAGATCAGAGGAAAACACCTCGTAATTCTGAACCACGGTCAGATGACGGTAATGGTAATTTTGGTAATCGTCCTACTAGAGCAACACAACGGGCTATTGGCGACGGTCCGGGATCAATCCCTTAAGGGAAAGACCCGAGGACAATACCTCGTAATTTTGAACCACGGTCAGATGACGAAGCAACACCTGAACTGGCACCCCACTCTCCAAATGTCCACGCCAACCTAACGTGGGGACTTTCGGCCACGACAGATTTAAGGTGCACCAGCCGCTTCTACACCATACGTTTACAAACATCCATGCCCGGGCTATTTATAAACTTTTATTTTGATTCAGCAATTTAAAAAATATTAATTTAAAAAAAAAATAAAAAATATTTGAATGAAAATCTTTGAAAATTTAAAGTACTTTTTAAAAAAAAAGTCATATTTTTAAAAGTAAATATTTGTTTCAAATTTGCTGAATCAAAATTAAAGTATAATGTTTGAAAAAGATCTATTCCAAATTTCAACCCTTAAACTCTCAGTTTTCGACTTATCGCAATTTGAATACAGGAAATCTTGAAAAAATGTATCGTGGAGAAAAACGCATTTAAAGTTTTAAAGACAGGTCTTGTTGCCATGACAACAACTGTCAAAAGTGTTAGATTTTTCATACAACGCACCACAAAAATTATTATTTCTCTAGTTCTAATTAAGATAAAAACATGATTTAGACGTCATTTTAAGCAAAAAAACATAGAGAATTTCTTAAAATCATAACAAAAAAAATTTCGAAAATGTGACGATTTTTGTGTCTCGGACCCCCTTAACCCTCCAAGTTGTTTCGACGAGATACCATTTCGTCCATCAAGGTCTGACCAATTTGCATACGACGAGATATCTCGTCATCAGATTATTGACACCTTTTTTATTTTGACTCTATCAAGATATGATCGGTTTTCTTATGATCGTGATCATGTTTTCTTCTAATGACGAGATATCTCGTCATCAGATTATTGACACCTTTTTTATTTTGACGCTATCAAGATATGATCGGTTTTCTTCTTATGATCGTGATCATGTTTCTTCTAATGACGAGATATCTCGTCATCAGATTATTGACACCTTTTTTATTTTGACGCTATCAAGATATGATCGGTTTTCTTCTTATGATCGTGATCATGTTTCTTCTAATGACGAGATATCTCGTCATCAGATTATTGACACCTTTTTTATTTTGACGCTATCAAGATATGATCGGTTTTCTTCTTATGATCGTGATCATGTTTTCTTCTAATGACGAGATATCTCGTCATCAGATTATTGACACCTTTTTTATTTTGACGCTATCAAGATATGATCGGTTTTCTTCTTATGATCGTGATCATGTTTTCTTCTAATGACGAGATATCTCGTCATCAGATTATTGACACCTTTTTTATTTTGACGCTATCAAGATATGATCGGTTTTCTTCTTATGATCGTGATCATGTTTTCTTCTAATGACGAGATATCTCGTCATCAGATTATTGACACCTTTTTTATTTTGACGCTATCAAGATATGATCGGTTTTCTTCTTATGATCGTGATCATGTTTTCTTCTAATGACGAGATATCTCGTCATCAGATTATTGACACCTTTTTTATTTTGACGCTATCAAGATATGATCGGTTTTCTTCTTATGATCGTGATCATGTTTTCTTCTAATGACGAGATATCTCATCAGATTATTGACACCTTTTTTATTTTGACGATATCAAGATATGATCGGTTTTCTTCTTATGATCGTGATCATGTTTTCTTCTAATGACGAGATATCTCGTCATCAGATTATTGACACCTTTTTTATTTTGACGCTATCAAGATATGATCGGTTTTCTTCTTATGATCGTGATCATGTTTCTTCTAATGACGAGATATCTCGTCATCAGATTATTGACACCTTTTTTATTTTGACGCTATCAAGATATGATCGGTTTTCTTCTTATGATCGTGATCATGTTTCTTCTAATGACGAGATATCTCGTCATCAGATTATTGACACCTTTTTTATTTTGACGCTATCAAGATATGATCGGTTTTCTTCTTATGATCGTGATCATGTTTTCTTCTAATGACGAGATATCTCGTCATCATATTATTGACACCTTTTTTATTTTGACGCTATCAAGATATGATCGGTTTTCTTCTTATGATCGTGATCATGTTTTCTTCTAATGACGAGATATCTCGTCATCAGATTATTGACACCTTTTTTATTTTGACGCTATCAAGATATGATCGGTTTTCTTCTTATGATCGTGATCATGTTTTCTTCTAATGACGAGATATCTCGTCATCAGATTATTGACACCTTTTTTATTTTGACGCTATCAAGATATGATCGGTTTTCTTCTTATGATCGTGATCATGTTTTCTTCTAATGACGAGATATCTCGTCATCAGATTATTGACACCTTTTTTATTTTGACGATATCAAGATATGATCGGTTTTCTTCTTATGATCGTGATCATGTTTTCTTCTAATAACGAGATATCTCGTCCAACAAGATGTTAGTTTTGCCAATGACGAGATACCCCGTCGAGACAACGACCAGGAGGGTTAAAGTTCACGAAGAGTCAGGTCGATAACGATTTAATTGGCTTGAGATTAATCTTTATTGGTCATGTTTGGAGTTATTATTCGACTACCTGCTTTGATTGCCTTTCGAAGTCGATGTTTAAAGGGGAAAAACAAGCCACTGAAACCCGAATAGCTGGAGGCGAGGGAAATTGCTTTTGTTGAGATTATAACTCACACATTTCGAAGTCGGTGTCAAGGTAAAGGTCAAGCTAGGATCCTCATCATTGCACGTTTTCTTTAACTACGTCAAACCATCGATTTGTATTTGTATTAACCCTTTCAGAGGCATCTGGCGCCCCATCACCAGATTTTCCTGAAATAGTTTATGTTCAGACATAGTTTATGTCTATCATGCTTGTGCTCATAACTATAGTGGAGTTTGTTAGTAGATTTCCATTTATATTGTTTCTGTTGGTATACTTTTCTCCGTTACATAAAATGACAAGAAATACACCGCTAGGAGTTGAAAATTGTTCCTTAAGAATTCTATCCTTGTGTAAACAAGCGGAAGCGGTAGCTCGGTTGTACAAGTAACGGATTTGCAAACGGAGGATTGCGAGTTCAAATCCAACCCTAGACCACCGCATACTATTGGGCTAGTGCACGTTAAATCATCCTTGGTGTCTAATGTCCTCGCGTTGGGCTGGTGTGAAATTTTGGAGAGTCTGACCGGTTCAAAATTACGTGATGTTGTCCTGGGATCTTTACCTCCTTTAGAACTGATCTTGGTACGTCGCCAGTAGCCCGTTGTGTTACACCAGTGCGACGTAAATTAAAAGTAATTTGGTGATGGTTCGGGATCAATACTGAAGGGTAATTTGGTAATTTTTTAAATAGCGTCGTACTAGAGCAAGTAATATTGAACCAAGGTCAGATGACGAAGCAACACCTGAGCTGGCACCCCACTCTCAAAACGTCCACACCAACCCAACGTGAGGACTTTCGGCCACGATAGATTTAAGGTGCACCAGCCGCTTCTACACCATACGCTTACAAGCATCCATGCCCTGACTCGGATCAGGAACTTTCCGATCCAAAGGCTAACACCTTAACCACTATACCGGTTGGTCGGACAATACTGAAGGGAAAGTACCGTGGAGGACAACAGAGGCACCTGTTTCGGATAGGGATAACACCTAAATGGCATCTCGTATTCTACAAAACCTCAAATGATGATTTCATGATTACCAGGTTATTGATACTTTTAATTAACGTTGTACTCGAGCAACACAACGGGCTATTGACGACAGTCCGGGATCAATCCCTTCAGGGAAAAATCCGAGGACAACACCACGTCATTTTGAACTATGTTCAGATGACGAGGCAACACCTGAGCTGGCACCCCACTCTCCAAACTGGTCATTTAAGGCCCTGATATATTTAACGTGCGCCAGCCTCTTTGTACACGAGTTTTCGGTTGGATTCAAACTCACAACCTTCCGGTTGCTAGTCATTTACTCTTCCAACCGAAAGTTTTAAGGATACAGAACAGAAAAGTACACTCGGGGAGGAATCGAACTTGTGCTACCTACAGCTCGCATATTGCTAGCGCAGTCGACCAAAACAACCACAGTGCCCCAGAGAACCAACAAAGCGAATGTAGTTTCTTCAGAAGGGAAAATTTTTCTTTCTTAAATATCAGGTAATAGTGATCGGAAATTTGATAAAATTTCACTTTTAGCAAGATTGATTTATTTTACATTACCTAAATGATGGACAATTTATTGGTAGAACATTGGATTCACTGGATATATATTTATTTTACATTTATATTGTTTTATTGCATCATTGCAGAAAGTCATGAATGCCCTTAAGATTGCAGAACGTTCACAACGTGTTTGTCTATACAATTGTGAAATTCAATTGAATAATAAATTATGAGTTATTCATTTACGTTTATGTTTCAGATTTTCTTTCTTGATATTAGATATTTTTGGTTGTTGTGCAGGTATATTCATCGAAGTGATTGTTTCCAAGATTTTATTTCTAAGTAATATATTCCGATGTGCTCGGAATGGGAAT
Source organism: Metellina segmentata (assembly GCA_947359465.1). NCBI lineage: Eukaryota > Metazoa > Arthropoda > Arachnida > Araneae > Tetragnathidae > Metellina > Metellina segmentata. Next base: position 124,963,766 of record OX375874.1, read on the forward strand.
ATATTAAAACCATAAAATTGCCACTAATGATCGAAATTTATGGTATTGGTATTTTTAATTAACGTCGTACTAGAGCAGCACAATGAGCTATTGACGACGGTCCGGGATCGATCCCAAAGGGAATGATCCGAGAATACCTGCACGTAATGGAAATTTATGGTTACTGAAGCTTTAGAAATTTTGGTTAAAGTAAAAATTTTATTTTCGAAGATAGTTCTAAAAGTTTTTAATTTCATGTCGCGTTATATTTTTGAATTAATACCTTTTCAATCATTCCTCCCTCTTGCAATAAAAATAAACAAAAAATTTCATGAATAGAATATAAATAATGTTTGAATGAAATGCAATAATCAGATACATACGATTTTGTACAAATATAGCAAAAAAAATTGTTTATTTAAACTTTTTTTAATTTTAGTGATACCCCCATTTCCAAACGATCAATATGCTTATATTGCATAAAACATGCGTCAAAACAAGGTTAACAGTCAAAAGATAAACATCTTTCATAAAAATATGATTGCATTGCAATGCTTGAGAATCGAGACGGTTTGAATATTTTTAAATGCAATGATTTACTTTATTTACCTGTGACAATCAAGATGGAGAAAATGAGTAAAACTTGCTCAAGTTCATAAAAATTGTAAAAAGCAATTTAATTGCTTATAGTTTAATTTAATCATCAAATAAGGTTGAAAATTTAACTCATCGAACACGTTTATGAAAACTCGATTTCATTTTAGATTGCCCATCCAATTTGCCTATCAAAAACGTAACTATGAATTAAAAATGACAGTGTGACAAAAAATATCCACATATTGTAGTAAAATATTTGATTAGGAGCATTAACACCGGAATGTTGAATGTAAACCATAACAGGTGTACAATTTTCTGATCAATAGTGACCCTAATTTAGGAGCAATCCATTATAAAATTTCAACGTAAATAACAGGATCTTGTGATAGTACTACAGAAGATACAATTTATTTGGATTATGAGTCAACACTCGGAATTTTCTCGTTATGTATTAACTCATATATCGTCGACTTAAAACAAACTCATGAACTGACATTTTTAGGAAAAGCTTTTTTGGCACTTGGTGTTTATTTTCATGATGATAAAAAAAACCTGTCGTATTGTATTCCGATTGAAAGGAAATATACCATAATAAAATTGCTTATAATTTTCATTTTTGACCTAACATCCTTCAATCGACTGTGTTGAAAACTAATTCGATACGTTTCTGTTCCAAGCTAAAACGATCGTCAAATAGGATTGTATTATTTGCCAACACGGGTCATACTAACAACTTAAGTATCAATATTTACTCATACCGTCTGCTTAGAGCAGAAACTCATACACAGCCATTTTTAGAAGGCATTTTTTTGACGCTGAATAATTATTTTAACGATGAGAAATAAATGTCACATTGTGTTCAGTTTGAAAGAAACTACCACTATCAACATGTTTATTAATTCTTATTTTCAAATAAAAAACTAATAGTCTAATCGACTGCTGTAGAATTTAACTTTTTGTCACTTAACGAGTTTCTTGCTCCAAGTCGACGATATGATTCTTTTTTTTTTTTCTAAAAAGTTCTATTCCAAACATGCAGAATAAAATCGTACGATAAGTTGTACAAAGAAATATAATAGCATAATCGACTGCTGTAGAATTTAACTTTTTGTCACTAACAAGTTTCTTGCTCCAAGTCGACGATATGATCGTTCAGTTTAAAAAATTCTATTCCAAACATGCAAAATAAAATCATACGATAAGTTGTATAAAGAATCAAACAAAGCGTAATATTAGAAAATAGAATAAACCTACCTTTTCGGTTGGATGTTTTATATAGGATTTGCATGATGACCCGTCATAACTCATCTTTACAGGGTTTTACGGAATATTATTCTTGGTGTATCGTTAGGGAAAAAAAAAACCACGAATCAATCAACGCAAACGATAAATCGTAAGATGCGAGACGAGCATATTTCCCCTTGTTGCTGTTACGAACAACACGCCGCCGCGAACATGGAAGAATTCGAATCGCCTCTTACAGAAACTTTTCCCCGAGTATCTTCACTTCACCTGTCGGTTCTTCCTCCGCGGACCCAGCCTCAGGTCTGAGGGAACGTGCACCTGACCTTCACGAAAAGCGAAAGTGGTGGCAATGAAGTGGAAATTCTCCCCCCTTCCCCCTTCTCAGGTAGAGAGTCATTCCTTCTTGTTTTTTCTTTCTTTCTTTTTTCCTCATAATGGTGGAATCACATTATTCTCTGGCGCTGACCGGTTGGAAAGCTGGGACGCGGGAGCCGGGGGTCATTGGCGAGGCGAAAAAAAGAATTCTAACACTTTTGGGGTTAAAAAGTGGTTTTGGCGGAAGTAAGTAATCGATAATTTTGTTATTAACGTAGTACAAGAGCAACACAACAGGCTATTGACGACGGTCTGGGTAATGGTAATTTTAGTTAACGTCGTACTAGAGCAACACAACGGGCTATTGACGACGGTCCGGGATCAGTCCCTTAAGGGAAAGATCAGAGGACAACACCTCGTAAATTTGAACCACGGTCAGATGACGAAGCAACACCTGAGCTGGCACCCCACTCTCCAAACTTCCACACCAACCCAACGTGAGGACTTTCGGCCACGACAGATTTAAGGTGCACCAGCCGCCACTACACCATACGTTTACAAACATCCATGCCCGAACCCGGATTCGAACCAGGAACCTTCCGATCAAAAGGCTAACACCTTAACCACTATACCGGTTGGTCGGCAACGACGACGACGATCTGGGATCAATTTCTTAAGGGAAAGATCCGAGGATAACACCTCGTAATTTTGAACCACGGTTAGATGACGAAGCAACACCTGAGCAGGCACCCCACTCTCCAAACTTAAACACCGACCCAACGTGAACTTTCGACCACGACAGATTTAAGGTGCAACAGCCGCCTCTACACCATTTGCTTGCAAACATCCATGCCCGGACCCGGATTCGAACGAAGAACCTTCCTATCTAGAGGCTAACACCTTAACCACTATACCGGTTGGTCGGCCTACGTGATGTTGGATCTTTCCTTCAGGGGATTGATCCCGAACCGTCATCAATAGCCCATTGTGTTGCTCTAGTGAGACGTAAATTAAAATTACCTTAGCCTTACCAAACAAAAGGCTCAATGGATTTGTCCGCTGCTTTTGCATAAGTTACAAAGACGCGGTAGACCGGTTAAAAGAGTAACGGATTTTTTTCCCGTTTTTTAGTTAACGTCGTACTAGAGCAACACAACGGGCTAAGTAACGGATTAGCAAATCGGAGGGTTGCTAGTTTCAACCCCGCCAAAGACCGTCGTGTTCAAAGGGTGCTGGTACACGTTGAATCTTTTGTGCTCAAATTTTCTCACGTTGGCGTTGTGTGGAAGACTGGTAATTAGTAATTTTAATTAACGTCGTACTAGAGCAACACAACGGGCTATTGACGACGGTCCGGAATCAATCCTGTAAGGTTCTGATGGCGATCTAACATGATGACGTCACGCCGTCAGGGCCATCAACCTTCAAGTTGGAGCGGGACGTTTTCTCCCCCCTAAGATCAGAGGGGTTGAAAGGAATGTGAGGGGTGCATTAGAAGGGTAGAAGCGTCTCTTAGCGGTTGTTCGCTGACGCTACTCTAGAGCGACATGCTATCGTTATTTTAAAACGTGCACATAAACTGTAAATAACTCATTTTAATCCTAAATAAAAGGTTTGAACCTTTAAAAATTAGTTGTGCCTTTTCATTAAGATGGAGGGACTTAAGTAATCCCCTAAGGGATAGATCTGTGGACAACATCACGTATTTTTGAACCACGGTCAGATGACGATGCAAGACCTGAGATGGCACCCGAGTGTGGTAGTTTGGTGAGCCACTCTCCAAACTTCCACGCCAACCCAATGTGAGTACTTTCGGCGACGACAGATTTACAGTGCGCCCAGCCACCTCTACATAATACGCTTACAAACATCCATGCACTGACCCGGATTCGAACCAGGAACCTTCCAATCTAAGATCTTAACCACCAGACCGGTTGTTCGGCGGTGTTGTCCTCGGATCTTTCCCTTAAGGGATTGATTCCGGACCGTCAATTGTTGTGTTGCTCAAGTACTGTGGTTCCCAAACTTAATATGTCCATGGACCCCTTCTTATAGCAAAAACCTGACCATGAACCCCGAAGTAAAATAACTCTACATAACTGCATAATAGATAATTGGTAATTTGTAATTTTAATTAACGTCGTACTAGAGCAACACAACGGGCTATTGACGACGGTCCGGAATCAGTCCCTTAAGGGAAAGATTCGAGGACAACACCTCGTAATTTTGAACCACGGTCAGATGACGAAGCAACACCTGAGCTGGCACCCCACTCTCCAAACTTCCACGCCAACCCAACGTGAGGACTTTCGGCCACGACAGATTTAAGGTGCACCAGCCGCCTCTACACCATACGCTTACAAACATCCATGCCCGGACCCGGATTCGAACCAGGAACCTTCCGATGTAGAGGCTAACACCTTAACCACTATACCGGTTGGTCGGCACTGCATAATAGAAAAAGTACAAGTTTAACTTTCATGTCTTGAGTGGTACTTATTTATTGAAATATAAACTGTGTATATTTTAATTGTTGTATGTATTAAAATTAGGTATTTACTAAAATATTACTACTACTACTCTAATATATAGTAGTAGCAAATAAATAGTAGCAGTAGTAATTTTAGTAAATACTACTACTACTATATATTTACTAAAATACAAGTATAAGTAGTATTAATTGAAATTATAATTTTTGTTTTAAAATAAAAATAAATTTTTTTTTTCAATTAGATGGGATGTGATATTTATGTTAAACTCTTTGTTTGTGAGTAACATTCGTAAGTCTTCACGAGTACAAATTTCCTGTCGGTTTCTTTTTTTCGTGACGAAGCTCATAACTGCATTAAATCCACGTTTTACTAAATAGGAAGACAGGAAAGCAATTAAAAGCTTCTGTACATTAACCCATAATTCAGGATCTAAAACTGGTATCTGTTTTGTAACCAGAATTTGGGGTATCCTTGTTCAAACATTGGTTTCGGCTCCTCATTTGTGAATAATTCAATATATTGCTCCTGTATTAAGTACGGAATCATCTAAGTTTGAGGGTCTACTTGCAAAAAGGCCTAACACCCAATTGGGGATAACCTTGTGAAAAATGTCTTCAAATCTTTTACTGAGGCCAGAATAAAGAACCGTTAAGTGTTGACACCTCGTTTTTGCAATTTTAAAAGATTTGGAAACACAGCATTCTTTTCCCCAGAAGTTGTATAGAAACAATATTGTAACAAACGCAGATATTATACTTTTAGTTTTGATTCAATTTAATTGATCACCTTGTAGCTTCAAATTGGTTTCGTTAAATTTGGAAAATAAGTGAGTAATATAAGCTATGTCATTTTTTGAATTCGTTAAATTGAGCCTCAAATCATTGTCTTTATTTTCCAGGAATTCCAACACCATATCAAAGCGTACATAAAATCGATCCAAACATGCACTTTTGGATAACCAACGAACTTCCTTGCTAAGTAGGAAACTAATATAATTTTCATCATTTTCGAAGCAAAGTTGAGCAAATAATATCTCACACACACACACACATTTAAGGCATTCCTTTTGATTTTATTAACTCCTCTAATGACAATCATTAGAGGCATTAAAGCAGGGTTCCCAATATTCAGGGAAAACCTGGAACTGTCAGGGAATTTAATTTTGTCCAAGAAAATCAGCGATTTCAAATTTTTGTCCAAAACGTGGAAAATTGCTTCAACGACCTGGAAAATAATTGATCATGGCTTCTCAGACGCTTTGGAGAAAAGTAGCCACTAAGATTCATACACAGTTTCGTAACACTTTATTTTATGATTTGAATATTTTAACCGATTTCAAAAGAAATAGCTAATATTTAACTGGTAAAAAATTTTGTTTCGTCTATTGGCTTAAATTGAAGAATTTCATGCTTATATATTACTTCACAAATTGATTTTTAAGTAAAATATGTTGGATAATTTGAATACGTTATTTTAATGCAAAATTACTTGGGCTTAGTGTATTAATTTTTACAGTGTATAGTTCTTAAATTGGTTTTCATTATTGTCTGTTGAATGCTAATTTATTTCTTGTTTTTTTCACCTTGAAAATGTCGTAAATTGCTTAAGTATGGCTGAAATTTTGTAAAAATTGAAAAAACCTGGAAAAGTCGGAGAATTTTATTTCTGAAATAGAGTGGTTCACTCAGATTTTTGACGACTAAATGTTGTTGATGAATGACACAATGTACAGATAATACATTCAGTATAGCTGGTTTTAAGTTTGCCAGAAAGCCTCGGTGTCGTCCTACCATTGCCGGAGCACCGTCCTTAGCAACAGAGAAGATATTAATCAAGGGTTATAGCTTTTAAATTGAAAAATCTTTTTAATTCATTAAATATTGCTTCACTTTTTGTATCAGTTTCCAAACATTCGATAAATAACAATATTCTTGGAAAATATTTTCTTTTACAAATCTCACTAAAGTTAAAAGTAAAGATTCGTTCCCTGGCAAAGTTGCCGGGTCAAGCTGTATAGAGAATTCAGATGTTTTTAAGTACTCACATAAAGAATTTTCTACGCACTGAGCCCAATTTGTCGATCCTTCTTTGTACTGTAGTATTACTCAGTAAAATTCTTATAATATCGAAAGCTGGTTTATGCAGTACGGTGCGTATTACTTCAATTATAGCGTTATAATATGTTCTTCACCAATGGTGTGCGGCTTTTGGGACTTTGCAATCAGTAAAGAAATGTTATAATTAGCACGTAGTCCATTGTCATCTCGCTCAGATGTTGTCGTTAAGAGTTGTCCCAATGATGGTATTTTAAAATATTTTTATTTGACTGTTTAAAAAAAAGTTAAATCTTTTTTTTTTTTTTTTTTTGTCGCTATGGATTTTTGTCAAATGTTTCTTAAGCTTAGAAAGTTTCATTGATTCGTTTGACAAAGTTGTATTGCATAGAAGGCACATAGGTAAAGTACTATTTCCTGATAACGGAATAAAGCCTTATTTTAAATACTCAACACTATATTGTCTTCATTATTACTTCGTCTCACATCATACTGTTATCAGTAAAAAATACACAATTTTTTTTAGATATAAGAAAATAAAACGAATTATTTCTTTACTCAGGACGTAAAAATCACTTCCAATTTATTTATTGTTATTTATTTTGACTTTCATAATTATGAAATTGGGTCACAATTATTTTACTTTATGTTAAACCTTTCGCGGACCCCCGACGTTGGCCATGCACCCCCAAAATTATTTTAATTTGCCACAGACCCCCTCAGCGGTCTCACGGACCTCTGGGGGTCCGTAGAGACCACTTTGGGAACCACTGCTCTAGTACAACTTTAATTAGAAATTACCAAAATTACCCGGATCGTCGTCATTAGCCCGTTGTGTTGCTTTAGTGCGACGTTACTTAAAAACCTACCTACCTAAAATACCACTCTTTTTTTTTTTATTAGAACTTTTCTTGTGTGTGTAAAAATAATTCAAAAACTTTTGGTTGGTAGGTATTTAATTAACGTCGAACTGGAGCAACAGAACGGGCTACTGACGATAGTTCGGGATCATTCCCATAAGGTATTTTACCTTGTGGGTAGTAATTAGATTAATCTGTCTGACAATGCGTAAAAAGTGAACATAATTATAATGAATCATTACTTTAGAGTTATGTAATTTTTGGTAATTTTTAATTAATGTCGTACTAGAGCAACACAACGGGCTATTAACGACGGTCCGGGAATAATCCCTTTAGGGAAAGATCCGAGGACAACACCTCGTAATTTTGAACCACGGTCAGATAACGATCGAGTTAGGAGAAAAGCTAATTTTAAATTAAGTTAAAAAAATTCAGTTAAATATTTAGACGAAAATAATTCTTTTGGAGACAGCAAGTATGAATTCCATGTTTGTAAAATCGAAGCCCACTTTTCCTATGAGGATACGAGGCCACAGTTGGTTTTCCACTGCACTTGCAATCTGTGAGTTGTAAGTGGTGCAGGTTCGATGTTAAGTGGTGCACCTTTTGGTAAAATATGGTCCTTCGCCATAAAAACTAAAATCAATCAACCTATGAGAACACAATAATACTTCAAGTTATTAATTTTGCATGTGGCAATAATGTTTTATAACTGATCCTTTGCTGACAAATAAATATGGACCTGCACACACACATGTATCATAAAACCTGAAAAGCCTATTTTGTGTAAAACATTTCATCGTTTGAAGTGTATAGAAATGACATGTGTTTAGAAGATATGTATTCGAATTATTACAGAATGAATTTTTTATTTGAGTAAACATATTTTTAAATAAATCACAATGAAAGAAAGGAAAAATTTTTTATTGAAAATAAGTCCAAAATAGTTTTACAATTATCAATACTTATTTCGAATATTATTTTTTTGCTAGTTTAAAACAAGGAAGTGCTCTTATACAGTTTACAACAAATGTTCAGCCGAAATTCCAAAAAGTAGTTTATTGATGTCGGATGATTCAATTCTATTGTCCATTTCTCCAACTGCATTATTAGAACGACGATTTTCAACTCGGCATGGTCATTGACAGGTGTTCTTCAAAATATGTCGTTCCACCCACCTCTTCCCTTCCAGTGCTGCTGTTCTCCAAAGATGTTCTTCCAAGCAGCTCTCTTTCTTAGATCTTCACCATCTTCTGATTGTGCCGACATTAAAACAAACGTAGCGATACATCCTCGAGATTCAATTCCACCACCAACGATGGGTTTCCTACACCGTCGCATTTATACCTGAAAACCAATTTAAGATTGTTTATTTCGAAGTTCATTTAACTAAACCTAAAATATTTTTTGTGGAACGATCAACAAAATGAGAATTATATTTAATTATTTTTCGAAATACCATATGTGTGCAAATTCAAAGATGCTAATACTGCATTATTTAAAATACTTTTGATGTAAACAAAACATTTGGTTCCAATTTTTAACTGATCGACCATCAGTTTTCGATTATTTTTTGAATGACAAAGAAGCTTAAATATGCATCGTATTACCTTCCATGTTTCCTTAGTAGTTCGCATGTAGATTCTGCAACGGATTTTCTAGGATGAGGTTCGCGCTCCACAGACATCCTACAGGAACGATCAACAAACATAATTATGCTCTGATTGATGTACACTGATGCAGATGATTTAAAAGACAATTGTGAGGTACGGAATTTTATTCCTATTCATAACAAAAAAAAGTAACTTACAAATAATTGGCATTCCGAAGATGCTTCTTAAAAATTTCAGTAAACTCAATACGCCTTAAAGTATCCTCTATTCTAGGCACAGCGGGCGGAAGAAAATCTGCAACAAGTTATAGAATTGAGAACGAATACGCATGTGAAATATTTTTCATCTAATATTACGCAATGCTATTACAAAGATTTCGTGTCTTCGAGAAAACAATAAAATGTATGAACTCTTGATGTTATGCTCAGTACTTATTCTGAAATGCTACATAATAAACTACACTTCAACTTTTGAATTTAAAAAAGTAAAGTAATGAAGGCTTTAGGAGAACTAAGCTTTACTTATGTCATAGCAACTTTCGGAAATTCCTCAATATAACACTCACCATAGTTTGATTCTTGGAATTTCTCGATGAAACCAACGGTTCTCGCAATCATCAGTTGCCGGTACTCGGTTTCCACAGTTCCATCGTCGGGATATATGCCATCGATTGCTTTGATGTCCTTCAAGAACAATCCTGTGGATGAATGTAGAAAATATAAACATTTGGCTATGTATTTATAAATTTAAAGAAATGAGCAAAATTTGACTATTTTTGATACTATTGATTTTAGGAAAATAAAGAGATTTTCATAACTAAGTACTTTTATTAACTTATAGCATTAATTTACGTTATGGACTTGATATTTAAAAATTGGTATATGATGCACTTTGAATTACAATTACAATTACGATCTTAGTACTTGTTGGACCCAATATACTTTGTGCATAATGTACAGAAGTTTGTGTCCATAAACTTTCAACGCCAGCCAGCATTAATGAGAACTATACAAAATGAGAATATGACAATGCAAAATATGTTTTGATAATTTAATAAGTCCACGATAAATCAGATTTCTGTGTATAAAAACTGGTATTGCTTGAAAAAGAAGTTTTCAAAGCAGTGACATGGAATTCTAATCTATTCAAAAAATGATAATAGTCCAGAGTGGTCAGAAGCAACCGCACCATCTTGCAACGCGATGCCAACCATAAAAGATTTTGATTCGAGAGATATTCGAGTCGAAAGTTTTATAACGTCACTTTCTTCATTCGAAATTCCGGCGCTAGGACACCAAACAAGCTATCCTTTTGGTGTCCTTGTTGTACCCGGTATTTGAGAATCAATCGAGACGAAAATGACGCACCCAATGGATATGAAAATCCCAATGCGTGCGTTAAATTACTTGTTGAAGGTATTAGCAACTGGAGGTTTGCGAGGTCGAAACTCGATCCAACCCAAGACTTCATGGGGGCTGGTGCACATTAAATCTGTCGTAGGCCTCAAATGTCTTCACGTTGACGTGGAAGTTTGGAGAATGGAGTGCCAGCTTATTTATTGACCTCTTCATCTGGCTCAAACGGACGAGGTATTCTCGAATCTTTCCCTTCGGTTTTGATCCCGGACCGTGGGACGGTAAGTCAATTACCTACATGTCATAGGTACGCCTTTCCACAGTGCCACGTCCATTAGACAGGTAGGTGGGTATTTTAATTAACGTCGTAATGAAGAAACACAGTTCTTTTAAGTACGGTTCGGAATCAGACTAGGAAGGTAAAAGATCCGAGAGAATAGAAAGAGGGATAATATTTTTCGGTTTGGTTTTCTGTAAGGAATCGCATTCTATGATTATCCTGAAGTCGATTGTGACCACCCTGTATGGGTGTAAGTGGGAAGGATGTGAGGTACAGCTACACTCTACGTTTATGAGTGATGGCAAGCGATTGTTTTGGCGCTCTTCTAGTAGCGAGTTACGATAAATTAAGGCAACCCATCTTTCGTTACGGTTATTGTGGTTTTCATAGCAACCTCGGCAAACGGAAACTTTTAATTTTCATTTTGAATATTCTAGAAAGTTCTTCCAAAATCCGTTTGATTTCATTGATTCGTTTGAAATTTTTTCTTTCCTCGCATTGGTTATTTTGTTTTAAAAATATCCTTTGATTGCATTGGTCCTTTTAAATCGTTTTCTGTGATACCATTGGTCCATTTATTTGTATTTTGACAGTTGTGGACTATTTATTTTATTATAATAGTTTTCACGAAAGTTTTTTTTTTTTTTTTTTTTTACCATTTTCGTTTTTATTATTTTTTTACGAAAGAATTCTGACGTTATCAGGTTGTATTATTTCTTGCTTTTTTTCTTATGTAAATCTTTTTCCTCTCAACATGTCCACTGTATTTAGTGTAATTGATAAGTTTCAGGGTATTTTTACCCAACATTCGTAGCTTAGTTTCTCTACTGGTTCACAAATGTGTTTTGATATGTGCTTAAACTTACTACATTTTGTGAAAGTTTTTAAAAAATATACTTTTTAAAACGTTCTGAAACTTTTTTTAAAAGTATGTTGTAAAAAGAAAAAAATTTGTGACAGATAAAGAGTTAGGAAACAATTATTTCCTTGGCGACTTTAGAAGTGCGCCAAAAAAAATCGCCAAGGCCGTTGCCATTGCTCATAAACGTAGAGTGTAGCTGTTCCGGATATGAATCGATGCGTACTTACCAATAAATGGAATGCAGTCTTTTTTGCAATTGGCGTAATACTCCCTCAGATTCTGAAAGTTATTATCGGTGGAGCACAGGTGTTCCAGCTTTTCCAACGTAAGCAAGTGTTTCTGAGACACATTCTGAAAGTAATCAAATGTACGAGTTAGTAAGCTGATATTCAAGAGATGAGTATTTAAAATATATTCCTTTTAGACTTCCCGATCTATTGAATCAGTTGAACATACCTTCCACGTATCATCCAGTCGGAGGATCGGGGCGCTGTTGAGGGCAGCCAGAATGGCAAACTCCGAGTGAAGATTATTCAGTTTGTGGAGTTCTTTGGCGATTTTAATAAAATGCTCCAGTGTCTCGGCCCTTTTCTTGGCAGTCAAAGGTTTCAGAATTTCCACTGTTGTCCAGTAAGTGGTCTGCAAAAAAGCATTTTGAATAACATTTTAAAAGAAAAAGATAACTAAAAAATAATAAACGGTAAAATGAAAAAGATGTGTATTCAGATGTTTTTATGAATAGATATTTTAAAAGTTCAATGGTTATATTAATTTAGTTGGTACTTACATAACTGAATTCATCCATGTATTCAGTAATTCCAAAAGACTTGAACATGTGGAATGGTGGATGCAAAAACTCCTAGAAGAAAGATGAAGTTTATTTTTGTTGAAATAAATGAATGAAATATTTTGCATAACCTAAGTTTACATATTTAACTTATATCCATGCTTGGTCAAAAATATCACAATATAAAATATAAAAAATATTTTGTTATAAAATCCAGTTCAAGAAACATAAATTTATGGGTTCTAATTGCTATTTGAAAAACCTACCTTGAGTTTTATTTTCTTGAACGCCTCCACATCCATCCTCGTTAGCTGTTCCTGTTAAAAACAATCGTTATTAAGTAATGTCTTGACAATAATATAACATTAAAAGTATAATTTACTTGTTTCTTTCATAAAGGTTATACTTACAGCGTAACGTTTCGGAGAGATCTTAATTGCGTCCATCATATACGAATGGCGGTCATAGGTTCCAAATCTGTAACATAAATGCAACATTAATGTTAATGCTTATTAAAACCACAAAAGTGCAAAACTTTCTTCACATATAATATTTCTAAATAAAATCATAAGTTAAGAATTAAATGAATAAAATTTTATAACACTCCTCGGCAAATATTTCATTCATTATCATCGAATATAAAAAAAAGGTAAAAGTGAACACATTTAATTTCCAATTCCTTTGCCTTGTTTTGATAGAAACGAATTGAGATACATCATTATTCACAAGTCTAATTCAAGATAGTTATAAAATACAATAAACTTATAAAAGAAAATGCGAGATGCAAATCATAACTTAATTCAAAATATTTACAATGAATGAGCGTACTTACAAGGCTCTGGACAACCGCTTCCAAAGACGAGGAGCCATCCTTTTCTGTACTTTAATCGAAAAGAATGAGATATAAATACAAAGTCTAGATGACAGTTGACTTCTTGAGATACTAAGTAGTTTCTCAAATAGAGTTTGAAGCAAAAAACTTCGATAAATCAAGCAATTTCAGAGCGCTTTGAAAAGTAGTCAAATAGGCACCAAAGCAAGAAATTGAATGACGTAAAAACGCATGAAAAATTATAAAATTCCGCAGAAAAAGCATTGTTGTACATTGTTAATTTTCGAACAATGCACGATGATGTATATAACTCTCTGTTTTGGATGTGATTGTTTTAATTTTAGCATTGTTTTAAAGTATTGTTTTGAAAATTCATCGTATAAAAGTTTTATAAGAATTTTAAAGGAATATGTGTTTTTAATTTTTTTAAATGTTACCGTATCATACATTTTAGTATGTTTTACATGAAACTGACTAATTTTTTTACTGTAATACTTACGTAACGAAATGGAATTCATTTCAACTAATAGACATTTCTTAACCATTGATTAATAACAATGATATGAAATGTTTCAATCTAATATTATATCTATGCTCCCAAACTACACTCATGTCCATAAATTAAGGATAATTCAGAATCACAATGAAATCGAACTCTAAAGTAAAAATTTCACCTGAAGAATTATCGCACACATCTTCAAGAATAATATCCAAATTACAGGAAGCCATCAGATGACGCCGATAGTACGTCACAATGACGAGAGTGTAAGAGAGGTGTATATAAGGAATGGTAGCAAAGAAGTAAAATTATTCACAAGCGTTCTGTAAGCCGCTCAGTGCCACAACCGAATAGTTATGGTACAAAGGACGCATGTCGATTAATTTTTACGTGGTAGAATTATCGGCCGCCTGGAATTTGGGCGTACTCAGACGGAAGTTTCAGTGGAACTTGGAATCGCCCAAAGTGTCATCTCTAGGCTTTGGCAACGATTCCACACTGATGTAAATGTCAGTGGACGTTACAGTACAGGTCTCCCCCGAATTTCAACGCCGAATGACGACCGGCATTTGGCAGTAACTGCAAAAAGAAGCAGACGGAGCACAGCATTCGACCTTTCTTGTCAGCTATCTTCAGACACGGGTACGATAGTTTCAAGGCAAAGCGTTTACAGACGTTTGGGACATGTTGGTCTATATGCTCGCAGGCCTGTCAGATGTGTTCCGTTCACGGCAACTCAATGTCGCCAGCAGTTAGCATGGAGTAGAGAACATGCAATGTGGACATCGTCACAGTGGGCTTGTGTGATGTTTTCCGACGAATCCAGGTTTAGCTTGCAGTCTGATTCACGGAAGACGTTCATATAGAGAACGCCAGGTACCCACTACCACCAAGATAACATCCTTGAACGACACCGTTACGGTGGTGCAGGATTGCTCGTTTGGGACGGAATTATATTGGGCTCCAGAACAGATCTACATGTTCAAATTGGAACCTTGAGAGGCCAAATTTATCAGGACAACATTCTGGAACAACATGTACGTTTGTTTAGGGGTGCCATGGGCGCAGAATTTGTGTTTATGGATGACAACGCTCGTCCTCACCGTGCAGACATTGTAAACGAATGCCTTGAATCTGATGATATCACCCGTATGGAATGGCCAGCATTCTCACCTGACTTGAATACGATAGAGCATGTGTGGAACATGCTTGGCCGACGAGGTGCAGCCCATCAACCACCTCCTACATGTATACCGGAACTTAGGAGAGCTTTGTTTGCTGAGTGGAGTGATCTTCCCCAAGATCAGCTCGATAATTTGATCCTCAGCATGCCTAGGCGTTGTACGGATTGTATTTCATCGTCTGGGAGACATACAATGTTTTAACCATCATACCAACCACGTCATGTTAAGTTTTTGTAAGGTCGATATTTTTTGTAATTGCTCCAGTGAGCAAAAATCGTAGTTTTCATGAATGGTATCATACATACACCATCTTTTTTGTTCTTTATATTTTGTTTAATAAATGGGCTTTATGAATAAGTCACGTTTGTTTTATTTCTGAACCTTTATTTGCCGGAGCTGGCATTATCCTTAATTTATGGACATGAGTGTGGATTATTCTTATTGCCATGTACACGAAATTTGTATGCAAAAACGGATTGTATTTTATACAAGATAATTAATCTCAAAATAATTTTCGTAAGACAGCAGATAAATACATTAAAGAACACGATAGCACATCTTTCAAAATAATTTCGATACGATTGAATATGGTAATTTTTTAGTTAACGTCGTACTAGAGCAACACAACGGGCTATTGAAGACGGTCCCGGATCAATCTCTTAAGGGAAAGGACATTCCGAGGACAACACCTCGTAACTTTGAACCACGGTCAGATGACAAGGAAACACCTGAAATGGCACCCCACTCTCCAAATTTTTTTAAAAACTATGTATTGATCACTATTCTGGCGACTTCAGCGTTTGATTTAATTGACCAATCAAGTGTCATACATCAATTTTGGATTTCATAAAATATTTCAAACCTTACTCTGGCTTTTCTGTGAAAGTTACTTTTTGGAATATAAGTTTTTTCGAAACGCTTGCTGAGACTTATTGCCAGGTTTTGTTACAGAGCATCCTTGAGTAAAACCCTGGATTATTTTACATGGATGCCTAGAGGCATCCAGGGAAATATTACGGTGTTCATCTCTTTTTGAAAAGTCGGATTAGACTTGATTTGAAAAAATGGAAACTAATAGCTTATAAAAATACATAGTATATCACGAAATCTTGCAAAATTGAAGTGGAGAAGTAAAATGTGCTACCGTTAACTGGGGTGACTTTGCCCCGATATTAAAATTGCAAAATTTTCGTTCTACCCGTTGATTAAAAGTCGAAAATAAAGTTTTTACGTTTGGTTCATGTGGTTCGTAGATATAATTTATGCAGTTGTAATTTTAATGGACCCCCCCCCCCTCCTTTTTATGAAAAAATAAAAGGTGGGCAAAGTCACCTTGCATAATGGGGTCAATTTTCCCACCACCTGATTTGTGTATATAACAAGGCTGCGAGTGGATTTAGGGCAGCGTGGCCCCAAGAGGTGTCAAGAGAACTACAGTGACAGCAAAAATAACTCAAAACAATGACATTTTATTTTATATACATATGATTTAACTGAAAAAGATTCATAACTCTGTTAAACAATTTAAATTAAATAAATTAAACCAAAAACTAAAACAATCTTACAAATTTAATTGCGAAAATATTTACAGAAGTCTTTGCTAAACTGGAAGACATTTCGCCTTTCTTTACTGAGAGTTGGCTTGAGCATAATATCGTTGACAGAAACACTCGCCTCGTCTGGAACCTGAAGAAAACCGAAAGATTTCCCTTTAACATTCGTTCTGAAGAAGGAAACTTCCAAACCTCCATCATCACACTTGTTCATGATTTTTACCATGTAATGTTTTTAATTATTTTTTTCCAAAAAAGTCACCATCACGAAGACGCTAATTTAGAAATCTGTGGTTGCGACTGAATATTATCTCCGTCACATTCAGTTGCGTAAGGGCTCAGGGAGTCAAGTCAAAGAAATGTCATATTCCTCCTGGCCTCTCTGATCTTCTTGTCGTCTCTTCCTTGAAGTTGAAGGGATAGCAGCGTCATCCTGTCCTGTAGATCTTCCGCGCAAATAGCTTTCCCAGCAAGGACAGATACTTTTTTCCGAGGAACTTTCCTCTGTTGATGGTCAGCTTTTCTCCATTACTTCAAATATACTCTGTAACAAAAAAAAAATCGACGCAACAAGAAGAAGTTGTGCCGAGCTCGATCAAGTTGGAACGGCACTGACTGGGGACGTATAGTCTTTAGTGACGAATCCCTTTTTCCAACTGCGTCATGACGACAACCGCAGACGTTTCTGGAGACGTCCAGGGCAGCGTGGGGATCCTGCCCTTACTATCGCACGCCACACATGCCCCCAACAGGGCGTTATGGTCTGGGGTGCCATCTCCTTTGATAGCCGAATCCCCTTGGTAGTCATTTCTGGCACACTTGCTTCATAGAGGTACTTAGACGACATTCTACGACCTGTTGTGTTACCGTTCCTTTTGCGACACCACGGACTTACTTTTCAACAAGATAATGCCCGTCCGCACACGGCACGTGTTGCTGTGAATTGTCTTCAAGCTTTCCCGACACTTCCTTGCCCAGCGAGGTCTCCTGATCTCTCCCCTATAGAGCATATTTGGGACGTTATGGGAAGGCGATTGCAACCATCTCGAAATGTTGACCATTTAGCCCGACAGTTGGAGATAATTTGGCAAGAAATTCCGCAAGGTACCATCCGGGAACTTTTACAGTGTACGCCACGCCGGGTGACAGCTTGCATCCAGGCCAGAGTGTGGACCAACATCTTATTGACTTCCTCCCTCTGTAACGGTCAAACTGTGAGATAAATCATTGAATTGTTCTGAAATTTGAATTGTTTGTTTTTCTATGGATGTTCTTCACATCCATCAATTTGTATAGGACAACTCCTTCTTGGTGCATCGATGTTTTTGTTATAGAGTGTATGCCAGCAGTGTATCTCTTACTCTTGATCGCCTATCGTCCTCTTCACGTGTGATCGCATCAGGGATCCTCTGGAGAACTTCGTTTCTATTCAGAGAGACAACAAAGCCGCATTTCTTGAAGCAAGCAGCAATATTGTTCGAAACATTTTCTGATATTACACTCATACGAGTCCCTAACAAACAGGGGAATCTTGCCTTTTCAAGCGAATTACAAGATGTTATAACGATTGGAGAATGGGAAAAGTGACTCCGAATTTCCCATGGAACCTAGGAGGGGGGGGGGGCATTGCCCCTTAAAATAAAAACCTTCAGTTGAGGTAAAACCAAAACTCCAATCTTTTTACAATCTTCATTACATCTATTAATAACAATAATAACTGATGGGAATCACCTCGTTATCAAAATGGCTGATCAAATTATAGTTTGAAGTCTTCAACTTTTCCTTGAAATTGAATCTGGTTGAAACAATAGCTGATCGGAGATATCACCTATCAGAAAACTCGAGCAAACATAGGGTCGTCGCGTCTGCATGTAGGATGAATGCTTCGACGACTGCAGCGCCACAAAAGATCAACTAAATAAGTTTTATAGCTCCAAAAACATTTTTCTTAAAATTGGGTAAAGTCACCCCAGCTGACGGTCACAAATTTTCAACCCTACTTTGGCTTTTCTCTGAAATTTACTTTTCTGAATGTGAGTTTGCGAAGTTTGAGAAAAGCTTGCCGAGATCTCTTAACATGTTGCTACAGAGCATCCTTGCGTAACAACCTGCCATACATACTTCCAGGCATACATACACAGCATCCTAGTGTAACAGTCAGGATGCTGTGTATGTAAGCCTGGAGTTATTTCCAGGGAAACATTACGGTGTTTATCTCATTCCAAAAGGTCGAGTTAGGTATTTGATTTTTGAAAAAAATGTCAATAAATAAATTTAAAAAAGGTATATATGCCGAAAGTTTACAAATTTCAAATGGAGAAATTACAATGCGATGAAAGATATTGCAACTTTACTTTGACTTTTCTCTGAAATGTACTTTCCCGAATGTCAGTTTTTTCGAAAAGTGTGCTGAGACCTCTTGCCATGTTGTTACACAGTATCCTGACTGTTACATAAGGATGCTGTGTAACAGTCAGGATGCTGTGTATATTTGTCTGGAGGTATTTCCAGAGAATCATTACGGTGTTTATCTCTTTTCGAAAGGTTGAATTAGATACCTGATGTAAAAAAATTGTAAAAAATAAATTTAATATAGGTATATATGACGAAAGCTTACAAGTTTCAAATGGAGAAATACAATACGCTGAAAGATTTTCAACTTTATTTTGGCTTTTCTATAAAATTTGCTTTTTTGAATGTCAGTTTTTTCGAAAAGTGTGCTGAGACCTCTTACCACGTTGTTACACAGCCTCCTGACTGTTCTACAAGGATACTGTCAGGATGCTGTGTATATTTGCCTGGAGGTATTTTCAGAGAAACATTACGGTGTTTATCTCTTTTCGAAAGGTTGAATTAGATTTTTGATTTTAAAAAATGGTAATAAATAAATTTAATATAGGTATATATGACGAAAGTTTACAAATTTCAATTGGAGAAATTACAATGCGCTAAAAGATTTTCAACTTTACTTTGACTTTTCAATGAAATTTGCTTTTCTGAATATCAGGGTTTTTTTTTCGAAAAGCTTGCTGTTCTTGCCGTGTTGTTGCACAGCATCCTTGTGTAACAGTCAGGATGTTGTGTATGGATGCCTGGAGGTATTTCCAGAGAAATACTGCGATGTTTTCTCCTGTCGAAAGGTCGAAGGAGATACATGGCTTGAAAAAAATGATAAGGTTGTTTAGATTTTCAAAAAAAAAAAAATTCTCGCCGTGTCCGCTAAAAAGTGATTTTGCTTTTCCGAGAAGTAAGAAACCACAAGAACATTTCCCTTCGAAATCCGATTTTGGTTAAATGGCCCACTTAATTATTTCCCTTCATTCTGAGGTAAGTTGCAGATGGCTTAAAGACGGGGGGAGTCGCAGCTTCCCACATTGACGACCAGCACCTGGTGACTGAACGTGCTTCGCCTCACCAAATGAGCGATATTTTCACGTTGGACACCGAGAAAACTGAATTGCGGAACGTTACGGGGTTTCTTGCAACATCTTATCTGCCCCACCCGTGGATGGACTGCTGATTGTCTCTGGATTGAACGGTGCAATCCTTTTTCATTCCAAAAAGAACGTTTCACCATTGTGAGTTCCATAAAATATAGCTGTCACTTCCAGAATGACAATGGGAACATTTTTCGATAGCTGGAAATGTCCATTTGAAAACATGCCTTATCAACTCATAACTATTTGTATGAACACATTGATTATATATTTTAAAAGTGTAGTCAGTACTAGGGATGCGACATCGATGTCGATGTTTTCAAAACGTCGATGTTTTTTAAAGAACATCGATGTACTGGAGTCGATGTTTTTGTAACATCGATGTTTTTACGTTGTCGATATTTTATTTTTTAAACGAAAAAAGTACCGTTATAAAAATTAAAAAAAAAAAAACCAAGTAGCATAATTTTTATAATCAGCAAATTGAACATACTTTTAGACCAAAGTGGCCAAGAGTGAAGGGTCTGAAAAGTAGGAATGCGACATCGATGTCGATGTTTTATAAAAAACATCGATGTATTGGAGCCGATGTCGTATCACTAGTTGGTAAACCAGTTTTAAGAAATGGGGGGAAAAGTTTAAATACACTGAATTTTAAAAACATCGATGGTTTGGGGGCGATGCATTATCAACATCGATGTTTTAATTTTGAACATTGATGTTTCAAAACCTCTATGTTTTGCTGTCGATGTTGCATCACTAGTTGCTAAATCAGTTTTAAGAAATGGGGTAAAAAGTTTAAATACACTTAATTTTAAAAACATCGATGTTTAAAAACAGTGATGTTTTTGGGGCGATGTATTATCAACATCGATGTTTTAATTTTGAAAATCGATGTTTTGTTGTCGATGTCGCATCCCTAGTCAGTACAATGTAAGTAATAAACATAATAAATGTCACCAAGAATTTGATGTTTAAGCATATAATAAATTATTACGCGATGTACCATGTAATAATAATTTCTATTGATGGTAGGTATTTTAATCAGCACTAGAGCAACACAACGGGCGATTGACGACGGTCCGGGATCCGCAGATTTAGGGGAAAAGATAGTTCAATATATGTTGCTGGATTCATTAATCATCCCTTAATTTCAATTGACTAAATCTGCAGTTTGGATTCGTGGTATCAACTTTCTGATAAATACAACCTAATAATATAAAAATGCAAAACAAAGATTCATGTCAAAAATTATCCAAGGATTCAGCCTACACATATTAGAACGGGCGTACTGGTTCCTTACAATGCCAGGGGCATCAGATGGTAGAAGACCCATGAAATGAGGAAGTTTTGTGCTGTCTAATGTGGAGTTATTTTACGAGTTAACAAACTATAAATCTACATTATACAAGGTTCTCATAGGCACACCTCCTTTAGGTGTGATCCATGGTATTCTAGTGGTTTTTTATTTATTCCCGTGGGATTTAGTGTCTTTAGTAAACACAAGTGTTGTGCTTTTCACCCAAGCTATCTTTTCTTTTGCTTTCATCACACTACTCTCTATTCCTCAATCCCTCTTTTATTTTACTTTCACGACATTTTTTGCTTGACGTTCTTGTCTAGTATTTGGCCAAATATGGCCCTTGCGCCATAAAATCCCCAACCAACGGTTGATTTTGTAATGCAAGTGAGCATAGTTGTGTAAACGTTGTTGAGTTGCGTTTTATAGAGCAAACTAGCTGAATACCCCGGCGTTGCTAGGGTTTTAAATATGACCGCGACATTTGAACTTTCATATTTCACTTATGCTTTCAGTGTTAGTTTTATTTTTACATTCATGCATAATTCTATTGTGAACTTCGTTACATTCCAATATTCGCTTTTAAAACCTAATCTTTATTTGTTACAGAAGATCAATGTCTTTAAGGTATGCAAAAAGGCCTCCATATTTATATTCGTTGTAATACAAATGTTAATGCAGGAATAAAAGTACGAGGGATTTTAATTGCAAAACAAACCAACGATCTGTGAAGATTTTACTTCGTCTGTCCAAGTGTTTTCACATGCAACATATCGGGGTTAACTTAAAATGTAATTTATTGTCACTTTTGCAATGTTTAGAGTTAAATATAATTTGGTTTACCTGTCAACTATCATGCATCAATTCAGGATTAATTCTTTGGAACTTTTATTCCCGTCTAGGTGAATAACCCGGCGTTGCACGGGTTTCAAATATGACAGCGACATTTCCCTGTGTTAACTCATACACAAACCCTGTAGAACGTGTTTCCTTATCTATGTCTAACCATTGCAGCAAAAAAAACCTTTCGATTTTAAAATAGGGGCTTTGAGGGGCACTTTATGGCTACCCGTGTGCCAATTTTCATGGCTACAGATGGGTCTAAAGACAGGAAAGAAATAGCCTATGTTTTCCGCAGTATTCTAAATTAGGTGTGAATTGGTCAAACGGTGTAGATTTGTATAGAGAATGTACACACATGCACACCTACCCACAACCTTTTCTTATACATATAGATAGATTAAGGGCTTTATTTCATTAAGCTGTGCCAAACATCGTCAAGCAAATAAAGTACGGGCAAAATGACAGTTTTAGTGACACAGAAGAAATAAATACACATAGGGTAAGTTACAGGCATCGAAATGTGCTACTTCAAAGAAAATGGTGTGAATATGAATTGAGGAAAGGGTTGAAAAAATTGATGAAACTTATGAAAATACTCAAATTATAGACACTTCCAAAGGACATGATAAAATTGATAGTTTGTCCTGCGAAAATTTGTCAAATATTTTTGTGAAACCTATAGATACTCTAGGGTAGCGAGAAATATTCAGCCAGCAAAATGTACACCTGTGCTTGGATACATCCAAGATGGAAGGCCTCTAAGCAAGTGACGAATTCCTTTTCTGGATTGTTAAAGGAGAACTAACTGGTCCGGCTTACCCACATGAACAACTAGGTACTCTTATATTCTGTACTAGCTGAACAACCCGGCGTTGCTCGGGTCTCAAATATGACCGCGACATTTCCCTGTGTTAACTCAAACACACAAACCCTGTAAAACGTGTCTCCTTGTCCATGTCCATTTATTGCAGGAAAACAAACTTTAGATTTTAAAATTGGGGATTCAAGGGGCACTTTTAGGACTACCTGTGTGCCAATTGAATAACACATTTTAAGAACACTCATTTTTCAGGCTAGTCAAGTATATCTATCAGGTACACGAGTATTTGTTTTGAAATATAATACCTAAAGTATTGTGTATTTCAAAATATCTATAGTCCCACCATTGGCCGAGCGGCTAAAGGAGTCTCTCTGAAGAAAATAATTGATGAAGCGCTTGGTTACCACTTCGAATCTCGTACGTGCCAAAGTCGGGTTGACTGCTTGAAGCTTCCTGCATTCTTCAAGATGATACTTATAGAGGAGGCAGACTCCCCAAATTCCTCTAAGATGGCCTGTGCCCCCACCTGTTCACAGTGGGTGAGATTTGGCAACACCTCTTATAGTGTCCCGGTTATACACTCTATAACAAAAAATCGATGCACCAAGAAGGAGTTGTCCAACAGTGGTGCCGGGCTCGATCCATTTGGAATGGCGCTGACTGGGGACGCATAGTCTTCATTAATGAGTCCCGTTTCCAAATGTGTCCTGACGACAACCGCAGACGTTTCTCGAGACGTCCAGGGCAGCGTGTTTGATCCTGCCTTTACTATCGCGCACCACACATGCCCACAATAATAAATGATGGAAACGTCAACAGAAAGACCGATCAAGAGATGGGAAATCCAAGAAGATAACGACATTCGATGATGAGCGTCAACGAGTTCGGAGGGAGTACTTGAAAGTATAAGCGTCGCACTTTCGGTGATACGTGTGCGCCAAGTACCTCCACCGCTCACTTCGACGCAAATAGCATATCTGATAACTAGGGCAACTTTTTGTTGCAGTAAAAATGGGAAAAGTTGCATTTATCATTCCCTAAAGTTGCATTTATGGAAATAAAGTAGCATATATTTTTGATACACTACATTCTAAAATAAATTATTCGTAAAAAATGAAAAATTTCAAAATATATTGACAATTTTAGTCGTGTACAGCAGTATAAAATACATTCTTAAATACAGAAGAACGTTAAACGGCCGATCCTTGGCCAATAATTTCTTTAACATTGAAAAACTGCGCCAGCCGCAAAAATCCTTTCGCTCAACATTCAGAGATTTTAAAACGTCATCTACAAGGAGAACAACATATTGATGATCGACACTCGCCTCGCAAACTCTGCAGTCGATTACGCAAATTTCCACTGAATTATCAAGAATGTCAACCAATGTGTTAAAAGTACTTCTTACCATATATTTCACTTTCGCCTGTTAAGACGAACACCTTCTTTCCATGAACTTCTTGTTGGATCCGCAATAATTCCGCTTTCGCAAGATCAGACACACGTGATCAAAGGGTTGGTTCAGAGGGCAAAAAATAAAATAGTAATTTCATATAAATTAATTTTAAACTAAATTTTAAAAAGTTGCAGGTGGTTGCATTTATGTTGCGGTTATAACTCACATTTAATGCACTCCATGTAGGAGTAATTTTGGTTTTAGTACTTTACAAGCAGCGTAGAACGTGTGAAAAAAAAGTTACATTTGTTGCAAAAAGTTGCCTTACTAATGACAAAAACGTTAATCGAATGATGGGAGTTCAATTCATAGATGTCGATAATGAGTCACAACCTTCAACGTCAACAGAGAGTGCGTCAATTGTGACATATGTGCGGAGCGATGAACATTTAATGTGCGAAATTAAAAACAGTCATGTACTTCTTTCTTTCAACTCTCATATTCCCCATATGGCCTCACCGACGTATTCTACGTTCTTAAACCTAGCGATCGTGTCCCGACACAGCCCCGTCCATTTTTTTTACTTCCGAAAAGTCAAGAATACTTTGCAGACGCAAAAAAAGATTCGTGGCGTGTAGGTTGAAGGTGCCATTGACGATTCCATGTGCCGTAACTTTCGTCACCTGGGGGAATCAGTTCTTTAGCCACAAACCTCAGAGCTTCTATGAGCGCAGGATGATGCAGTGACTGTAGAGATTGAGAAAGGTCATCAAACAGCACGGTACATGCCACATTGTTCAAATGTAATTTTTAGAAAATAAAATAATTTGTCTATAATTTTAGTCTTAAAGACGAGACTTTTGCATCAACCCAATAATAGTTTTTGAAATTCCACATTTAAGTTTATCCCTAGAATAATCCGCCAAAAAAAAAAAAAAAAAATGCATACATTAGAGCCTCTTAAACCTAAATCCAGGACCTGTCACGTTCTGATGGAGCTATTCACTCGAATAGAATACGTTCAAATATTCCACCGCCACAAGGAAAAAATGACGTTTTGGTTTTGAATATCCGTCCTAACAAACGAATCTCAAAAACCTAAGCCTTAATGTATGTTTAAAAATAAAAAGATATCAAAGGTATTTACAAAACATTTATTGCTTGAACATAATACTAATTATGCTCATATGAAGACATGCAACATTTATGGCTTGTTTTTTGTTATGGCGGGAGTAGTTGAAGGCAAAGTCAATACCACTTCATTAAGGTTATGGCAATCTCGCGATTATTTAATTACTTTTATGAATTTTTGTAAATTTATCTTTTTTTAAATTTACCTTGCCTGAATAACTCTACTTTGCTAAAATTAATGAGATCTTTTATAACATTCATAATACATTATAGCCTAGTTTCATTACACTTAAAACTAACAAATTATTTATCTTGGACAAACTTCTATAAAAATATTTCAATACCAAGGAATTTTTCATTAAACTACCTAGTAGTAGTAAAAATAGTCAGTTAAAAAGATTTTTTTTCTATTTTTAAAATTATTTTCGTTTGTTTTTAAGTATCTTCCACTAAGCCTAATTTTTTTTTCAGAGAAATTCTTCCTTAGCAAACATCTATAACAATATTCCAGGAAAAGAATTTTTTTATGTAGAAAGAATAATCAATTATGTGGATTTTGTTTCTATTTATAAAATTTTTTTTATTTAATTTCTTAATTTTTTCTTCCACTGTAAGCATAAAAAATGTTCTTTTTTTCTAAGAAATTGTTCCTAGGCGACATAGAAGAGCACGGCAAAAAACGCGTACAAAGCGTTGCCACTGAAAAGTTTATATCAAAGTCTGTTTCATAAAATTATATACTCGTACGCATTTCTCACATCCTGAGAACGAGTAAAGGAAGAGTTAAGGTAATGACCCAAGAAGTTTCGTGAAAAAAACTTAGCAATTCATTACCGAAATTCCCTCGCGCGTGGGAGACTTTAAAATCGTTAGGAAGTAATATGATCGTCGTTCTTTAAACTAGCACGCGTAAGGAAAGAGTTGTAAGTTTATGAAATATGTCACTGTTTTAAAGACAGAGCTTTTGGAATAGGAATTCACGAACGTTTAAAAGTTGTTGAAACATTAAAGAAGTAAAAAATGAAAGACGAAAAAAGGGGAAATAATACCCACATTTTATTACATATACATTTTAAATATAGCTTAAAGCAGAAATTTATTAACAGATATATTTTGGAACCACTAAATGCTTGTTTTTAATGTGATGAGAAATACTTTGTCGTATCCAATCTGTTTAGAAAATACACAACACTTTCAAAATGCTTATAAATTTTACACTTTGACCTAATAACTAATAGTTAGTCGATACATATGGATCATCCTGAAAGCTCTACGCGTTTTCAAATCCAAGCTGGCTTTGTTATTATTACTTTGATAAGAGGAGTGACCTTGATTGAAGCAGATGTTTAAATTCGGTCTTTTTTGCTTACACTGCATAATTGTAGCATGTGTTGTGGCATCATTTTTGTTTCACTGTGAGTGCTAGGAATGGAGAACTAGAAAGTTCATTTTCGTCCTATTATGCTCTTTTATTTTAAGAAAAGAAAAAAGGCTAGTCAGACTGTAATGTAAAATTAGTGCTGTATATGGACATAGCGCTGCTGCTACAGTTCGAAAGTGGTTTGTTAAATTTAAGCTTGGAAATTTCAGTCTCGAATATAATGCCTGCTTAACATTTAGAGGAGGACTGCATCCCAAAAAAGTAATGCTTTCTGTGTAGTAGGACTGCAAAGGAATTGTTTATTATGAATTGTTGCCTCGAAATCAGACAATAAATTCGGAAAAATACCGTTCTCAAATGGCAGTATTAAAAGCAGAAATCGAATCGACTGCACACTTCAACATGTAACATTATTATCATGCCTGGGAGTGATTTAATATGGCATCGAGTTATAAGTGGACCCATCACCCTCTTAAATAATTTAAAAAAACAAAATTTTCTTATATGCGAAATACATTTGTATAAAGAAACAGATCTTCACACATAAAGATTTTTTTTTTTAATTTTTATCAATGTTTTTCCAAAGAGTTTAATACCATGTCCCTTCTCTGTGGTGAAGTATGGAAAGTAAAATTATATTTAAAATAATATTTTTGCGAAATTATTATGGGAAATTAAAATAAGATACTCATCGTACGTTTTGATGTTTCAGTAAATGAATTTCTGTTTCACGAATGTTCATGATTTATGGTTGTAACTTAACTCGGCCACCATATAAAAATTTCTAATTTTTATTTTTGCACACGGGGTAGGCAATGCCGAATTATCCAGAACGTCGAGGTGCACAACTAAAGTATTTTGACACTGCATGTTTTTCAGAAAAGTGCTTTATTATTACATGTATTTAGTTACGGGTAGGCCCTCCTTTTTGCTTGCATTACAGCTGCAACAAGTCGAGGCATACTTTCCACAATTTCTCTGCAAGTCTGGACAGGAATAGCTCGCCATGCCTCTTGCAAGGCTGTGAGAAGAGATCGTTGTGAAGATGGGCGAGCGTGGCGGTGTCGTACGCGTCTCTGCAGTCTGTCCTACAAGTGCTCGATCGGATTGAGATCGGGGCTCTGAGTAGGCCATTCACGCAAATTCACCTCATTTACAGAAAACCAGTCCAGCACACGTTTTGCAGTATGACATGGAGCTCCATCCTGTTGGAAGATGCAATCATCATCGCCGTAGTGTTGCCCAAGTGTAGGCAAGACCGAATGATCCAGAACGTCGAGGTACTAAGATGGATCTACTAACTACCCCATACTAAGATGGATCTACTAACTACCCCATACTAAGATGGATCTACTAACTACCCCATACTAAGATGGATCTACTAACTACCCCATACTAAGATGGATCTACTAACTACCCCACACTAAGATGGATCTACTAACTACCCCACACTAAGATGGATCTACTAACTACCCCACACTAAGATGGATCTACTAACTACCCCACACTAAGATGGATCTACTAACTACCCCACACTAAGATGGATCTACTAACTACCCCATACTAAGATGGATCTACTAACTACCCCACACAAAGATGGATCTACTAACTACCCCACACTAAGATGGATCTACTAACTACCCCACACTAAGATGGATCTACTAACTACCCCACACTAAGATGGATCTACTAACTACCCCATACTAAGATGGATCTACTAACTACCCCACACTAAGATGGATCTACTAACTACCCCACACTAAGATGGATCTACTAACTACCCCACACTAAGATGGATCTACTAACTACCCCACACTAAGATGGATCCTCCTCCAAATTTCTAGTGCCCAAATATTTTTATCCATATAGTGTACGTATTTAGCGTAGATGGGTAGGGGATAAATTTCAACGTACCTATTTGCGAAGTAACGCTTTGCTCCTATTTGCTAATTCCTTAATTATTCATTTTTACAATGATCATCCTTAAGGAATATGGTATTCGTATCTTGTCTGCACGCTGATGATACCTATTCGTAGGGTCGTTTGGTTGGTTGGTCACCGCAGGTCACCCCCTCACCTCCCGACTTTTGCCAGGTTAAAGGGTTTACTAGTCCCCCGCGGAACAGTGGAATCAACCCGTCAAAAGAAACCGATCTAATCTGGTCAACCACGTGACCAGATTTATGAAAATACATTTGATATGCATTTTACATGAGTAATACATCCCTTTGATAATCCTGATTATATATCCTTTTGTTAATACATTTGAGACATGGGCGGTAGGGTCTGTGAAGTTTTCAATAACTATTTTATATGTACTTTAAATTTTAGAATAATTTTCCTCTTCTGGCAAGGCTTATATTTCCCCCAATTTTGAATTTTAATATCAGGTGCTGTCCTGCTTTTCCCACCAGCCTCACGTACACAAAGTTGATTTAAGGAAGTAGCAGTCATTTCTGATCCTATCTAAATTATTCTAATGATTCGATAGTAAACGATTAATTCCATTAAATATATGTACAGCAAAAAGAAAGAAACAATAAAACTAACAATATACAGAGGCTGTTGGCACATTTTTTAGACGATTTTGGTTAGCGGTAATAAAAAATCGTTTTCTACAGAAGAAATAATTGCAGTTGTACTATGTTTTTAAAAGTCAAAATTATCGTCTGCGGCTTGAGGTTTGTTTTTATTCAAAATGGCGTTTTTAACGAAGCAGTGGTTCGAAGGCTATATTTATGCTCTTTCCGAAGAGAAATATTCATATTCCGTTATCCAAAAACGATGTGAGAAGGTTTCGTGATATCTAAAGCGCGATAGGTAATATCGTCAACAAGAAAGGAAAAAAACGTCAAATTGGAGCCTCAAGTGGGACAAAAATTCCAAACAAGTATCCAAGAAAGAAACGGACATCTTCGACTCTTGCAAAGGTACGTTGTTTAATGTTAAAAGAAAATCCCCCTAGTCAAAGGACAGTTGCAAAATCATTAAAATGCTCGGTGTCCACTGTAAACAAAATGATAAACGTTGATTTATATCTTAAGAAAGCGAAAAAACGCAATGAGCATCGTCTTTCTCCAAAGCATATCGGTGAACGCAGGACACGATGCCGAATTCTATATGAGAAACACTTATCCAAAGAAAAATGGAAAAAAATTGTCCCAATAGATGAATCATGGGTGTATTTAAATGATTGCAGCAAAAAAAAAAGCGATTTATTATCATAAAAGGGGAGAAAAAATTTAAGTACATGGTTCACAGAATCGAAAGAAAGTTTTTCTAAGGGATTCATGATTGTTGCTGGTTTTTCATATAATGGAAAGTTAAAAATAAAGAGAGTGGGAAAAAATGTCAAGATTAACTCCAAATGCTATCAGGAGCATATTTTATCGCCACTTTTTCTGAATGAAATACCACCGCTTTACCCACAGTGCCGTCAATCTGTGGAACTCCATCAAGACAAAGCTAGCTGTCACACATCAAAATCCACTGTAAATTTCCTAAAAGAAATGGAACAAAAAACCGGTATCAAGGCCATACCCTTCACTGATATCCCTACTAAATCTCCCGATGTATCACCTATGCATTTCTGTGCTTTCGGACTTTTAAAATCTGCATTATCCAAACGTCGTCCCACAACCCTTCCAGGACTCAGGAAAGCTGTTCAGGAGGAATGGGATAGAATACCTCTTCTGACACTTCAAAATGCATTATTATCCTGGAAATTACGGTGTCGAAAGATAGTTCAGAATAAGAGCTATCAAATAGAACATTTAAAAACAAGAATTTTATGTAATTTAGTTTTGTGAATACAATATGCATTGTCTAAAAAATGTGTGAACAGCCTCTGTAATAGATATGTACACACTTCTAGAATCTTCTGATTGTTAGTTCGTGATTATGTTACTGTTTTCCATTAGGTATTTCATTACATTCATAATTTTTATTTGAGCCTGATTGTTGTTGATGGTGTTGGTTGCCCAAGCTTGATAGTGCGTTTTTGCTGACTTCTTGAGGCGATTGCTATATGCGACTGGACACTCAAAAATGTAATGATCTGGTTCGCCAACCTCCCCACAGATGCATGGGTCGCTGTTCTTAATTTTGAACCTGAACAGGTAGCTGGGGAATGAGCCCAGCGTAAAATGTTGTTAAGTTTGTACTATTCTTTATCTTACGAATTAATCGACATAGTCTGTCTTGTGTTTGGCCAAATATGGCCCTTGCGCTATGGAACCCAAACCAACCTCTATCTCTTTGTGATCGGAGTGGTTAAAGCTCGTCCCTACGAGAACAACAGCTATATCTCAAACAGCTAACAAAACATCTTGTGTGGTACAAGCTTTTTACAATAACCTGCATCAAACCATCTCTCTCTCTCTCTCTCTCTCTCTCTCTCTTCTCTTCTCTACAATACGACAAAAACTAATAACCCTCAGAAATCGCTAAAATTACCAGGTTCTTGAGAATAAAAAATGGTACCAAACATCTACGTTTTTAATTTAGATACAAGAACTTCCTGTGGGGTTACTCCCTGAAAAAAAAAACGAGCAATAACACGAGAAAGCATTCATGGCAAATTTGAAAATTCGGCAGTTAAAAAACTTTCCGCTTGAGTTCATGTGATTAAAGACCGGCTCAAAAGTCTTTTGAATTCGAGGAAAAAAGCGGGTTTTCTTCTTTCCAGAGGAAAACTTTCGAAACGAAGAGTACGCTCAGATCACTGCGGGGCGACGTTTTCCCACCCTCCAAGTTCTTTGCCAGACGTAAACAACACTTAGCTTGTACCTTTGTTGCTGGTAGAGTAAAGCGCCAGTCCAAATATGCGTGAAATGGGATTTGAAAATTGATCTTTAGGTATTATGCATCATACCGGTATTTAAAAGCTTTGAAAATTGATTTTCACAAGTAAAATGTACGACTATAACCAAGAAAAGAATGAGCTGAAACAACAAAATGGTTTCATATTTTTTTGTTTGGGGATTTCTTTTAGATGTATATTGTGATTTTTAGGACGAAAATATTTTTATTACTGTTTTTCTTTGTCCAAGGTGCGGATTTATATTCAGTGTTCTACAACACAACTCCAAGCAATTACGATTGCTCTGCGGGCATTTTGTCCGAATTTTGAAAACTACAGTCAAATTAAAAACAGACGTAAAACACAATTATCGGCTAAATATGTATTACATGTTTATAATAAAACATAAAAATTAATTGACTTACGTTATTAAAAACCAAGGCAAACTTCCAGAACCTGCAATTCGGTCGATAACTTTTTAAGTTACATATTTTGTCATTGACATTGAAGATGTGTTATTTATAAAAAGTGTTTGTGGTAATTTGGCGCTGTGTAGGGAGGTTGCTTCGTAGCTAGAGACGAAAAAAAAGGCGTAGCAAGGAGCACGCTTTGCACTGCAGAACATCGTAACTTATGATTTAAAAAAAAAGGCCAAAATTTTGATAAAAATTGTTTAGCAAAGACTTCGTTCTACGACGTACGTCGCAGTTTTAAGTACTTTCTGCTCCCGGGCCCATAATGAGCTGGAGCCGCGGTAGCTCGGTTGGAAGAGTAACGGCTTTGCACTCGAAGGGTTGTGTTTGGGATTGATCCCGCACCGTCGTCAATAGCCCGTTGTAGTGACTAGTACGACGCTAATTAATAAATAAGGTAATGGTTATTGAGTTAACGTCGTACTAGAGCAACACAACGTGCTATTGACGACGGTCCGGGATCAGTCCCTTAAGGCAAAGATCCGAGGACAACACCTCATAATTTTGAACCACGGTCAGATGACGAGGCAACACCTGAGCTGGCACCCCACTCTCCAAACTTCCACACGAACCCAACGTGAGGAATTTCGAACACGACAGATTTAAGGTGCACCAGCCGCCCCTACACGCTTACAAATATCCATGCCCGGACCCGGATTCGAACCAGGAACCTTCCCATCTAGAGGACAACACCTTAACCACTATACCGGTTGGTCGGCCTAAAAAATACGGAAGGATTGTGACTTCGAATCCAACCAAAGACCGTCGCGTACAAAAGAGGCTGATGCACGTTAAATCTATCGTGTCCTCCCGTTGGCGTGGAAGTTTCGGAAGTGGAATGCCAACTCAGGCGTTGACCTTGTCATATGACCGTGGTTAGTGGTGTTGTTCTCGGATCTTTCCCTTAGGGAATTGATCCCGGACCGTCGCCAATAGCTCGTCATCGGACTGTGGATCAAAATTACCTGATGTTGTCCTCGGATTTTTCCTTTAGGGAATTGATCACATTCGCCAATACCCCGGCGTGTGCCTTAGTGCTATGTTAATTCAACTACCTACCTATTGTAATTAATACACTGGTTCAAAACCCACATGACTCGACTGTCTCATCCCGGGAGCTATACTGACAAACTGATACGAAATGGCATCACACACACACACCCAAAGCTTGTCCACCAACGCCATCCCTGCTAACTCAAACGCGGAATCAGTGAATTCAATGTCCGACGGTGTTCAACTATTTGACTTTCCGTCCTCCCAAACAATGGTTTTGAAACATTCTCCGTGTACACTGTAAATAGTCAACAACACACGCCTCCGAGTTTTCTGACGTGGAGTGCAAAGAAAGGAGAGACGTAATGGATGAGAGATAACCTGCACTTACAAGTGTTTCTTGTTGTGTTCCAGCTGTGTGTCCAATATGTATCGCAGTGGGTAAACGTCCCGTCCCACAGGTAGCTCACACACAAAGTAAAGGAACTCAAGGTTCCTTGTGCACCTCATTCTTCATTGAAGCGACCTTGGATGGTTTTTCCTTCAAGCGTCACATTCGCTTAAACTTCGAGTGGATGATCAAACAGACGCTGACTGTGTCTTTTGTTGAAGGCGTTTCACTGAATGAATACACTTTTCCACTAGAATGCTCAGCTATTGAGTCTTGGAAGTCGCTGGGACACTTAAGAAACACCGAATAAAATAGAAGGGAGTGCCGTGCTTCCTAGGTTTTTTTGGTCGTTAACCATTTAACCCTCTGTGAGTAAAGAGATTTTTCGAGTAGTGTAGTATTGCTTTTCATGCACAGCAAACTTAATGACTAAGTAACCGCAACTATTGGTTGAAAGAATCCGTGGATCATCCAGGTTCTATTGGTCCGTTGCTTAGATAATTGGTAATTCTTAATTAACGTCGTACTAGAGCAACACAACGGGCTATTGACGACGGTCCGGGACCAATCCCTTAAGGGAAATATCCGAGTACAACACCTCGTAATTTTGAACCACGGTCAGATGACGAGGCAACACCTGAGCTGGCACCCCACTCTCTAAACTTCCACATCAACCCAACATGAGGACTTTCGGCCACGACATATTTAAAGTGCACCAGCCGCCTCTACACTGTACGCTTACAAACATCCATGCGCGGACCTGGATTCGAACCAGGAACCTTCCGATCTAGAGGATAACACCTTAACCACTATACCGGTTGGTCGGCCCGTTGCTTAGAATAGAATCCATTGGAAAAATTCTATTACATCAAAGGGGTTAAAATTCGTTTTAAAGCTAATAAAAGATGTTATATGTTTATTCAACCTTTTACTTGAATCTTTACTCTCTTTTCTAGGGCTGGGCAAACAAAAATAAAAATTATATGGTGCTTTTGTTTTAACCATGATTCTTATTCATTCTTCTTTCGCTAAAACTTATCTACTCATTAACTCAATAAAATTCTATTCTTGCTCTTATAGTTTCTAGTTTCTCCTGACTCCCCACCCCCGAAAAGTTTGATTCATTTCTTGTTATACCGGACAGATAACCAATATCCTGAACCATCTTTGAAAGGTACGAAAATGGGCTGACTTCTAGAATCTTTGAACATCTATATCATTATTTTTTTAAGGTTATAGGAGACTGGTGCTTGTTGGCGTAAGGGGTATATTGGCATTCACCTTGTATTTTTGTTATTTTATCGGTGATTTCAGAGCAGTGATATTGTCACTGTTTAGATACACGTGTTTGTTGTATCATCCATTCTAGTTTCAGTGTGATCGAAGCTACCAGAGAAAAAAAATACGGATTTGTGTGTGTTTTCTTTAATTGAAGGTTTTGGTGTTTTATGTAGCCCTAGAAAATGTGATGAGTTTTCAATGGTTGTGTTGGATAGAGTGATCAATAATGATTGCATTCATGTGCTGGAATTGTTTGTAAAACATGTGGAAGACTGAGTCATCCATCTTGTCTCAAAAGTCCTGGTGGGGCAAGTTGGCATTTAAGTCGTGGGGCATGTTGACATGAGAAAGATAGTGGACATCGACGGCGATAAATTTATATTTCCATAATGGTGAAAACACACATACTTTGTATATGGCCAGAACTCACGGTCACAATCTGGTTCAACCCCAACAAAATGTTTCGAAAATTAAAGCCACCAATCCGTGGATGATCGCCCTACTTTTTTGGTGGACATGAAGCGTCAAGATTTACGTATCTCTAATATTATAAAAGGAAGTGTTTGTTTGTTTCTTCTGATCAAAGTCCTGACGAATCTATGGCACTTAGAGTAATGGGATTTGGCACACAGGTAGTCCGAATTTTTTGCAATTTTAAAGTCGAGACGAATTTTAAAATTAAATCTTAAAACATTTTTAAACGAATTTAATGAAATTTAATCATAATTGAATGCAACAGCATAGAAGCAACACCTGCTATATGAGGTGTTGATAAAAGAGATCACAGTTTCTAAATTTAGCTTTTTCGTTTCCGTTTTGATTTTGCACGGATGAATGATTTTCCAGTCAGACGATAAAAACAAAAAATCTTTTAACTGGAGTCACTTAGTTCTTTTTTCTATCTCCTAGACCGTTAAAGGTAGAGAAAAGATTTCAACGGATTTGAAATCTGCGGATAATTTCAGTTTAGATCGATAACTAAAAATATGATTTTTTCTTTTAATAAATAATTTTTAAATTGTATATATCTTTAATATTTTCGCAAGAGAGATTGTGACGTCACCGTGAACTTTCGCTTTCCAAAAATAAACAGATTGCATCTTCTGCCCTTCGCGTTAAAAATAAAAGAAACACTTTTACATTCCCTGCCCTATTTCCATTTGAGCGAATGAGAGCAAAAAAATAAAAAACATATTGACTGGGATTGGAAAGTTCGTTTTCGTAAAATCGGAATCGTTAAAGATAGATCGAAAATGTCAACAGATTTGAGAATTATTATCCGAGGTTTATCAAACGTTTTTTAAACTTCTGGTTGCCCTCTAAAATCTCAATAATGAGGAAAATTTAATGTAGCACAAATTAACTATCGGACCATGGCTATACTAGAATTCCTTCTGAATCGATTCCCATCACAATATAAAAGGTTCGAATAAATAATTTTTTCTTATGCTTAACTTAATAATTATTATTGCATACTAAAACCACGACTACTAAAGTTAAACTTCTTACTTCTCAGTTCTAAACACCATCCTATTATATATAAATGCTAGAATCTCCGTGGCTATTAAAGTTTTGATTGGTGTGTGACGTCACTAGTAGGCGGAGTTTCTAATTGTCTTGATTGGTCGTGTGATGGCACGAGCGAAACGAGATACGAAATATCAAAAATCCTTACATTCGAAATCGCCATGGAAATAACATTGACTATAAAACGATTGCCGTACGAAGCTGATGGTTTTACCAGTTTTGATCAAAAATTAAGTTTTCCAATAATATTGTTTTACCAGTATATATTGCTCAAAAAACAACACCATGCAAAAGCAAGGCAAGTTGGCAGATAATTCCCAGTGATTGCTACGAATTCGGTAGCCTATGGGATGACAGCCATAATGGCCTAGTCACGGTGTTGGTTTGTTTCGCAAACCACATTATGAATATTTTGAACCATCTCAAACCAAATGGAAATTCGTAGCCTATTGGAATGAATTCCCTGCGAATTCCAATTTCGCTTGCTTCGCAAACCAAATTATAAAAACAATGAACTATGGTTTGCTTCGCAAAATGGATAACAGCCATAACGGAGTTGCTGGTGGTGTTGGTTTGCTTCGCAAACCAAATAGAAATTCGGCTGAACGTCACAATCTCTAATGTAAATATTTAATTGAAAAATTATTTATTAAACGTGTAAGGTATCTATTTGGTGACATATTTTTTGCAGATTCAAATCCGTTGAAATTTTCAATATATTTTTACGATTCCAATTTTACAAAAAAAGAACGAAATAATGCCAGCCAAAAGGTTTTTATTTTCTTTGCTTTCTTTCGCTGAAATCATAAGAGGGCAGGAAATGCAATCTGCTTATTTTTGGAACACGAATGTTGACGTGACGTCACATTCTCATGCGAAAATATAAAGGATATTCAATTTGAAAATTTTATTTATTTAAAGAAAATTATATTTTTAGGTATCGTTCTAATGTGAAATTTTACGCAGATTTCAAATCCGTTGAAATTTTTACTCCTACTTTAACGGTCTAGGATATAGAAAAAAAGAACTACGGAACTAAAGTTAAACTTTGTTTTTTATCGTCTGCTGGAAAATTATTCCACCGCACAAAATGAAAACGTAAAAAATAAACTTTGAATCTGATGTTTTATACTGTTACCATTCCAAAGAAAACAACAATAATTGAATTTCATTAAATTCATTTTAAAATGTTCTAGATTGAATTTTAAAATTCGCAGCTACCCTAAAATTGGCAAAAATGTGGACTACCTGTGTGCCAAATCCCATTACTATAAGTGCTATAGATTCGTCAGTACTTTGAGTGCAAGAAACAAACACTTTATAATATCAGAGATTATGATTATTCTAGATTAGAATGATAATGCTAGATTTCCTTTCCTTTCGACCTTTTATATATAAAATGAAATAGACGGAGCATGCGACCGCAGTTTCAAGTTATTTCTTCCAGTTGCTTGGTTTGAAGATGTGCCACGTGATTGTGGGTAAAAGCATGAATCCTAAACTATTAATTGGTTAACGTGTCTATCCACCATCATTAAAAACACTAGTCTGCGCTTCCATAGCCAATCGGATAAGTCCATTTGTGATTTACACTTCAGAGATCTTACGACATCGACTCCCGCCCACATGATCCGTCTATTTCATTATAAGGTTGATGGTTTTGACTGTGTGACGTCACGAGTAGGCGGAGTTTCAAATTGTTTTGATTGGTTGTGTGATGTTACGAGCGAAACGAGATACGAAATATCAAAAATCATTACATTTGAAATCGCCAAGGAAATAACATAGACTATAAAACGTACACAGCTCATTGTTTTACCAGTGTTGATCAAAAATTAAGTTTTCCAATAATATTGTTTTACCAGTATATATATATATATATATTGCTCAAAAAACAACACCATGCAAAAACAAGACAAGTTGACAGATAGTGTTTGGAAAAGGTTTGTAAAAGGTTTGTAAATAACCAGTGATCAACAAAAGTTGACATATAGTGATGAAAAAAAGCCTATACACAGCCAGTAATCACGTACCGACACCCGTTCAAAACAAAATATAAATAAAGCTTTACCAAAATTAATTTTGCAATGCACCCGTCGTTTGACGACGGGTCATTTATCCTAGTTTCCTATTTCAAACATTAATTGAATTAGTACTATTGCATATTAAAAACTATTTTTTAAATGAAATAGTAAGTGGATTTTTTTTGGGGGGTTCTTAAGCAGAAACGCGGAACAAAATATCAGCGCTATAGAAATATTATTTTAGATTTGAATTAAAGTCGAAAAAAAAATGATTTCATTGGGAGCTCTAATCTTTTAGTAATCATAACTTCGAAACGGTAAGATCTAATGACATGAAGTAAAATCTTAGCAGATCGTCTAATTTGTTTGTTCGTACTGAAAATCCCTCTTATAAGATATATATGATAGTATATTTATAAATTTTTTTGCCTTAGATTTTATTTACTAACTATAAAAAGATAGAGTGCTTTTATTGTTCCTTTTGAACCAATCCTATTCTCTTTTGAGTGCTTGATGTAATATGTAGAAGGATGTTGGAATAACATTCGACTAAATGTGTACATTTTTGTACACAATTTTATACAAGAACCTACTGAATTTCAGATACATTATTATTCGAGTTTTAGATACTGTACCAGGCTCTTGACACTACAAGAAAAGTAAAAAATAATAATTGTACAGCCACAAAAAAACATTACTCATTTTTTCAAAGGAAAATTATTTTAGACAAGGAGGATTACCTTTAGTTTGTAAGTTCAAGGGGGTTGGGTGTGTAACTGAACTAACGTCTCTCTGGAGCAACATGACGGGCTATTGTTTAAATTCATGGGTGACATGTTGGAGCTTATTTGGAAAACTCAAAATCGGTTAAGTGCTCTCAGCCTTTCTTGCTTCACAATTGTTGCTGGAAAACTGTCGGAGGTGTTTGTTGAACTTTGGGCAGCAGGGTTTCTTAACCTAAGAACCGTCTCTCCGGGGGGTTGGAGGCCCATAAGGGGATTCAACTTCCTAACTATATGGTTTTTAATTAAATTATTTCCACAGTTCTTATTCGTGTCCTACTCAGGAAAACTTACGACGTTACTGTCAAGAAATGAGTTATTAATACAATTTCAAAGACAGCTCAATTAGGAAGTCTGATCCAAAATTTTGGAAACATGATTTTCTCTCGGATTAAATGGAATTTTTTTTCCTACGTGTTACTCATTGCTAACATCTTAAAAATGCAAAGGTAAAATCTAGCGAGTAAAGATAGAAGTAGTTATCGGAAGTCTTCCTGACAATTTATGATTGCGCGTACGTATAGATGTGTTATCTGTAATTGGTTTTGTGTTGCAACTATATATATACCTATTGCGCTGACAGATTTTTCATCTTTGCAATATCCGATGTCTCGTAATTCTCAATTTGGGGTATATGTCCGAACAGTACCGCCAACTAGAGGAAATTATTGAAGGGCCTAACCCATTTGCTTGATTTCTGTGCGTTGTTAGTATTATTGAGATGAACAGCATAATTAAAACTTATTTATTTACAGATTCTATGTAGAGTAACAGAGGCCGCGGCTTTAAAATAACAGTTCCATGCGTTCATACGAAATTTGTGCAAAGGCAAATAAAATCGACTTCAGCTTCGAAGAAGTTTTAACTGGAGAAGTTCCAACTATAACAAGAACAAAAATTCTAAAGATATATTTTTAATGTTGCCATAACTGAGCGACTAAGGAATAAAATAAAAAATAATTAAACTGCAAACGATTCTTAATTATTCGCGAACCGAGATATCAATGCGAACGCAAGCAATAATCATTTGTCATTCGCGCAAACGATAATTATCCGGCACGCACGCTCAAACAGAGCGATTCAAAAGTTCCTGGTCAAACATCGAATGGTGGTAGGGCACATCAAATTATACATTTTTATCAAATAAGTTATTCTCTGTAACTGTTGATTACTTACACAGGTACTCTGCAGCAGAAACTGATGAATGAATTCTAGTTGAACATAATTCAAATGTTTCAATCTGCGTGAAGTCTGCAAATGGGAAAGTAGTTGCAGCTAAAGCAAAACCATCCACACAACAGATTGACTCAAGCCGAGGTTATTTTGACAGCTCTCGTGAATGTGTCCGGTCTTCTCTAAAACACGTGTAGTGTCTTCCATTTCTAGTGCTCGACTTCTCAGCCGACCCGCATCTGTCCTGCTGATTTGAAACGTTCCGGTATCACCTAACTGGCGACACTCCTCACTATGGGTAGGTAGGTACTTTAATTAATGTCGCGCTGAAGCAACACAACGGGCTATTGACGACGGTCTGGGATTATTCCCAAGGGGAAAGAATCGAGGACAACACCATGTAATTTTGAGTCACGATCAGAAGAGAAGGCAACACCTGAGCTGGCACCCCACTTTCCAAACCTCCACAATACGCAAACATGACCACTCAATGGAAAGCGTTCCCAATTTGAACTTTGAGCAGCTTCCATTTGGCATCTCCATTCGTTAGATGTCAAACAGATTAGAGTAGTGCAAAATCCGGTTTATGAACGACCAAGTAAGAAAAAGAAACGATTTGCAAGCGTACCAAACACCAACCTTTAGGAAATATGTGCAATAGTTACATTTTTTGAGAAAAAAAAAAGTCTTATTCTAATGCACCCTACCATCCGTCCAGGAAATTTCGAATTATCCCGTTAAGTGTTTATTAAGTTTAGTCGCTAAAATGATTTTGCTCTTTAAGATACATACTGAGCATAACATGTAAAACAGGAGTGTAGAGGAATGGCATACATTTTAAAATTAAAAATTTGCACATTGCATTTAAAAATTGTAAATTTTGGAACATGTTTATCACAAGATAAAAGTATATATTTCTCAAAATTAAACACAACTGAAGTTATAACTTTTTGAAAAATGTCTAAATTGTTAAGGTTTTACAATTGTTGCATATGACTTCAGACAGTTTTACATTGAAGAAACCATTTTGAAAACATTCATAATTAGTGCCATTTCTTCGAATGACGTTTTCATTTCTTCGACTAAGAAAATCGACTTAGCATTTACCTTAAACCTTTCTATGATAAATATTTTCCCCCTGCATTTTCAATTGCAGTACATTCGAGACTGTACGCTGGCTAATCCTAAGCGCGGTGTTCTGTTCTAAACCGTTTTACGGCATTCGGTGTACTTTATCTTGATGGAAAACGAATTCAAGGATACAAAAGGCTCGCCTAAGAGTATTAAATTGTTTTCTGTAGTCTTTCAGTTATAAAAATGGAAGGCTTGCTTGTGTACAATGAAGTCTACTTCCCCAGATTATGACCAACGAAATACAATCTTCTGTAGAAAATTCTCGCCTTTTCCTTAAATCATAATAGTCCCTTGCTATAGCTCCCTGCTGTGTTAACTACCTACCTTAAATCATAACATGCCCCTGGCTTAGATACACGGTCAGATAACGAAGTCACACCTGTGTTGGCACCCCAATCTCCAAACTTCCACAACTCGCCAACGTGAGGACATTTGAGGCAGCGACAGATTTAACGTGCTTATTTAGTTTTATTTTGGTAACGGAGAGTACATGTACTAGATCTCAGCAACAAGTAAAAACATATTTTCCACCTTCGTCCTGTGCGCTCAAAGTTGAATCTATTTTTCTTACGACCGTGCACCTTAAATCTGTCGTGGCCGAAAGTCCTCATGTTGGGTTGGTGTGGAAGTTTGGAGAGTGGGATGCCAGCTCAGGTGTTGTTACGCCATCTGACCGTGGTTCAAAATTACGACGTGTTGTGCTCGGATCTTTCCCTTAAGGGACTGATCCTGGACCGTCGTCAATAACCCGTTGTGTTGCTCTAGTCCGATGACAATTAAAAATTACCAATTACTTCAAACGAACAGACTCCTCGGCGGTAGCAATTCTCAGAATGGACAAAGTACTCGCCTCGACAAGCACGGCGTTGGTGCTGCCATCTATGAACAGGAGTCTTGTATACGAACTCAGCCACTTTCCCTTGCACAACTTCTAGGGTAAAGGTGGGTACATAATCAACGTAGTACAACGGGCACAACTCGAAGACCCACGAGTTTCGAGGCCCCTTGAATCAAATTATTTAATCTTTTTCTAAATAAAAATACACTTCATTTTATCTGAATCCCATACATAGAATTATTTACACGACTGAGCTATCAGACATTCTTTTTTGGAATGAATGCTTAGATCAGAAGCTGTATGTTCTCTATCATACTTTTGCCATTCTTATCAAACGAAATTATACGAAAATATAACTAATTAGTGTGCAAACGATAATACGAAAATATAACATTAATTAGTGTACAGACGATAATACGAAAATATAACAGTAACAAACGTGCAAACGATAATCCGAACTTCTTTTAACACTAAGAACAACGCCTCGTAATTTTGAACTACGTTCAGATGAGGAGAACAACCGAGCTGACACTCCTCTCCTAACTTCCACACCACACCAACGTAGATATTTGAGGCCATGACAGATTTGATGTGCACCAATCATCATGTACACGACGGTTTTTGGCTGGATCTTGTTTCGAAATCAAATCCTCCGGTTGTCGCTGTGCTGCCGCGGCCATACTAAGATAATGGAAACGTGTTCATCGGCGTCTGCTCTTTCATATTTGTTTCTTTTGAAGAACATTCTAAATTAAAAATACCTGAGAAAATGTTCAATTGCAGTAAAAAACTAAATACCTGTAAACCCCTATATCATACGTGGGTATACCAGAAATAAAATGCATTTCATAAAATGCACTTCATAATTTATGTAAATGAACCTCAAGAAGAGTTTCTCAGTTTTTCAGAATTAACAATGGTTTTAATTCAAAATTTGAAAATTTTAGCAGCATTGTATAAATGAATATTTCCCCAAACGAGCAAAATATTAAATGTTTCCTATTCGAATACATATCAAATAATTAATATCTGTCCTTTACATACCCAGCTTATGTCATCTCGAAGGCTGAGTTTAACATATTATAAGCAGATCCATCCATATTAATACAAACCTCATCAATTTGAATTCCAAACCATTCTCAGAGGAATATTTTATAGCTAACTTCTGTATCATAAGTAACACTTGCATGCAAGATAAATACTGAATGAAACAGTAGAGAAACTATATTAAATTCAATTCATACTTTATTTACAAATATACAACAGTTAAATTAAAATAAAAACCAAAAAATAACTTATTAGTTAAAAAACTTAATTGTAAACAGAACAAAAAGCACATATCATACTATTGAGTTTAATACCAACATAAGCTCTTTTCACACTTCTAAAACACATATAAAAAACACTTTCAAATG
Organism: Metellina segmentata; assembly: GCA_947359465.1. NCBI lineage: Eukaryota > Metazoa > Arthropoda > Arachnida > Araneae > Tetragnathidae > Metellina > Metellina segmentata. The sequence continues at coordinate 125,007,413 of OX375874.1, forward strand.
AAACGCACACTAAAATGGCACAGTGATCTGAACAAAACATAATAACAGGTGGGAAATTACATTGCTTAGTACATAATTTTCCAATTTACTAGCATAATCAGTTTACTAAACCTTGATAAAAAATATTTCATGTAGCTACATTTTACACACCATTTCTGTAAGGAGTACAAATGACTTATAAGATGGGATGGCGATTTATAACTCAGAGTCATAATGAAGCATATTTTAAAACCATGGCTCACATAAGGTTTCTTGACAAGAGATACAATAGTCTTATAACAAAGTGACATATGGAAACAATACTACTGGAGGGGATTTAATTGAAACAATGCACATTGAACAACAATAAATGTGTATAACATAAGTAGTAGGATTAAATAAGTACAAAACATCCAGCAAATATTAATTAACTATACGAATGGTTCACCTCCATATTTGGAAAAGTATTGAAATTTAATTTAAGTAAAAAATATTATCACGATTTTCGCTTGACTCGTCTAAATGATGAACCGTTAAAGGTAATATTTTCCATTATTTCCCAAGAGTAAAGACGTTTCCTATAAATCAGATCACAAAGGACTCAAAATTATTCTAATTCAAATGCAATGGTGTATAACCAGTGCAATACACTCTTTACAACAGGAATGCATGCACTACGAGACTAAAATCATCGAAGTCAGTATGTTTACATATGCAGATGAATCAACATTTATTAAAACAATCTCCTGTAATCTATAAAGAGATCAGTAAAAGCCTCTGCTTACACAAGGAAAGCTGATTATTATACTTATACAGTGCTATCTTCGTTAAAAAAAATGAACACAAGTCCATAGTTACTCAAGGTCTAAGGTTCAACACATCCTTGAAGCAATGTAGATGTTTAAATTAGTTGGTTTCTCTCAACACCTACCATCAAAGATGTGCATACCTGAATTACTTGCACACATTGTCTAACTTATGTATTTCACTAATACAGTAGAACCCCGCTATAGTGAACTTTTTCACTGGTCCCGAATGAACTCCTATTTAACTAATGTTATTTTACAAGCTTATAGTGAACTCCTGAGTAAAAATGTAAGTTCACTTATAGTGAAGTGAATTTTCCATTTCACAGATATTTTTCCAGATTTTCAAAGACAATTCTAAATACTTTTTTTCTATGGAAAAGGTGTTCAAAAGAACTATGGAATCTTTCGTCACCGTCAATAAAAAAAACGGATGAACTGTACTTAAAATAGAAATGTACCCAATCCAAACAAACGAATTTTTTCCATAAGGAGTAAAAATAAAAATAAAACTACTGAATTCTTTACTTCTAATAAACATGATAAAAATTGTTTATTTTAAGTATTTAATAATTTATATTTTAGTAAATCGTGTTACATCCCAATGGTCGTTTTCAACTAAACCACCATCAAATGCTACAAAATTTTCATGTGTTAACAAAATTGGATAGAGTGAACCATCTGCTATATAGTGAACTTTTTATTGGGTCCAGTGATGGTTCACTATGACAGGGTTCGACTGTAGACTCGTTACCACCGCACCAAAAGCATCAATCTGTAAACATTGCTGTTCCTAAAAAAACACGTTCGAGGTTTCAATGCCTTGGGTAAAATCGAGTTACAACTCAAAGGTTGTTTTCTCCCATAAAAATCGACATTTCCACTAAAAATCAAGGTGATGCATAGCTTTGTTGTAGCGTGAAACATGAAATGGTGACTCAAAAAATGCAGTTGTTTGAAAATTGCCAAAATGCAAGTGTGTCCCTTTGGCTTGTTGGTAACTATATCTAACACAAAAATATGTATTGATTGTGTATTGGTAAATGGCAAGAAACATTATAAATAAATCGAATCAACTTCTACGATTCTTTGTCGTGATTCGTTTGAGTTGTCGAATAAAATACACATAATTAAAAAATGCAGAGATCTCACTTTTTAATGCAACAATAATAACTTTAAAAAAGGTACAGATTGGCACTAAACAGAAAACTTAAGTGAATGCAAGATTCGATGAATTTCGAAAAACAGTGAACAACTTAATAAAAAGTGAATGCGATGCAATTAGGTGGACATTGAGAGAATAATAAAAAAACATGACAAAATTAAACCTATTTTGCCCCAATTTAAATAAACGAAAAAAAAACATCAAATACGACTAATACACAAAATGCAGTTTTTTCAGTTAAGATGCATTTTATTTCATTAGGAAACATGAAATGCAAAATAAAAGCATACTTTAATTCCTTATTTATGGTTAGGAGATTACAATATGGGTTGTAATCAACTGTCCAAATGCATACATATTATTTTTTCCTCTTACACTTATTTTACCAACTATCTTAGCTTGGTGTATGATTTGTCATTTCGCATAAGAATTACAACTACAGATAAAACTGCATTTAGCCACTTTAATGCCAGTATTTTGTCTCCAAATTGTTTTATAGTTTAGAAACTTTACTTTACTGAAACAAAATTACGACACTCGTAATTTAACGATTTCCCTCGCTCTTTTTACCAAATCCCAAACTCTGGTTAGAGATGAAATGTGCTTAACAGTACTGTCATCAACAGAAACAAACAAATAGACCTTTCAGAGCAGATACTCTGCATGGTCCAGTAGTTACTTTTGTTTTCAAACAAAATTCGCAAATTTTATGACATTTAGCTCTTTTTATAAGTAGTTATGCTGAACAAAAAAAGTGTTTGAAGTGATCTTGTTTACCACATTTTTCTCATGCACATTCATGCATCCCCAATTTTTCAAAAGACAGTAAAATTTTGTCAAAAAGAATTATCTGAACACTGTATTGTTCATTTCATTGTTATCTAACCCAGTATGGTTTTCGTGGCGGGACACAATCTGTTATATAAAAACAATTGATGTCATTGATATTTTCAAATCTAACATGCAAAAACTGATTAAATTATAAGCTTTTATTTGTGAATCAACACTTTTTACTTATGCCTCTAATGTTATGAAAAACAGTCATAAAAATGTCATATTACATTCTAAAATCAAACTTTGTAAGTCAAATTTAAAAAAAAAAAATTTAGGGCATTTTGACGAAATTTTAGAAGACCCATCCATGTATTAGAGAGAAACCCTTTAAACTCAGTTTTAGAAAATTTTATATTTAGATAACTAAACTTACTATAACCTATTTTTTGCAAAACATCAAGAATCTAAACTGGTACATTTAACACAGAAAAGTTAAAACAGTATGTAATAACGAATTGTATGAGCTTATGAAGTAATGTTATTAAAATTTACTCAGATTCCATATTGACTGTTTAAGATATCCAGTGAACTGCATGATCTTGGATAGTATCAACAAGAATTTTGGTACAGTTAATAAAATAATCGACATTTCATGATTATATACGGAATACACTAAACATAATAAATTTGTTAATGCATGTAAAATACTTGTTAACAAATAAGTTATATTGATGTAAAAATTTAAATTCTACACATATTCACCATGGATCATATATTACACAATTATGCTTAGTATTTTGTAATAGTTATTCATAAATTATTTTCGAAATGTGATTAAATATTGACTAAAAATGCAGCACTCATCCAATAATCCAGTCATACAGTGAAGCTTCGATTAACCGTCAGCCCATTATTACGGAACATTGCCCATCAGAAAGCATGAGCCTCGAAGAAACAAGAAAATGACAGACTATTTTAAAATTTGAATATGTATGTACGTCTATAGAGCGTAAGTTAACATAACAATATGTACTATTCCTTACTTAATATATATTGTTTATTTCTGTAAAATAAAATGCCTATATGTAGTGTATTACGAGTTCGTAAACGTTCCTTTTTATCATTAGTTCATATGAAATGGATGGAGTTGGGTTGTCGTATAAAATTTTTGCCATCTGTCTACTCGATAAACTGTTGTAGTCTCGGTCCTGACGGTTAATCGAAGTTTCACTATACATCCAGATATCTCTCTTAAACACTGGTGTGCAAACCTTAATGAACAGCATTATTTTTTAAAGGCTACAACCTCAAACTCTAAAAAAACCCCGCCCTGTGGTGATTTGCATAACTGAGGATATTCAGTAGAAAGTTGAAGCATTGTCAAATTTTGGAATCTAGGCATCAGAGCCTCTAACATAGGAATGGGTTCTGCTATCGCAAGAACTTGCCAGTCTCATTCTCAGTATGGAAATTCAGTACAAAAACTCGACAGCGTTCGAGGTGGTCATAGCCTACAAAGGACCACCTCCTCTTTTATTTAGTTACCCTTCTGTCTCATGGCACCCAATGCAGAGGCTCTGACATAGGAATGGGTTCTATTACCACAATAACTCAACCACCTCATTCTTAGTATGGAAAATTGGTACAAAGTCTCACAAGTGTTCCAGGTAGTCATAGCCTACAAAGAACCACCTCCTCTTCTTTTATTTAGATACCCTTGTCTCATGGCATGAAGTGGTCACCTCCATATAGGTTACTTCACTACTAAACAGCAGCTGAAAACCTTACTGTTCCTTAAGTTCAGCACACCAGTGTACCTATTAACCCATATTAATAACCAAAACTTGACATTGGCAGTACATAATTAGCACACAAGGTCGAATTTCGATTTGAACTGGTTATAATACATGGTTGAATTTCGATTTTTACTTAACAAAAGGAAGTCTAAATGCATATCTAGGTCTTTGAAGACGCCATCTCATTACCTCGAAGGAATTGGGACACCACTCCAAACACAGTCACACCCGAGGTTTGAACTCGCAACCAAGCTCTTCATTCCACCAGTACCCAATCGAGTATGTCAGACACTGGATCAATTAACTGAGATCAATAGTAATGAGAAATGTTCAACACAGTTAGGACCCTAAATTCTTACCTCAGTGTCTCCTGAATCCCTGCGAAATTAACAAAATTCCGCTTACAATAAAAGAAGTCTAAAAAAACATGCACTGCGAATGCTTCTCGACTCGAGGAAATTTCACGGCGCACCGAGAAAACATTCAAGTCGACCGCAATTCGAATGCACTCGTGGACAAAAAAGTACATACAATCTACACGAAACATATGTACAGACATTCGAAAACCTCTTACAAAATGGCATGCCATCTCTATAAATTAAATGTATACAAAACTTGCCCCGTATTACACAAATCGAGAAATTGCATAGCCTACTTCTTCCTCCTGAATCGTGGCAGTCAGACAGATGAAGGTTCGAGAAAAAGGAATTTCTCCTCTTGTTAGAAATGCTAAAAACTACCCATTCCGATGGCTCGGATCCGTAGCGAAAGGTACGGCGGGAACGAGCCGACGCTAAATGAACTTGAAGCACTTCTGCTTGTCGTGCGGGATGCGGGTCTTGAACAAGACGGAGTCGGCCCGGAACTGGGTGTTCAGCAGGGGCATGTATCCGTAGACTTGCGAAAAGAGATCGATGCATTTGTGACGCTCTTGGAAGTGAGAATCTTCTTCCGAAAGCGAAACGGGACAGCCGGGACAACGGAACGTCCAACGGGAAGTCACCTGCAAAGCAATTATGTATTAAAAATTTATTATTATGTATAACATTCCGTTAACAATTAAGTATTAATGCATTTATATATTACTACAATTATTTTCACAATTATGCCTCCTCATTTTCACCCTTGGTAAAAGTTAGATATGCAGTGATGTCTATCTAATGGTAGATATTCAATTAACGTTGCGCTGGAGCAACACAACAGGATATTGGTGAGGGTCTGGGATCAATCCCCGAAGGAATAGAGGAAAACATCACGGAATTGTCCGACACCTGAGCTGGAACCCCAGACCCAAAACTTCAACACTTGCCAATGTGAGGACGTTTGAGCCACAGCAGATTTAGCGTGCACCCCCCCCCCCCTCTCCTTGTACAGGACGGTCTTCAGTTGGATTTGAACTCGCAACCCTCCAGTTCCTAGTTCGTTACTCTTCCAACTGGGCTATTGTAACCATGTCTAATGTTAAGCACACACTTGTCAACTTTGCACAAATGGCACACATCGTATTTTAGAATTACATCGTTTAGAACAGTGCTCCCCAACCTTTTTATCACCGCGAACCGGATCAACGTTTGATAATTTTAACGCGGCCCGCCAGGGGGGGGGAGGCGTTGATTGTTTATATTTTAGATTGTTTTGTTTTAATAATTTTAATTTAATTGTATTTAAACATGCCTTCAAAACTTCGCCTAAGCCGGTCCCAAGCCCGGTTGAAAAAGAAGGAGGGTGCCTAAATTGTCCTTGGCATAATCTGCCGAGATCCAGATAATCTGTGTGCAGTCTTGTCTTTTCAAGACCCCACGGATATGATGGAGAAGGCAGATAAAGGCAACCTAAGTCCAAGGTGTGGATACCGTGCCGATGAGAATGTGAAAGTCACATGGCAACCAGGGTTAAAGGTTGTCGCAAACGGTTCACCTCGTGAAGTGGCGACCCACGTTGTAATAAGCCTTACGCCTGCATAGAGGGTCCATACAGGCGGTGACCTTTACTTACCCTCAGTAATTACATGCTTTATGGATAATAAAGAAAAAAAACATGGCGGGTCAAACCGCCCCCAAAACCGTCATAAACAGTCAAAACTTGACCAAAGTGACTACATCCCTCTGGGATCTACCACTAAGGTGCGTAGCAAGACTGTGACTGGCACTCAACCACTGGTCGATTGTGGCCCTTCAGGGCCTGCGACCAGTAGAAAACTATTTGACGTATGTGGTACCTCAAGACCCGCGTCGACTAATCCCCCATCCGGAAGACAAGAAGTGGTCGAGTCCTCTATGCTTGACCTCGTACCTGGATGGGAAACAATGTCTCGTGCACAAAAATACAAGCACAGGAGACGACTTAATAAGATTCGTCATACTGAATCTGGAAAGCCTCAACAGCAGCAGAAGGAGACCCCAGCCGGTAAAAGAGGTAGGCCGGATGATGGTACCCCTTCCCCTAGTACCTCGGTACAGACGAAGCGACCAAGGACATCTGCTCCATGGTCGTACTGTCAAGTAGCCGCAGGTATGAGAATGGCCATCGTTCAGGAGGCCTTCCCAGAAGCAAGGTTGTCTCCTGCAGATGGAATGGATATTCAGAGAGACATTGATAGAACCATCGACTCAATGGATCTCGATCTAATGGCCCCTCAGTTTGTAACTGCTGGTGTACTGAACGGTGCCCTCATGCTTCACTGTACCAATGAGTATTCAGTGAAATGGCTACAGGATAACTATGATGGAGGGAGGGTCGGTGGCTTTAAAATCAGGGTGCTGAAAGCGGCTGACCTTCCCAAACCAGTGAAAATAGCCCTCAAAACTCGTGATGTCTTCACCACAGAGGGTGAGGTTCTGCTTCGACGGCTTGCCCGATCGAACCCAGGCCTCAACACTGATGAGTGGAAAATCCGTGAGAGGGTCATTGTAGGGGATCGTGCCTACACTAGGTGGATAATCGAAATGGACGAAAGATCAGCCCAGCTCTTACGAGAGTGGAATTTCGAGATATTCACAGGAGCGTTCGGGAAAGGACTCTGCAAGATCTTGTCCGATCCAAATGCTACTCGTAAACTCCCCCCTCCTGTCGCCGTGGATAAACCACTTGCTGACTCTAGTGATGTGGCTCAGCCTGCACTGGATGAAGCTGTAGCGGGACTATCTGCAGAATCTGATGAGGTGGCTTCAAAGCCTGCATCGGACGAAGCTGTGATGGAACCGCTGGCGCAGAAGGTGGGTGGTGAACCTGAGGCATTTTTTGTGAGCTCAGTAGCCATGGAGGTCATGGAACCAGTTTCTGGGGAAATGACTCCAACAATAGGTATAGGAACAGGGCCTCAAAAGCCACAGTCTCCTTCCAGTTCAGTTAGTGACTCCACTGGGTCACTATTCAAACAAATTGATGATCTTGTGCTATCTGACTCAGGATCAGAGAAAACAGCTGTGTCTTTCTCTCCAACAAGAGATGACTCAGCCTTAATCGATTAATAAACTCCTCTCTAAGGGTTAGCCTTGTTGCTATTCATAACCAAACAACATGGTTATGTCTGAACCCCTTAAGAAAATAGGCAATCCCATAAGGATTGCACAAATTAATCTACACCATAGCCAGTCTCCTTCAGCTTTACTTAGCAAGAGACTGGTAGAAGGAAAGATAGATATTGCCCTAATACAGGAACCCTGGGTCAATCATGGAAGGATCCTAGGCCTGGGCAACTGTGGGAATCTATTCTTTGATCGCTCATGCAGCAAACCGAGAGCATGTATCATTGTAAATAAAAATCTTAATGCCCTCCTTTTGGCTGATTTCCTTGATGGGGACAATGTTGCTATCAAGGTGATCAGTGAAAACGGAGATACCACATGTATCATGTCAGCGTACCTTCCATATGAAGAAGAAATTCCTCTAGCGACTTCAGCCAGAAGATTTGTCAAGCACTGCTTACGCTCTAGGATGAAGTTTATCGTGGGATGTGACGCAAATGCACACCACACCATTTGGGGCAGTTCCAACTGCAACAAAAGAGGTGAGGAACTAATAGAATTTTTCTTATCTAATGACCTTTTTATTCTCAATACAGGTAACAAACCGACATTTGTCAACAGCAACAGAAGTGAAGTCATTGACATCACTTTCTGTAATGCTAAAGCAGTTAACTGTATAAAGGACTGGCATGTGTCTGACTGTACCACACTGTCAGACCATAGACAGATCCAAATGTCTTTAACAGGTCCTGCTATGAATATTCAGCAGGATCAAAGAAATCCCAGGCATACAAAATGGGATTCCTATAGGGAGGACCTTCGCCTCCTTTTAGAGGGTAGGAGTCACAACTTTCCCTCACTGGTAGACTTGGAATTGGCTGTTGACTCTGTGCAGCAGTCCATCCTCCAGTCCTACCAGTTAAATTGTAAGGCAGTCACCACAAGCTTACCAAGGCGAGTTCCTTGGTGGAATAAAAGTCTCTGTGGTCTTAAAAAGAACTGCAGAAGACTCTTTAACAGAGCTAAAAAAACAGGTGAGTGGTCAAGATACAAAGAAGCACTCACCAACTATAACAAGGCCATAAGGAAATCTAAACAGGAGTCATGGAAAAACTTCTGTGGCCAAGTGGACAGTATGTCTAGTGCGGCTAAGCTGACTAAAGTACTGACCAAAAACAACCAGTGCCAATTAGGCTCCATTAAAAAGGACGATGGCACATTCACGGAAAACGGTAGGAGCACCCTGGTAGAAATGCTTAGAGTGCACTTCCCTGATTCCAGAATTACAAATATTAATGATGAACTGACAGTTCCACTTATTCCCCTGCTACGTAGTGGAAAGGAGGACTGGGAACTGGCTAGAAGTATAATTACTCCAAAAAGAATAGCATGGGCGATTAACTCATTCATGCCCTTCAAAACACCTGGTGTAGATGGCATTATACCTGCTCTACTCCAACATGGCAAAGACATCATTATACCACACATATGTAGGATTTATAGATCTTGCGTGGTATATGGTTATATGCCGCATGCATGGAGAACCTGCAAGGTAATTTTTATACCTAAACCAGGTAAAACATGCTACAGTGAAGCAAAAGCCTTCAGACCTATTAGTCTGACATCATTTCTTCTTAAGACATTAGAGAAATTGATCGATAGATACATTAGGGACGAGGTTCTAAAAGCCGAACCCCTATCGAGATTTCAACACGCCTACCAGCCTGGGAAATCTACAGAGACTGCTCTATATGATCTTGTTACGGTCCTTGATAGAGCAGTCAATGGAAAGGAAATTGCCTTGGCAGCCTTTTTAGATATTGAGGGAGCCTTTGATAAGGTTCCAGTAAACGTAATTATTGATGCCCTCATCAGTCGAAATGTTAATCCATTGGTTTGCGCCTGGATTAAAAACATGCTCGAGACAAGGATGGCTCAGGCCTCCTTACTGGGAGACACACTAACTGTGGGAAACTGTAAAGGCTGCCCCCAGGGTGGTGTGTTGTCCCCCTTACTATGGAGCCTTGTGGTTGACGAGCTCCTTAACAGGACTCACTTCTTGGGCCTGTATTGTCTGGGTTATGCTGATGACATAACGCTGGTCATAAGAGGGAAGTTCCAAAACACGGTAACAGACCTCATGAACACTGCCCTAAAAAAGATTGAACTTTGGTGCAAAAAGGTGAACTTGTCGGTTAACCCCAACAAAACTAGTCTAGTCCTCTTCACCCGGAAAAGGTTACGAGATATGCATTTGATAAAATTCTTTGGAACACCACTTGCATACTCGGATGAGGTTAAATATCTAGGAGTAATCTTTGATAAGACCTTGACATGGAGCTCACATCTCCAGTACTGCACGAGCAAGGCCAAGAGAGTGTTTTGGGCTTGTAGACGTGCCATTGGTAATAATTGGGGTCTAACACCGAAAATGGTGCATTGGATATATACCGGGATTATTGTTCCGATGATATCCTATGGCGCCATCGCTTGGTGGAATAGAACCCGTAATGAGACAGTGAAAAAAGAACTCACTAGTCTACAAAGAATGGCTACCATTGCAATTACTAGTGCAATGCGAACCACTCCCTCACAGAGTCTAGAACTGCTTCTGGGGCTTCTACCACTGCATAAACAAGTGGAACTAGAGGCAATTTCATGCTCACAACGCCTCAAACTCATGGGACTATGGAAGTCATCTTATGAAATGCCTGCCTTCAAAAATGTCGATCCGCAGGTGAAGGAACATCCCTATCTATTAATGAGATCTGACTGGATGTTAAAGCAATTTTGCTTTAAAGCCAAATATAATATCATCTTTCCCACCAGAGAAGAATGGAGATTCGTCTCCAGGCTGATAGGAAGGGGGGATGAAATTTGGTACACAGATGGTTCAAAAACATCTCATGGCACTGGGTCAGGTGCCTTCTGTCCTAATCGAAAAATAAGGCTATCTTTTTCTTTGGGTAAGCTGGCCACTGTATATCAGGCTGAGGTTCTGGCAATCTCTGCTTGTACTTACAACTGCCTCAATAGAGGTGTAGTTAAGAGGGTTATTAAAATCTTCTCTGACAGCCAGGCAGCCCTAAAGGCTTTGCAAAGTCACTGCTTTTCCTCAAAAGCAGTGTGGGAATGTCACAATGTGCTTGAGGACCTGGCTGAGAGAAACAAGGTCTCTCTGGTTTGGGTCCCTGGTCACTGTGGCATTGAAGGCAATGAAACGGCAGACCTATTAGCAAAACATGGGTCTGAAACACCATTTATTGGACCAGAGCCTGTTTTGGGTCTGCCTCACAATGTGGTTAGAGGGACTATAAGGGATTTGCTCCTTGCCGAGTCCTACCAAACATGGCTTCAGTCTAATAATCAAAGACAAGCCAAAGAGCTCAATCAGCAGTCTCCATGGGATAGATCAAGAGAGCTGCTGAATTTCAGTAGGAAAGAAATCAGGATAGCTATTGGCCTCCTAACTGGCCACTGTACCCTGAATAGACACCTCAACATTATGGGTGTTTTAGATGACCCACTATGTAGAGGTTGTCGGATGGTAGAGGAGAGTTCTGTACACGTTCTATGTAAATGTGACCATTACTCTGCACAACGATTTGAATATCTGGGATACCATTGTATCGAACCCTGGGAACTGTCAAACATTCCAATCAGGTACATGCTGAAATTTATTTCGGCCATCGGTCTTTAGTGGATCAGTAGGGGTCTCAGTACAATAGACTATTAGTCGCGGTGCTGGCACTCTTCGGAGTCACCCCTTTACAAGTCATAAGTCATAAGTCATAACATGCCTTCAAAATAAAATACAGTTACACCAAAAAATGAAAAAGTGATTAACATTTTAACTCACTACAACGCTAAATCAATGAGAACCCTGAGCTTGTTTCTTTGCATCGAGACGGTTCCATGTGGGGGTAATAGGAGACAATGACACCCGAAGTGTGTTTCTTAGATCCCGTTTATTCCGTTGTTTTGTTTTGGTTGCTGTCTCTGAAGAAAATCCCGCTTCACACATATAGGTTGTCGGAAATGGCAATAGGGATTTAAGTGCTGTGGTGGCAATCTCAGGGTATTCCGCCCTGACTTTAATCCAGAACATCGACAGAGTTGTTGTCTCAAACGTAGTTTTAGGACTGCCTTCATTTGCAATCTCCAGCAGTTGATTTTCTTCTTGCACAGACATGCTAGATTCGCCTGATTTGTTGACAAATAGGTCGCGGATCCATTCCTTACCAGTTCGTGGGTCTTTTGTGGTTGGGAAATAGCGCTCTAACTCTTTTAAAAGCAAAGACAGGTGATTGTGCATCAACTGGGAGAATGAATGTTTAGGCTCAGTCTTGCCTAAAATCCCCACTAATGTCCAAAATGAGCCAAAATGAGCAAACGTTCATGCGCCGTCTGCACAACTTCAGTTTGGCTTCAAATGCAGCTACTTTGTCTGCCAACTTGAAAACAGTTGTCACTTTTGTCAAAATTGGAAAATACAGAATTCATAAATCCTAATTGAAGCTCTAGTAACTGAACAAATTTCAAGTTCTGATTTACCGCCTCCTAATTTGAATGGACATTTCATAGATAAGAACCGCACAAACCCGAGAGAAATACACCACAGTAAATAAAATGGAAATAATTTAATGTTCCTTGGGCGGCCCGGTACCATTTGATCCACGGACCGGTACCAGTCCGCGGGTTGGGGACCACTGGTTTAGAAGGATTAGACAATGATACGGGAGAAAGAATGAAATCCATCCGTACGATGCGGATGACTCGTCAGAAATTTCCGAGTAATGTGGGCACCGGATGTTGATGTTACACATTAAATGCTTTTTTACTCCCCCAATGCCAAGTTTCTATTTTTGTGACGGTCCAAGATAGTGAAAATTTTAACAGATTTTAAATGCGTGTAAACTTTTGAGTTTCATGTTTAAGTTTTTAATACATATAATTTTAACATGCAGGTAGCCAGCATATATATTTTCTTGAAGGATTTTCATGTACAGGTAAGCAACTTTTGATAATTACATTTTGTTCAGAAATATTATACATAATACATACACTATCTACCAATACATATTTGGACACCCCTGCAAATGACAATATCTGCAGTCCTGATGCACGTCACGCTCTCTGCCGTTAAACATAGTGTAGGAAACAACATTAGCACGAGTCGCATGCAAGATGCCACAAAGTGCAGTTATCTGATTTCAAGAAAGGCGTAATCGTCGGGTATCACAGAAATGGCCGATCCATAAGGGACATATCTAGCGAGCTGAATGACCCAAAATCGACAGTGGCATATGTGATTCAAAACGAGAAGGCGAGCGGTGATTGTCGGAATGTGCTCCAAGTAGGCAGACCTACGAAACTGGGAGATAGAGACTGACGGGAGCTGTCAAGAAAAATTCGGAAGATCCGCAGCCAACCGATGGTCCACATACTCCAGTAGTTTCAACAGGCATCCGGGAGTGTTGTTTCGATTAATACCATCCGTAACGAAGCACATCTGCTTGGTTTTAAGGGTCGTGCTGTAGCTTATAAGCCTTTGATCACAAACTTCCAACCACAAAGCTCGGTTAATGTGGTGCAAAGCACATCGAAAGTGGACCGTAGATAAGTAGAAACAGGTTATCTGGAGCGACGAATCAAGGTTCACCCTGTACCATTCGGATGGCAAGGTCTTGTGCTCAAGGCATTGTGCTCACAGTAAAGTTCGGCAGAGGTGGAATTATGGTCTAGGGGTGTTTCTCCTGGTATGGACTGGGACCCTTGGTCCAAGTTCATGGTAAGCTCAATGCTGAGGCCTACTGCACTATTTTGGATGACAGTGTGCTTTCTACATTGTGGCAGTTTTACAGGTTTGACCCATGTTTCTTTCAGGACGACAACATCAACTTTCGTGTTGTGAGATCCGCCATGGATTGGTATGGTAACAATGGGGTTAACCAAATAGACTGGCTTGCCCAAAGCCCAGACCTGAACCCTATCAAGAACCTCTGGGACGAGTTGGATAGCCAAATTAAGGGGTGCAACAACCGTCGAAAATCAGTGAAGGAACTTTTACAGGTCTTCTCCAAGGCGAGTGGAAGAAAATACCACAAGCCGTCATACAAGGACTTGTGGAAAGCATGCCCCGGGGGGTTGAGGCTGTAATTGCCTCTCGTGGAGGCTCTGCCAACTATTGAATATGAATAAATTTTGTTTTTCTTTTCTATCACAGGCGTCCAAATACTTATTGGTACATAATGTATAAGTTATACTAGTTAAAATTTTCCTTAAATTAATAAGCAGTCCCAAAGTTTTTTTTTATCAGAGCCATTCACTGCTGTATTTGAATAGCTGACAATTTTACTGACTCAAACATAACTAAAACAAAGCAGAAAAACTACTTAAAATGATGATAAAGTGAGTATGGAATATTGTAAGAATATGCAGCATTCCTAATACAAATATGGAAGAATATTACTTCATTTAAGGACAAGGTTTTACAAAAATATCCATTATAGAATGATTTAGTAGCTTGTAAAGAAATTTGATGAAAATATAAGTTTGAAAATATCTTACTTTTACAGGAGGCTTTCGAGTAACGTGCGAGACCAGAAAATTCATTGCAATATCTTCACAATTCATGTATTCATCTACTTTGTCTCGGATTGTCTGAGGCATTGAATAACTGTACAAATAAGTGTAATACTGCAAAAGAAAATATTCAAAATATGTAGTTAAAACTACAATTGTTCAAACAAAAAAAGGTAATAGGGTGGGTATGAAAACAGTTTGTATATTTAAAAAGAACTTGTGAAACAATGATAAAAAAATTTATACAATAATGGTCATCTTATTGAAGTTAGTTTTTTGTTTTATATTTTTGTGATGGTATTGTCTTGCTCTGCATAAAGCTATGATGACCTTTATGAAAATACTCGAAATGAATATTTGGTGAATGAAGAATAAATTCTCATCCTGAAATTTAAGTCTTCGAATACTGTATTTGTGCAATTGTAGGAGCAATTTTTCTGCTATGAATTTCAGTGGGGAGTTAGAACCAAATGGCTGGTATGATTGATCCGTGGGATAATACAGACATCTACCAATCTCAGGTAAAATTCAAATAACTTTGAACTGTTAAAAGTAAAATATACAGTTTAATCAATTTTACACCTTATAAATTAGGGAATGGTTTTAGCAACACTTGACTGTCCCATAGTGAAAAAGGTTTATTTGTTTTAGTCAAATATATAGATTCAATGTAAGTAAACGTCATCACAAAATAGATCTGTTATATACGAGATACATTTATAAAATTATCATTATTTCTTAAAGGAACAGGCATGATCTTTACTTTTGATCTGTAGAAGGTGTGGCATATCTACCTCTTTCTTCTTTACTAATATGATAAGGGTTTTTACATTACTACATCTTTTTCTTGGCTGAGGACTTTAGACTGCTTAGTTTGATAGCTTTATTTGATCACATTTCAAGTACAACAAAAATACTAATGCAAGTCATATTATGATACACATATTAACTGTATCATTTATCTATAACAGATTACTACATTTCGAAAAGGTAGGTGGGTATGTATTTTAATTAGCGGCGCACTGAACACAACAGGCTATTGGCGCGATGGCCTGGGAACGATCCCGAAGAGAAAGATGCAAGGACACCAATGCAATTTCGAACCATGGTCAGATGAATGAGGCTGCACCTGAGCTGGTCCCCCAAACATCCACATCATGCCAATGTGAGAACATTTGAGGCAGATTTAAAGTGCACCAGCCCCCTTTGTACACAAGGGGGCTTTGGTTGAATCTGATGGTTCTGGTTGTAATTGATGACGGTCTTTGGTTGGACTCGAACTCGCAACCCTCTGGTTGCTAATCCATTGATTACTCTTCCAACCGGTTTAACGCAGCCCGCAAATAAGGGAGGGCTAGAATATTAAGAGGATCGTAAAGAAAAGATACTAACTTTGTGGAAGAAAGCAGCACCTGTCAGCACCATGGACAGTTCACAAGAGTAGTTGGAGTTGTACAACCAAGCATTGTTTAGCGAATCCCAAGCATGGAACCTTCCCGGGAAGCCAACAATTCGATCCCTTGATTCACGCCACACTCTGTAAATACAAATGCAATTATCAGAACAAAAACAAAAAGTAACTTGAAGCTTTTAAAGTAATCAAATGCATGAATAAACATTAAAAGATAAATTATATACAAAGAAAATTGTGGGTATGGTACTATGTATTCAATGGTCATCTCTGAAAGGGCCATAGAAACTAGAGAATCTCTATTCCACAGGCAATCACTTGAAGTGGTTGTAATATTGATCCAGAGCAAAAACTTGATGGGGCAATTTTGATTACCATGTGCTGATTGCTTAGAGGCAGTGCTTTTCCAACCTTCTTCAACATACCAAACAGCTGTAATATGTTTTACCAATCTAACAAAAGTAGGGGGTAGGGTATCTCAATTAATGTCGGTCCGGGATCAAATCCGAGGGGAAAGATCCAAGGACAATATCACATCATTTTGAACCACTGTCAGATGGTGAGGTCACATCTGAGCTGGCACTCAACTCTCCAAACTTCCGCACCATACCGTGAAGACTTTTGAGGCCAGGGCAGATTTAGCATGCACCAGCCCACTTTGTACACGACGGTGTTTGGTTGAATTCGAACTTGCAATTCTCTGGTTTATAATTCGCTACTCTTCCAACTGGGCGACCATGGCTTGACAAAAATAGGCGTCATTTTGATTACTTCCCATAAAACTACCTACTCTTTTTGCCTATTAAATGCTAATTTAACGAATAACAATCAATTGAGAACGAATGCATTCCTTCACTGTATAGAAGACATACCTAAATCCAAAGACAATCTCATCATGTCTCAGGTGAGCATCATCATCTACAGAAAGAATGGCTTCCGTTTCCACAGCATCGTATGGCAGAAAACGATTATTGAGACTGTTCTTTTTTGCTTTTATGACCTGAAAAGGGAAATTCAATCCTTTAGACACAAATATTTATCAATAACCCTGCAGAAAAGTAAAGGAAAGGGAAAATATAAAATGGTTTAATTCAGTTTCCTTAAGGGGGTGCTGGATGAATATTGTGGTTGAGGCAAAGCCAGACCCACAGGAAATGAAGGGTGTTAGGGAGCAACAGTGGTCAATAAGATGTTAAAAAGTCTCTTAAATATCTTTTAAGCAAACACTTATCCACTTAACATTAACTGAAACACTGCAGTGATGCACTGTCACAAGAATTATATGTTGTGAAATGCAAGTGACAACTGATTGGTCAAAAAATAAGATAACAAGTAAGTGTTAGCAAGTATGTATTTGCACACAGAACATTCATAGGTTCGTACAAGTGCAATTGCATGTTATGTCTAAAACTACAAATACTGAACCATGATATAAATAGGTGAGAAGACTTATATCACTATTAAGACTCTTGCCAAATTGTGCAATGAACCGTTATCAGTTTGGTGCAGTGCAAGTGAACTACCGGATAATTTAACTCTTATTCAATTACATATAAAGAATATTTTTATTATTCAACCGAGACTGCAGACGAATATTTTTCATTATATAGGAAACTCTCTTTTTTTTTCAACTTTTGCCCGAATTGTAAGAGCAGATAAAGATAGAACAGTTTTCTCACAGGGGACGATGAAAAAAATTGCCTTTGAAAGGGGCGTTGAACTGAAAAAGTTTAGGAAACTGGTTTAATTCACTACTGGTTTCCTTACTTTTTCCAAGAAATTTCTAAAACTTTTTATATTTCTTGTGAAATCTTATGTCTCTAAATATGCTCCCTAAAGAGCAAAACATTTTCACTAAAACACTTTAGAAATTAAAGGAGTTGTTAGTACATAATGTTTAGCATAAATCTGTTAGCTATCAACAAAGATTTACAAGTGATAAGTCATGACAAAAAGATTAATATTAAAACTCTGACAAATGATTACATTTAATATTCGCAGTTCAAAAGATAGATATGAATTTATGCAGTTGATAAAAGCATGATTTTAAAAAAAGAAATAGAAACTACACACTTTATAAATATTGGTTCAATAATTTTGTTTATTCTCATGGTAACTGTAAAATATAAAGAGTCTCGTAGGATGCATTTTAAAATTTTATATAAATAAAGGTATAGGGACTTTCTGCTATAAATTACAATTTGGTACTTAAATCATCCCCTAAAAAAATGAACTAAATAAACGTTTGATACTAAAACTTGTTAATTGTTATAGGATAGTTAAGAAAACAAACTCCTCGAACCAGATAGGAATTTAAAAACTTAAATTTTATCAATTTCATTTAGCTAAAATGAAATACAAATGATGGAATCAAAGAGTCAATCGTGCGCTACAGTACAAATGAATCATTACTCAAGCGAATGGACAATCAATTACAATTACTCAAGTAAATGGACACACATACGAAGAGACAGGAGAATGAAATTAAAATAGCAAGTATACATGAATAGGGACTCCAATCTCGGGCCATCGCAGGTCAGAAGAAGGTAGTCGCTCACTGTTCCAAACCACGACAACTTTATTGAGGTATGGCAATCCCCGCAACCTCTGCACGGAATCTATGAGTACTGCTTCTCGCTCATAGGTCAACATGACGACTGAAAGAGTCATAAGGTGTTACATTTAGAATATATTTACATGTATAAAACAAACAGATTTTGCTTAGTAGGATGGATAGGAACAAAAGTTTTCACGTTTTAAAAATGTGGAAAGTTTAACCACCACTACAGTAGTTTATTGGTATAAATAAATATGTTAATCATTATGAAGGAGAGCTGACAAATGTTCTCCCAATGTCACATGCGCACGGTTTTACATGAAAGGACTGACACGACCAGTCGCAGGGAGTTAAATAAACATTCCAGCAGACAGGGAGAAGTAATTGAATAAAAGAGGGCACATTGAGATAGAAGCGCTTCCTAAGGTGGGTGCTCGCTAAAGGACTCGATACTAGGGTAAGTCAGCCTTTGTTCCTCCCTTCATGAATTCTGTTCCGTCCCTCTTGTTAATTGTATAATTCCTTTAATTCAAATAAATATATAATTTAAATCTAGTGATTGTTGTCGTCATGCTTCATTTGTCATGAGTCGGAGCTGAAGATCTTAGCAAGTTAATTTCGATCATAAATTAAGACATGTACTAAATCTATACGATCACATTTATTAAACATCAGCTCTGGTTCAATTATAACAAAACTGTTGTATGGAGGTAGTCATTTCCTATCTTAATTCATTCGTTTTGTCCCGGTTAGAAAAAAACGACCATGCTAATCATTTGCCACTTCTTCCCCTGATTGGGAACAATTTTTTAAATTTGCACAGAGTAAAAATACAACAGGAGTCGAATCTAGGAAATACAGAGGTTATGGGATACATGTAAGACCATCATGTGCCAAAACTAGCTGCTCTTTTGATGAATCTTAATCTCTTTTATGATAATCGCATTTTAAAAATATTTCCGTCAAATCAGGCAGCGATCTTTGCGAGTTTGAATCCAACCCCAAAACCGTCACGTTAAAGGGGGCTGGTGCATGTTAAATCTGCCATGGCTTCAAATGCCCTCACGTTGACATGATGTGGAAGTTTGGAGAGCATAGTGCCAGCTCAGGTGTAATCTCGTCATTTGACTGGTTCAAAATTACATGGTGTTGCCCTCGAATCTCTCCCTTGGAGATTGATCCTAGACCATTGACAATAACTCATTGTGTTGCTCCAGTGTGACATCAATTAAAATATCTATTTATCTGGCACAGGACTGCCACAGCCAACTAATTACTAGTCATTTGTGGAAAAGCTCTTTAGTAGCGTAAATTTTTGAAAACAGTTGCAAAATTAATTTTCTCACAAAGCTTGTTTTAGCAAGTTTATATGCCCCCTGCAGTTACATCCCTGAAGCATGCTCTTCGTGACAAACTGAGACGAAAGAGGAAGCAGAGTTTGGCATAGCTGGGTGTTTAACTAACAGTCCACACTTTCAACAGAAAAATACTATTTACATGGCTTCCTTGTGTGTTGAAGCTATCAGAATGTTTATATTTACCATGTTTTTGATACCCTTGGAGTGCCAAAAATCATTTCCTTAGTAATGAAGTAGATGAGAATTTGTGACTGAAACTAAGATTCATGCTATTGGTCAAAAAATGGGGGATTTAATTCTTGTTTACTAATGGAAAATTTTCAAAAAGTTGAAAAGATTTTGAAATTAGAAGCTTCTGACATTAATTTTGCTTAAAAAGTAGCAAAACTCTCCTTTCAGTCACCTATAGCAGTGGTCCCCAACCCCCGGACCGGTACCGGTCCGTGGATCAAATGGTACTGGGCCGCCCAAGGAATATTAAATTATTTTTATTTTATTTACTGTGGTGTATTTATCTCTGGTTTGTGCAGTTCTTATCTATTAAATGTCCACTCAAATTAGTAGGCGGTAAATCAGAACTTGAAATTTGTTCTGTTTCTAGAACTTCAATTATGATTTCTGTATTCTGTATGTCTCTATTTTCCAATTTTATTCTAACCACATCGAATGTCTTTCTAATGGGAGTGTCATTTCCGAAAGTAAATACTGAGAGCGTTTATTTTCGAATAACCGGAAACCTTAATTTATCTGCAATTTCTTGTTTTAAAATTCTTTTTTCTTGTTTTACCCTTGTCAAAAACAATCTTATCGGAATTGACTGCACTTTAGTTTTTAACACCACACATAAGGTGTGAAGCAAAATGACATTACGTTTGTCAAGAGAATGTGCTGAAAGAACATCTTTCGATTCCTTTCCGCTATTCTTTTTTCCATTTTGTTTTTTATCAGTCCGAAAACAAATACGATTATGCCTGCATAAAAAAACAACTACCCTGTTTATGTGATAAATTTCTTTTTTCTTCCACAGTTAAATACTTACAAAGTTCTGAATCATGCTTCGCTTTGCAAAAGAGGCAACTTTCGTTATAAACGCCCTTTTTGTTTATATTATTCGCGAGCGAGTTCTCATTCCCTGACGCCAAAATCTCAAAAGCAGACGCAACATTTCCTCCTTGCCACTTCCGAGAGGAATGCTGGTGAATAGTTTCAGTTCGCAAACCAGATGTTAAAAAATAATTTTTACCTATAGTTTATCTCCTTACGAATGAATTCTTACAATTTATTGATATCAAAAAAGGATGTTTCGTTCGTTTCACGATTAAAGTCTTCAGTTAAATTTTAGTTCAATTACTATATTAAGAAGGTAAAGAGAAGGTGTGTATCGCTCTTCTCTCTGTTCACTGGAACTTTCTCATGTTTAACAGTGCTTGGTGTACGTGAATATTGTCTTTCTTCAAATTTAACCCACAAATTAGCAAAAATGAGTACGAAACAGACGTCGTTAGAAAGTTTCATTGTGAAAAAGAAAAGGCACAGTGAAGAGACAGAAGAAAAGCCTTCAACATCAAAGAAACATGTAACTTTTAACAGACAATACCATGAGTCCTACTTCAAATATGGATTTACCGCGACAGGTGATTTCCACACACCAAAACCGCTCTGCATAGTTTGCGGCGACCAGCTCTCTAATGAGGCAATGAAACCTTCAAAATTGTTTCGCCATTTGAACGCTAAACACCCTGGATTAAAAGACAATCCCCTGGAGTATTTTGAAAGAAAAAACGGGAACACGGACAGAAGAAATTTATGAGGGCCACCACATCAATAAAGGAGAATGCACTGAGAGCATCATATTTGGTGGCTAACCGTATTGCTAAGGCTAAAAAGCCATTCACTATCGGTGAAGAATTGATCCTGCCCTCCACTAAAGACATTTGCCGTGAACTTCTAGGAGAGGCTGCTGTGGAAAAGATAGCACACGTGCCTTTGTCGGCTAGCACTGTGACTAGGCGCATTGAGGAAATATCCTAAGACATTGAGACACAATTGTTGGAGAGGATTAATACATCACCGTGGTACGCACTACAGGTTGACGAATCTACAGATATCGACAACAAGGCAATACTACTTGTTTATGTGCGATATCTATATCAGGAGGATGAACATGAGGATTTTTTATGTGCACTATCTTTGCCAACCAACACCACAGGAGCAGAACTGTTCAAGTCACTGGATGATTATAATCGGGACAATTAAAATGGTCCTTTTGTGTCGGCATTTGCACAGACGGAGCTGCTGCAATGATCGGACGACTGTCTGGTTTAACTGCTCGGATTGAGGAGGTTGCACCTGAAAGTGAATCTACGCATTGTCTCATTCACAGGGAAATGCTGGCAAGCCGAAAAATGTCACCGGAATTTAACAGCGTATTGATTGATGTCGTTAAAGTTATTAACCACATCAAAGCCCACGCCCTTAACTCGCGCCTGTTTGAGCAGCTTTGTGAGGAGATGGACGCAGAGTACAGATGCCTCTTCTTTTATACACAGAAATAAGATGGTTATCCAGAGGAAAATCGCTAATGAGAGTATTTGAATTACGAGAGCCATTGCAAAGATTTCTCTCAGAAAAGAAGTCACCGCTGGCAGGACATTTCAGTGACAAGGTATGGGTCGCAAAACTGGCTTACCTGTGTGACATATTCAACTTGCTCAATGAACTCAATCTGTGCCTTCAGGGGAAAATGACAACTGTTTTCAAGTTGGCAGACAAAGTAGCTGCATTTAAAGCCAAACTGGAGTTGTGGGGATGGCGCGTGAACAGAGGCATTTTGGACATGTTTCAGACATTAGCGGGGATTTTAGGCGAGACTGAGCCTGAACATTCATTCTCCCAGTTGGTGCACGATCATCTGTCTTTGCTTTTAAAAGAGTTCGAGCGCTACTTCCCAACCACTAAAGACCCACGAACTGGCAAGGAATGGATCCGCGACCCATTTGTCAACAAATCAGGCGAATCTAGCATGTCTGTGCAAGAAGAAAATCAACTGTTGGAGATTGCAAATGACGGTGGCCTTAAAACTACGTTCGAGACAACAACTCTGCCGGTGTTCTGGATTAAAGTCATGGCGGAATACCCTGAGATTGCCACCACATCACTTAAATCCCTATTGCCATTTCCGACAACCTATCTGTGTGAAGCGGGTTTTTCTGCAGTGACAGCAACCAAAACAAAACAACGGAATAAACTGGACATAAGCAACACACTTCGGGTGTCATTGTCTCCTATTACCCCCAGATGGAACCGTCTCGTTGCAAAGAAACAAGCTCAGGGTTCTCATTGATTTATTGTTCTAGTGAATTAAAATGTTAAATCACTTTATATTCATTTTTTGGTGAAACTGCATTTATTTTACAAAGCATGTTTAAATACAATTAAATTAAAATTATTAAATCAAAACAATTTAAAATATAAACAATCAACGTGCCTCCCCCCCCCCTCCCTCAGAGGGCCGCGGTAAAACTATCAAACGTTGACCGGTCCGCGGCGATAAAAAGGTTGGGGAGCACTGACCTATAGCATATAGGTCAGCCAGAGGGGCAGACTTATAATTTTCCGGTCCGCTGCGATAAAAAGGTTGGGGAGCACTGACCTATAGCATATAGGTCAGCCAGAGGGGCAGACTTATAATTTTTCTGATTCGAAGTGAAGCAATATTTTCTTATTAAACTGCTTCTATTTGATACACATTTATTTGAATCAGCTAATAAATCTACACCTGTAATAACAATGTCAAAACAGAGGGCAGCATATCAGATAAATACTAAATCAGTCAACCATGAACAGATAAAATTTTAAATGTTTTATAAATTCCAAGAAAAGGCAGGAAAATAATTTTCTATTGAAAATCACACTTTTAGTTTAGCCTCAGAACTCTTAATCAATAATGTTTACATTTCGCTTAGATACCAGAAAACTTGACCCCTGCTTGCTCTCACTCATCAACTCAAAGACATTGCCTCAATGAGCAAAGAAAACTCAAACTGTTAATTGGTATGTATGGTAGGCATTTTAATTATCGTCACACTGTAGAAACACAGCAGGCTGTTGGTGACAATCCGGGATCAACCCCTAAAGGGGAAGATCATGCCTGAGCTGGTACCCCACTCTCCAAACTTCCACACCACGAAAATGTGAAGACACTTGTGGCCCTGACAGATTTAAAGTGCACTGGCCCCCTTTGTATATGACGGTCTTTGGTTGGATTCTAACTCGCAACCCTCCAGTTGCAAATTCGTTACTCTTCCAGCTGGTCTACAGCAGCAGCTAGCGTATAATATGCCATCGAATCAGACTTTGACAAATATTTTTTAAGTAAAAAAGTCCAATTCCATAGAAAAACTAAATAAATATTTTGTGTTTTTTTTTTATTTTCCTTAGCTGAAAAGCTTTTTCAAATTTAAGGTAGAAAGATTTTATAGCTTCCCCTTTGAGTTCAAGTTCACAAATATTTCCATACAATCACGGTAGGTGAAATCGAATAATTGAGGTAGGTGAATTTCAGCTTAAAATACAGATAAATAAAATATCAATCTGATATTGTATTATTTATGAAAAGGAAAACACACACATACTATGTCGATGTTAGATTGAGTAGAATAAATTAAGCAATAAACTAAGTTTGCATACTTACTAGTGAATTGTTCGCGTGGTGAATTTCCACCAAGTGCTTCACTAAATTCCTTCCCAGATCCTCCTGCACCTTGTCCAATGGGTCGAAAACCAAACCTGGATCCTGATGAGCAAGAAACATTAAATGAGTAACTAAACCCATAGTATTCATTCAATTCAATCATACAGAAGCATGTTAATGCAACTTTACATATTTTGATTATAATGATTATTAGCTGGTTTAACTTTTCATATTTTTCTTTCAAACAATTATGGTATGATGTAAGAATAACTTATTTTTTAAACTGAAAAGCAAATTTAAAGCAATAAAATTTTGCAAATAAGGAATTCTTTTAAGGACAACTTATTAATTTCTTCAATCAAATCTAGTTTATTTCATACAAAAATTTGATTTTTCAATTTCCTACCTTCTAACAAAACATCCTGCCATGCAAGTACATTTCATAATACAATAACCAAAACTTTAGTACTGTAAAAGTTAAAATTGAAGATGCAAAATTTTCTTTAGTCCATAGCAGTTAGAATGTGTGCTCATGTAATGTTATTAACCAACAGACCCACACATAGCATATCCACCAAAATATTTTCACTACTTGGATCTTTTGATGGCAGTGTTGTTTAACTCACATCTGAACCCATATTTAAATCTGTTTATAATAAGTATAAGCATTGATTTACACATTTCATAGTTCCAAATGAAATAAAATTAATTACAATTTAAAACATTTAATACATTAGTATCGATTTTTACTTCTAATAAAATGTACTGCACACCTCAGTTTGTGTTACCACAGTTAGCTTCGTAATTTTTGGTTTATTGCATTTCATTTAATTGTTTAAAAGCAATTTGGTATTTTTTAAAGTTTTAACCTATTTTCACTTTAGCTCATACTTTCTTGTTTGGGCTGATTTCTATCATCAGGAGTTCTCATTGCCTTCCACTACACAATTTCATTAATTACGAGCTCTTCCATGCAGTTTTAACAATATTGTGCAGCTCTATAACACGGTTAAACTGAGAGGTATAGTTGGCAAATGAATCCTGTAATGGTTGATTATATATTGTTTACCTCCATTTACTGTTACTCAGTAGACAACAAATGAATGGGTGTCTAGAAGAAGGGCATATGTTACATTTGAAAATTTTTACAGGAGACACCTCAAAAGAGCAAGGATTTTTCATCGGAAAATGCTTAGCCTCTGATGTAACATACATCCTTTATCAATACTAATGAACCTGAACTTTACTTAACCTTTTGTGATGTTTTATGTTATTCAGTAACACATACCTTGCTCCAATAAAAAATACTGTTTTGAAACATTTGCAACATGTCCTTCTTCTAGACTCCCATTCAAATGTTGATTTTGTCAACAGGCAACAAAATCATCATGTGTTTTAAAAATCAGATATCGGATTGAGAACTGCAGTTTGAGATGTGATGACCCATATATAAAAATTAAGATATTATTTCTTTAGAAGCAAGTTGGAAAACAAACTTACCAATAAATTTTGATTCTGATGGCAGTATTGGATCGAAAGGTGTGTACGGATAAAGAGTGAAGGGGTCGGCTAAATCATTCCATACGTAATAATGCTGGGCATTGGTGTAGGTGAGGTTTCGCCTGAAACTGGGGGACGGGAACGGAGTTTCAACGGGACCGAGATTCTCCTCCGGATCGGGGTCTTGAACGGCAGCGAATTCAGCCCGAAGGGGCTGGAACGTACCGTTGAAGACGCTGGGGGAGGACTCTTCGCGGGCTGCAGGTGCGGGAATTTGAATTCTGTTTCGTACGACTGCTAAAGTCGTGGCTACGACGGGTCGAGATCCAGACAGGTAACGGTCGAAAAACATGCGACCTAAATGAAATTATCTTAGATTTCAGAAAAAGGCAGGTAGTAATTATGGAATAAAACATTGTAGCAAAATACATAAAATATGAATGGAAGTTGTAAATAAATCTGTACCTTGGTAGTAAAAGGTTTATTTTTGATCACACTTGATGTGGTTTTAATGTTCTGAATTTTTAATAGTGTAAAAAAATTATTTATGATTCCTTCATTATGCATTGACAAGAGGACAAAGGCATTTTTTCTATTATAACTTTCATTACCTTGAAGTGATTTGTGAACACAGCTCCACAAAAGCAAATTTGGACACCTTTTTCTACCAAGGTACAAGGTTCAGAATCTTTTTTATTTCATTGAGAATAATCTATGGCAGTGATTTTCCACAGGTGTGCAGCAAGAATGGCACTGGAGTACCACATGATGTGGAGTGGGTGCACAAAAATGGCACTGGTGTCTTATAGATGGTGTAATGGTTTAAATTGTGTACAATTTATTTAAATCTAATAGTTGTATTGAACTTCTGACAAGTGTGTTCACATCTAATTATAATTTTTAATACCTTTATAAGCAATTACAAAAAAAATTAGGCTTCTTTGGAGGAAAAAGGGTAGGTAATTACTAGTATTAGTTTTTGTAAATCAAAACTATACCTATTTTTTGTCTGATAAACACAAAATTTAATATAGCATTCAGGCTGCATTAAATTACAGCCTAATTTTGGTGTGCAGCAGAATGTGTGCCATGAGATTTAAATCACTGATCTAAGTAATAAGTGAATGGAATGAGACATAAATGCAAGCAATTCATGTTGAACTAACGGGTCAGTAACATTAAATGTCAGATTTTGCTGAAAAAACCACATAAATATTTAACAATCCATAGATACTAATTTGAAACTAAAAACTATACTCGAAAATGATACATAGACTTCATAATCAAATTTTTACATTCACCTCCTAAATAAATGCACTAATCTCTCAATGTTTAATAGATATAATTTAAACACTATTAAATTAACACTTCAGCCTTTGTTTAGAATGGAAAGCACAAGGTCAAGCTTTCTTTTCCAGCACAATCCAATAAACAAGGTAACATTTTCTGCAAATGATTTTACTATCTCGAACTGAAAATGAAGCTAGACCAATAAGATGAGAGTTTCAAGTAGTGAATGCAAAATTTGGAGAGTTTAATGGTTTGGAAATTAAAACAGGGAGTCTAGTAAATTTCTGTTGGTCCATTAAGGGACATTTTGGGGACCTTTTAGGGACTTTCTAAAATAAATGCATGATCTGATTTTGCATGATTATGTGGGTCAGTTAAATGCAATTATACATTAAAATCACGCTTTTTTTATTGCATGCAG
Organism: Metellina segmentata; assembly: GCA_947359465.1. Classification (NCBI taxonomy): domain Eukaryota; kingdom Metazoa; phylum Arthropoda; class Arachnida; order Araneae; family Tetragnathidae; genus Metellina; species Metellina segmentata. The sequence continues at coordinate 125,035,215 of OX375874.1, forward strand.
TCTGATCTCGAGAAAAGAAAACTCTAATATCAAATTTCAGCTTTCATAAGCTGACTTCTAAATAAATTTTAAAAATAAAGACAAACCATAAATCATGTCAAAGTAGATGAACATTAAACAAATACTCTGTATAATATTCATTATTTTTGTTTTCTGAATACTTGAAATCTTAAATAAAAATTGAAGAAATCAACTTTAAAAACCTTTTGTTACGTAATTTTTTTTTACTTTTATGTTTCCTGCATGAAATGAAGTTGGTAAAATTATATATCAATTTGTGCACTTAAAAAAACTGTATCCAAATGTGATTGGATTGAGTGAGTTACACCATTTTTATTTTATTTTCAGTTTGCATAATTTCTTTGTCTAATTGCTCAATTTCATCATTTGCAGTTTGCCATTTTTTTTTTTTTTTTTTTTTTCATTTGTTTAAGTTCAGCTGCAGCCACCTTTTGTTTTCATCTTAATAAAATTTTATAAATTTTCAGGATAAAATTTATAATTTAGGAACTTTTTCGGGACCAGTTTTCCCGTTTTCTGCATATATTCGGGACCAGTAAACATCCTGTAAAATTACAATGATTGCGTGTACTTAGTCCACAATTCTAAAGAAAAAAGAGTATAAATGATAAGTTTTATGCAGCACAGCTCAGCTTAAATTGAATATAGTACATGTAATATTTCTTCACTGATGCTCAATAGTGGACATTGTAATGTTTTATAACTTATTTCAATTTCCAAACAATGCTCTTGAATGGTGTTCTTCAACTGCCTGGCCTTGGAATCGATTACAATGGCACATGAAAGGTTCTCTTGAGTCTGTTACTTTAGTTTTCTCAGCACTTTTTATGAATAAATATTTTGTAGTGGAAATATCCAGAGTAAAATAATCTTTGTAAATGTGTTGAAAAGAACACCAGAACACCTAGATAACATGTGTGTAGTCATGTAACAGAAAAAAGAGCAACAAAAGTTTCACTCGAGCCTAGCTAAAACATTCAAAAACTCAGTTGTAATAAACAAAACTAAGTTTAACTTTTCACTAACTCATAATTTCTTTGCTTTGAGATCTGTGGTTTTAAATTCAAATAATAATTAATTTTGGAACTAGTGTTAACAATTGATATTAATACCAAATTCATTCATTAAATTACATACATAAATATGTGGTATACATGTAATAAGAGTTTCACCAAAAATTCAGCGTCTTTCCCCGGCTTAGCTGATTTTCAGAATTTCACCATGCCTAAATATTTCTACATACCAAATTTTTTTTTAAATCCAAAATCAGTAAATTCAATTTAGTTAAAAAATAATCAACTTAGCAGTGAACTGCATCACTTTTAGGCGATCTGAATTGGATATATCAATGAAAATAAGCAGATAAAATTTAATGATGCTAGCCTGGGGAAACTACAATATGCTACAAGATTTCATTAGTCCAGTGATTGATTACTAATTTAAATGTTATTTTATAGTTGAAAACATGCTGCACCACATACATATGAGTGTACTGATACTTTTATGATTACTAGGGCAACTTTTTGCAACAAATGCAACTTTTTTCCACACGTTCTACGCTTTATGTAAAGTACTAAAAACAAAATTCCTCCAACATGAGGTGTATTGTAAGTGAATTATAGCCGCAACATCAATGCAACTTTCTACATAAATGCAACTTTTAGCATAATTGCCACTTTTTACAATTTAGCTTAAATTAATTAATATAAAGTTACTATTTCCTTTTTTGTCCTCTGAATCAACCTATCAAATCACGTGTGTCTGATCTTGCGAATGCCGAAGTATTGTGGATCAAACAAGAAGTTCATGGAAAGAAAGCATTTGTCCTGACAGACGAAAGTGAAATAAAGAAATAAAACTTGCGTAATCGAATGCAGAGTTTGCGAGATGAGTGTCGATCATCAATACGTTGTTTCCTTGTAGATGACGTTTTAAAATCTCTGAATGTTGAGCGAAAGGATTTTGCGCTTCTGCTATCCGATACAGCACATTATATGACTGCTCCTGGAATCACACTCAAGGTGCTTTATCCGCGATTGCTCCAAGTTACTTGAGTGGTACACTTGTTTCACAACTGCAGAAAAAGTCCAATGCAACAATGTCATGTAACATCAGTCTCTGTTGAGCACAGTTTTTCAATGTTAAAGAACTTACTGACCAAGAATCAGCCATTCAACGACATCAACATTCTTCTGTATTTAATGATGTACAAATAAATTTTTCACATTTTACTAATAATTTATTTTAGATTTTAGTGTACCAAAAATAAATGCAACTTTATTTTCACAAATGCAACTTTTCTCATTTTTACTGCAACAAAAAAGTTGCCCTAATGATTACACAATTTTTATATATTCTTCTGTAGTTAATGATGTACAAATAAATTTTTCATTTTTTACTAATAATTTATTTTAGATTTTAGTGTATCAAAAATAAATGCAACTTTATTTTCATAAATGCAACTTTTTTCATTTTTACTGCAACAAAAAAATTGCCCTAATGATTACACAATTTTTATAAAAATGAACTTTTAAAAAATTGGAAAAAAGTAAATTTGTTGTGCCTAGGCCTCCTCTTATGAAGAAGATAATTTACTGGGTCAGTCTCTCAAAGGTTGAGAACCACTGCTTCAGAATCAAATCAAAACATAGACACAAGGAAGTAGACACCTAAATAAATTCCTTCCAGGTCATAAAAATTTGTCTTTTAGAAGAAAAAATGATAATCTAAACTTTGAATACTGTAACTGGGCATTTACTGTACAGGAATGAGACAAATGGTAAAAAATATACGACATTGCATCTCCCAGACAGAAAAGCATATTTCAAATTTTGAACCTATATTGCATTTTCTGAGCAGTCTGCAATACAAAAAAATGCAAATAGGACAGGCAATTTAATGCAATAACAACCATTTAATCTATTAGAACAGTCACATATTCCTTTTATTAACATGTCTACATATTTTTAACCTTTTGACTACGGCTATAGATATAACTGACACAATTGTTATAACTTTCAAGGTGCAACTGCTGTACCGGTCATAGTCCATACTTGCCAACTTTGAAAACTGTGCATCAGAAAAACTTTAGTGCAAACACCCCTTGCCATATGACACAACAAATACATGGATTAATGTGTATTAGAAATATCTGTATGTCACAACTGGTATTATTTGTATTTAAAAATGCATAAGTAAAAGTTCACATTTTTATCAACTGCAGAAACGTTGCAAAGCAGCAGTGTTTAATATTAAACTGAACACATCCACTGCAAAGAAACATATTCACTTTACGAGTACATACATATTTGCATCCCAAACTGTATGTTACATACGATTTAAACTTGTATCAGGATTACACATCACTGGTGTTCATAAAGCTTTTAATCAATGTTCTATTTATAAAGTTGTTTTATTTAGTGTTTTATCCAGAAGAGAGGGTTGCAGAAAAATTCAATGAAGCTGTACTAGCTTTTTTGGTCTTCTTAAATAATTCTGCACTGAATTTCTGCTCAAAAAAAGTTTTTTTTTTTTTTTTTTTGGGGGGGGGGCGGTTGCAGAGGATGACATATTTCGATTGCTCCATCAAAATATTAAAAATCCGTAATAAAGGCAGACCCATCCGGAAATCAGTACAATTAAGTGGAAATCCGTAAAAATTACAAATAATCCTTCAAAGTTGGCAATTTTATTAGTGTGTTTTATTCAGAAGAGAGGGTTGCAGAAAAATTCAATGAAGCTGTACTAGCTTTTTTGGTCTTCTTAAATAAAAATAATTCTGCACTGAATTTCTGCTCAAAACAAGTTTTTTTTTTTTTTTTTTGGGGGGGGGGGTATGGATTTAGTGGATGGTTGCAGAGAATGACATATTTCGATTGCTCCATCAAAATATTAAAAATCCGTCCGGATATATATTATATCCATCCGGAAATCAGTAAAATTAAGTGGAAATCCGTAAAAATTACAAATAATCCTCAAAAGTTGGCAATTAGGATGGTCGTAATTCTTTCTTGCCACGATTCCTTTCAAAGTGCAACTGCTGTATTAGCCATAGTCTAAATTCTTTCTTGGCGTGATCAAGGTATAACTGCTGCACCGGCTGAAGTCTAAAGGTTAATATCATTATTTATAAAAACCAAAATAAACTGCATAAGACAAACCTTGATGCCTCATTGCCATTATATCTTCATCTGTAAACGTTCTGAGATAGTAATGCAATTCGGAGATCCTGGCCTTGGGCAGTGAGATCACAGCTCTCTTCCAGTCGAGAAACTCGTCGAAAGGCAGCCGGATATGGTTTCCCAGTATGACGGGGATGGCACCTGTTTTCAAAGCCTCGTAGACCCTGATGTGCATCTGGGGTGTACTGATGAGGTTGTAATCCAGCGGACTGATCAGAAGAGAGAACGTGGAGTCCTGGAGAATGGCAAGCCGTGTGTCATGGCTGCCACACAGAAGCCACTCGGAGCTGAGGCCGGGAGAGGTGCTACCAGCGCACGAAAACTGAAAAAAGAAATTATCTCCCAGGTTGGACAGTTGCATCTCCTTCAGTATATTTACAATAACATCTTCCACCTCGTCGGCGAGCAAGTTCGGCTTCTTGGAAGCCTCGTTCTCCGAATCGTCATTGAAAGTGGCAGCCGCAGAAAGTTTCCTGGCGTTGGCTTTCAACAAGAGCTTAGACGTCCTGTACTCGCCCTGGTATGACAGCAAAAACTTTCTCCGAGCGGGAGAATAAAGGTAAGTCTTGGGAATTTGATCCTTTTTGTCAAGAAGAGGAGGTGCGATGACATCGAACCCCTCCCTGAAACTGTTGACAGAGAAGCCGGACTGGACGATGATGGCTCGCCCAGTGTTGACGCTCGTCAGAAGGCTGGTTTTATTCGACTCTAAAGCTAAGTTTAAGAGAATATGATTGCGACCGTCGCCATTCCAGTGGTTTAACGAGTGGAGGTAGTTCTCTAGGGACTTGGCGTCATTTTTCTCATGTGCCTCACCAATGAGGACCATGTAGACGCAGGCTATCGCTGGATCGAACGTGATATGAATGTTGACGTTTAAGGCTTCGGTTATTGCACTTTTCAGGAATTGCTCACGTGGACTCCATGAGCCAAAGTCATCGGGGTGATAGAAGTAGACCGGAAAGCTGGAAGTGAGAGAGCATCGGGAGAAATCGAAGCACAGGTGGGTGCGGCACTTGCGGATTCTGCGTAGGCTTGCAGGTGGGATGTAAGTTTCGTCTTCGAGGGAAGGTAGAATCCTTTTGGGGTGGGAAATATGAGGGCTATTCTTTTCTTGCACTTCCTTCTGAGCGTATTGAGCCTGTTCAACAGACACTCTCAGTCGGTCCAGTTCGATTTGCTGATGGGTGTAGTCTCCTCTCAAATCCTCCATCCTTTGAGTCAATATGGAAATGTCAGACTAATAAAATAAACGAATGAAAAATTACGTAGTGCAACTTTACACAGCATATTGTCGGCAAAAGTGTGAAACCACAGAAGTCCACAAAAAATTAGATTTCGGGTTATTCTGTTAAAATGCACATAAAAATCATCTCCATCTGTCACGTTTTTTCAACTAGATAGTATATTTAATACACAATCTATTATAATATTCAGACAAACACTTCCTTTTATAATATTAGAGATTATAAAAGGAAGTATTTGTCTGTTTGTTTTCTGCATGCAAATTCCTGATGAATCTATGGCACTTACAGCAATGGGATTTGGCACACAGGTAGTCTAAATTTTTTGCAATTTTTGGGTTGCGGCGAATTTTAAAATTCAAACTAGAACATTTAAAAATGAATTTAATGAAATTTAATTATTATTGAATACAACAGCATGGAAGATCACAGATTCTAAATTTATTTTTTTAATTCCTGTTTTCATTTTGCACAGATGAGTGATTTTCCAGCAGATGATAAAAAAAAAATTAACTTTTAACTGGAGTTATGTAGCTTTTTTTTTCTATCTTCTCGACTCTTAAAAGCAGAGTAAAAATTTCAACGGATTTGAAATCTGTAGTAAATTTCACATCAGATCAATACCTAAAAATATGCTTTTCATTAAACAAATAAACGTTTTAAATTGAATATCTTTTATATTTTCACAAGAGATTGTGACTTCACGTCAACCTTGGTATTCAAAAAATAAAGAGCTTACATTTCCTGCCCTCTTATGATTTCAGCGAAAAAAAGCAAAAAAAAAGTAAATATTTTGGCTGGCATGGTTTAGTTCTTTTTTGTAACATCAGGATCGTAAAAGACGGATTGAAAATTTCAACAGATTTGAAATTTGCGGAAAATTTGACACCAGATACCTTATACGTTTGATTTTCTTTCAATATATAAATAATTTTTCAATTAAATATTTGTATTTTCGAAAAAGATTGTGACGTCACGCCGAACTCTTTTAATAAACATCATTCTATACAATATCATAAATTTTTTTACCATGGAAAAAGCTTTTACCCTAAATATAAATGAAAATAGGACCAGAAAAATGGGGTTTCAAGGAAATTGATTCAAAAATGCCTGTTCTTAAAAACTCCAAAGTAAGCGAAATGTGTCAAAACTAACAGTATATGCTTTGAAATTACCAAAATCACAAATGACACACAACTCAAGGGCACTTAAATTCACTTTGTGTTTTAGGGTTTTATAATGTAAAATTCAAGAGGACAGACAGCTGAGTGTTTCAGTGACACATTTCTATAATCTTTCTTTGAATTAAATCTAAGGCCCTATTCACATGTGGTCATTTCTAACGCACGTTTTTGAGAACAGCTTTCTGTAAGCAAAAAATTACTTTTTTTTAATCCTCTAATCCTAATCATTTCTCCTTGTTGAGGATAGAGTGAAAATTTAAACGGATATCAAATCAGGATAAAATTCTACGCCAGATCGATAACAAAAACATATTTAATTTTTAATTATTGATTATTTAATAAAAATTAATTATTTTTTAAAAGAAAATCACATTTAAAGTATGGATTTGGTGTAAAATTTTCCGCAGATTTCAAAACCGTTGAAATTTTTACTCTATCTTCAATGATTGCAAATATTGAGGAATAAAAAAAACACAATTTAATGATTAAAGAAAGCTGATCTTGAAAACACCTCATGTGAACAGGGCCTAGGTCTTTCCCAAAAAGAGGTGCAAAATCATAACAATCATAGTCCTATTTATTAGTCATTGTATCATTCTTGCCCATCAATCACATTGCACAGCAATCTTTCTCACTCTAAAAAGCAGATACGTCACCTGTAACTTTTGGCGCCGACTTTCAAGTTCTCTGAGTTCATCACTGACAGAAACTTTGATGCGTATCATTTCTTCTATTCTCCCTTTCAAGTCAATAGCTTTGATGGATTCTAAATCTTCCATTTGGACTCCTTTGTGATGAATTTCTGCAGATGGATTGTCACCAGCGATCTGAATAAAAATAACTTATCATTCTCAAGATCAAATTTAAATACTTCAAAAGCTGTTACAATAGCTGACAATATGCACAGTTATTTTTTTTTCCACATTTTCCTGGCCATCCTGTCATTTTAATAAAAAATGCCATTTTTGTCCTGTTTTTGATAGAAACAACGAATATACTGGCAAAACTCTAAAACATGGTTTTGTTTTCTCACCAAAGTGACGACTAAAATCTTCGCTGCCTAAACAGATACTTGGATATGCCTATGACAGGTTATAAATTGCATACTAATCAGCGATTGGTGATGGTAACGTGTTTTTCAATTTAAAGGGTCTTTACTTTAATATTGTACTTTTAGAAATTGTTATTCATAAACTATATTCATGGCCAATATCTTTTTATTGACCATGCTGAGACACAGCATCTGTTCTGTTGTAGTGCTAGTTTACTGGCATTAAAAATTAAAATGATTTCAATTATCAAGAGAAACAAATCTATATATATTTTTTTCTGACTACAACTTTAACATAAATGCACAAGTCAAACAAGTTTCAACTGAATACCATATACCAAGATGATCATGAAACTAAGTAATAAAATTAAGGCTAATTAAGAATTAATAAAAGCACCGCAAGTCATAAAATAGTTACTTTTAAATAATATTGAATTTTCTTTTAAAAAAATTTTTCAACACACTTAATCGCACAAGAAATTGCAAATAAATTACAATATATAATTCAAATGTTTTACGTGTGTTAATAATGTTGATGTATTAGATACTAGTCACTGGATGTACAGTCGTGGAAAAATTACAAACCACCTTCTTTATTTCAATAAATTCATACTACAGCAAAATTATCCTTCAAATTCAAAAAAGTCGCCTAAGGAGATGGGACCTCTTCAAATCAAATTTTGCACAAACGAAATTTATAATGGAAACACCATGTTTTGATGCCATAATCAGATTCTGCATCGCTAAAATTAGTCTAAATATGAAATTTTATTACTACTACATTTACATCAAAGATATTCAATGATAAAATTCATGTCAACTTTAGAAGATCAATTGGACATAGAAGGTCGCTATTTTTATATCAAGATTAAATGTAGTTATAGCTATCCCAATTTCAAATTTGAACACTATTTCAGACGTATTTTTCAGCGATCTGATAATTACTACCCAAGTGCAAACGATTTGAGATTTATATTATTATACTTACTATGCAAGTGTAAACGATCCTAGAATTACTATCCGAGGTTTGTCAAACGTCTTTTAAACTTTTCTACACAACATAAAAATCTTAATCGCAATAATCTGTCTTAAAATCGTAATAATGAAAAAAAATTTAATGTAGCTAAAAAATAATAGGAATGAGCTGAAATTTTGCAAGATTATTCTAGAAGACCTTCTAAATCAATTCCCATCAAAATATAAGGTTCCAATTCATAATTATTTCAAACAATAATTTAATAATGTATACTAAAAAATATTTTTTAAATAAAATATTAGGTGGATTTTGTTTAGGTTGTTTAACAGAAACATGGTACAAAATATCAGCACTACAGAAGTATTATTTAGGAAACTATCGATAAAAGTCTAAGAAACTGATTTAACACTAAGAGCTCCAATCTTTCTGTCCTCATAACTTTGAAAAGGTAAGACCTAACGACATAAAAATTGGTATCTGAAGCTAAATTTTGATAAAGACTTGAAATTATGTCGAAAAAAAGGGATTCCTATTGGAAATTATACAGTTGGTACTCAATTTAATATAAAGACAGCTCCTTATGCAAATTTTATGAATCTGGGGCAGTGTGGCCTCTTGTTCTTGTAAGTGCTAGATCAAATTACATTATTTTAGGTGAGGCATGTGAAAGATTATTATTCCAACTCAAAATTCATTTCACACAAATTTTTTTTAGTTTGCAGATTTGCTGATGCAATAAGTACATCTCATTTCTTTCAAGATGCATTTTCTGCATATTGATGTTTTGCAATATGGGCAACTGTTTATTGTGACTTCCTTTGCAAAATCTTTACATCCTATGGTTTGATCTTTTCTGGCAATCTCTCCTTTCGCGCCTGCCTACATCGGCATTAGTAATTGCTGAATTATCAATTCTAGGTGCCACATATGGAGTACAGACTCTTGGCATAACTGATAGACGAAGAAATTTCTCTAGCTAAGTTCCTGTCTTTCCTATCACTTGACACCTCAGTACAATAGACTATTAGTCGCAGTGCTGGCACTCTTCGGAGTCACCCCTTTACAATTCATAAGTCATCACTTGACATAAAATTCAAGTATTTATCGAGAACATTCAAAGTATTTAAAAATACATGCAAAGGCCAAAGGCGAGCTTTCTATTTGATAGTATACGTGTACCAATGTCATCGTCATACTTTGGTTACCTTTGGATTTTTTTTACCATCTCTAACGCAAACACATCCACAACTTTGTGGATTATTAGTAGATGAAAGGCAGTCTCACTTATGAATAATCTGCATAGCTTTGGAGGTGGGTGCATTAAAGATGGTCATACATCCATAAATAACCATTGGTCAAGCAAGTTAATTGTAGTTATTTCATCATTACAACTGCAACTTCTATTTTCATTGCATGCAAGCCCCATCCATACTTTAAGAGTTAAGAATATCCAGGGGTAAATTTGATTAAAATATTATTAATAAAAAAAAAATTTAATTCCATACAAATGCATACTTTTGATAAATAATAATGAGTGAATAAGGGAACCATCACTAAAATGAGAAGAATCGGGAGAATTCTTGAGAAACGCAGTGCCGAGATGCGGTAGCAGAAGTGCCAGGGTGGCACTAGTTTGGCCGCAGGTGATTCTGATGAGGTCATTGTAAGGTGTGGTACGAATTCAGATTCCAGTCAACCCATCATTAGAGTTCTGTGTTGAAGATTGGTTGGTTTTCCATTCTGCTCAAAGAATGTGAAAAATATTACTGTACATATAAATGTACTCATACATAAGATCGCAGAAACAACTGCTTTAAATCAAAAAACACATTTACAGAAGAAAAGTATATTAAATTTCGTTTGTATGTGGTTTGATCCAGTTTTAGCCTTAAACTTCAGATATTTAGTAGAAACAGGTGTAATAGCATCATCCCTCAGAACATGTAAATTCAATGGAATTTTTAACTTTTATCAGATGGGTGAAAACTTTAACATTCCAAATTTCTAATTCCATAAACACAAAATAGTTATACTAGCAGTGTAAAGACCTAATAATCGATGTATAAAACTTTCCAACAAAATTTAAACAAAAATTAATCAACATATCACAAAACACAATGAAAATTTTAATATTGTCAACTATCAAAATTGATGTACAAAATTGGAAAGCTTTTGTGATATTGGATACAAACCTGTTCGCTGTGACTATTTTTTACAAGAACAGACTACAACACTAAACAAATAACAAGAACATCTTAAAAAATAATAAAAACTGACAATTTTAATAATTTGGGGGAATTCATTTGAGCATCTTCACCCATCACAACGAGAAGGACGGCTTAAAATTGTCCACATGCAATTTATAATCACATGGAATGTTTCAAACAAAACCCATGCTGATGAACAGATTTCTTGAACTTGAACAGACAGAATAGAGTAATACTTGTTGGTCAATCGCTCAAGAGAGAAAATATGTACTTGGTAATTATGATCCCAACCAACAGTACAGTTATTTAGTGTTTTCAAAGGGAGAATGAATTACAGTATACTTTTGGGGGTGAATAGAGTACAAGCAACATTCTTAACATATTTGGAAAAAAGAAACATGCATCATGTTTCAATTTCATTTTCAATATTATTAAAATTAATACAGTAAGGAAAATGAAATTAAAAACTGATTTAAATAAATTATTTTTTGGATAAAAAATCCCTCATTTTTAATGAAAGAATCTGTTTTAAGGGTTAGGTTCATTGCTCAAACATTATTTTTTGTTACAAAAGAACAAATTAGACAGCGACCTATGGCTTAAAGTGGATACTCAACCATTGTGAACATATGTGCCAAGACTAGGATTCGAACCTAACTAATCTCTAAAACCTGATTTTTACAATAAATTGTGTCACAAGGACCATAAGGTAAAATATCGCTTGAATTGATTAATATGCCAGGATTTGTGTAGTAAACTTATCTAGTTTCATTGTTTGCAATGAAAAAAATTGCTGACAAAAATGAAACATTCAGTCTTGTATTGAAAAATGTTGCCATTGAGCTAATTCTTTATTTTGAGATAGCTTCGAATATAAGAATGTATACAAAATTCAATGCTCATAAAATGAAAATTTGATTGTCATTATAAGGAGTTAAACAGAAACCAGTTTGAAACAAACTTCACAGCTTCAACTAAATTATTATGTTCTTGAACCCTCCCATGACCATGTGATATATTTTCATAACAGTGTCCTTGTTTGGTTTATAAGTTTGGCTACTGGCATTAGTATTCGCTTCAGCCTTAAAGACCCAGACTCAAGAACACGGTACCTACCATCGGATATTGGCGACAATTTGATAACATGGTAGTCTGTTGTTTGCCTACACAAATAGTCGTTTAGCAACGAAATTTTGGTCGCCAAGTTGGCAATGGGCGGGTTCCGTTGTTCTTGAGTTTTAACGACCCAGTACATTTAACAATATATTTATATTAATGAGGTGGAATTTGCCAATTGCACCAATACGTGGTTTTCTTTTCACTATATGGTAAGCTATTTAGAAGTTTTCGAAGATGCTTTGAACTACATCATTTTTGCAGTAATACCTTAAGTTTGCGATGAATATAGAGCTATAGAAATAAAACTAGATAAATCCGGATTCTATAATTCAAATTAATACTGTAAGCTCCAAAAAATTATAAAAATTCGAACTAAATAGGAAACGGGTATTTATGATATTGTGATCTGATTTTACAAAATTATTAGACAAGGCTTTTAAAAATGGATCGGTAAAAAGCAGTGACTTACAATTTCACACAGCCCATTAGTTTAGGGAAGTGAATCAACCTGACCAGAAAAAATGACGGAGAGAAATTTTTTGGCTAACTTTCCCAGGTCATTTCAATTGCGCGAAATTCAAGGGTGTAGTAACTTTAAGTGGAACCAAATTGACATCGAATTCTGAAAGTAAATTTGTAAACAAATATTTCTCAAGTACGAATTTGGGTTGAGTTGTTATGTTACTGCTTCTAGTGTCAAAAAGTGAAATATTATTCAGTGTGGCCCGTCTAAAATCCTTTTCTCACGGCTAATCATAATCATCTTTAATCATTGTCAACCTGGTTAAGGTGTTAACCTCTAGATCGGAAGGTTCCTGGTTCGAATCCAGGTCCGGGAATGGATGTTTGTAAGCGTATGGTATAGAGGCGGCTAGTGCACCTTAAATCTGTCGTGGCCGAAAGTCCTCACGTTGGGTTGGTGTGGAAGTTTGGAGAGTGGGGTGCCAGCTTAGGTGTTGCTTCGTCATCTGACCGTGGTTCAAAATTAAGTAGTGTTGTCCTCGGTTCTTTTCCTTAAGGGATTGATCCCTGAACGTCATCAATAACCCGTTGTGTTGCTCTAGTATGACGTTAATTACAAAATTTCCAAATTACCTTAATCATTGGTCAACCAACCGGTCTGGTGCTTAAGGTGTTAGCCTCTTGATCGGAAGGTTCATAGTTCGAATCCGTGTCCGCGCATGCATGTTTGTAAGCGTATCGAATAAAGGCTGCTGGTGCACCTTAAATCTGTCGTAGCCGAATCTTAATAAGAGCCGCATTGGTACTTTTAATTAACTTCGTACTAGAACAAAACAACGGGCTAATGACGACGGTCCAATCCCAAAGGGGGAAATACGAAGACACCTCACGTTGGGTTAGTGTGGAAGTTTAGACTGGGGTGCAAGCTCAGGTGTTGCCTCGTTATCTGACCGTGGTTCAAAATTACGTGGTTGTCCTCGGACCTTTCCTTTAGGCGATTGATCCCGAACCGTCGTCGTCTCACGTTGGGTTGGCGTGGAAGTTTGGAGAGTGGGGTGCCAGCTCAGGTGTTGCTTCGTCATCTGACCGTGGTTCAAAATTACGAGGTGTTGTCCTCGGATCTTTCCCTTATGGGACTGATCCCGGACTGTCGTCAATAGCCCGTTGTGTTGCTCTAGTACGACGTTAACTAAAAAATTACCAATTACCCGAACCGTCGTCAATAACTCGTTGTGTTGCTATAGTACGACGTTAATTAAAAATTACTGAAGACACTACATAATCTTGAACCATGGTGAGATCACGCGCCAACACACGAGCTGGCCCCCTTACTCTCAAACCACGCCAACGTGAGCATTTGAGCCCCCTTTGTATACGACGGTCTTTGGCTGGTGCATGTTAAATCTGCCGTTGGCTTGTCATCTGACCGTGATTAAAAATTATGTAGTTGTCCTCGGATATATTTCCTTTAGAATTTCTTCCAGGGACCAGGACTGCCGCCAAAAGTCCTTTGTGTTGCCCCAGTACCACGTCAATTAAAATACTCGCCCACCTTATTTTTTCGTTTTTAAATAACCTTAAAATGTGAGTCTATTGAAATCAGTTTGTGGTAAATTGGCAATTTTTTAATTAATGTCGTACTAGAGCCACACAATGGGCTAAGATAGCTGTAAAGCGAAAGTACATTCATAATTTCCAAAATGTTCCAATTATAGACTTGTAAATTATTTGTACCGTTTATACTTCAGTTTTTTGTAGTTCTACTAAGTATTTGAGAGATGGGGTACGATTTAATTATACCAGGACCAGGCTAAAATGGGTCTTCAAACTACTTAAAGCAGACAGATAGTTATAGATGCGAGATGTTTGTACTGAGCGAATGAGCAGCTTCAAAAAGTATGACCAACATATCGACTAGTTGTCACATGACTGTATAGTGTAAATTTGCAATGGTTGGCCGATTTGGAATCTTTATCACATCGTTTGGTAATGAATGGTCTATGAATGCGCATTTCTATAGTGGCGATAAAATTGATGAACGCCAAAGTCTAGCACGTCGCACGGGTCAATCAGAAGAATCACTGGATAAACGTTTTCTCCCGTACCGTGAACCAATCACATGATAAATGTGCGATTTCACCCAGCAGACTCAAGTAGTCCAAGTGTCACTTGACTACTCGTTTTAGTCACATGAAAAAGTTACCATAAGCTCACACTTTACTTTATAATTTCTTCTAAATCAGGATGACCAACACTTTTTTTGCTTCGTTGTCCACACATCTTCCACGGAGTAATTCCAATCACTGCCCCTCCTAAATATCTTTATATCAAATGGAATTCCTACGTGTTTCAGGGATATCAAAGAAAAAGATTCAACTCAGCTTTTCAAGTTTCCAACTACATTTTCTTTGAGCTGCCAATATCATGCAGAGTATAAACAAAACCACTTATCCTTTTGCTGCTATTCGAAAGCTAACCAAAAAAACACTGTTCCAAAACTTATCGACCCTGTTCCTGATCTAATCAGAACCGAGAGGTTTGGAGTCATACCATGTTCACTATCTAAATTACTTGTGTTGAGTTTTGCTGATTTTTTAACAGTTTGAAATTTTCAAAATATAATAAATCAATAGTACCATGTACTTTTCTCGAAAAAGATCCAACTTTTCCACTCTAGATACAGCAGCCCAGTATTGGAATATACATGTAACTGTGTGAAGATATTTTAGTAGTTAAAAAATAGTAAAAGTAATCTATATCAGGCCTCGAAATATATTTTTTAATACAGGTGCACAAGGTGCACCTAAGTTTTTAAAGTAGGTGCACAGGTGCGCCTAGCGGAAAAAAATTAGGTGCACAATTTTATTTTCACGTGCACAGTGCACCTGGGTATTTCGAGCCCTGATCTATATTGAAGAGCAATTTATAACTGAGAAAAAAATGTAAGTTTTCCCTTGATATCTTGAACCGACTAAGCCTTGTTTAGAATGAGCTATGCATTTCCCAAGTTTTTGTCTATCTGGAACAATAAGCTAATAAAGCATGGTTAAATTGATGTAGCAAATACCAAGTTTTTGACATACTTCTAACCCAAAAGAAAAGAAACATTTGAGGACAAAATTTGCGATGATATTCTGAAAATTATAAAAAATTTATAATTTTAGTTGGTTACGCAAAATTTCTTGGAAGTCTACAAATGTTCCTCTTCAACTACATTCGAGGGATTAAAACTACTTCAACAATCTGTTCTCTATTACAATTATGAAGAACAGAAGTACCATCAAAATATGAATTCCAAATTTTCTGTTTTAGCTGCTGTATCTAAATGCAATTTCATTTTCGAGTAAGGGATATTTTACCTCAGAGCTAGATAATCTGAATACAAAAATTTGAAAGACGAGCATTTTGTCAATATTTCTAGGGAAAACAGTTAACATAATTTCACGATAAATAGCTTCGTAAAAATAAATGTACATACATTAAAGACTTAATATTGAGTTAATACATTTTTTTACTACCAAAATATAAAAAAACTCAATGTTTTCTCTGCCTAAGATAACAGTAGAAATATAACTTGCATAAGCAAAACTTAGTTATACATACAGTTTTCGTAAAATTTTAACTTATTGCATGTCATAAATTCTTAAAAATTTTCAATTTGGCATTTTTTACAATACAATTAACCTTTGAAACAAATTATGTGTCACTCCTGAGTGCAGTAATTTTAGATCTAAAGGCTTTTATTCAACTAGTAATACTGAAATAATTGAAGGGGTGAGTGGAAGAAGGGATTATGCGACATTTGTTTACATTTTGGGATTATTGTAGTTGCTTTGGGATCAGGTATGTGTAAGAACCCCTATGTGGATTACACCACCACCAATTTGAAACTCCTCCCAACTCATCTAGTAAAAGTACTTATGTCTTGAGGCCAAATATCTTGAAGGTACAAAAATTCCACATAATCCCTGTAACGATCTCCCGGCATTTGATTGTGAACACGTATAAGTCATAGGAATAGTTGTTCTTGTGTTCTGGTTGCTATTGTTCTAGTAGACGAACATCCAATGACGACAGTGCCAATGTTCTGATATGATCACGAATATGAAATGTTGGAGGCTGTTCTGAAAAAGAATAGGAATAAGCAGATTTGTTGTAGACTTGAGAGAAGAGAGACGTGTTTTTGCAATGGACAGTGCGGCATGTATATCTGAAACTTTGCATTATATGGTAAAAATAAATGTGCATGTCCAATCTAGGTATGCAGTGTTCTGTTCTTGGTCACTATTACACACATTGTCTATCATATTAGACATCGCTTGGTTGCTCTGATATAATTGGTCAGGAGTGGGGTTGTGTAGAACGAATGGCAAGAGGTGACGCTGCGCCATTTTGGAGTTTTGTGAAGAGCAACTAATTGGATTATTGCTAGGCTTGATATACTGACGATACTCCTAATTTGTGCTTCCATTTCGGGAGGAGCAACTGGACCTATGCTGGATTCGGGATAGTAAGGTGTCCTGGGAACCACACAAGCAGCTTTAAAGAATCCCTGCGGTGAATTCTGGCCACAACGGGAACCTTCTAAAGATCCGACACTGGACCTATGCAGTCATCACCTGGATGAGTGCCAATTAAATTTTTTGGTTTTGCGACCCAATTTATATTTAAATGTAGAAAGCGGTATTGAATTAAGAATATTCAATTTCAGGGATATATAAGGAACATTTAAGAATTGTACTGTGTGTATTATTTGTACGGTAAAAAATGGCTTTCCTTGCAAAAGGTAGATTTGATCAATTTTGGCTCAGGAGTTAGGGGGAAAAATTCCTCCAAACGCTAAAATTATAGAATTAAAAAATTTAACTGTGAATGGTTGAGGTTTCGAGGAGCATTTTGTGAGAGAACTACTAAATGGCATTATAAGAGAAGGGATAAGTGTTTTTGCACCGGACAGTGCGGCGTGTATACCTGAAACTTTGTATTATATCGTAAAAATAAATGTGCGTGTCCACTCACCCCTTCAATCGTTTAAGAACATTTATTCTAAAATTTTCTATCGTCATTTTTTAGTTTAACTATTGATTAATGATAATAATTGCACACTTTAAAACCAATATGAACCAATTAGTCGGATTCAATATTTTACATCAGGAAACAAAGAGTTATTAATTACTATACATTAAAATGTACATCTGCCATAACAATTACATCTAACACATATTTACTGTACAATTTTAATGATTACATACAAAAATATACAAGATGAAATCAGTCTTCATCATCAAGACCTGCAATTTCATCCTCATCTCCTCCCATGGCACGCCAGAAGTCTATGGCAGTCTAAAAGTAAACAAAGATGTTGAGGGATAGAAAATATTACATTCATAAAACACAAAGAAACCATCTTATATACAAGTGTTCATTGCAAATCAAAACTTGATCACACCCTGTATCTAGTCCGTTAGACCTACAACAAAAGTACTTAAAAACTTTTAGGCTGTCCCTCTATGCTTTTTACATTCTCTTTGCATCAGCTTTTTGCGAAATAATTATATTTTCTAAAATAATATTTTGTTTAATAAAGAGCAGTTTAGTTTATAAAATCAAGTGTAAGGAAAGAGAAAAAATGTAAGTACGCTATTGTAAGTTGTTGATATTCAAAACATTCTAATTCATGCAGTGTAAGGGCATTTTTTTTTAAACTAAAATAATTTCTTTCATTTGCAATAATTTTCAGGTTCTAAACTTTATTTATTTTGTCCACTTTTTAAATTTTTTTTCTGAGTTCCTATCCCCATTTACACATTTTACAGTTCAAAAGTGAAACAATGCATACCTAATGGATAAAAAGACAAAGTAAACAAGTAAACATCCAAAAAAAATCAGTACTAATCCACTTACTACTGATAATAAACAAATTGCAAAAAATTGTAAAAACTCAGAACAATGCCAATTAAACTTCCTGACGAAATTCAGTTTAAAATATATAACACTGTTTATTTGCTTTGAGTATAAACAGTGAAAAATGGATAGTAATGTGATTTTATGTACTTTAGTCGTGTTGAAAAATTTCATAAAAAATACTTCTTACAACAAACATTTCTTTGTATACAAACTTTTAAAAGAAAAAGATTTAACATTTTTACTCCGATATTAATAAATTAAAATCAAGTCTTGGAGTATTGCTAAGAATAGCCAATATCATGATTAATTGTTTAGAAATTATTCAATTCAAAACTGAAATACATTCATATCCATCAAATTATATTGATATTGTTTAATGTTATTTTTTAAAATAAACCTTTTGTTATGCTCATTTTAGTTTTTGCCCAGTGGTAAGGTTACTGATAACACTGAGAAACTTGAAGGAAGCTTAATGCCATGCATAGATTCATCCTAAAATACATACCTTTTCAGCAAATTTCTTCCTCTCATCTCCAGTAAGGTTAGCCGCTTTGTCTGAAAAATATAATTTAAAAAAAAATCATCAAACTAAATAATGAAGAAAGTTTATTTCAAACAAATTAGTTAACAATAAAGTATTGCAGCACACTGATAATTAAAAAAAAATAATTTTAACAGAAAGAGCGTGGAGTCTACAACTGCCTAAATATATTTTTACAAAACGTTCCAAGTCCAATGAAACTTACACAAATTCAATTTGATATCCTGGAAGTCTTAATCTATTGTTTTTTCAATTTGAATATGTAGAGTCCAAAATATATATCATGTTTGTAATCAGGATGTCTACTAAATTTCTGTAGGCCCATGCTTTAAAATCAAAAAAATAAATTTTTTTGATTGTTTACAGTCTAATTTTGAGAAAAGAGGACTCTAGTATCAAATGTCAGTTTTAATAAGCTGCTTTCTAAATAAAATGTTAAAAATAAAGACAAACCATAAATCATGTCAAAGTAGATGAACATTAAACAAATACTCTATATTATATTCATTATTTTTGTTTTCTAAATACTTGAAATTATAATAAAAATTGAAGAAATCAACCATTACTTTAAAAACATTTTGTCATGTAAATTTTTTTACTTTTAAGTTTTATGCATCAAATGAAGTTGGTAAAAAAATTATATACAAATTTGTGTATTTAAAAAAACTGTCTCCGAATGTAGTTGGATTAGAGTAGTTACACCATTTTAATTTTTTTTTCCAGCTTGCATTACTTGCAATTTTCTTATTTTCAATTGTTTAAGTTCGGCTGCACCCACCTTTTGTCTTCGTCTTAATTTTTTTCTTTCATCCATAAGTGGACTTTTTCTGATAATAAAGAGGAAATAAATTTTCAGTATAAAATTTATGATTTTGGGACTAGTTTTCCGTTTTCGGCATATTTTCGGGACCAGTAGACACCCTGGTAACGGACGAAATCTAAATTAAGCACATTCAAATGGTTTCAATGAAATAGGCAACCCAATGAAATACAATTTTAAAACTTCTGTGATAAAAAGAACTAGAACTTATGCAAGAGATATAGTTGAATTGCAAATAAAGTTGTTAAATACTAGAGGGCTCCACCCCTGCTCGCCACCCCATTTGGTTTAAATCCATCCCAATCGCAATTCCATTTGTTCTATAATATGTGTATGTTATATATATATATATAAATCAAATCCAAACACAATCCTCTCATTCTTAGTCAAATACTGTGCATGTTGTCCAACAAATATGCATGCATTAGGATTTTCTGTGCATCAACTTTTAACAAGGAAAGTACTCTCGCAAGGAACTCCAAAGATAAAAAGTATTAGTAAAATCAGTAAAAATACTAGTAAACAGATAATAATACCTTTCATCGCAGCAAACTTAGCAAAAAGAGCTTCAAAATCCATTTCACCCGGAGGGTCTCCACTGGCGAGGTCATTTAGGCACTGTTCCCCCAACTTACTCGCTGTAAAGCATATTTAATGTAAGCAAAAGGGATGACGTATATGTAAACAATTTATGTCACGCTTTATACTTAATAGGATAATATTCATTAGTATGCAAATAATAATATTTTCTTTATTATGAAGACTCATCCTCAAATGATTGAAGCAACCACACTGACTATAGACCTTCAAATTTTTTTAACTAATCAAGAAAAAAATTCTAAAAATCAAACTAATTATACATGAGCTGATGCAGATTATTTAAAAAATAGTCATGGATTATTAAATAGTTATAGATTATTAATAACTAACTAGGGGGCCTGCCCCCTGCTCGCTAACCCCCAGAGTATTGTTTTGCAATCCTTATTGATTCGCTGCGCAAACCTTGCATCAATGAAAACATTGTTTACAAAATATATTCCAAAAAAATATTTTTCATACATAAATTTGTTGTACTACATAAAAGTTATACAGTACCTCTGGAATAAGAACTCGAACAATTCAGAATTTAAAAGAAAATGCCCAGAACTTTGAGCAAATTTTGACTCGAAATGTGAGTGCTGCTTTGGAAATCGAATACCCAGCATATTGTTTGTAAGCTGCAACAGCTCGATTAATACTCATTTTTTTTCAATAAAGTTTTGTCCAATAACTCTATAAATTCAACTGAGGAGTGAAGCTTCGTGGTAAACAAACAATCGTACAGTGTTGCCCAAACGCGATAACAAATAACGTCTTTTTTGCATGCCACGCAAGAGAATTATATATATATAGATAATAAACAGATCTGTAAACAATTTGCAACAATTTTTTTTTTAATTCAATAAAACTGTCATTGATGAGATGGTTTTAAATCTTGACTGTTATGAAACCTTGTATATTATAATACTTCAATCAGCACTAACTAAGCAAACGACCTCCTGATTTATAACAATTGCAATTATAAAACATTCTGCACATCAGATTATTATTTTTTAGACTTGGATTGAAGTAGAATAGCTTGAAAGACTTGTTTTTATTGGTATTATGTAGATTCTACATCAGCCCAACTACCCCTTTGTTGAGGTATATCAGAAATATCTTAGGACAAATGAATGGGAATGTAACTAGCCGGAGAATCTATTTTAAGTGAAAATGTATTGATATAGTAAGAAGGAGTTATGTGACATTTGTTTACATTTTGCAATTGTTCCAGTTTTGAAGTTGCCTTGGGGTGAGGTATGTGTATGAAAAAATACATGCGAGAGCCTCTATATGGATACTTACAACAACAACAATCCCAAACTCCTTCCAACACATTTAGTAAAAGTACTAATGATTTTGAAGCCAAATATCTTGAAACTACAAAAATGTCACTTAACCCCCTTCTTCTACTCACCTCTTCAATTATTACTTAATCATTTAAAATCTCGTCACAGAAATCAAACAGTCATCATTTTTCAGTACAAGAATCTAGCATTAGTACGAAAGATTCTACAAATAGCCATTTATAAGCCTATCTAACAGATATTGAGTTAAAATCACATTTTACAAAACTAAAGCAGTCAAATGTTTATTATGTTTTAAAGTTGCAAGCACAAAATTTTATTGATTATGAAATAGAAATAGTCAAAAAGCCAGCAGTGGCAATAAGATATACATATATAACTTACCATCATCTTTAACTTTTTCAAGTTTTTTGTCTTCAGAAGTACAACTTGTTTTGGTATTGCTGGCACAATTTTCATCGCCTAAGTAAATAAAATTATACATTTGTGATTTTTTTTTTCAAATTTAAAAACTGTATCTGACTTTTGTAAGACTTTCAAATTAATTAAAAAATTTGAGATAATTAAATCAGATGTGAAATTTTATATTTGTGATTTTTCATACTATATAATAAACAATGAATATTTCAAATTTTTTTTTGCAACATTAGAAAACTTAAATTTAAAAAATTAAACATATTTTCCTTATTGATTTAAATTTAAAAAGGTGTTTGGAGATTGGTTTTATGGCACAATGGTCAAACTGAGTAGTAGAAATTTAAAAATGTTTCGATCAAATTAAAAAGAATATGTGCAGGGTTACCATCATAACCATACATGTAAAATAGTTGTTTCAGTAGCCTCAAAAGTTGAAAATAGTAGTCAAAATAGTCTCCTCCTAGAGATAATTTAGTAGTCTTTCCGTTATTCTAATAAGCTGACTTGGGTATAAAAAAAATACGACATACTACATATGCTGTACATAAAATTTTGAAACATAGCTAGACAATATTAAGTATGAGTTTATAATTTATAAATAAACAGAACTTTGATTTCTTAAGCCAACCTTTGTTACATTCTATAAAATTGACTTATTTCTTTAGTTAATTTAACTTTAGAAACTTTTTAACCTTATAATCTTTTGTCCAATCTTTTAAAATAACTGCCGTGAATAAAAAGTACAATTAAAACAGACTTGATTTGGTAATTTTTAATTAACGTCGTACTATAGCAACACAACAAGCTATTGACAATGGTCCGGGATCCATAGAGAACAATCCGAGGACAACACCATGTAATTTTGAACTACGATCAGAAGACGAACAAAGACTGGAATGCTGTTAACTAAAAAATATTTAGCCGAAAAAATGTATGATGAAATGTTTTTTTGATATCGGAATGGACGAAATTTCGCACTAGTGACCTTCGCAATCGCTGTTGCCATTTTTTTTACCAAAGTTATTTTTAAATGGATTCAATGCAAAAAATTTTAAATAGTCGTCTCTAAAACTTTAAAAAGTCGTCACTTTCGGGCCTGTTTTTGACGAAAAAAGTCGCCAGTCGCCCAAGTTTAAAAACAGTCGGAAATAGTTGCCAATGGCAACCCTGTATGTGACCACCTGTGAATGTCATTTATGTGTCTATTATATAATTTTAAAATTGGATTTTAACAGTCAATTTCCAATGAAATAGAATTCAATAGCTATATAGAATTAAAATCTTGTGAAATCAGGAGCTAAAAAAAAACAATACAAAGTGGGAGTAACAGCACTGCTGATTAGAATTTCTTTAAATATGCATTTTCTCTACAGTTAAGACATGACAGGTCTTCAAATTGCTACTGATATCATTAAACACAAGACCAAAGTATCAAATATATGACACCAAATCAAACTCCCACTCAATGACACTTTTTCATATAACTTTCCAACCAAAATCATAAGACATCTGAGTGGTATTTCTAACAAATCAGAAGCAAAACTCATCACATTACCTGAGTTGGCTGCCTCATTTTTGGAGCTTGTTTCAGCCGTTTCGTTCGACCCTTCATCTGTTATCAAGACAAATAACCAGTTGTAAAAATTTAACAGAAGGAAAAACTCAAATGTAAAACACGAATATAAAACAGCATGCGATTTAATTAGTTACATTTTTATACAAAACAGTAGTAATATCAGCATGACCATATGAACAAGAGCATGCCTTTAGAAAAATTCATCAAAAATATGTTGCACATTTTAGTAAAGAGGATAAATAATTTTTTAATATTCACAGCATTGTTTTTGTTTAACTACTTAAAATAAATAACATACGAATCATCTTCAAATGCCCCAGAAATCAAAAGTAATTTGTTGTTTTTGTGCACCTATTTTTTTTTTAATTCAACGCCCATGTTTAATGTGTTTTTACACCATCAAATTCTACCTGTATAAAATTTTGTATAATGAATACTTGGTAGTTAGACCCCCATGCAAGTATTTACCTTTCATCTTCATATTACTCCACATATGTGCTTGTAATGCTTGAACGATTCTTTCATAGCCCTTCACATCTTTAAAAGCACGTTCATCTAACATTTTCAAAATAAAACAGATTATCAATGCATAAAATGAGGCAAATAATAAAAGTAAAAATTTCGGACACAAGTCAGAAAATGAAAGTTATTTCATTAATACCTTAACCACATGAGTGTTCAGAAAATGTTATAATTTAAAAATACTACGAGCTACAAATATTATTTAGCAAAACAATTATTTTACCTTCATCATCACTTTCATTCACTGGATTTAATTCTACTAGTTCATATTCAGTTTTAACACACCAATCAAGAACATTCTTCTTTTCAAGAGCTAAAAATAAAAAATAAATTTTTTAAAGTTTAAATATTTTTCTTACAATAGCTCTAAACCTTAGAAGACACAATTGCCATTCTCTTTGTTTCATTTCCATAAGATTAACTCATCAAATATTATAACAAAAGGAAAATGTAACATTTTTTATTTTACTGTTGATTTATACATTTATCCAAAATATACTTTCCCAGCATGATGTTTAGACACCCATTTTGTCCCTGAAGCATTAAAAAGTGATTGATATTTTAATAAGATATTCAATTTGATTATATAAAATATTTTTGGTAAGATATCTTATATTATATAGCGAATAATTATTCCAAAATTTTTAATAAAGACCTGAATATATTCATGATTAAAAGGCATTATTATTGTTCTTTAGATATTATATGGAAAAGAAATAAGACAAAGGAAATTAGAAATAGATCCCTTATTTAAGTGAAACTAACGATATTCAATTCATATCAATATAAGTTACGCTCCATGGTATATAATGAATAAGGTGCAATTCTCATTATAAAAAAGATTTATGCATATTTTAACTTCTAAACCTCACGTCTAACATATTTACATTTCATGATTTAGCACAGAATCTATATATATAAAACACTAACGTACGTGGACCCGAAATCGACGTTATTTGTGTATCGTCGAATGGCAACAATCAAACGTAAATAAAATAACCCAGATATTTTGAATTTTTGCTGTTTTTAAATAGCCGAGGTCAATTTCTATGCAAAGTAAGGAATTAAATTGTAAAAATTTATGTTTGAACTGACTTCTTATTTCTTCCTTTGATGTAAAAGTAATTTAAACGTAATTTTGCTACCCGGTATCTGGCCACTTCAGAATTAATGTTTGCTTTTTTAATTTGATTTAGAATTCCGTGTTTGCGTATTTGAGTTGACCGCGAGGGTGGAGTGGTCGTTCACGGTAAGAAGGCGATTTGTCGCCAAATATGGTAACCTTCACCTTTTGCGGATTTTCTTCACATCTGCCGTTTTTGTTATGGCAACCCTATCTGCTGTTACGAAATTCAGCCGCTATCTTGATTTGGCGACAAAAATTAGTTGGCGACAAACATCTTACCGTGAACGACCACTCCACCCGAAATTCAACACGTTTGAATAGATACGTACGTATTTTTTTTCTTCGGAATTTTGCATTTTTTCAAGGATTGGAATTTTATTTTTGTTTGCATTATATGTTCTGGTATATTACCTATTGTAGAAATATTATTTACGAGTTAGATTTTAATGATATGTCTATTTCCTGCAAACTATCACTAGACATGTATAATTTTGTAGCGGTATATGTATATTTCGACCAACTTTCCTTAAATATTTGATTGAATACGCTCGCAATGATTTGAAGAATTGTTTCATAAAAATAAATAAAATATACAAATCAAAACATGCTTGATTACGGTGCGTAAAAAAGTTTTAAAAAAGCACTATTACACACCGCCGAGCGCTAGCCGGCGCAGCCCGGCTAGTAATAAGTATTTGTCTCCTCTCAGTAACACATTCTAAGCACATAAATTGTTATATACTATGCCAAGTGGATAGTGTTTGATACTTTACAAATTATATACTACTACAAAATTCTTGCATTGAGAGTTAAAATTAAAATTGTTTAGAACTTAATATGAAGAAAATTAGATGAAATAAATGGTAAGCATTATTTATGCAAACGAATTACACCTAAAACGCCATAATGAAAAATGAATATAAAAGATGACCTAAAGTAGCAGATTGAATCAATATGTATTAAAACACTAGTTTTCGTTTGATGCAAACACAAATTTTCTTATAGTTCATAAAATTTCAGTAAGGCTAACTTTGTACATTGATGTAAGAATTTAATAAGCAGCAAATATTGCACAAGTATGAAAAATAAATTTGTCACATGTACTTGGACTACACTAAAACTTTTTATCATAACACGGGCGAAATAAGCTTTTCTTAACTAAATTAGGGGTACTGAATTCTAATTTGACTGAAATATATCCATCGTGTACAGTTTTTTTTTTGTCTATTAATGAATTCTACACATGGAAATATGTATTGCAATGAAATATACATCTAGGAAGAGGAACTAATGTTACATTTTCTCAAATTCCAAGCTAAAGCTCAGTCGCAAATTGTTATTTATTTTCTCATTAGATATACAATTAGTATTAAAAATTATAAATACAATTTTTTCAAAGTTGCTGATAAATAATAAACTAAGCAATAAAATTCTACCTGTGCTTTCAGATGCATCACTGTAACTATTGCACACCAATATTTGAACTTCAGCTTCTACAGTTTTTAGAAATGGCATCCAACTTAAAACGTCTTGAAAGCTGGATGGCTGTGAAAAAAAAAATTATTTATGTTTTATTTTGAGAAATTATAATTGATTGTATATAGGAAGCTCAAGTTTTTAACACTAGAACATCCAATGTTGTCACTTCCGTACTGGAGTGTGTTGTCACTTTCTTTCATTCAATCAGATTATGACAATTTTTTGTAACTTTTAATCAATTTACTTGATAAGCACACAGCAGATCTCTGTTTTGAAACTCAATTTAGAAAAACTATACTGCTAAGTTTAGCTAGAATGTCCATTAGTCCTTTGGACACAATGCAGATTTCTAACCACAATTTAGTAGTGTTCCTTCATTTATTTTATTGAATGTATTAGCATACCTTGGGAAGGGTCAGTAATGGGCCAATCTTACTTCCTGTACATTCACATCAACTGCTTGTGAATTGTTGATAGTTGTTATTACAATTGCATTATTTAAGGATGATTTTTTTTATTTTACCAGGCACAAAAACAGTGGCCTGCAGAAAAGATTTTAAAAAAAATCACAAATATGTTGCAAGATCTATCTGAAAATAAATCCAATGGTGGTGAGCACTCCTCTTCCAATTTCAAATTGGATCAATAAACTGAATTGTATGGAAATTGATCTTAAATATATGATAATGGGTGACTGGTAGATTAGACTCAAGAAATATTTTACATGAAAGTAGTGATTTCACTGCTCTTCCAAGCTAATCTTTTACAAGTTTAAACAAGTTTGCAAAGGTGCTAAAATTTCAAAAAGACTGTTTCATATTTCCCAGAAGATTTCTGGGAAATATGGAAAAGATGGCAGGTAATCATTGGCTCCAATACAACTATATACCGTCTGGATATAACTTTTATATATTTTATACAACTTTTAAATATTCTGGGAACTTTTAAATATTTTATATGACAAAATTGTAGTAAGGTAAAGTGAGGCAAAAGTGCATATCAAAATTTACCAAGTTTGATTTAAAAGGTTTCTACAAAACTTATTTTTATCATTGAATCAATTATTTTTTGCTGTCGAATAGAGATCAGATTCTTCTTATTCAAAAGCAACTATTTAATTAAGTTCAAATTTTCAAAATTTTATTGAAGGTTCAAGGTATGCATGCACCTTCCCTACTGTAGCAGAGTATATATATAAAAAAAATCTGTACCTAGTCTCTAAAGATTGACCATAAGAATAGAGAATGATGGGGCAAATGCAATAGCTTAGTTTTTGAAGATCATTTTGCTGATTAAAATTCTAAAATTTGAAAAAAAATCACTGAGTTATAGTTTTTGTTTGGGATAAGAAGACATGAAGGGGAAGTGAAAGATGGCAGCTCAGTGAATTGTTTCGCTCCAATATTACGGACCCACTACGCACTTCCTCCACTTTACCTTGCTAAGCTTTTATCTTATAAGGGTGATCAGGAAAGGGGATCTTGAAAAAGCTTCTTGGGAAATACTTTTCAAATCATATGAAAACTAATAGTTAAAAAAGTTTCTCATACCATTAGCATTTGTTATTAATCCTTTCATGCTTGATTTTGAAAACTTAGTAAAAACCAGTGTTTTTCTTAAAAAAATTGGAGTGACATTTTAAAAAAGATAGAAAGATAAATATCATATCATCACATGCAAACAACATTCAGAAAGGAATGCATGACTTTAGTTTACAAATGTGACCGAGGTTTTAATGTCAGGTAAATAAATGAAGGCTGTTTGCAAGAGGAACTAGGATTTCATTTTAGCTTTTACGTTAATGTTATTATTTCAAGACATTTTTTAAAATGTGCAATCCTGAATATCAAACATAAATGGGGAGTTTAATGTTGCAAGTGCAAGGTTCATATTTATTTAGTTCCGAGAGTACATGCCTCCCAACTTAAGAATATACCTCAAACATAAGAATTCACAAGTTGGTAAGTCACAACTGAAAACTGCATAAGCAGCAAAAAACTTCATTATGAAATTCAAGCATCATAAGAGAACAAAATAATATATCATTCAAATCAAAACATCCCACTAACAATTAGAACCTAAATAACGTGATTGAACACAAATCCAAACACATCATTTTACCAAACCATGGATTAAATTTTAACCATGGTTCTAACGATGTTATTAGCCAGTATTAAGATTTCAAAACGGTAAATTCTTTAAAGGTTTAAACAAAACTCTTGCTTGGACAGAACAATAATCAAAAACATTCAGGAGATGAATATAACTCTAATATTAAGAAACGGAAAAAAAATCAAATTATACCTTTTGGTTATCAAAGTAAAAAACAATAGCCTTGACTGCTTCACTAAAAGCACCGTCTAATTCAGCCTTTTCTTCTAAGGCATAAAGATTTATTTCAGCTGTGTAATACTTGGTTTCAAAGCTCCATAGATAGCCTTTAACATTGTGACTGCATTCAGCAGGATTAGGTAGAGATTCTGCTCCAAGAATTTCTGAACAAAGATAAATACAAAACATGAACTGAGATAATTCAAAGCACAATAATGAGGCAACATAAAAATAAATTTAATAGAAGATTTGAAAATAAACAGTTAATGGGCTGAAAAAAAATATCTAAATGGAAGGTTTGTGTTAGACAGGACCTCAAATACCTTGAACATTTAGGCCTTGTGCTCACATCCGGTTTTTCAATGTGCGTCGCCACTGCAGCACCAAAGCACACATAGGCGTGAAATTATGCACAAACTCATTTCGCGCCATTTGCGATAGATATTCTATCAAAGAAAACGTGTTTATTTCGCTTAATTGGTGTACAAAAATTATGTTTTGAAACAAATTAGATGTTAGTGGATACAACCATTTATTAATTATTATTTATATTCCATTTGTTTACGAAAACAAGGTACTTCAGAACGGAGACTCAAGTGCGGCGACCATGGGGAACTGCGGTACAAATTGCACGCAAGTTGGACGTGCGTCCCCACAGCGGCACTGGAGGCATTTGTGCACCACTCCAATGGATCTAATGTATCTGAGACCGCACTTGCGTTGCAGCGGCGCACGTTGAAAAACCAGATGTGTCCATAAGGCCTTAATGCCAATTATACTATTTTCAACATTTTATTTTCAGCAAAATATTTTTTTTAGTTGTAAATATAAAAAGCTTAATGAGATTCTGTATCAATAAGCAAAGATTAAGTGAAATATGTTCAATGTTGAAATTTATTATTTGTCAATTTTTTTCCTCAGATTAAAAGAACATGTGAATGTGAACATTATCCCAAACAGTAAGATATTTTATCATTGGTGTTAGAACCAACTGAAACTAGCTAATTAACAAGATGGATAGACTTCAAAGACACTAGAAATCATAGTATTGATTGTGATGGCTTCAACTTGGAGAAATTATTGGAATACCTAAGTAAAACCACTTGCTTCATATATTAAGTTTCTTAATGCTTTATTTTGTCAATTTAAATCCTTCAGTATAACCATTATATTTTTTATATTTATCCCTCATATTGGATAGCTGCTGGCCACTAACTGTAAAAATATTAGGATCCAAGGAGTTCAGACCCCCAAGAACTTTGTCTCTTTTCATAAGTAACCTAATAATAGATCAAAACACTGTATATTTAGAAACTTGTGTTATTTGTAATATGCATCCCTTTTGTGGCTTGGCTGTCGTGAACCCTACCATAAAGGTTATGAAAAGCTCTGAAGGGGTTACGCTCCTAGACATCTTGGTGTATGCTTTTTTTCAACAATTTGTTTGGTTACATAATGGAAATATTTACCTATCTTGTTGAGGATCTGAGGGGTTCAGGTACCTAGCAGTTTCAATCTCTTTTGGGGTGAAAATGACAGTTGAAAAACCAATATTTCTCTTTCTGCTCATTACAAGTCACTTACAATTTTGTTTATTAGAAGAGTTCCGAGTTTTATACATATGGAGCCAGTTCATACTGGCTTTACAATGTGATATTTTTTTACAGATATATGTGTTTTGTTATTGTCAAAGATTTGTTTAAACTGTTAACCTCTACCAACTAGTTTAGTCTTTTACATGACACATTACAAAACTTTCCACAGTTTACTTACTTAATATGACATCTTCTGTTTTCTCATCCGCATCGCAGGATATAACAAGAGCACCATCAGAATACAATACATCTGTTGCATTCATTTTCAGTGTTTTAAGATAAATAACAGTTTTGAATTCATACGTTAAACACAAGAAAGTAACTTCAAATGTACTTCAAACATACATTTAAAAGAGAAAGCACAGAAGATATATGCATGTAAATTTTTTTACTATTTAATAGACACTTTAATTTCTGCTTTGTTGCACATATAATGAGCAAAGTTCTAAAATTTATATCAGAGGCGGGGAAATCGAAAGTATTGAATTGTTTACCCTTTCTCTACGCTTTTCTATTATCAGTGTAAGACACAGTTAACAAAGTTTGAAAGTAGGCTGGACAAGCGAGACAAAGCGAGCTGAAGCGCCCTCGTTGAGTGATTTATGAATAGATATGTATTTATTGAAATACAAAAAAATTTGAGAGAAGTTTTTTGTCAAGCTTATTGAGGAATCGGTAGTGTCTTTGCAGGCGACCATGTTTCCTGTTCCAAATGCGAACCCGACATCACTTGTCTTGTTTTTCGAAAACAATGTCAGCATTTCGTCAGTAAAAATTCCAAAAAAATAAATTGGTATCTGAAAGCTTAATTGATAAACGCTGGCGTTAAAAAACGAATCATTGCAAACACAAAAACATTTTGGGAAAGATGACCGAAATGAAACTAATTTAAAAAACCCATTTTAGTGTCAATAGAATAGAACTTTCAACAAATATTATATTCGATGTCTTTTACATCTACTACTAACTTTTGACGAGGATCGTCGTACAGCATCCCAAACAACCATTTTAATAATTATAGCTCCGTTGATGTATCGAAAATTCGACTAGCACTACTAGAGGTTTTTCATCAATCCAGCAATTATGTAGATTAAACACCAAACATGGTACAAAAGGTAAGCTACATTTTAAGGTAATCCCAATACGTATCAGGGAAAAGCATTAGATTGTGAAACCAAAATTTTCAAATTCCGTCTAGTTTGTATTGACAATGAAAGTCTCTCATACATCTTATAATGTCAGTCTTTTTAGCAAATTAACATATTTTTATGAATCCAAACTTCAAAATAGCAAAATTGAAAATTGTTAGAAAACTCAACAAAAGATTGATTTTTTTTAAAAATAAATAAATAATTGATTTGATATCAAAAGTTTTTCTTCTGTCAAGCGAAATGTAAGTAGTGGTACTGTTTTGACATCAAATACGTCTTACCTTTCGAAACCGGGGAATCACGCTTAATTTTTTAGTGTCACAAAAAAGCGTAAGTTTGAAAATTTTATTAAGTTTAAAAATATAAAATGATACACAAATGAACGATATCGCGTTCAAAAGAGTATCAAACAAAAAATGTTATACAGTCATTGATTTTACGATGACGTCATTGGCTGATGCAATTGCAGCGCCAACTTGATTCACGAAAATGCGCACTGTCGCTCACATTAATTTAGTTTAGCTCCATCCTCCTTTGTGTGAGCACAACGTTTGAAGTGTCATGTGTTTCGTCTCTCTACGCTTTATAAATAATTATAGAAATAAAACTTAAATATTTCATACTTGTCTAGATATCAGACTTCAAAATGTAGAAATTTCGCAAAAATTTCAAAATTTATGCATAATAAACGCAAGCAAAATTATAGAAGTCAACAGGAAGAAAGATTGAGAGATGGGGTATCCAAGAAGATACGGACATCCGATACTGAGTGTCACCTCGGGAGGGGTTCTTGAAAATATAGCCGTCGCATATTCAAGGATAACAAAAGCTTGATACAAGTGCGCCAAGTTCCCAGTGGCAGTCTTAAGGCCCAGTGCCTCGGCGTTAAGTTGTGCCTCGGGCCTACTCTTTTTTAATTTTTACTATTTTTTTAAATAGAATGCAAAGCTCTTGTATGGTATTTTTTATACACATTCATTTTATATGAAAAATACGAATGTCACAATCACATATCAGGCACCATTATTTCTTTCCTCTCGGAATATATTTTCATACTGCTATTTTCAGATTATCATAGTTAAAAGTTCAGAACAGTATGTTAATTATATAAAACAGGTGAATGCACAAAACACAGAAAAAGAAAATAAATATTATGCCAGTATATATAAGAAAATAAAATTTAAAATCAGTTACATTTTAATATTTCTTTCTAGTAACTCCACTACATTTGACTTTTGCGTTCACAAATGATTCAATGACATTATTGAAGTTAAGGCCCACGTACATCTTTTTTAATAGCAGGCATAGCAACCATGGACAATCTTTCCTACTTCCATGATGGCAACGGATGTGAGACGAGTTTCTCCAATTGTTGACCGTAAATGTTTTTAGCCCCCGAAGTGCACTGAATGATCGTTCAGCACCTGGTGCAACTATTGGTAACGTTAAGAATAACCGAAAAGACATCTCGAGTTCACTGAAGAAATCTACAATGGATTTGTCAATAAAGCAATTGTAAATAACCTGAGCAATCCACATGCTCTTCATTCACTTTATCACCATCACTGAAATACAAAGTTTTGAATATC
Organism: Metellina segmentata; assembly: GCA_947359465.1. Taxonomy (NCBI): domain Eukaryota; kingdom Metazoa; phylum Arthropoda; class Arachnida; order Araneae; family Tetragnathidae; genus Metellina; species Metellina segmentata. Next base: position 125,068,600 of record OX375874.1, read on the forward strand.
AACTGTGTTATAAGATCAGAAGTGAAATCTTCAGGAAACGTTTTTATGATGTCATGACCATGAATATCAATATTCTCATTCGATAACTTTTTTGGATGCAAGAACCAAATATCTCAGTTTTAAAGAATTCTAACCTTTCTGTAAATTCTGATACCATTCGCTCAAGGCAACTGTAGAACACTTCAGATCTATAACGGGACACTGCATCATCAGGTCGTTCATCACTGCACAGTTCACCGTCTAACTTTTTTTGTCCTGCGAACACGTACAATATTAAAATCAGTCTTTTTTTTTATCCAAGCCCATAAATACCCACTCTTTGTTAGAACTTTTTGAAATTTTAACAAACCTCTGCTTTTAGAAATTTTAAAATTCGCACACCTTTCTCAAAACTTTCAACTACAAGAAAGAGATCGATAGTCTTAGCTTGTAGATCTCGGGAACGTACATCTACTATAGATAACACTTTATGCCACCAAGTGAGTTACAAAAAATGTTCAATCCAATTCTTCCTGCAGATTGACTGTATCACTAAATTAAGCAATAGTATGCTTCCGGTCAATTAACTCAGCCAAACAATCAATAATAATACCAAAATTTCTTAGAACAGCATCGGCGGCTGTCATCTTGTTTTTGATAGACTTTGTTGGACTTCTTTTCTTAGTTTTTCTGAGACTGTTTGTAGCTATCAATATTCGCAGGTTCATAATGAAATCACCTGAATCGCAGTCGAGCACAAACTCGTCGGATTTAGTCAATTCCTCATACCTATTAACTAGGATCGGAGTTAAATCCAATAAGGGAAAGATACGAGAACAACATCGCGTAATATTGAACTACGGTCAGATGATAAGATAACACCTGAGTTGGCACCCTAATCTCCAAGAGATTGTTACGTCACACCGATAGGATCTCTTCACAATTCCAATTTGGCAGCATTTCACAATGACGAGGCCATCACGGCGCTGTCCGTGGTGTTGGTTTGCGAAGCAAACCAAATGGGAATGCGTAGCAAACACCGGTGGTTGGCAAACGTTCACAATGGGCACACCTAACCCCAATAAGTACAGCACGGACAACGCAGTGCTAGCCAGGCAGTGGCTAGTTATAAATAATTTTCATAAGCATACTGTAAGCTATACCATCAGCACTGGAGTCATGTATATGGTAAGATCCCAGAAAATGTTCTTTAGTGTCAAAACTTTTAGATTCTTGATTTACTACAAAAGCTGAAAAAAAACGGACAGCTGATCATTGGTAGTATCAGCAATCACTAAAAAACTTTGATTATTTACATAAACGTATTATTTCTGATTTCACTGCGGTAGAAAGAGACATTATTTGTTTTCCCCTGATTCTGTCACTAAGATATTTTATTCTGCTCTCACTTGATAAATGCTAGCGTAAAATGGGATCGCGAGTTGAAATAAACTTAAGTAAGCAGCTTTAGGCAAAAGCCACAATTTGAAGCTTCAGTTTTACTTCCGTGTCCTCGAAATGGTACACCTATAGAACCCGTAACCCTAATTAGACCAAATCGAACAATTAGCACCTCCTGTCAACGATTTGCGTCTTTTTACAATTGCTTTTGTAAATCGTTATCCATCGATTTTCCATTCTGGAAAGTATACCATGTTACCATTGCAAGTTTAGGGTTGTTATTGTTAGAATGTTTAGAAATACTATCCTCTAAATGACCAAAATCTGTAAATAATGATGACCAGTTTTGAAGCTGTTAAAAATGTTTTCACCTGTTGTAAAAACTCAATTGTTTTAACAGTTTATACGAGATACGGCTGATGTTATCTCCCAAGCCGGGTGGAGTTCTATTGAATAATCTTTGCTAGATGCGTTTCAGGATGACTAGCAAGGCACTTTACATTGGTTCTCTTGAATCTTACTGCAGCAGTGCCACTGAAATATAAGTTGGCTCGTTTCAGGTTAAAGTTAAAACGACATAAAGATATAACTGTGCGCGCGTGAAGAGGGTGGGTGATAAAAGTGACTGTGACAACCCCTGAGGCTAATAGCTTGCTCTTCTTCTGCGTTATTCACATTCCCATGTGAGATGTGATAAACGGTTCTGTTGCCAACAAGTTATAATTCTGACATTGCCTCTCGCCCTAGGGCCTCCAAAAAGGGAGGGCCTCGGCATCAAGTGATGCCCTGAGCGCCCTCTAAGACCGCCAATGCAAGTACCTACACCGCTCAGTTCGACGCAAATAGCATATCTGACGACAGAATAACGTTTTATAATCGAATAATGGAAGTTCAACTGATAGAGATCGGTAATAAGACACAAGTTTAACATCAACAGCGAGTTTAACAAGTTTAACATCCATCGTGATACATGTGCGGAGCGATGAACAATTGAGGTGTATAATTATAATAGCGTAGAACTAATTTTTTCACTCTCTTTCGCCATATGACTTCACTGAGGTATTCTACACCTTAAACCTAGCGGCCGTGTGCCAACACAGCCCCATCGGTTTTCCTGGTCGAATTGCTTCCATGTATATTGGCTGGTAGCTATGTAGGTAAGCATTTTTAATTTACGTCGTTCTGGAGCAACACAACGGTATATTGACTGGTTTTTTTAATATTGGCACTTCGTCAAAAAAAAGTTCTGTAGAAAAGATTTCGAAAAAAAAAATAACTTCCTCCTTTCAACAACGTCATATTGCAAAAAACGGCGGTTTTTAGTTATGTTTAGAACGCCCTGAAAGAGTAGTATATCCCTGCAATATCGTCATATCTCACCGCTCAATATTTAACTGCTAGAGAGGAGAAGTACTATTTATTTTTAATACATTTCAATCTACTTTTAAACTTTAAAATCACTCTCCTGAAAAATAGCGTTTTTTGAGACATGACGTTGTTGAAAGGTAATTTTGGTAATTTTTGTGTTGAACATACTAGATTAACACAACGGGCTATTGACGACGGTCCGGGATCAGTTACTTAAGGGAAAGTTCCGAGGACAACACCTCGTCATTTTGAACCACGGTCAGATGACGAAGCAACACCTGAGCTGGCACCCCACTCTCCAAACTTCCACACCAACCCAACGTGAGGTCTTTCGGCCACGACAGATTTAAGGTGCACCAGCCGCCTCTACACCATACTCTTACAAACATCCATGCCCGGATCCGGATTCGAACCAGGAACCTTCCGATCTAGAGGCTAACACCTTAACCACTATACCTGTTGGTCGGCATTGTTGAAAGGAGTGAGCGAGACATGCTGATTGTTGATTGATTAACACTAAATAGATCAAATTCCCAACGTCGCCAAAACTACGATAACATATATTTTAAAGTAACCAAGATGTGTAACATAAGAATATTTGGATAGCGGAAGTAAATTCTTCACCTTCCGTCTGGAATTTTTACACTAAAAATCCTTATCAAGACAAATAAATTTTTTATTATTATTATTACAGTAATATAGCCACAGTACTTTATTTTTAAAAAATTGCATTCAAAGTTTGGATGACATAACTCTCAAAAATATTCATAAGTATCCTCATAGTATATTCATAAGTCCGCCTGGTATGTTTTACACTAAAGATCCTTATCAAAATAAATAATTCTTTTTATTTTTATTATTTTAGCCACAGTACCTTATTTAAAAAAAAATTGCATTCAAAGTATGGATGACATAACTCTCAAAAATATTCACAAGTATCATATGCACAAACTTTCCTTTTGGAAACCAATAACTTTCGAGAAAATAAGACCCGTTTATTGTTAAAAACCACGGAATTGCTTACCTAACGCCTTTTTAATTTGTGTCACAGTGGTCAGACCTACAGGGCAACAAATTGAAAATTGATTTTCAATGCTGGATTGAAGAGCGGAAATCAATGCTAATTTTTTTTTGTTTTGTTTGAAAGAAGCTCAGATCTGAGTTCAAGAATAATAATATCCGGGCAACTGTCAAATTCAGAGCTTATTCTGTAATGATTTTGGGAATGGAAATGTCAGCAGCCAGAGTAGATAAATTTGAATTTATTACTTTTACTAAGGTTCACTAAACACAAAAAAAAAACCGATACTGTAACAAGAGCTGATAGTTTTGAGCCGTAACTTTGAATTAAAGTACACATTTTGGTGTACCACGACAGTAATCTAAAGCGTAGCGTTTTGTGTACTAAGGTGTGATTGGGAAAGATAAAAAATAACTTTAAATCCTTTCTCACTATATCCCATCATCACGCTATTATAAGGAAATCTTAAAAAATCCCCCGTATACAAGACGATTTTTGGTTGGACGGAGTTTAAAAATTGCAATCATCCTATTGCTAATTCGTTACTCTTCCAAACGGGTTAACGCGGCCTTCATACCCGTTCACCGCTTTTCACCGTTCATACCCTTCATACCGCTTTTGTGTACGCGATTTAATAGGTTGCGTTACGTTTAAATTCCCCAAATTATTTTTCATAATTATGCGATCGTTTTTTTAGCGGTGTTAAAACAGGAAAACGGAGTAATGTGATAAAATTTTAAACCGTAATTTGAATTACATCTTTATAAAATATACCTGTGTAGCAATGATGCATGCTCACACGGCTAGCTAACACTTAAATTGAATTTATTTACATACAACATAAACTACAGAAATTACAAGACTTTCACGCACATAAAATATAAGGGACAGGGACATTTTTACTATCACATACTACAGCCTAGCTGCTGCTTGCTCCAGGGTTGGAGTTACTCTGCGAAAGTTTTTGTCAGTCCGCTAGGGGGCGTTGTTTCCGTTACACCTGGAAATACTTAGAAACATGATATGGCATAATACCTTTACGGCCCACTGTAATTGCTTTTACAATACCAAGTCACGTGGTACTTACTCTGAACATGTCCGTTATTTTGCGTTGTTTCATCAATTAGGTCCAGGTTTAACCACTGCCATCGCTTAACTTCTTGTTCTTTAAAAATTGTCGGAAAGATGTAAAAAAGTGACGTCCGGATTTTGAACAATTCCGGATTTGGGACTTTGTACTATATTTTGATAACTCCTTTTACTCAAAACGCATTTTCACGTGTGAGCATTTTGCATTTGTTCATAAAAATTCATTTCTTTATATATACAATGAAGTATCTCTTAATTGCTGGTATAATAAAAATAGATGGTCTTAGAATTCATATACTTGCAAATATTTCCCATTCAACAGTAAAACAGTTTCTAGCTTTATAATCATTGCATACCTGAAATTATGTTGGAAATAAAATAATTTATTAGGATAGCATTTGTTTGTATAAAATGCTCGTTGGTAAAGGCTTGAAATAATAAAATTATTAAATCGAAGTTTTAAAATTTGTGTTGAATTGTTTCCAGTTTTGGGGACAATTTTTTTAACGCCAGTTCGGATTTCTTTTGTATAGTATGTTAAACGAAAAATAATGCTATGAAATGAAAAAAAAATTATATTTCAGATTTCATTTCTTGATTTAAAAAAAAAATGTTTAGTATCATCGGGGAATGGCGAGCGTAAGCGAGCAGAGGGCGGAACCCCCTAGTGGTGTAAAAATAATATAGTGTTTAAATGCAAATGTGTTCGATCTAACCTAACAAAAAATCTATCCGCATGCACATTCACCCATCTACCCTGGCATGAGATGTTATATAGCCAAACGAGGTGATAAAGTACCAAATCGAACAAGCAAGTCATTTTTCCCATGGACAGTCACGTGATTACTAGTCGACATGTTGGTCACACTTTTTGAAGCTCCTTCTCAATAGACGTACTCATTCTACATATATTCCACGTCTATTGCGAGGACAACACCTCGTAACTCTGAACCATGGTCGGATGACAAGATCAACGCCTGAGCTGGCACCCTGCTCTCTAAACTTCAATATCACGCAGACGGGAGGACATTTTAGGCCACGACAGATTTAACATGCATCAGCTCCCACGTAGTTGAATCGAGTCTCGAACTTGCAAACCCTCAGGGTTGCTAATCGGTGACCCTACTAAGTGGGCTACCGCGGTCTTCTATGCTTCGGAAGGAATTTAAACTTGTGAAAGGGCTTTGTAATGTAAACAAACCTTCAAAAGAGACGTCTGATGTCGGAATGAATACGAAGGAAATGAATAAATCACGTGCTATAAAAGGTCCTTATTTACTACTAGACTTGATGCGGTTCTTTGTCATTAATTGAGTAACATACTAAATGTTTTTTTTTTTTTTACGCGTTGTTTGTTTAATGTGTAAAAATGTTTTAAACATGAACCCTTACATAAAAAACACTGCATATGTTTGTATAAGTTATAAATATTGGATTGGATTTGGGGTTTCATTCCGCATGGTCGTAGAAGTATTACCTATTTCAAATACATATGTACGTACGATTTTAATTCTTGAGTACATTAGAATCTGGCAACACCCTTGGCTACCCGAATCTGACTGAGCTAGTTTATTTACGCTTCACACGTATTTCGAGCGCGTGAGAACATTCTGTTTTTGAAGAAAAGGCAAAAAGAAGAGTTTTCGACGGTTATGCCAAGAGCAGATTGATGTTGAGGAACAGCTACACTCTACGTTTATGAGCGATGGCAACGGCCTTGGCGAATTTTTTGGCGAACTGCTTAAGTCGCCAAGGAAATAATTATTTCCTAACTCTTTTTCTGTCACAAATTTGTTTCTTTTTACAACACACTTATTAAACACACTTCAGAACGTTTTGAAAAGTATATATTTTTAAAACTTTCACAAAAAGTAGTAAGCTTAAGCACATTTCAAAACACATTTTTGTGAACCAGCAGAGAAACTAAACTACGAATGTTGGGTATGTTGTACCGATGTTGATAGTTGATTGATTTTCTGAGATTGTATTGATGATGATAGAGTAATGATGTTGATAGTTGTATTGATGTAGATAGTTGAATAATTATGCTTAGCATTGATGTTGATAGTTAATTGATGTAGCCTACTGTATTTGTTACGTAAGTAATAAATGTCGTTTTGTGTTAACAAGAGCGTTCCAGTCCTCGTTGTGACATTGAAAAGACAAGAAACGTCCTAGACGACCGAGCAGGATGGCCAGTCCTACATGCATTATGAGGCCAGTCAACTAATCTGGTAATGTGGTCCGGAGTGCATTTGTAGAGACCTGTAAAGGCCAGAATATATGAATGGGCATTAAGCACCCTCAAGACGGAAACTATAGTTTAGGCCCGGTGCACACATCCGGTTTTTCAACATGCGGCGCCGCTGCGGCACCGAAGCCCAATTGTGCACACATAACCGTACTCATGACGCAAGTACTCATTTCGCGCCGTTTGCGATAGATATTCTATGGAAGAAAACTTGTTTATTTCGCTTACTTGGTGTAAAAAAGTATATTTTGAAACAAAATAGACGGTTACTGGATACAACCATTTATTAATTATTATTTATATTCCATTTATTTATGAAATGAAGGAACTTTAGAACGGAGACGCGTCTGCTGCGCCGGGGGAACTACGGTACAAATTGCGCGCAAGCTGAACATGCGGCGCCTCAGCGGCGCCGTAGGCGTGTGTGCACTGCTCCATTGGATCTAATGTATCTCAGACCGCACTTTCGTTGCGGCGCTAATGCGGCACCGAAGCCTAACTATGCACACATAACCGTGAAATGACGCACGAACTCATTGCGCGCCATTTGCGATAAATATTCTATCGAAGAAATCGTGTTTATTTCGCTTACTTGGTGTAAAAGAAGTATATTTTGAAACAAAATAGACGTAACTGGATACAATCATCAATTAATCATTATTTATATTCCATTTGTATATGAAAACAAGGAATTTTAGAACGGAGACGCGTCTACGGCCGTGGGGAACTGCGGTACAAATTGCACGCAAGTTGGACATGCGGCGCCGCACGTTGAAAAACCGGATGTGTGCACCGGGCCTTATGGTTACCATCATAGTTAAGGTTGCTGTAGCCCGGTCGGACGAATAGCTTCATAGTTAATTTTAAAAAGCTGACACATTTATTCATTGTTTATTAAGGAATCGAAAAAAAGCTGTAGTAATATATGGCTTTGCACAGGTTTACGACAAAATAAGGTGCCATTTCTGTCAAATGACTCAAAGACCTCTTCAGTTACAGTAACGCCGCTTTTCCAACTGAATGACCAATCGTCATGACATCCTATTGAAAATCCCATGAATCTCTCTGACCTTGTTTCCAGATCAGGATCTTCACGAGATAACTCCTATTAATGCAAGTTCCTTACGATTGATTTTCTTCAATCAGCGGACCTCATTATGCAGATGGAATGCCTTCAACAACGGGAATCTCCCAACAGTTGTGAGTGTATCTATTACATATCAGTTACTCGATGTCTGTCGGGATGAGACAATGCTTAACATTCTACAGCATCTGCCCTCTTGTATGCGTCGCGAACAAAGGAAGGCCTGTTTTCCGAAATGAACAATGCCCATTTTGTACACGGAACAAACCTCGATTTTTTTTTCCGGATAGAACGACAGGGGCGGAAGGGTGAACTGTCATCGTGGACGACAGTTTGAAAGGAATGCAGATTCCACTTGACTGAGCATCGCAATACGCCTGTAATCAACGGGAATGAGACGACGTCAATCTGGTAATGTGGGTGGTACAGGCGTGACAATTTCGTAGGTAGGTATTTTAATTAACGTTGTACTGGAGAAACACAACGGGCTATTGGCGACGGTGTGGGATAAAACCGAAGGGAAAGATATGAGGTAATGGTAATTTAGTTAACGTCGTACTATAGCAACACAACGGGCTATTGATGACGGTCCGGGATCAGTCCCTTAAGGGAAAGAACCGAGGACAACACCTCTGAACCACGGTCAGATGACGAAACAACACCTGAACTGGCACCCCACTCTCCAAACTTCCACACCAACCCAACGTGAGGACTTTCTAAAGATCTGAGGAAAATGCTCAGAGATGCCGAGGCAACCTGAATTGGCATCCCATTCTCCAAAATTCCACTCCACACCAACATGAGGACATTTGAGGCCACGACAGACAATTCCGTACCGCAGTGTCATAGAAAAAATATATTATATGAGGGTGGGGTTTGAGGCAAATTTAACCATGGTGGTTGGTAGGTCTTTTAATTAACGCCGTACTGGAACAATAAAGCGGTCTATTGACGACCTAACCATGGTGGAGACTACTAAACTCGTATATGTATAGAGTATTTACTTATTGTTTCTCTCTTAAAAGCATCCAATTACAGAGAACAAAAATATATCGTTACCACCACGCCGCCAAAGACACCAAAAAAAAAAAAAAAAAAACTTTGAGTTTGTAACATTTATCCAATCTGCAGAACATCCTCTTGGATTTCAAAACTTAATCTTTATTAGTAAAATTATGAATTGACTTTTAGTTTCAAAATCAATAGCGAAATGTATGAATAACTAGGACTGTGCTCATGCATAAACACTCTTTCATAAAAACTATAGTACACTTTATTCATTATTATTTCGAAAGTACACTGAACTACGTTTTACACTTTCAAATTCTAAGAATGTTTCTATAGATATCCCGGTATTTGGGGTTGGATGTTCATAGAGGTTCTGAATCTTAGGTTCAGGTCTAATCAACCCTCGTGTAGAAAAAAATGACAGCGAATCGATAAACCAAACCAAATGTCTCTGTGACAAACTGTTAAAAGGGCATTCATCGAACTATCCATAATCACCTTGTATGTGCTTTGGTTCGATATGCAGATCTTCATTGCATAATTAACAAGATTCGTGTTATCGATTCTGTTAAGATTCGAACTAACACACTTCACATCACTGAGACTCTTCAAATAAATTACGTTTGTAAAAATCAATGGCGCGAGAATTAATCTAACTGTTAAACATAATAAAAGAAAAGATACAAGAAATCCAATCCGTTCTCGTGTTCTAGAACTCGAAATCCGGATTTGTGTGAAAACATGTGAAAGCAATGGTTCCCAAACATCTTCGGTTCACGGCGTTTATAGTCAAAATAGGCCTTCTTAACAGATACATTGCGCAGTTGCTGTGGTTAAATTGGTGAAGCTAAACATAAATGAAACCCGTATTTAAAATTCAAAACAATTCATGTAAAGCGTATTAAATAAGTACACAATTTGAACAATCAGATCATTGGATAAATGTATCCGTAATTAGAGGAATGGGTAAGTCGATTGTTCGAACAAATCTTGGAATCACTACTGTCACCATTATTTCCTGTGACAAGAAGATTTTCGGAAGGCAGGTACTTGCTTTTTATAGGTGAACGCCAAAAATCCAGCTTTAGTCAAATATGATGTCAAAAATGGATTAGCAATAGCTGAGCTTTATTACTCTGAGGATATAAATGTTCATTTTATTTTCATTATTCATTCAATAATCATTTTATATCCAACAGTTAGCTCAAAGCTGGCAAATATTATCTTCAATGTATTCGGTCAGTTAGTGGTTTGCAGTGTTCGTCAAAATGTCCTTCTTATCCTCCTCGCCGACCAACCGGTATAGTGGTTAAGGTGTTAGCCTCTCGATCGGAAGGTTCCTGGTTCGAATCCGGGTCCGGGCATGGATGTTTGTAAGCGTATGGTGTAGAGGCGGCTGGTGCACCTTAAATCTGTCGTGTCCGAAAGTCCTCACGTTGGGTTGGCGTGGAAGTTTGGAGAGTGGGGTGCCAGCTCAGGTGTTGCTTCTTCATCTGACCGTGGTTCAAAATTACGAGCTGTTGTCCTCGGATATTTCCCTTAAGGGACTGATCCCGGACTGTCGTCAATAACCCGTTGAGTTGCTCTAGTACGACGTTAACTAAAATTACCATTACCATTACCTTCTTATCCTCGATGATCCTAATCTAAAACTAAGTGGGCGTTGTCATTTCAGTGAAAATATTGAAGTATTTTCTCACGGTTCTCAAGTATAAGGAAGCACATTCTGGGAACACTGAGTTAAAAGGGTCTTGTTTACAAAATATCCACGCCCTTCGTTGTACCTTTCACCTCAGAATTAAGTTTATAATTGGAGTTTTAATTTTCTTGCTAGACCACATCGATTTCTATCATTTCAGTTTCGAACTGTAGCCATTTTTTTTTTACTGCTCCAATTCTTCCGCGTCAGGGAAAAAAGGGTTGAGTCAAATGGCTACTTCACAAAGTTTAATATTTCACTCTTTCTCACAAATATTCACGAAGAAAAAAAAAAGCATGCCATAATGAAAATAATTGTAATTTAGATTAGTAGATTCGTTAAGTTTTTATTTGAAGCATATTACGTTATTTCTTAAATTAATGGTGCACTAGACTCCCATTTGGATCAATCAAAATCCAGACTCAACCACTTTTGTCCTGGCAAGGAAGAATTTAATATTTTATTGGTTTGATTAGAGTTATTAAGACTTTCATTGCAGAAATCGCATTTAAATTTTAAACCCAAATCACTTGCTCTGTATATTACGATATATATGTATATATGTATATTACGATATATATTATATCGATGTTTTGAAACATCGATGTTCAAAATTAAAGCATCGATGTTGATAATACATCGACCTAAAAACATCGATGTTTTTAAAATTCAGTGTATTTAAACTTTTTTTCCCATTTCTTAAAATTGGTTTAGCAACTTGTGGTGTTACATCGACAGCAAAACATCAATGTTCAAAATAAAAACATCGATGTTGATAATACATCGCCCCCAAACCATCGATGTTCTAAAAATTCAGTGTATTTAAACTTTTTCCCCCGCTTCTTAAAACTGGTTTAGCAACTTGTGATGCGACATCGGCTCCAATACATCGATGTTTTTTTCTAAAACATAAATGTTTAGAAAACATCGACATCATTGTCGCATCCCTACTTTTCAGACCATTTATCCTTGGTCACTTTGGTCAATTTGCTGATTATAAAAATTATGCTACTTGTTTATTTTTAAAATTTTTATAACGGTACTTTTTTTATTTAAAAATAAAACATTGACAGCGTAAAAACATCGACAAGTATAAACATCGATGTTACCAAAACATCGACACCAATACATCGATGTTAAATACATCGATGTTAAATACAATGTTTGTTTTAATGTAAAATGTAATGTTGTAAATGTTTTTTAAAAAAACATCGATGTTTTGAAAACATCGACATCGATGTCTCATCCCTAATACCTAGCCTTGAACTCTAAATTCCATAACTCATTCTATTCGCTTGCAGTTTTTTTTATTTTTGTGTGACCCCAGCATGAAGTCGCTTCCCCGTTGGTTCCAACCGCCAGAAGAGTTTCCTGAACTAATTTAATCTCGATCCAAATGATTCCTCATTCAAAAAAATAACCGTAAGTCACAGAGGGAGATGAACTAATTGGTACGATTGCATCCTTTATTCCTAAAACGACAGCCCCAATCAAGAAACATGACTAATTTCCGTTTTCATTTTCTTTCAACACAGCTAGGCTGTACGCGAAATCCTGTTCGTTTAAAGAACGAGACTGGAAGCCGATTTTTTAAAATATTTTGTTTCGTTTTATTATTTTTTCTATCGTTCTCCCGTGGCTCACCTGTTTCCCCCTCCCCACCCCCGCCGCACATGCCATCCGCATCACGTAAAAAAAAAACGCTTCCAGCCAAAGTGAACCAACTCCGGGAACTTCGTTTCATACACACAAGCGATTCAGTCATAAGCACTGGTTCTACAGGTATTTTCGCTCCTTCCTGCTTGCCGCATACCAGAGGGAGAAAAAGAAGTGTACGCGTACCTGTCATTTTATTCCATTTCGCGTTCGGGTTTGTTGTGTGTGTTCGGGGGAGAAAAATTCGCGCGCGGAAACCTCGCCGCTGTGGAATATGTTTGCTTTCACAACGTGTCAGTGGCTCATGCAGAAGCATTGGTAGCGTGATTCTCCTTCGATTTGAAGACATGTGATTCGTTTGCCGGATTCGTTCGTTCTTCGAAAAATTCTACTGGCGCATTTCTGCAAGAATACGGAATGCGAATGCACCCAAACATTTCCAAAACTTTACATTGAATTTTTCAAGTGTGTTTACTTCATGATCTTTCTGTGGAATTTTTTTTCAACTTTGCATTACTGATTTAAAGAAATCGTTTGCAGATTGAATTAGATGCGCAAACGATAAAAGTCACAGTGAAAACTTCGAAAGTATTCTTCAATGTGTATTGGTTGAAAAAAGTAAAAATTTTCTTTTATACTTAAAATAATACTGTGAAAATATCGTTTTTCGGAAATCGCTTTCGATTTGTTGTGTTTTGAACTAAAATCTCTATTATTGTTGCTAATACCATAATTGCACAAGTAAATTCTAAATATTTTCATATATTTTTCTGGAAGCAAAACTATGTTTATTTCCGAACAGACATTCATTCTGAAGGAATTGAAATTTAATTAAGAAAGGCGTAAACAAACAAGCTTTATTAGAAAGACACGTTTTTGGATACTTTTTCGAGTTGTATTCACTTCTTTCAACTAAACTGGATATAATTTCCTGTGTGAAGAGTTATTGCTGAGTGCCAAATCTGGATATTTATTTGAAGTGCGTAATTTTTCGTGAGAAAATAGGATGTGTCTTATTCCATTACTCATCGATTTGAATTAAAGACATGTGGTGATGGAAGTTACCGAGGAAGAAGAGATTGAAGAAACAGTATACTTCGATCAATCATCAGTGGATGAGGTCGACAATTTCATCGTTGTATCCACTCTGGTAAGTTAATATTTTCGAAGAAACAAAAAAGGATAATTAACAATTTACACAAAACTTTTGTAGCACTTTTCGTTTCTTATTTTTCCGAATGTTTTTTATGTATTAATATTTTACGTTAATATTCATGCATGTCTATTTTATGAATGCTGATAGTACAAAATTTTAGAAATATGACTGTGCTCAGATTTTTTTCTTCTTCTCATTCTGTGAATAATAACAATATTTTGTTTGGATAGTATTCTAATTTCGAAATTAAATGGAGCTAGAATCGCGGTTACCAGGTCCCAATAGTTTGTATTCTCTGATCCGTTCTTCAACTTATTCTTAAAAAGACAGAAAATACAAAAAATTTGTTTTCAATAGCAAAAATTAAACTTTTAACAAGATAGTATATTCATAGTAGATTTGCATTAGAATCAAATGTGTATTACATCCGATGTGTAAAGATATTTATAGATATAGATATCTTATTTATTATTTATTATATAAACTATGTTGCAATTAAACAGGATGAAATTATTTAATGCCCCTTGAAGACATAGTCGAATCGATGTAGTTTGTGTGCCCAAATTAACAAAAACTGGCGACTTATTGTATATTGTGGGGAAAAAATGTTTTCTCGGTGTGGGGCCTAAGGTATCGTATAATCATTCCATAGGTAACATGGATATAAAGAAAAGTGGAAGAGTACCCGTGTAAAAAAATAACATTTCAAGCATACTTAGCTCAACGACAAATCCATTAAGCTCTAAAAACTCTCGAGGAATGTAACATGTGCGTCCTTGTGTGTGCATCTGAAAAAATAAAAAGTTCAACTTACACAAGATAAAAAATGTTCTATTTCGGCGGACCAAAAAATATTATCAGGGGATCCAAGGCTGATTTTGAATCAGAAATAGTAAAATATGATGCACGGACTTGGAAATGTGTTAGAATTTTGAATTTTCATTTAATGTATACGTATACACTAGAAGATTTTTTTTTTTAATTTTGACTTTAAAAATCCAGTTTTTTTACAATGGGTCATTAGTTTGTACTTAAATTCATTTCAGTGTGAAAAATTTCGATTAAACTAATTATTAATTATTTAATTTAGATATAATTAGCGAATCAGCATGTTTTTTGAACAGTGATATATCTAATTATATTTTGTTTATCATTAAGACAATTATAATTAGACTAATATAAGACAATTCCTGTTGGAATTTATACCTAATATTATTCTCCATGTTTTGAATTTCCATCAAGTTGCTAGAAAGAATAGTTTTTTCGACAATTTTTTTCACCACACAAGGAATCCTAAAAATCAAGTTTTTTTTCAAGAATTTCAGCATTTTAAAATCACTTAAAAATTTATTTTTTAATTAATAACTTTCATTGACAATTAAAACATCCGTTGTATTGTATATAGTGTATAATGACATAAAAATAACTATAATAGATCAATTCTCTCATTGTGGAATTATCACAGTTTGAACACAGCATCCTATTGCAAAAACACAATTCTTCAGAAATCGAGTTTAAAGTTTTGAAAACGTCTGAACATGGTGACAGTATCTAACGAAAATTCTTGTAACTAGAAAACTATTTCGAATAATTTCAAGATCCTGGCATCGTTTGATAGCTAAGGAGCAGGAAAATATTTTGAAACAATAAAAAATAGATCGATATTCTTGTCAATTTTCGTGATTTCTAGTGTATTTATACACCTTAAGTTTGATGAGACTAAAACTCGCAGGTATGTTAAGTACGGCATGTAAAAATCTTTATTTTGAATTTGTATAGGGTCCTTCAAGAGGACACATGATTTTAAGCTCTTAACGTTCATTGTATTAACAATTAACGCAACTCAAGTTAATTGATTGCTTAGTCGCGAACCATTAACGTAGATAAGACATCCCAGACATTCTCAATTCGATGGAGTTCTGGGCCAGGATATTTTAATAGTTATCCCTTTCTAAAATCTATCTTTTGATGACTAAAACATGTTGATTGTGCTGTTAAACTGAAAAATTGCGCCAAGATCGGGAAATATCGAAATAAAGTTTTCAACGGTATACTACGGAATTCATATTGCACAAAAGTAAATACCAGGATTGCTGTTTTGAGCCAGCTGACAGCTCTCCAAATCATTATAAATCCTTCTCGAGGAAAAAAATTAAAATTTTTTGCAAGGAATGCTAGTTATGCCGGAGCACATTGAACTGTTTTTAATCTAAGAATATTACTCTGAATCGCTCGTCCCTCTGCATTCCTTTCCCTTTTTGCAACACGACTATGAACTGTTTCTTTGAGGTGAGGTTTATTCTTGTAATATACGAATCGCCAGTTTCCATTGCTTGAAAGTACTCTAAGTACGCCGAACAATACATAGTTTTGTATATCTGGTCTGATGTTGGATCAATGCCTGGCATGCCTACTTAGTTCTTCAATGCTTCTTCAGTCACAGTGTAATCTTCATTCTTTATCAGTACAAGACAATATTTCTCTTTTCAAGCCTCAATATAAAAGCTTGTTTCTGTGTCGATGTCGACATTTTCCCGTCTCTTTTTAATAAGCGCTTTCCCGTGTTCTTAATTGCATAAAATGTAAAGAAAATTCCAGACTCAATTTAATGCTATAAACGGTAAATTCGTTGCCAAATGCAAATCGATTGATAAATGACAGTGAATATGCAAAATTCACAATTGTGATGATTTTTACACCAAAAATTTCCATTTTAAATCTACGGCGGCTGGTGCACCTTAAATCTGTCGTGGCCGAAAGTCCTCACGCTGGGTTGGTGTGGAAGTTTGGAGAGTGGAGTGCCATATCAGGTGTTGCTTCGTCATCTGACCGTGGTTCAAAATTACGAGGTGTCCTTAAGGGACTGATCCCGGACCGACGTCGATAGCCCGTTGTGTTGCTCTAGTACGACGTTAACTAAAATTGTCATTACCATTACTATTTTAAATCTACAATTTTTAGAACATTGTTTCCCAAAACAAAATAAGTTTTATTTGAAATATTTTCAAACCACCTTCCCTCATTTTTTCCTATTGAATAACTAATTGATGTAATAATTTTAATAGTGGTTACTTTTGGCCTTGCTGTAAATACAACTTGGCATCGAACAAGGTAAACTCTAGTGCAAGTCACACATAGATTCAACATCAGTGGCTGAAATACGTAGGGGTACCGACATGTTTTCAGTACAAAAAAGGAGTACTCTTATGTTTGGTCACATGCTGCTCCAGTGTACGGCCGGGCTAAGGGCAAACTCGACCTCCCTTAGTGAATCTCCATCCTCTCCTCAAGTTCACTAAGGATAGGGTAAACAGGTTGATGTGAGGGGAGAGGAATGGAACGCGGAAATATCACGACAAGACTCACCTTACGACCGACCATAGAAGCACTGCGACGATATATATAAATAAATTTCCACAAATACACCTTGAAAAATCAATTGAATTACTCCATTCAAATACAATATGTACATGAACATGTATCTTAGGTATTTTAATTAACGTCGCACTAGAGCAACACAACGGGTTATTGGCGACGGTCCGGGATCAAACCCGAAGGGAAAGATTAGAGCAACTCCACGTAGTTATGCTCCACAGTCAGATGAGGAAGTCACACCTGAACTGGCACCCCACTCTCCAAACTATCACACCACCCCAACGTAAGGACATTTGAGGCCACGACCGATTTAACATGCACCAGACTCCTTTGTACACGATGGATTTAGGTTGGATTTGAACTCGCAACCCTCCGATAGCTAATCCGTTACTCTTCCATCCGGGCTACCGCGACCCGTGGATAAACCGGGTTGAAACTGTTTTGTTATCTTACACTAGACCTCATCCTTTTCGCCGTAATTCTCTGTCTAGAAGCCCGATATAGTCTAGAAACTGAAATAAAATATGTAATTCTATCAGTACTTGTGTGTATTCACTGCTACGCCAGTAAAAATCAGGGCAACTGTTGAGGAGCGATCCTGTCATGTCTGATTGGCAACACAGATGGCAAGTTGGTGAGCTTGACAAGCCATTTCTATATAGATGTATCCTAACGATTAATACTGATTTATTCTAAAGATGCAAGAGTACGGAAACATTGTTTTAGTGCAATCACTCATTTTGGGAGATACAACAAAGCATTCATTCTTTTCTTGGATGAGATTTGCTCGTTCTCTTCAACGAAATGAGAGAGGTATTTTTGAAATATGTTCCCAACAACAATAGGAAAATCCAAACACACGCGGAAATGTTCGAAGGAGGGTAAACTGTAATAAAATGTGATGTTATGTATAGCCAAAAACTGAGATAAAATAGTTGTTTCGACTCGCTTAGCTGTGAGATTCCAGGAATGGTAATTCAGACAAAACATAAAGGTTGTTTCTTAGTCTGATTTATGAGGACCGAAAGCGGTTACATTAAAAAACTTTTTTAGATAATTTAGATACAATGTCTAAGTTTCGACTCCGTAAAATAATAGATAATCAGAGTTGATAAATATTTTTATTTAACTTTAAAAAACAATAATGTATAGGTAAAATAAATAGTGCAAAATGGAACATAAAAAATTTAATACCGATTCTTATGTGATTCGCTTAAATATAGAAGTAAGTTTTGAATATTAGCTATTTGAAAAGTGATACTTCGAATGCATGTATAAGAAACAAACTCAATTGGCTTAACTAAAAACAGCGTGACTCTCGGAAGTTTGATAAATCAAATTAGTTAATGTGTCCATTGCCAGCCTGATGACTCATGTTTTGAAATGGCAGTTTTGTTTACTTTTATCTCAACCTTAATTCTGTTTATTTAAAATAAATTCCATCCCGAACATAGTCATGTAATCCGATTGGAGAATTTATATAAAGTGAATCCATAAAATTTAGCCAAAATGTAATACGTAACACGGTTATTGTGAAACCAAAGACGAAGAGGTAAATTTTAGACTATACGACGCCCGATGTTATTTGTACAGTCACCTTTCACAGAATAGAGTGACTCATTGCGTGTACGGCTTCGGGAAGCCCTAGCGGACCCCGAATGGAATTTTAGAAGTTAGTTTTTGCCATGTCATCTGAGAGATCAAAATCAACAAAAGGGGAGGTTTCCTATTTAATAGATTAATCCAAAAGCTGCTTTTGATGTGAAATGGTTATTGCCGCTTGCCTTCTCATGCTTTTCAATAAGAGAAAGAGAGAAATATGTCAAATTTACCCCAAATTCATTTACAGGTATGTCCTTAAAATAGGAGTGGTTTGATGTGTGTCGTTTTAAAGTAAGTAACGCAAAATTTATTAATTTGAATTAATATGACTTTAATATACATATTGATTGTAAGTTGAGTAGAAATTACTACAGTGACGGGATAAGCACGAAATTTTAATACGAGCAGTATGCCGAGAAAATATTTGGTAACTAAATTTTGAACACTATTCTATTCTTTTTGAACCGTATTTCCTGATTCCTTTGCTTTGTGAGGAACTATTTTTTGATCAAAGAACCGACTGCTAATAACAAACACCAAATGACCCTCAAAATCTTAAATTGCGAAGTGAGAGGAAAATTTTACACCCTATCGAATTCCTATCTCATATAATTTCCTTAGCTGTCTCAAAGAAAGTGGATTTAGTGCTATTGATAAGAGAAAAATAACGACGTCGAGGACGCTGAACAAACACCATAATTATATACATACAATGTTCTTGTATCTATATAATTATAGTAGTTTTGTTACTATTTAACATATAAGGTCTCTCTTGTTCATTAATCCTTCGTGTGACTGTTTGAACGAGATATCTCGTCTTTAGCAAAAGTGAATAGATTAGTGGTAACAAGATATATTGTCATTGGAAGAAAACTGACCGTATCTTGATCTTGTCATGATAAAAAAATCGGCAATGTCTATCTTGATGACGAGATATCTTATCATTAACAAAATTGGTCAGATCTTGATGGACGAGATAACTCGTCAAAACCTCTTGAAGGATTAAAATGTGGTTCCATAAACCCGTGATAATTTTTCTTGCCTTCTTGACCATCTGGAGCGTTCAACTCTGGGTTGCAGTTACCCAAATTATATCCCAAATGTAATTTTCACCATCAAATCTTACTAAAGGCGCAGAATAGTTTTTCAAAGCCTTAAAGACTATTTCAGGTTCTCGGCATGTGAAAAGAGATGGTAAACGGATATGAAGTTAGTGAGCCCGCTTTGCAACAAGGCGGTGTTTCGAATCAAGAGTATTTTTTATCAAGAGTAAAGGTCTTGTTTAGCCGGAAAAACGACGTTTCTCAGATTTACTATTCTAATTTTTAGAAATATTTACTAACATATTTGGTCCAAATTTCCTGCTGTTCTTGTAGAGTTCTTCCGACAGTTAAGTCACGATCAAGCACGCATTCTGAGGGGACAGGAATACAACCCGAAATGTTCTTGATGTTACAAAATAAATATTAGTTTGCATCTATGAATTGGGTTGGTGTAAAAGTTCGTCTCGATTTTTTTGACAAAAATTGAAGAAAAATCATTTGATTGACTAAGAATCACATTTTAACGATATAGTGTGTGCCATTCTGTTTGATGACCTTCCTCCATCTCTCCGATAGCTGCATCATCCAGCGCTCATAGTTCTGAGGTTTCTGGGTAAAGAACTGATCCAGGTGACGAAACTTTTAGAACTATTTACGACACGTGGAATCGTCAACCGCACCCTCACCCCACACAACACATATCTTCTTTTGCACCTGCGAAACATTCTTGCCTTTTTGGAAATAAAAAAAGCATAATAATTCGAAAACGCTCCTTATTTTTTGCCACTTTTAATGCTTAACAAAATTTAAAAAACACGACCCAATAACACAATATTTTTCCCATGCATTCGCTGAAATTCCTTCTTTCAAACAACATCAAAATTTTACACGTGTGAAGTGGATAACACTGTTTTGCGATGCAATGCCTAGCTCCAAAAAAGGGACGAACTTTTGCATCAACCCAATAAGTAGACGTTTTTTATAGACGAATAAAAAACAAACGTTGGACGGATCTGTAAATTGCAAATATATTTGGAAACGAAATGTTCATGTATCATTATAGCAATTTGATCGATTGCTGATGCAAACAAAGAATTCGTGAGTGTGGTGGGTGATTGTCTTTGGGAAGGCATGGAACCAGACGAGAAAAATAGCTTGATGCGTGACTTATTGTCTATTTGGCACAGAGAAGAGTACGTATACAAGAGGAACGATAATGGACCTGGAGTCCTCCCTGAAATATATTTTATGTTGAAAATAATTGAAGATACTTACTACAGTCAGTTCAATCAGCGTAAATCGAAGTTTGGTGAGTCATGCGTTTAAAACATGCTTCGAAGACTGGACCACCCTGAAGTTATTTTCAGAAGACGTGCCTACGCTTTACCTCTATGTAACAAGTGAATATCTATCTATCTATCCTATCTAATCTATCTATCTATTCATACGTGGCACGCAAAGAAGACGTTATTTGTTATAGCGTTTGGCAACACTACGATTGTTTGTTTACCACGAAGCCTCGTGCCTCAATTGAATTTATAGCGTTATCGGATAAAATTTTATTGAAAAAATAATAATTAGTCGAGCTGTTGCAGCTTACAAACGACATGCTAGGTATTCGATTTCCAAAGCAGCGTTCACATTTAGAGTCAAAATTTGCTCCCAAGTTTTCATTTGAATTCCAAATTGTTCGAGTTCTGATTCCAGTGGTGCTGTATAATTTTTCTGTAGCACAACAAATTTATATTTTTAAAAGATTTTTTTTTTGGAATACATATTTTATAAACAATGCATTGACTCGAGCGAAATTGGCGAGAGTTAGCAAGGTATTGGAATTCTGTTGCCAAGAACATATTAGATGATGTTTCATGTTTGGGTTGTTTATGCTAATCCATTGTTTCAAAGATCCAGAATCTTAAGGACTAAACAGGGATGTTTCTGAATGATGTGCTAATAACCCGTAATGTTGCTCCAGTGCAACGTTAATTAAAATACCAAATACCTTCCTGAATGGTGTGCTAGGCGTGCACTTGCATGTGGTCGGAAAAAATAATGACAATGGAAATAGAAGCGCGCTGTATCTCTCTCTCTCTCTCTAACTTTAAACATTACGCAGTAATTAATATTCTTGTATTAGTAATTTTATACTTATTTGATCTTTGTGGGCTGTTTTGGGGTAATAAAAGATACTTTGGAATCTATAATTTTATTTTTTATTTACATTAGTATATTTAAAAGCAGTCATCAAGGGGTTTTGGGGAACAGGAATCAAATCTTTCCAGAAAGGATTTTTGAATTGGAAATTATCAAAAACACGTGCTGAAGCCAGTTGTATCAGTGAAATTCCGTATTGTTAAAATGTACAACTGAATTCGTCAATAGTGTGAAAGCAATTGGAAATAACCAATGCTCATTTAACGTTACGGCATTTAAGAAACCGGAAGAATTTAGGCAGAGACCTCTAAATTTATTTCTGAATACATACTAGATGAAGGGTGCTCTTTTAGAAAATTAAAAGTGTTTTTTAGAGTGGCGTGATCAGATTTGCTCGTGGGCATATTATACCTCAGGAACAACCGTGGTATATCAATACCGATCCTTGAAAAAAGAGAAAATATTACTTCTGCTTGATGTTGTTGGTAGGGATTGTAATCCGATCCTTCGGATCCGGTAATCCGGCGGATGCGGCTTCATTGGCTACCTATAGGATCCAGCAACATCTATCGGATCCGGTCTGGATCCGATAAACCCGAATTAAAAAACAATATTACAGGATTATTCAAACCTAATTTTAAAGTCGCAAAATAGTTTATTAATCAATCGATTGTGAATTAATCGATTTTATATTTTTCAATCATCAGTTTGAAGAATTCTAGCGAAAATAATAAATTAAATGATCAATAATATTTTTTTAATAAAGAGGAATTAGGAAAGCTAATTCTGCAGGAAAATGAAGACTTGCAAAAAGACAAACTTTAGTAAAGAAAAAGATTTTGAGAAAAGTCAAAGGAAAATATTTGTCGCTTGTGTACGACTACTTAATGACGGTTAAACCAACTAGTGTCGAAGCTGAGAGGGTCTTCTCGGCCGCTGGTTATATTTGCAGTTCTTTGAGAAGTAGGTTAGGGGATGACCACAATTAATACGATTTGTTTCCTTAGATCGTTCTTT
Organism: Metellina segmentata; assembly: GCA_947359465.1. Lineage (NCBI taxonomy): Eukaryota > Metazoa > Arthropoda > Arachnida > Araneae > Tetragnathidae > Metellina > Metellina segmentata. The sequence goes on from OX375874.1 coordinate 125,091,503, forward strand.
CAAACTCAAAAAGGGTTTTCATTTCTATACAACTTCGACTTAAGCAATTAAGAAGAATTAAGAGTTCCCTTTTTTGTTATTTGACCAAAACCTGCCAAAGATTAGATTTTTATGTTAGTATGAGACAAGGTTAGGTACAATTTATAAGTCTTTTGCTCAACGACATTAGAGATAGACTACTTAATTTTATATAAATAGAAAAGTTCTACGTTTAAAACCAACAATTTATAAGTCTTTTGCTCAACGACTTAGAGATAGACTACTTAATTTTATATAAATAGAAAAGTTCTACGTTTAAAACCAACTGATGTTTTTTGGTGAGGAAACTAGTAAGACTGATCATCATCAATTCGTTTAATACTTACTACTAGTAGTTCTAGTAATTACTATAATTCATTGTTGGTGAGTGATTTCCTACCTATGAATAATGTTGTTGTTGTTTCTCATGCCTACACTGGCAGACCAGAGGAGTGCCAGGCCCGTCGAAGACGGCGAGGGGGTGCGCCTTCCATGTTATTGAGCCCCATTGGGAGAAAGTCCGACTTTGCTCGACATACATGACACATCCGTTTTACAGGAAGGTCCCTTTCATACATCCATTCACTCACACATATCGTAATTTAGATCCCAATCAGAGGCCGATAACCCCCTGATCAGGTACCCCCAGAGGTATTGATTTGGTATGGGAACATGGGGGACTTTGTGACCACGACCTATTTAACGTGCCCCAGTCACCATTAGTGAACACGACGGTCTTTAGCCATGTCGAAGCGCCGATCTCGCATTCATCAGAATTGTAGGCTCCGCCAAGGACAGAACCCACAACCCTTCTGATGCGAGCCCGACGCTCTACTGACTGAGCTACCGCCACCTATGAATAATTATTAATAAAATTGATTTTCTAATGCTAAAATAAACGTTTTGTTCGTTAATTTGGAATAATATCCTTTTTACCTACTTTCATTCAGCCGATTTTGGAAAAATACATACTGGTTAGATAGATTTATTTACCAAGTACCGATCCGGCCGGATTGAAAATCGTGCCGGATTGCAATCCCTAGTTGTTGGTGTTTTTGTATGTACTCTCGCATGATTTATTTACCAGACATGAATTTATTGGTCTTGTAATCAAAAGAGTATCAAAATATTGCTTCTGCTTGGCGTTTTTGGTGTTTTTTGCATGTGCACTCACGTGATTTATTTCACCAAAAGTGGATTTATTTTGTTTTACGATTTCTTCTTTCTGGAACAGGGTATGATATCATGGCCTTAACTGAGTAATTTAGGTTTATTTGGCTCTAATTTCAATTTTGGTCAAGCGGATCCAAACATCGGATACACTACTCGTCTGAAAGGTCCCAGATCTTGCCAAAGTGATCCCACCCTTGCACGCCACTGCGTATCTTGTCGTGAGACACGAGGAGGCCGAACCCGAGAAAGCGTTAAAACATTGCGTTGCAGCTCTCACTCAAACCCTGCAGACAACAGCAATTGGAGGATGACCGCACGGTTCGCTGACCACCTGGGACGGCGCTCGACCTTCGGTCATTTCACCCAACTCTGTGGGAACATTTGTCGTTTTTAATCCATTTTTATTTTCCCACACACAGGGTCATTTCCACAAGAGGCCTGCGTCTTGGACATATCTACTCGAAAGCTCCCAATTCGTGGTAGTGATTAACTCTCGCGAGCTGGTTAGTTTCTTTGTAGCTACAATTTCGATTTCCTGGAACACATTAAATGCCTCGTAGACGAGGAGAAACGCAAGTTAAATTGGCCATGAGAGTATTTCGATTTGTTGATGTTGATTCCTCTTGGAAAGTTAGCCTTTGGATCGGAAGGTTCCTGGTTCAAATCCGGGCATGGATGTTTGTAAGCGTATGGTGTAGAGGCGGCTGGCGTACCTTAAATCCGTTATGGCCGAAAGTCCTCACGTTGGGTTGGTGTGGAAGTTTGGAGAGTGGGGTGCCAGCTCAGGCGTTGCTTCGTCATTTGAACGTGGTTAAAAATTACGAGGTGTTGTCCTCGGATCTTTCCCGTAAGGGATTGATCCCGGACCGTCGTCAATAGCCCGTTGTGTTGCTCTAGTACGACGTTAATTAAAAATTACCAATTACCTATTGGAAATATCGATTAAACCTTTCCTAACCCTGCTCGACGAGGTATCTCGTTATTAGAAGACAACTGACCAGATCTTGATGGACGAGATATCTCGCCGTTGGAAGAAAACTGACCAGACTTTGATCTCGTCATCATAAATAAACAGCAATATCTTGAGAACGAGGTATCTCATCATTAGCAAAATTGGCCAGATCTTAATGAAGGGGTAATGGTAATGGTAATCAGTAATTTTGTAATTAACGTCGTACTAGAGCAACACAACGGGCTATTGACGACGGTCCGGGATCAGTCCCTTAAGGGAAAGATCCGAGGACAACACCTCGTAATTTTGAACCACGGTCAGATGACGAACTTGATGAAGGGGATATCTCGTCGAACTATGGTTAATTTGTTTTATTTCTTTGACATCAAAATCCACGCATTGTATGGTATGACCGTAGGATGTACAAATTTTGTTGAATTTTACGATTATACAGAGACATACCTTAAAATTGTATGATATTTTACTGAAAATTTAGAAATGAAATTACACTTTGAATTTTGTTTTCAAAAGATCTGATAGGCGGGCTTGACAGATTCCAGCTACAGATTATCCGTGGTTTGTACGGGAAAAAATTTGAGATGAACTACGAAAAAAAATCAACATCTTAGAAACTTTTGGAATGAAGGGCGTAAAATTTGTTTGTAAGGACAAATTTTTCTTTCTTGAACTCCAATTTTCCTTTTATTTCAAATTACAGAATTGATTTCCACCGAACGGATTGTGCATTTTCAAACCAATTGAATAATGACAAGCAGCCAAAAGGATGAGTGAGCTTATTCCAATGGTCGCTCACAATTAATGTTAAACAAAATCTAATCAAAGCTCGAGTAATTATAGAGCATCAAACCCAAACTCCTCAAACAAAATAAATCCCAAACTAAACAAACTGAAATCGCAGGATTAGATTATTGAAATTAATGTATCGAAACGGACGGTTCATAATTCCGTCTCTCTTAGATTTTCAAAACAAGATATAGCTTGTTTACTTTATTTAAATCAACAACTAAGTACCGAGTTCGGCGAGTTGCCCTTTGGGTCACGTGATTTTGGAAGAGTCTACATATTCCATTAGGGGTTGGTTAAAAGCAGGCAATGCTTTCCCAAAGGATGATGGTTCTGTGTGTTTTGTCCATAGCGTTAGCTGCCTGCGAGCTGAAAAGCAATTCTTGTTACTTCCCTGGATGTAGTTTCCTTCTGTGTCAGTAAAAAATTTCTTTTTGCGTATATGTCTATTTACTTGGCGCCACAAGGTTATATCTGGCCTTAGCGTCTTAAAAGAACACAGCCAACAAAGAGTTTGCGTCTGTAGCGTAATTAGTAGTTGTAAGTTTATCGTGGATGCCGGAGGTCGAATTCCAGTTGAAACAAATAAACACCTATGACAATTGTCATGCATAATTTTGAATATGGCGACAGTTTCCCCCTGCGAGCTTAACCATTTTCGTTTAAATGAACTTCCCTACCCTTGACTGGGTGAAATGGGTAATAAAAAATTGACTTCCCAAAGTCCGTGCTTTAGTACCGGAGTCACATCTTTCGAATATAAAAGCGACTAGAGATGGGTTGGTTTGGGGTTTTGTGACACTAGGCCATGCTGTGCCAGACACAAGACATACAATATCAAGTTATGGACAGACACACACAATGAAAGTTTTCGATACAGAAGAGAAAAATAAAACCAAGGAAGAATGCACCAGACTTGAATGGAACCTGCACCGCCTACAAAGAGAAGGTTACTAGCGCAGTGGCCATACTCACTGAGCCAATCAGAGATGAGCGAATCGGAATATATAAAAAGTACCCTTGTGTTCGATGCTTAAAAGTATTCGTTGTTCACGATTCTTTCGAGTTGTGTTCGAATATTAAAATATTCATCCAAAGTATTACAATATACTAAAGTATTCAGATATAAATGTACTCATCCTAAGTATTCTAGGTACAGCTACACTCTACGTTTATGAGTGATGGCAACGGTTTGGCGATTTTTTTGGCACATTTCTTGTAGCGAATTACGATAAATTAAGGCAACCCATCTTTCGTTACGTTTGTTGTGGTTTTCATGGCAACCTCGCCAAACGGAAACGTTCAATTTTCATTTTGAACATTCTAGAAAGTTCTTCCAAAATCCGTTAAAGTCGTTTGATTTCATTGATTCGTTTAAAAGTTTTTCTTTCCTCCCATTGATTATTTTGTTTTTAAAATATCCTTTGATTGCATTGGTCCTTTTAAATCGTTTTCTGTGATACCATTGGTCCATTTATTTGTATTTTGACAGTTGTGGAATTTTTATCTTACTATAATAGTTTTCACGAAAGGATTAAGAGTATTGTTTTTTGACCATTTTCGTTTTCATTATTTTTTTTTTACGAAAGAATTCTGACGTTATCAGGTTGTATTATTGCTTTCTTTTTTTCTTTTGTAAATCTTTTTCTTTTTCAACATGCCCACTGTATTTGGTGTAATTAATAAGCTTCAGGGTATTCTTACCCAACATTCGTAGCTTAGTTTCTCTGCTGGTTCACAAATGTTTTTGATATGTGCTTAAATTTACTACTTTTTGTGAAAGTTTTTAAAAATATATACTTTTTAAAACGTTCTGAAATGTGTTTAAAAAGTGTGTTGTAAAAAGAAAAAAATTTGTAACGAAAAAGAGTTAAGAAATAATTATTTCCTTGGCGACTTTAGAAGTGCGCCAAAAAAATCGCCAAGGCTGTTGCCATCACTCATAAACGTAGTGTGTAGCTGTTCCGGATTCTAATACAAAAGGGCTCGTCCTAAGTTTTGGAATACCAAAATTATAAATACGATAGCCTTTTTACACAGTTGGCCCTTGAGAACCATCGATTAACGTCGTTTTTTTTATTCGTTTTAAAATACTTATTCGATACTTGAAAGTACTCGAATTCCAAGTATACAATTCTTAAATATACTCGATTCTGTCCATCTCTGCTTATGACCTTTCTTATCCAGAAAAATTCTATGAGCACGCCTGTTTTCGGAAGCTGTACTTTTAATTCATGCTGAATCTTGACTTTTACGTAAAGATTTATATCAAGTATGTATTAAGATAAAAGTTCGTAGATAAAAAATATCTTATCATTTATGTGAAGAAAAGAAAAGTACTTAGTTTTTCAACTTTTCCTCTTGGCAATACTATCCATATTTCTGCAATTCGAATAAATTAAGTAGTACGTTTCTGAAATTAAAATAGAATGGAAAATACGTTGACCAGTCATAGCTTTAAAATGTGGTCTCAAACACAAGTAGTCGAATACTAGTGATAAGTCATGCTGAAAATATGTACCGATAAAAAGGAATCTGGTTCAGATGGTCACCCGAGAGAGATGGTAACACCCCATGTTGCACTTTTTTTTATATTTATTAAATAAAATGTAAAGGATGGCCCTAAAGTCACTAGACCATTTAAAAATTGAACAATTCTTTCATGTATTAAAAATTGACATTTATTCTTTTAGAAACATTAAATTTGCTTAGAAATTATTTTAAATTAGTTTTGTTGGGGGAAGGGGGATTGTAATTGTTTGTCTCTTATTGAGCTGGTGATTGTCTGACCCCAAAATGACACATGTAAGCTCTTTGGTTTTGCACAGTTGACCGTTGATTGATAGATAAAATTGGATTATTTTTACGCGTTGCTCTGTAGTGAATTTGTCCATTTTAACTGTTTTCCAAGTATTACATGTAAATAATCTGAAAAAATTAATGACAAAAAGTTATTGCGTTTTAAAATGGACCAGTGACTTTTGGGCCACCCCCTTATTGAGGCATTATTTCATTTAAAATATTTATAATGTTATTTCATCAATTGGGAATGTTTCATCAACGACTGTCTCACGCTTTCTGGACAAGTCTAGTAGTTAAGGCCCGGTGCACACATCCGGTTTTTCAACGTGCTGTGCCTCTGCCGCAACGCAAGTGCGGTCTGAGATACATTAGATCCAATGGAGTAAGGCACACATGCTTCCGGCGCCGCTGCTGCTACGCACGTCCAACTTGCGTGCAATTTGTACCGCTGCTCGCCGCAAGCGCTTCTCCGTTCTGAAGTACCTTGTTTTCATATATAAATAACAATTAATAAATGGTTGTATCCAGTAACGTCTATTTTGTTACAAAATATACTTTTTTTACACCAAGTAGACGAAATAAACACGTTTTCTTCGATAGAACATTTATCGCAAATGGCGCGAAATGAGAATTTGCGTCATTTCACGGTTATGCGTGCATAGTTGGGCTTCGATGCCGCAACGCCGCCGCTCGTTGGAAAACCGGATATGTGCACCGGCAATCGGTCTTGACCAAAAGTCCTCACATTGGGCTGGTGCGGAAGTTTGGAGAGTGGGGTGGCAGCTCAAGTGTTTCCTCGAAATCTGACCTGGTTCAAAATTACGTGGTGTTGTCCTTCCCTTAGGCCTTAGGGAGTTGATCCCGGACCGTCGTCAATAGTCCGTTGTGTTGTTCTAGTACGACGTTAATTAAAAATTACCGAAAAAATTTATTATTCCGCACAAGTTTACTTTCGCCTTCATCAATTTAGGTCCTTGACGGGGTTTTCTCCAATCGAAACGCAAAATATGCCTCCTGCGTTTCTTTTATTAGATCTCATCCAACAAGACTATTACAAAATACGAATAACCATAACAAAAGATTATATACCACCCACGGTGGTGAATCTAATATCTGGCTACAGTTCTCTCGTTCACACACTGATTCTCAATTCCGCAATCAATCGCTACATTATTTCGGACTTATTCGTTAACACAAAGTCTCTTAATCCCCTTATTCCTTTCCGATTCCTGACGAGCACGTTTAGAAAATGGGTAAGAAAAAAATCTTCCACGGTTTGATGACTTCGGCGAAGCATTGTATCCTCTTGGTGAGAAGCGAATTCAAGTCGAGGATAACGCACCGCAAACCAACTCGAATTCTTCAAATAAACGCTGCCACCGCTGCACTTGCTCCAGAGAAGACGCCAGAACGATAAACTAAAAAGATAAGACTTATGATATCTTTGCCACCCGTCAGGATAGGGTTCATGGAACATTGGCAGGAAGGATTTGGGCCAATTAGAGACGTTTCTTTTGTTCTTTGGAAGAAGAACAAGAAGACGAATAATTCCATACCCAGTTCCAATGTGTATTTAACATTTTTTTTTTAAATTCAATTGGTTAAGAGCTTTGAGCAACATAATCATAAACCACTTTCACATTTTTTCAGGAGAGCAATTTTAAAGTTTTAAAATTTTCAAGAGGTTATATTGAATTTTTATAACATTAAGCAATTGTTCAAAATATCGGAAATTATTTTGATCCTCTTAAATACTTTGATTTTAATATTACGTTGACCGGAGTCATTTTCGAATCAATTTTGATACTTTATGTTTATTATGTTATAAATATGCAGTAGAGTCCCAATCATCCCAGTTAATGTGGACCAAGACTAACTTTGGTAACCGAAAAACCTCGGTTAAAGCGAAAATTGTAAATAAAATAAATCGTGTAGGTTTAAATGTTTATTTTATCAAATACAAAAGTTATACAGATTCACCACATGCAATTCATATTCTTACGATAATTAAAGAGTTCTTACTAAAAAAAAGTCCTTAATTGTTTTTTGTTTTACGTTACTTTGTCATTTTTCTGCAGCAATGTTTCGCCATCTTTTTAAGGATAACAGGATTGCTGGTGGCGCTTCTTCTTGATCTATACATTCCATAGTACTTTCGATAGCTTTTAGTCCATCTGTATGGGAGATTTTCATACGTCGATTTTCAACGTCACTGTCCTCATCATCATCGCTAGATTCATTTTCTTTATTGGCGATCGCTTTATCTGTAATCTCTTGTTATTCGTCAGCGTTCATCCAGTCACAGATTTCGTTTTCCAGTGTGTTTGTGAGATCAAGTTCAGAATCTTTTTCGTTAGTTGGATGGAAAAAAGGAAAATGTAGAACCAAAAAGAAAATCCTAGAAATATTTGATAGCTCGGTTAAAGCGGAAACTCGGATAATCAGGGCTCGGATAATAGGGGTTTTACTGTAATTGAAAAATTAAAACTATCAAGTGATATCGTGATGATCGTGACTATCAAGTGAGGCTTTCAAAGGCACATCTCCATTGGGTGTGTACGGACACCCAGGTACTTTTGTGATCTTTTCTTCTCACAAGGTTCGCGCTCCCGGAATACCCAAGCGATCTTTTTATACTTTCATCCCCCGACTCTGCTTCCCAGTGAGTCTTTTCCCCCATTTTTACTTGACGTTGTCTTGTATTTGGCGCAGCTTAATTCAATGTGGTCCCTTGCGCCATAAAACCCCAAAACAACCAACCACTGTCAATTATGAAAATAAAAGAGTGGTCCATTTAATTTAAATAGACCTTCTCTCCTTTCTCTCATGGCTTACACTCAATCCAATTCAGTAATTATACAACTGCCTTTCATTTGAAAAGGCACCAATATTTTATGATGTATGCTATTAAAATTCTACTATGTGTGATAGTAGCTACAAATAAACTTTTCATTAATTTCCGAACTGATAGAGTCGTATTGCTCCAGTGGACGAAAATTAAAATATCTAACCTACCTATAGTCTATACCCAACTGAGAAATGTTAAAAATTATTTGATATTATTAACTCTGTGCATTTTGATGTATAACGTACATGATAAATCAAGCTCGCCATTTTAGCCCCAAAAATTCTTCGAATATGGTTCTACGAAACTTACATGACTTTTCTAAACATCAACAGAGACTTGTTCCGTTCTCGGGTTTTTTGTTATTTTCGTTGTTTGCCATTACTTTCGCACTTGTCCGTCTCCTGTAATGGAGATCGTCACACTGCATCATCAATGCGAATAACGTTATTTGTCTAGTATGACGTTTGCTAAGAAATGCTACTGCTTTTCATGCAAGTAGCTACTAGTAAACATCACTAATTTCCCTACTGAGAAATGCTAATACAATTAAAACGCTGTGCATTTTGATGTAAAACGTACATCACGAACCAAGCTCCTCGCCATTTTAGCCCAAAGGGTTTATCGAAAGTTATCTTACAAATCTTACATCACTCTTTTCTAAAAATCAACAGACATTGTTCCGTTCTTCGTGTTGTGACATCGTGAGATACTCCGACCGGAAAAAAGAAAACAATCATCGGAATTTCGGAATGACGAATGTATTCTGATTGGTTGTAATATGGCGACAGCTGCTGTTGTTGTGTCGCGCGCTTTACGACTTGAGAGGAGTATCTGAAAATAGAAGCGTCCTCTGAAGGTGGTGGTCTTCCAGAATGATTTCTGATTGGCCTTTGACTTTTGCCATTGGGCGATTTGAAACACAACGGCAGAGGCCGTTGGGGAGACGACAGAGAAGGGATCCAAATGCAGCTGGTGAGGTTGTTCCTCCACAACACGCTGGCTTGTGATATACATATCTTAATGTATGGGAATATGTTGAAAGGATGATGTAAATAGTGTATATATTGTTCTCGGAATAATAATAAGGTAATTAACTTAGCTGTTGGTTGTCTTCTCCTTGCGTACGATTCGTACAGTTTTCATGCTACCGTTTTTAGGACAATTACACCTCAGGGTTTTTGCTATTTTCGATGTTTCAAACTCGAAAGTAGACCCCATTAATTTCGCACTTGTCCGTCTCCTGTAATGAAGATCATCACACTACATCACCAAAGCGAATAGCCTCATTTGTCCAGCGATACAGCAACTCGGAAAACTAGGCATCGCATCCGCGTTACGCGAGAAGAATACATTTAGCCCATCGATCCCTATCTGATCAACAGGTTGTTAACAAGCCTCCGATAACCACTAGGAAAGACCTGGAACCAAAACTATCTTACTCAGGTATCGGCGGCACGTAAATGGGATGGACACAGACCAACAAAGGTGAAAATTAAATGGCACAGGCTTGAAACGGAGTTACTTATTGTTTCGATTTCTTACAGCTATTTAAGAAGCATACTTTTACTTCTCCGAGTAAAATATTTCGATTCGGTATGAGATTGCAGCGTTTTGTGCTTTCACTGAGGGAAGTAGATCATGTATTTTTCACTGCATGCGAATGTGCATTAATTAGCTCTTTGTTGGTAAAAGCCTTTCAAATGCGGTAAGAGAGAAAACTACCTTAGGATTTTACGTGTTCCGTTAATCTGATATCTTTAACGAAGGGTGTTGATACAGATGGAGCCTCGTAATATCATGCTTGTTTAATGTTCTTGATATGTTATCTATTTCAAAATAGTTCACTAATTTACATCCTTTCAAAGAGTACCGGTAAACCAAAGTCCTTATATATCAGTTTATTTATTATTGCTATCTTTAAGCAGAAAATATTCAAGATTACAAAAGAAAGCTACGAAAAGATAGTGACATTGGAAAGATAAATTAATAAGTAATTAATAACTAATAAGAAAGATAATACTCTATGTACCATCTGAAAATCAAATAGATTACTACTTTTTGAATTTGAAAAAATAGTGTGTTTAATAGTTAATCACACAATCCAGATATACGTGTTTTGTAATTTTTAGCATTTATGAACAAAATAGGGTGTATCCATGGATTACTGAATTGTGACAAATTGTGAATCGGATAGAAAATGACAATGGTGTAAATATTGTGATCTATGGTAATAATGTTTCAATTCCTATATGAAGTTTCTATGTAGGCATTTTGAAAGTAAAATCATGTGTGTTAATGTTAGTAACGGCATCAATAGTTATCATGGATATTGAAACTGTTTTAATTATTCTTTAATTCCTTAGAAAATCTTCTGTCTTAAAACATTAAAGTGATGTGAATCTTACATAATATTTATTTAATAAAATGACTGTGAAGTTCTTAGAAAAGCTAATCGAATTTCATAAAATGTGCAGATAGGAACAATTATCAGCTAATTCTCGCCGAGATTAATAAATAAATATTTCTAGGTTATAATAATTCACTAGATATAAAGCATATACTGAGAAGTAATATAAACAGTCTGTTTTAATAATAGAATTACATTTAGTAGAGACTAAGTAAACAAAGATATCCCATCGTTTCATGCATTTTAAAGAGCACAGCACATTCATTCAAATACATATCTTTTTCAGTAGAAACATTCTATGCATACGTAATACGTTGTTTGCATTCGTTACATCACATGCCCTCTGTTCCATTTGCAAATCGATGATGCAATCTTCGATTATTTCGAAGTGTTAAAGGTGCATTTTATTTAATCGATAGAGAATTGTGCAACTAAATTAGTGAGATTTGTTTTTGAGAGCAATGCATTCTTGCCACCAAGTGCTAATAAAAAGAGTAACGCCCGTTTTATGCCATTGCGTTATATGTGTCTAACCTTGTTGGAAGTGCCCTTGGCTAGTAGAATCCGGATCTGAGAAACTGCGGAATTCTTGCACCTGAGTATCAATCCTTGAACTTTTCAAAATATTAACTAAAATAAAAACAAACTGTATTGTTTGGTGATGGGATAAAGAGAACCGTGAAGTGCGCTTCAAATAAAAGGGGTGGTTGAAATCACGTGGCAACGTGATGAAAATGCACTGTACATAACTATATGGATTTCTATTTGAATAAGTGTGTTTTCACTATGTTACAAGAATTTTTTAGACTTAGCGTTGTGTGAGCTTAAGTAAACATAATAGTTTGAAATCTTATAAGGTTTTTGTAGTGTGTATTTAATTTTTTACGGATGATCCGAGATAAATAAAATATTAGAAAATCACACACACATCCAATGTATAATTCCACGAAGTTCGTACAATATTCTTTCGTACAGACTGGTGAAATAATAGATAGTATTGCTCGTTTTTTAAATGGTTTTCTACTTAAAGCATAAACAAAATAGTAAAGATGATTCCTCTCACTGCTGATTGCTTTGGGGGTTGATCGTGGCCAATAGTACCGTGAATTAGTCCAGTGCGACATAAATAAAATACCGATCTTCCTACCTCACTGCTAATTAAACCGTACTTAATTGTAGATTGAGCGACAAATACCATCCGCGCGAGCAGAGATTGGAAAAAAAATCCGAAAATCAGAGTTTTGAGAAATTAGTAGATAAATGCTGAATAATAAAAGCATTCTGAAAGAAGTCTGTTTTGCTTATTTCCAATGTACAAATAACATTAATATTGAAATGAATGCGGACGAAGTTGGGAGATATAGCTTCTTTTCATAGGATTCAAGACACTTTAGCCTGCCAACAAAAGCTTTAATGCCGAACAAGGGATGGCCGGGAGGGATGATATTATATATAAAAGACAATAGGGGAGGTCCAGTCCCAATTTGAACTTTATTGAACTTCATCTACAGTAGCGGAGGCTATCCGGACACACGTATTATCACGAATTTTTGTTGTTCATAAAATTCAGAAGCTATTGAGTTTTGTTATCTTCTGTTGGTTTGTTGAGATGTGAAAATCTTTAAGAATAACTGCAAGCGAACACACAGTGGTCAGCACAGCCCAATTCGCCACACGGACAATGTACATTTAATCATAATCTTCCACACGCAGACAATGCCTCTTAATTTAATCTTAAGCCTCCACAGTTTCGTGTTGGAGAGTTGGGAGGGGGGGGGTTTGGTTTTGTCACTAACACCCCGAGTGCAATAGCAAATCTAATGTTCGTCTCGCCAATTTTCATATGCATCCCTCAGCGCCAAGCCATGTATAGGAATATACTATGTCCGATGATTGTAAACTGCAATTTGGTGTTACTTGTGAATAAACTGGTACGTTGATACTGTCAATAGGCACAGCATACTGTTCGTGTGTAAGTTACTAGTGAGTTTACTCGCGAATTATGTGAGTTTAGGAATGAGTTTTATAATTTTGAAATCCACATTACCACTACTTCACTGATCTATTCACGGTCTCTATCTTTTCAATCTGTTTTAGGTTATTTACCTTCTCTAGTCTTTTTTTCACGTTATCTGATAAAGCGAGAATACTTCTTTCCACGAATAAAAACTCACTTATCTGTAGCCTCTTCAAAACCTATTGAATTCCAATCTTAAGAGAAGGTATGTTGCACCAGCACTTATGAAACTGATATCACCACGAGGAATTATGATGATATAGATACTGAAGAAAATGGGACTAAAATGAATGGCAAATGTGGAATGCATTTAAAACATGCATGATTTAATCCCATAAATACATGAATGCGCCCCTTTGAGAAGGTAAATTAAGTAGTAGTTACATTAAACTTAAGTACCTATGTACTATTTCTTCCACTTGGTCGGTCAGTCGAAGACGAATTAGAATACCTGAAGCAACTTCAAGTAGATTCGAGTTCATGACATGCTGACATTGAGATTAAAATCCAGACTTGATCAGAGGAGCAGAGGTCTTTCGATAATGTAACCTTATAATGAACAAATTGTAAACAATGGAAAGAATATATGGACGGGTTAAAGTTACAGTGGTGTTAGTCACTTTTTCTTTGTTTTCCAGAAATTAACCTAGCGCAATAAATACTACAATAAATTCGGGAACAAAAATGCTGTAATACTCGTATTATCATTATGAGGGAATGAATATTATGAATGAAGCTCTGACTTCACATTTTCTCTTGATTGTCTTATTTAGGTCTGGTTTCTGTGTAGGTCTTTTTTAAGTGACTTACACCACTGTAACTTTAACCCGTTCATAAGTTCATTTGCTATAAAATTGGTTGGGTAGGTGAGGAAGTTTGGAGAGTGGGGTGCCAGCTCAGGTGTTGCTTCGTTATCTGACCGTGGTTCATAATTACGAGGTGTTGTCCTCGGATCTTTCCCTTAAGGGACTGCTCCCGGACCGTCGTTAATAGCCCGTTTAGTTGCTCTAGTACGACGTTAACTAAAATTACCTTCCATTGCTATGAAATTGTGATTAGACAATAACATCCCAAACTATCCTCTTATATAACTCTCCTGGTGGCTGACTCAACGAGGTATCTCCTTATTACAAGAAAACGGAGAGATCTTAATAGACGATACATCTTGTTATTAGAAGAAAACTGACCAGATCTTGATCTCGTCATCATCAAAACATTTGCAGTATCTTGACGTCGAGATACTTCGTCACTAACAAAATTCACCAGATCTTGATGAGCGAGATATCTCGTCAAAACCACTTGTAAGGTTAATGATATTATCAATGTGCTCAACATAGCAGAGCAAAGAGAGATTTTACAAATATGATGTGACATCGTGAGACACTCGAATTTCGGAATGCCGAATGTATTCTGATTGGTTGTATTTTGGCTCCAGCTCCTGTTCTTGTGTCATGCGCTTTACGACTTGAGACGATAAGGTAAGGTAATTTTAATTATCGTCGTACTAGAGCAACACAACGGGCTATTGACGACGATCCGGGATCAATCCCTTACGGGAAAGATCCGAGTACAGCACCTCGTAATTTTGAACCACGGTTAGATGACGAGGAAACACCTGAGCTGGCACCCCACTCTCCAAACTTCCACATCAACCTAACGTGAGGACTTTCGGCCACGACAAATTTAGGCCCGGTGCACACATCCGGTTTTTCAACGTGCGGCTCCGCTGCCGTAACGCAAGTGCGGTCTGAGATACATTAGTTCCAATGGAGCAGTGCACACATGCCTCCGGCGCCTCTGCGACGACTCACGTCCAACTTGCGAGTAATTTGTGCCACAGTTCCCCACGGCGCCGCAGCTCGCCGCACATGCGTCTCCGTTCTGAAGTGCCTTGTTTTCATAAATAAATGGAATATAAATAATAATTAATAAATGGTTGTACCCAGTAACGTCTCTTTTGTTTCAAAAATATATATATACTAGCAAAATACCCGACCTTACTCGGTTTGAATTCGTTTACTCTAGATTGAAGAGATAATCAAAATATATAATGACTTACGTTTTTTGTAGAATAAAAATTTATTTTAACACCTTTCGCCATCTTTATATTTTCTACAACTTACTTTGGACACAAATCCTACACATGCATATCCATTCATGTAATACATTTCACATACATCGCACAATTGCTGTATGACAAAGCTACAAAAAGACGAAAGGTGATACTAAGGTTACTACTATAAAAGACGATTTATAGGAAGATTTGGAATTCCCTTTCTTAAGTTCTTTTCATGTACAACTCAATTAATTAAAATTACGATTTACGGCGAAAAACAATATTTTTTTACTTGTGGCACTCTTGCCTCCGGTATGCGACATTGTGAAATTTTGCAATCTTCTCCTGTCATTACTACAACAAATTTTTTAATGTTGGAAAAAGTTCTAGTTTGGATTTTTAAACATTATTATTCTTTCAATAACGACATTATTCTTTAAATAACGGCATTATTGTTTAAATAACGGCATTATTGTTTAAATAACGGCATTATTGTTTAAATAACGGCATTATTCTTTAAATAACGGCACTATTCTTTCAATAATGGCATAACAACACTTAAAATGTACTGAAAATTTTTACTGACTTACCTAACTTTTTCAAGTCTAATACTTTGTGGTGCTGTTGGGTGTGATGAGAAGGAAAACACATTTATTAAAATAATAAATATTTAAAACAGAAAACAGTAAAATAGAACAAAATAAAAGATGCCGGAAAAATTGTTCTAAAGATATTAATTTGTGATTCATTTTTATCTCTTAATCTTGCACAGTTGCCACAATTTACAACTAAAAGTGCGCAAAATTTAGAAATGTGAAATTAATTCAGAGCGAAAGAAACAGAAAATATCACTGCTCACGCGATCTTGTTCATTCTCATTTCGTTGAAAAATATCGTCTGTCTCAAATATTCCGAAATCGTTTTCATTGCGCTAAGAACAAAAGTAAGACTCGAAATAAATGAAGTATCAGAGCTGAAATTTCATTAAAAAATATAATATTTTGAAGAATAATTACTTTTTCAGCAGTACTGGTAAAACAATCGAAGTAATCGTAATATTCAATAGACATTCCAATTTTTCCAAAACTACCAAATTATGGTTGATTTAAGTATACTTACTCAGGTGTTTTAGAATGAAAATCATCTAAATATAACAATAAAGAAAATTTTAATATTGCATTCACTAAGTTAATAGATAATGTATAAAATAAAATACACTGCAATGAAATATCTGAAATACAATTCATGTGAAGCCTACACAAACACACAAACACAAAATCGAGCATAGAACAGAAAGACAGACAGACAGACTTTCGCAACCAATTCCACTCACTAAATCAAGATAAGTACTCACTGTATGCAAATTTCCATGAAAATATCTTAAACCGCGTGGACGTGTATAGGGCACAACATACAGACAGACAGACAGACGCCAAACGAGAAAAAGGCGGATTCGGCATCAGAAGGGTCCAAAACGGATAGAAAACTTGAAATGGGTCGAAAATATTTAATGTACAAACAAACACTCCATTCTTATTTATATAGATTTTTACACCGAGTAAGCGAAATAAACACGTTTTCTTCGATAGAATACTGTCGCAAATGGTACGAAATGAGTATTTGCGTCATTTCACAATTGTGTGTGCATAGTTGGGCTTCGGTGCCGCACGTTGAAAAACCGGATGTGTGCACCGGACCTTAAGGTGCACCAACCGCCTCAACACCATACCCTTACAAACATCCATACCCAGACCCGGATTCGAACCAGGAACCTTCCGATCTGGAGGCTAACACCTTAACCACTATGCCGGTTGCATATAACCAACCCTTACTCGAGTAGAAGACGTGGGAAAATTTTAAGCCTGCTGATTCGTTGGTTTCTCCACCCGTGATCTATGACCTGTTTCCGCCTTCTGGAACGTTCAAGGACTCGAGTGTCCTTTATAGCTCGCAATTGGACTGTATTTTTAAATTGTGCATGTAGAAACTGCAATGGAATTAACACTGCATTTAAACACAAGGCATTTATTACGATCACAATTACACGGCATCAACCGTTGCTGACGTTTCACATCTCAAAGCTATCGCTTTCCTTGTTATAAGTATTCTATTTTTGTAGTTGCAACCGTCAACAGAATATTGCGCAATCCCTAAACACAGAACCAAAACTAGTTAGCTCATCAAATCGCTATTTCGTAATCGCCCGCTCCAACAGTGGCATTTAAACCATTATAAGTGAGAACCATTTATTTGTCTTAAAATAATCTTACTTAATGTATAGAAAAAGCCCTTTAAAAAAGCTTTTAAATAAACTGTAAAATATTCCAAATGCCAGTTACATAAATTTACTCTTGAGGTACAGAATTGTAATTACATTGCACATTTCATAGGCATTTAAATATTTTGGTTTACGACAAATGCATCCATTTCTAGTGAGTTACTTAAGAATAATTATTTGACATTGTTTTGTTAGGTATATCATCAACGTTCGAAATCACTAAAATCATTTTATTCAATAAAATTGTCAAGATTTTCTAATGTATTTTCTCTTTTGTTAGCATTTTTCCATGTTAATTTTTAACTATGTACGAGCGAGAGTTTCAATTTTGTGATATTATTTGGGCAAGTTTCCAAGTTTTGTATTTGCACTGAATAACATGGGCTCAATTTACTCAGATTTAGAAACGAAAATTTCGCGTTCATTGTCAGAAACTGTTAGCGAATAACATAATTTTTTATAGAATCCTTAGCAAACAACTGAAAGGAATTTGACAAGTTCTCAAGTCTTCTCATGTTTTTTATTTGCACTGAATCACCTAGGTTCAATACGTGGAAAAACTAAAAGAAATAGAAGTTTTACTGAGAGCATGGAGCACCACGAGTCTCGGCACACGTAAACGTAGATATTGATACTACTTCTCACCCATTTGCATTAGAGAGACGTCATAGATGACACTAAGAAACTAACGAATCAGCGGGCTTAAAATTTTTCCATGTCTTCTACTCGAGTAAAGGTTGGTTACATGCATACCGGTTGGTTGGCACGATTTGAGAAGAGCAGGTGAAAATAGAAGCGTTCTCTGCAGGTGGTGTTTCTTCAGATTGTTCTTGGACTTTTGCAGTTGGAAGATTTTAAAAACTACTGCAGAGGCCGTTGGATAGACGACAGAGAAGAGAGCCAGAAGCAATGGGTGAGGTTGTTCCCCCCGCGCTGACTTGTGATATACATATTTTGATGTATGGGAATATGTTGAAACGATGATGTAGATAGTGTATATATTCTTGTTCTCGGAATAATTAGAACTTAATTATCTCAGCTGTTAGTTGTCAGTTTTGATTGAAAAATGTAAGAGCTTCGGGTTTAAAATGCAGAAAATTAATTAGATCTGTGCGATTCTCAGCGTCTTGATATCCATAAAGGTTGTTAAACTCTACATGGAATCAGTTCGTTTGATGTCCTAGAATGCAAATAAAAGACACTTCGTGATTTACATCGGTCCTAAGAATCAACACTAGCGCAGCTGTCGACATGGGACGAACAGGAATCCGACAGACATTCGTAGAAACAGATGGCTATCAAGCCGAAAACATAAGTAATCATCTTGGAAGTGTACCAAGGAGCTGGTCTCTTCCGCGTTCCTTTCCGTTAACCGAGAAAATTGAATTGTTTCATTGAAATGTCACATTAGAAAAGTAAATTTGAGTTGAATTCGAAGAAATGTATGAATTAAAACCTTCTGGATTAAAGCACAGTTATGTATATTCGTTGGATCTTCTAATTTTATTCATACTGGTTTAATATTCATTGCAGTGTGTGATGTATGTCTTCATCTCAAAGATATTCGTCGCATAAGGTTTTTAAATATTTACTTGCGAGCTTATTATCGACATTTTATCGCAAATTAACACACTCACTTATAGCATCTGCGCAAAACTTCTTTGCTTATATATATATTGAAAATGTTGTTACATTTTATATTTTCCTAGTTCATAGGCAATGGAGCATTTTTTTGAAACTAAACCTCTTTTCACTCATATTTTTTTTTCTCCACTGATTTCTATCATCTACTATCTTTCCTACTTCACATTGCTTTCTCTAATACGTACAAGCATTTTAAACTAATCAAAAATAACGAATGAATCTCGTGATGGTAGATTTTATATTGTTGATATATATTGTTGCCACCACTATACAAATACTGTTTATTTATGAGCCCCGTATGTTAGTGCGATATCTATATATTATTACATCAGTTAAACAGCAGCATTGGTATGCAGCTGTAAAGTCTAACAATTTATCATCTGATGTGTATCCAATGAAGCTTGACCATTAGAATAATTTCAGCGCAAATACTAACTCTTAAAAGGAAAGTTTTCCACCTTATAAACCTTCTGGAGGATTTCATTCCCTTTTTACGTACAGCGAAGTTCGGAGAAACAAGGGAAATAATTTACCCAACACAGGGATCGAGCTGTCACGGTTTCGTGGTTTTTCACAATTTCTTTTTAAAAAGAAGAAAAGTTATTTAGACAACATATAGCTCCATCAACCTAATTTTTCCACAGATGACAGAGGAGGAAAATTCCAGCAATATATTGATAGATTGATTTTGTAGCATATATTTTATTCGTCAAAAAGAAAACTTTCAAAATTGTTTTTTAAGTTTCAGAGAGCGTCAATAAGGAAAATTTCTAGAAGCAAATGACAAGTTATTGTATGCAGCAATAACTTTTATAACCGACGTTCTATTTAAGGAACATACTAATCTATCAGTCTTCTATTATCTGCAATCATTATTCGTGCATTCCTCCAAACTATGTACTTTTTTTTATTACCCATTTAAAAGAGCAGTAAAAATAATTTACGCGAAAATCAAATTCAATGCGTTAAAACTTTCCAATATATATACTTGTGTCATTGAGCGTGAAAACGTTATTTTCCTCACTAAATGACAAATTTTTTCTCTGGGAATACAAAAATAGATGCTATTAACCATGACCATTCTCTGTTTCTGAATTTCCTAATTATATTCTATCGTTTCATAATGCATCTTTCAGTGGGGAAAAGTTTGCTGCCATTCGTTCCCACAGAAATTCGCACAAAAAATGTTCCAAATCATTGCCATTTTCGGAATTTAAACCATGGTAATAAATTCAACTTTTGATGACTCGCTTTGGTGAACACTAACAACGATATCTTTGCGACAGAAAATCCTAGAAAAAATTAGGCTTCGTAAAAAATACCTTCAAGACACTGTCAAAAATAATGCCTTAAAGACTCTGTCAAAAATAATACTTTTTAAAACAATAGATTAATCTAACTTGAACCGCCCAGTAGCTGAATCACCAAATATTTGAGCGAAGCGTATCGTTTCTCATGTCGTTTTTTAAAAATCATTCCCAAAAGATACAGTGTAAATAGAAGCAAAACGAAACATCTTTAATGGCCCCAAAATCTCCGCGGTGTCGGTAAACTTCAACAAGATTCTCTTAGAGTGAACCACAGTTCTCTGAGTAGGTGACTGAACTCAGCAAGCTCAAAATTCCCAGCTCCGCAAATTGAAACGCTGAAATGATTTTTACGCTATGCCTCATTTGTGCTGCTTGCTCACTCAACCCGACATTTCTTTCTTTTCTTTTTTATCTTAACCATGCAATGCTAAAAATGAGCGTGGAAGTCTCCGTTTAAGTCTGTCCTCATAAATGCACGATGTCAATGGAACGGTAGGAGTTCATGTACACTTAAATTATGGTATATGGTCCAACAGAAACTACCAATAGCCCATTGTGTTGCTCCAGGGTGACGTTAATTTGAAAAAATACCGAAAATGACAACAGAAACCACAAATTATCATTAAGGCCCTTAAAAATAATTTTCTGTGTAGCTCCAACAAATAAGTTATGTTTATAATATTTATCATAAAATAGAAATATTGTGGTGAATAGCATAAATATTTAGCGACTAAAAAAATCTTAACTAACTGTATAATAATATGCAATTTGACATGCGATTGGTAAACAATATAGGTAATTGAATTAAAGTCAGAGCAACATAACGGGCCATTGGTGACGGTCCCGGATCAATCCCGAATGGAAAGAATCGAGGTCAACACCTCGTAATTTTGAACCGGTCTTTGGTGGCAAACAAGGATAAATCCTTTTACCAAGTGAAACACATCGATGGAAAAACTGAAGATTGTTCTTTTAAAGAATATTCTTAAAAATTAATTCATTTTCATCCACATTTCTGTAAGTTTCATTTCAATTCAGTTTAAGATAACTTCTTGAAACAAGTCTTGAATTCCAAGTTCTAAGGTAACGGGAATTTTATTTTGCTGTTCGTAAGCCAACAATTCCTTGGGAGACAAGTATAAAAGGGGGATTTAGCCAAATGTTACTAAAAGCTAATGTATTTTAACCAATGGCCTAAAAGCTGAAGAACGCTCAGTGAAAGTTGAACTCAATAAAAGTATTATCATTATAAAATACACAACGAAACCTCAGTCTGCTAGAACAAATAGAACCAAACACGTCAATAAAGAATAAACTACAAAAAAAAATTAAGTATTGTAAAATCTTAAGAGTCTGTTAACTGTCAATAATATAAAGTGTAAGAGACACAATTACAAGTCTCCAGCATATTATCTAGGACTGTATATTTGCATATTCTATATATAACCAGCTAAAAAACTATGTTAATCACAATGGTATTAATACACTACATAACTGCTTGCGAGTTCGTGGTAGCGAGGGTTCTATTTCTTTGTGTATATCTCTGTTCTGTGTCAGTAAAATTTTCTTCGTGTGTATTTTATTTGACAGAAAAACATTGCTTGCTCTAAATTAGTTATATTTTGAACTATCTTTCGCCATAAAAAATCAGCCAGCCACTACACAACTCTCCTTAGTTGAAGAGGCGAGTTCATTCAGTTACATAACAGCCTTTGTTCTAGCACAAAAATGATTCCGTTGTGTACGTAACGACGAGAATGTTTTAACTGAGTTCTAGCGTTCGTCAACTGCTAGACCAGTAACTAAACATGTCATGTTAAAATACACCAACTCCTCGTTATATCGTTGTTCTATAAAGTATCCTGTTGCAGCGTTCCTTTAAAGGATTTTAAACTGATAGATCCTATAAGGTTTTTAAACTGGTAGACCAGACATTTTTCTCTATCTTTAAAAATACCTCAATAATTTATCCTTGCATAATCATATACAACTGCGTCTGTCACGAGATCCCACTATGCCTCGGTGGTGGTCATTATAGGAACAGAGCTCCTTCATTTTGCGTAGGGGTGACACCACACTGCTGGATGTCTTAATTCCATTTTGTTTTTGTTGAATCCCGAATGTTGGGAGGTGGAAAGAGGGAGTTTACTAGTATGGATCTTCTAGGGAACAAGGTGAATCTATATAAATAAGAATGGAGTGTTTGTTTGTACATTCAATATTTTCGACCCATTTCAAGTTTTCTATCCGTTTTGGACCCTTCTGATGCCGAATCCGCCTTTTTCTCGTTTGGTGTCTGTCTGTCCGTCTGTCTGTCTGTCTGTCTGTCTGTATGTTGTGCCCTATACACGTCCACGCGGTTTAAGATATTTTCATTGAAATTTGCATACAGTGAGTACTTATCTTCATTTAGTGAGTGGCATTGGTTGCGAAAGTCTGTCTGTCCGTCTTTCTGTTCTATGCTCGATTTTGTGTTTGTGTGTTTGTGTAGGCATCACATGAATTGTATTCCAGATATTTTATTGCAGTGTCTTTTATGTTATACATTATCTAATAGTTTAGTGAATGCAA
Source organism: Metellina segmentata (assembly GCA_947359465.1). NCBI lineage: Eukaryota > Metazoa > Arthropoda > Arachnida > Araneae > Tetragnathidae > Metellina > Metellina segmentata. The sequence continues at coordinate 125,114,383 of OX375874.1, forward strand.
TATTAAACATTTCTTTATTGTTATATTTAGTTGAGTTTCATGCTAAAACACCTGAGTAAGTATACTTAAATCAACCATAATTTGGTAGTTTGGGAAAAATTGGAATGTCTATTGAATATTACGATTACTTCGACTGCTTTACCAGTACTGCTGAAAAAGTAATTATTCTTCAAAAAATTATTTTTTTTATGGAATTTCATCTCTGATACTTCATTTATTTCGAGTCTTATTTTCGTTCTTTGCGCAATGAAAACGATTTCCGAATATTTTTGACAGACGATATTTTTCAACGAAACGAGAATGAACAAGATCGCGCGAGCAGTGATATTTTTTCTGGTTCTTTCGCTCTGAATTAATTTCTCATTTCTAAATTTTGTACACTTTTAGTTGTTAGCTGTGGCAACTGTGCTAGATCAAGAGATAAAATTGAATCACAAATTAATATCTTTAGAACAATTTTTTTTGCGACATATTTTATTTTGTTTTAATTTGCTGTTTCCTGTTTTAAATATTTATTATTTTAATAAATGTGTTTTCCTTCTCATCACACGCAACAGCACCACGAAGTATTAGACTTAAAAATGTTAGGTAAGTCAGTATAAATTTTCATAAATTTTAAGTGTAGTTATGCCATTATTGAAAGAATAATGCCGTTATTGAAAGAATAATGCCGTCATTGAAAGTATAATGCCGTTACTGAAAGAATATGCCGTTATTAAAAGAATAATAATGTTTAAAAAATCCGAACTGGAACTTTTCAAACATTAAAAAATTTGTTGTCATAATGACAGAAGATTACAAAATTTTACTATGTCATATACCGGATGCAAGAGTGCCACAGGTAAAAAAATATTGTTTTGTTGACTATGAGTGCGAGAGCACTCGCCGTAAATAGTAATTTTTATTAATTGAGTTGAACATGAAAATAACTTAAGAAAGGGAATTCCAAATCTCCCTCAAATCCAAAATCGTCTTTTGTAGCAGTAACCTTTCGTCCGTTCGTCTGTAGTAGTAACCTTTGTAGTGTCACCTTTCGTCATTTTGTAGCTTTGTCATACAGCAAGGGTGCGATGTATGTGAAGTGTATTACATGAATGGATATGCATGTGTAAGGATTTGTGTCCAAAGTAAGTTGTAGAAATTATAAAGATGACAAAAGTTATTCAAATAAATTTTTATTCTACAAAAAACGTAAGTCATTATATATTTTGATTATCTCTTCAATTTAGAGTAAACCAATTCAAACCGAGTAAGGTCGGGTATTTTGCTAGTATAAAATATATTTCGTGTAAGTCAGAAAGTGCACCGGTGTAACTAAGTCGAATCCATTTCTTCAAGCTACCCTTATGGAAAATGTGATCAATCCCGTTACTATGGAAACAGACTGGCGCATATTCAGTGGCCATAGGTCTCGTGGTAACAAGACAGTTTTCCTTATACATAATTCAGAATGTCTAAACATTTGGAATTCAGCAATAATAACATGGATAAATTTGTATACGGGAAGGGAGAATAAAGTATACCAAACTAATCTTTTTTAGGTTTGGTTTGTCTATATATATAGTCATGTTTTCTGCACGAGGTCTGACCAGATTGGACTATTTAGGGATTGCATATGCGCGACAGACCACAAAATACAATACATATTGAAGTAGAAGCAAAGTCTTGTTGAAGTTCTTTGAGTGTTATTGATATGATTTTTGTTTATTTATTAATAATTTTCCTTGAAATTCAAAAGAAAGTTCATGATTATGTACCGATTTATCAACGAGTGGTGAATTTTTCTTATTCTCTAAAAATGTGGCCATCGTAAATTCACTTATCCCAGGTTATTTGTGTTGTATTCAAGGTACATCTATGTATCTCCACATGTCTAAGTCTATCATTTTATTTTCTAAAACACCACCATCTTCATAACTACTGACTTCCTGACTCCTGAAGAACCAGTAAGCTACATCAAACCTTGACAGCAAATCAGCGAACCATACGACCATACATTTTCCAGCCCATTAAACAAACAAAAAAAAAATTTGTTTTGATAATAAAAAAATATTTTTTGAATTCAGAGCATTAGTTAGAGGTCGCATATGTTCTAGATGCCAAATTCAAAACTATTCCTGTTTTTATACAAAAAGAAGTGATCAACCTTACATAATAAATAACGATTCCACATAAACTGACGCCAACTTCTAAAGCTCGTCATCATCGTTTACCGCCTTTACATGGCCGCACTCATGTTATCCTTTAGGCCTGTCCTTTTGATATACAATGACCGGATGCCTAGAGTGCCTCCAAATTACTACAATTTCATATACTCGCACAGTGATAGTGATTAGTACTTCCTTTCCCTCTCTCCGCATCATTGTCAAAGAACCTGATACAGGGAACGAAGCTCAGGCAAGAAACCTTATTTCCTGAACATTGTCTTTAAATGTCTTGTAGGAGACTATTTTCATGCAGTGGGTAAAACAATTAAAGGGGAAAATAGCAGTGATTCATGTCATGATGCTACTCTTCAGAAGCAAGAGCACCCTTATATGCACTTCTGACACAAGTTGTTTAGAACTACTTTCTATGGTTGGTTAGAATTTCATGGCGCAAGGTTGAAAAGCTAGCAAACACTAGACTGAATACAAATAGGTATTTTATTAACGTCGCACCGGAGCAATACATCGGGTTATTGTGACGTAGGTCCCTGAAATTGCAGATATTGGTATTTTTTAATTAATGTCACACTGGAACTATTGGTGGCGGTCCGGGATCAATCCCCGAAGGGAAATATCTGAGGACTGCACCACGTAATTTAGAACCGCGGTCATATGACGAGGCCACACCTGAGGTGGAACCCCACTGTCCAAACCACGCTAACATGAGGATATTTAAGGCCACGACAGTTTTAACATGCACCATTTTTCTGCACGTCGGTTGGATTCGCAATCCCCAAGTTGGAAGTCCATTACCCTTCCAACCAGGCTACCGTGGCCCGACAGAATACAATCCGATAACAGATATATAAATTTTTTAAATTTGATTGTCTAAGTAACGATAAAATGTAGATGTATGAGCAACAAAAATACAAACATGAGAAAGAAAATTTTCAAACTGACAATCAGATGACCATCCTTGTTTGCAGTAAACTAGTGAATTAAAAAAAATTAATGAAATGATACGTTTAAAATAGGGGAAGGGGTGAAGGTAACTACGTTTTATAAAAAGACACAATCTACGACTTTATCATCAAAAACTTTCTACTGCTGCTCCCAGGTAAACAAATCCCGGCACCTTTCCTCCTCAACACTTATTCGTTTGGGACCGCTCTCTCCCTCGAACACAAAGAATAAATATTACGAATGTAGGCAATATGAATAGCCAAATATTCAGGGTAACTTCGTCTTATTTAATAGATACGACAGTTGCTATATCAAGAGACAGACGTCGTCTTTCTTAGGCCCGGTGCACACATACGGTTTTTTCACGTGCGGCGCCGATGCCGCAACGCAAGTGCGGTCTGAGATACATTAGATCCAATGGAGTAGTGCACACATGCCTCCGGCGCCGCTGCGGCGACGCACGTCCAACTTGCGTCCAATTTGTACCGCAGTTCCCCACGCCGCCGCAGCTCGCAGCACAGGCGTCTCCGTTCTGGAGTACCTTGTTTTCATAAATAAATGGAATATAAATAATAATTAATAAATGGTTGTATCCGGTAACGTCTATTTTGTTTCAAAATATACTTTTTTTGTACACCAAGTAAGCGAAATAAACACGTTTTCTTCGATAGAATATTTATCGCAAATGGCGCGAAATGAATACTTGCGTCATTTCACGGTTATGTGTGCATAGTTGGGCTTCGGTGCCGCAGCGGCGGCGCACGTTGAAAAACCGGATGTGTGCACCGGGCCTTAGAGCTCCTGGTGTGTTCATTGTTGCCCCTACCATACATGAGATTATCTGGGTGTTTGAATTTATGTCTCACTACAGCAACACAATGGGCTATTGGCAAATGTCCGAGACCAATCCGGAAGGGAGAGATCCAAGGACAACGCCTCGTAATTTTAAACCAAGATTACGAGGTCATCACCTGAGCTGGCATCAAACTATATCGTACATTAAGGATGAAATAGTATTGGTAATATAAGTGTAAAAAAAATTGTTTCAAAATACATATGGACGTGGTTATTCCAAATTCCCTTTTCAAACTTTGAGGGTGGGGTGTCGGCTCGACATGTTGACCTCGGCATCTGACCGTGGTTCAAGATTACTGTGCCGTCCTCGGATCTCTCCCTACGGGTTCGAACGTGAATCGTCGCCAATAGCCCGTTGTGTTTCTCCAGTATTATGTTAATTCATCTACCAACCTACCTATCGTAAATATTCGATAAATCAACCCGCCGAGTTGAGGTGGCAGCATATATAGTCGTTGACGATACTCGCCGAAACATTGACAGATCATTGTAGGAAAGCATGTGGCCCTGTAGTGCGTGAATTGAAGTGCGCCTAAACCTGAGCATTGTGCCCATTAAACACTTCCTCGGGTTTACAGAGGCCTCAACTGTGAAGAACACGTCTGCTGGAAAGTCTTTTTCTTCTACGCTCTGTTGAAGAAACCAATGGGTGTACTCTATGAGCAGAATATCATCCTCAGGTCCGGACACTTTATAAAAGGAAGGGATGTCATCGTTGCTCGGGCAAAACCCTCCGTACGATTTCCTAATCCTTAACTTTTCTGATAAATGATCATTGATTTATTTTGAATAGAAAAGCAATGAAAAAGGGAAAAAAAATCGCAGATTAAATCATTTAAAATATTTCCATAGTTTGTTCACCATTTTACAATGAACTATCGTAAAAAAAACGTAGTGCTAACTATGGATTGAAGCCAAGTATAAAAGAGCTGTAGAAATCCTCTTTTTTCTGTTTTGTCGGTCATTCAAAGCTGCTTTCTTGCACTTCTAGGATCCGTGGTAGTCAGGTTGGAAGAGCAACGGACTAGCAACCTGTTGATTATGAGTTCGAATAGAATCGAAAACCATTGTGTACAATGGGGGTTGGTGCACGTTAAATCTGTCGTGACCTCAAATGTCCTCACGTTGGCGTGGTGTGGAAGTTTGGAGAGTGGGATGCTAGCTCAGGTGTCGCCTCGTCATCTGACCGTGGTTCTAAATTACGTGGTGTTGTCCTCGGATCTTTCTCTTTGGAGATTGATCCCGGATCGTCGTCAATAACCCATTATGTTGCTCTAGTACGACGTTAATAACAAATTATTAATTACCTGTGTCGTGCTTAGCTTAGCTTGGCCGAATATGCCCCTTCTTCCAAGGAAAAAAACGCGAATCCTTCAACTGTGCTTGGGAAACAGTAAAGGAGCTCTCTTTTTAATACAGTTATTTTTACGAATTTTGTGTTTTACGTAACGTTTTTATTTGTGCTAAGTATAAGTAGGTATTTTAATTAACGTTGCACTGGATCAACACTACGGGCTATTGACGACGGTTTGGGGATCAATCCCAACGGGAAATATCCGATGTGTTTAGTTAAGAGAAACCACAGTCTACTGACGCAGTCTTCCATTGATACATCCTCACCCAGAGCCTCAAAAGCAACTGAAAGTGCTGGTAAAGACATACACCGTTCAACTTCCAATCGACATACAACGATCGTAATGAATGCGTGAACTTCAGCCCATGAGATACGGAAATGTTTCTCCGATGCTCGTACAGTAAACAATGTGTTCAGGGATCAGTCAACGTGAGGTCGTAGGAAAAGCCGTTAAGTATTATTACCTGGTCTCTCTTTCTTCTCACAGGCACGTTTTCCGAACCCTACCCTGCACTTAGACAACGAAAACGAAAGCGTAGTAATCGAAACTAACGATGCATTGTTCCCGAACTTCGGCTCCGTCGAGGCACACCTTTCTTCTTAAAAACTAGCTGCGTTCTTGCAAGAGAAACAATTAAACTGGAATGAATACTTGATTGTGAGGGAGACGTTAAGATAGCTGGTTTTCTTGTGCTGTCTAACGAAAGTGATTGTTGGTGTTTAAACATCGTTGAGCTCATAAAACTTCTTCCATTAGCGACTGAGACCACGGTAGCCCAGTTGTCACACTTGGTTAGAAAACGGAGGGTTGCGAGTTCGAAACTCCATCCAACCAAAGTCCATCATGTACGTTGGGGTATTTTAATTAACGTCATACTAGAGCAACGCAACAACACAACAGGCTATTGTCGACGGTCTGGGTAATTAGTAATTATTAGTTAACGTCGTACTACGGGCAACACAACGGGCTATTGACGAAGGTCCGGGATTAATCCCTTAAGGGAAAGAACCGAGGACAACATCTCGTAATTTTGAACTACGGTCAGATGACGTAGCAACACCTGAGCTGGCACCCCACTCTCCAAACTTCCACACCAGCCCAACGTGAGGACTTTCGGCCATGATAGATTTCAGATGCACCAGCCGCCTCTACACCATTCGCTTACAAACATCCATGCACTGACCCGGATTCGAACCAGAAACCTTGGGTTTGGGCACCGCAGGTGGCCCCCCTAGTCCCCACTGTGATAGCAGGTTATGAGCGGTTTTTTGTGGCCACCCACGGAAGGAGAGTATTAAATCTCCAGAAGTGGTGCGATGACTAGGCAGGGGGCGACCTAACTTGCCCCCCGGCCATTAAGGTGCTGTTTGCATTGGAGTTTTCTCAGCTTTGCATTAAATTTTTCACAGAATTCAAAATTGATGCGATGTAGCGTATTTTGGAACTTTAATGTTGTACTTTGGGGAGTCTATGGCATATGGTAGAGTTAAATCAGTTGTCTTTTCTCGAGAATACTGTTGAAGAGTGCCGTTGTTAAGTGGTGGTGTTGAGTTGGGAGTTTGGTCCTGTTATGGTGTCTATGTTGTTGATAAGGAAGTGCATTATTTTCATTTGGTCTTGGTTGTTGGTGACAGTATTTTGTTTCCACGCTATGATTAAGTTCAAGTTTGGTTCTTTTAATTGGTTGGCTCCGATCTAGATATTAACACTTTAACCACCAGACCGGTTGCTCGGCTTATGTACGTTGGGGCTGGTATACGTTAAATCTGTTGTGGCCATACAATTGACGTGGTGTGTAAGATTGATTTACCCGATTTTTTATCTATCAATAACAGCAACACAGGAGGTAACTCTTTCAAGAGTAAAATGACTTCATCGCGAACCCACACTTCGGTTTTTCGGGTAACCACGCGACAGGCCTGTAGTACTGTTGCCTGTCGATTAATTGTGTAAAATATGCTCAAATACATTCATCAGCTACTCGGATAAAACTTTTAGCCGATACTTTGCCAAGTTGACCACAAGATATTCTGTGCTTGAAAGAGTTAACCTTGTGACAACGGCTATAGATATAACAAGCGTGATTCTTTCTTGGAGCGATTCTTATAACTTTCAAAAGGTACAACTGCTGTGCCGGCCGTAGTTTAAAAGGTTTGATATTGTATACAATTCGCATCGATGCATATGCTTATCGATTTTGCTTTGATACGATAAGAACGTAAAAATAACAAAAACTGTGAAAAATGTTTCTTTCAACCATTTGAAATGGAGCTTTGTTTAAGAAACAAGGAGTAAAAAAAGTGCTTGCCAACTGTTTGGGTAGGTGATTGAATTAACCTTGAACTGGAGCAACACAAAGGGGTATTAGTAAAGGGGTTTATATAGGAAAACAGTTCTAAAACAACCCATTATCTCGTTAGCATGTTTAAACAAAATGTCTCACTGTTTCGAATTCGAGATTAACTTACGTATGTAAAAGAAAAATATCTATTAATGACTTTAATTTGTATACTCCTACTTTATCATGTTATTTTTTAAAACTCACACCTTACACAACCAACTATTTTAAACTGCATTAGACGAAAAAAAAAATTAATTATCAATTTAAATGACTTGTTTAAAACTAACTCTGTTTTTTTTTTTGTTATGAACGAGTACTCAAACGTCCTTAAGTACTCTATAACGCCCGCACAAATAAAAAAACGTTTATCAAAACTGAAATAAGTTCATTGAACGTTTGTGTGTTACCTGACTGTGACAAGAGCAAGAGACTCAGTTTATCAAAATTTATCTCAATATGATGAGTGGAATATAAGATAAGACAACTGCAATTTTGAATGGGTAGAAGTAGTAAAAACAGAACTGGAGCAATTTTCGTTTTTAACTCGAATCATCCCGCCTAATTATTCCGATAAGATCGCTAAAGAGAACGCTGCATGTAGTCATGTGAATCAGACCTTGTTTTTATCAATTCACCCGACGACAAAACGGTGGAGTTACGACTGTCGAGATAGTTTCGGATGAGTTACAAGAGATTCTATTAAATGAACAACTCATCTTTCCTCAGTCTTTGCAAAGATCATTAAAACAGAATTTTCGGGTTGCATTTCATCACCACCATACATTTCAATTTTAAAATTTTAGTTGGTAATTGGTAATTTTTGTTAACGTCGTACTAGAGCAACACAACGGTCTATTGACGACGGTCCGGGATCAGTCCCTTAAGGGAAAGATCCGAGGACAACACCTCGTAATTTTGAACCACGGTCAGATGACGAAGTAACACCTGAGCTGGCACCCCACTCTCCAAACTTCCACGCCAACCCAACGTGTGGACTTTCGGCCACGACAGATTTAAGGTGCACCAGCCGCCTCTACACCATACGTTTACAAACATCCATGCCCGGACCCGGATTCGAACCAGGAACCCTCCGATCTAGAGGCTAACACCTTAACCACTATACCGGTTGGTCGGCATTTAAAATTTTAGAGGTATGAAGCTCCCCTGTATCGAACTTTGTACCCTTGAACATGAGATATCTCTTGAAGAGAGTACATTTGGATGGAATGATCAATCTAAATTTCCAGAGATATGTCATAAACCCATCATGTCAACCCTTATCGCTCAACCGGGCAGTGATGCTGAAGACAATATCTCGTAATTTTGAACCACCGTCAGATGAAGAGGTCAACAACTGAGCTGGAACCCCACTGTTCAAACTACAACGCCGCTTTAATGCTTAAACCAAGAGACCACACTCCAATGCAGCAGTGAATATATTTAATTTGAAAAAGTAGTCATTTGGAAAATTCATTACATATTGAAACAGTCGTTAATCACTTTTACAAGGATTTCTTGTGAAGCGAGCAATATATTCGGCATTCCAGGCAATCACAAGACGAAACGAGAACAGGGGAGAATTAAATTCGAACTTAACTAATCTCTTCTGCCATTTCCCTCAGATGCTAATCAGTAACGTGGTTAAGCTCATGATGGCGTAGGAAATGTCTTATGTTCATTTGCGATTGGCCACTGATCACGACTTTCTTCTGCGGCATGTTGAGTTCGCATTAAAGCGTTTTAAAACAGAGATAGTGTCGCCTGCAACAGCATTGGATGAACTGATATGATAGTGCTTGCATCATTAAGAGGATACGCTTGTCTGCCAAAAAAGTCGACAGTAAAAAGAAATCACTGATTATGCTATCTGATTTCATTAATCTTCAGATTAACCAACGTTTATGAACAGAAGTATTCAATCCAGACTCTCGTGCTTCAGACACTTAAATTCCTTGGATAACTGGAAAAGCTGGCAACGTCTTTCATTAATAACCAAGAGTTATATTTTCGAAAGGATTAGGTGCTGGAATAGATAGAAATTTCCCCTTGCTCTTAAACATAACGCTTTGAACTACCGATAAACACGATTCTAAAATGGGAATGGAATTGCTCAAAGGCTTCCTGGCCGAGACTAGGTCATGACGGGGAAATATTGTGATTATTCATGAAATTGAGAAGTGAAATTGACACACATTTTAAGGCAGTCTTCATAATTACCATTAATTATGACAGATAGTGAGATGTGTTAAGCGTCGTCCTGGCGTCTCCAATGTTAATGCGGTTAAATGCGCATTACCATTTGGATTTCCCAAAATACCATTTGGGAAATCCTCGCGATTTTTTGGGATCCATTTCGGATTTAAAAGTGCAGAGATTAGTACTTGAAGCATCATACAATCCATAAACTAGAATCGGAAAAATTACTGTAGAGAATATGGTAAAATTAGAATTATATAAATGGTTTTATGATAATTTTGAACCTACTGGAAATCATCGCAGGTTTAGAAGCGTAGAGATTAGTGCTTGAAGCTTCATACAACCCATTAGCTAGAATTGGAAAAATTAATGATGAGAGTAGGGTTGATCTATATAAACGCGCGGTTTTCAGATACGTATGCTCTGTTTTTAGTATATCTCTACAGTTCCTTGTACACTTCGTTGTTACTAAATACCTACAATTATTAATAATATGTACTTATCTATGAAAGTGGTACAGTAGAACTCCAATTATCCGAACTCCGACTGTCCGAATCGCTTATTATCCGAATAGCTTTCAGAATTTCAGAAAAAAAATTAAGACGAAAACGTATTGCGATTTGCAAAATAATGATTCTGGGTTTCAAATTCTAAATGATGATGAACTTATTGAAAGTTTGAGAGAAGAAAGTGTCTTTGAAGAAGATGACCTTATTGTCGAAGTTGAAACAGATACAGGACCATCTGCTAGTGAAGCATTTGACGGCTTTGAAACTGCGTTGAAGTGGATGGAGCGACAGCCCGAGTGTGACAACATGCTTCTTCTCATTATGAAGCGGATGCGCGACTTGGTTGCCCGAAAACGGATAAAAACAGTCAAACAGCTTACTTTGACCGAGATGTTTAGCAAGCAATGACTTTCATTTACAGCACTGTACGTACATACTGTACTAATGTACAGCACTTGTAAGTACGCTTAACATGTAAAAGTGTTCCCTTTTCATTTAATTAATTAAAAGCTCCTTTTCTTTAAAAATAGTTTTTTTTTTCTCCCATTTTCAACCATACATACAGTAATTAATTAAAATACAAACAGACCCTTTTTTCGGAAAAAATCCAATTATCCGAATTTTTGATTATCCGAATGGGGTCCGGTCCCAATTGATTCGGATAATTGGAGTTCTACTGTACTAATTTAGAATTTTTTTTTAATTTTAAATATTTATAATCTTCATAATAGCTCAACTTTTATGAACAGTTCGATTAGATTTTCGTATTTGAGCAGTAGCTTGGCCAAAAACTTTTTGTGTTTTGTTGCCATAATACAGCATATATTTCTTCCAAATAAACCAACACATTTTAAGTTTTTGTGTACATCAATATAAAATAAGCACTATTTTAGGACATTTTTGAAGGACGAACATGAAAGAAAAAAAACTAAAATCAGAATATTGGGTGTATATAGCTAGTTACAAAATCTAGCATTCATAACTATTCCTACTTAATTCAACTCCAATGAATAAAGTATTGAAACAGGTGCTGAACAGGAGCCAAAGAGGAGTTTATGACAGCCATAACCTCATCTTTAGACTATTCAACTGTCTTCATCTCTACTAACTTTTAATTAAATCTTAATGTCCTTTAACTGTCTTATTAGCGTATACATTTGCACAAATACATTGAAATATTATCACATTCCATAATTGCATGCATTACATCCGCAAGTTGGGTGGTAAGACATAAATGGACTCATCACCCATTAAAAAACTAAGTTCTTGTTTTATTTGCAAAGTATATTCATAAAAGATGAAAGATCTTCCTTAAAAGTTTTTTTAATTTCTAAATATAATGCCTTTTAATAAGATGAGCTAAACTCGATATACGCACATTCAAAATTTATTTCTTAATGGTTTAAAATCTCGACATTGGATAAGCAATTTGCTTTAATTCAAAACTCGAATGCTGACAAATTAATCATTGTAAACTACTTTAACGGTTTCTTGATAATCATACTGCGATTAATTACAGAGAGTGAAAGTAACATGTAGGCTCATGATTATTCTAAGCAAGTAGCAAGTACCACCTGTTTCCTATATACTACTAGTTATAGAGAGATTATTCAAATCTGCGGGCCTTGAAATAAGGAACAGGCATCTCTAACAGGAAAATCACAAGCCTTATTGCCAAACAAAGATCCACTTAATGATTAGAATAGGGTGGTGAAAAACAACACAAAGACCGCAGCGGGTTTCAAAAGCGTTAAAACGGAGATTCTTATTTGTTTGATGAAGATGGGCCACAGCGAAAGGATCCTGATGCAGTCTGCAAGCGAAGATGAAGCCATGCGTGCTAAGGTTCTTTTTATTAGCTGGGTTAGTAGTGGTAATACAAGGCTGTCACGAAATCCCATTGTTAATTGTCTGCTTTAGAAGAAATAAGGTCAGCTAAAGCTCTCTTCACAGGAGGCAGTCGCTGAGAAAAGTGACTTTAAGATACCGTTTAATGGGAACAGTTTTTTGGTAGGACTGCTCCCCGGCTTTCTTGAACGGCAACGCGTTTGTTTGTTGCAAGGCATGCTTTTCGCTTTCCTTTCAGAGCTTTCGAACGTTACTCCAGAGCTCTCTGTTACAGATAGATTTGTGTGAGATAAGACCCATTATGTATTGAAATTCATTAGTTGTAATTCATGATCGCGCGCTTGTTTTGAGGGAGGATGTATAATTCTTAAAATACGAAGTTTCGGGTCACTTTTCGTAATTTAGGATGTCGAGGAACATAATTGTAAGGAAGATTTCGAACTTTTCCAGGACAGCAAATAATCAAATTTTAAAAAATTGGAACCTTTCATTTACAATTTCAAGAGGTCGTTTTATCTTAAAGTTTCAAGTTTTTAGCACTCATTTAGATTTAAATCAGAAATTTTTTTTGATCCTCTTAAATATTTCGTTTTAATTTTTTATTTTCGTTACTGAAAGAATATCTGTGGCTTATCACCGACCAACCGGTCTGGTGGTTAAGGTGATAGCCTCTAAATCGGAAGGTTCCTGGTTCGAATCCCAGTAATACATGGATATTTGTAAGCGTATGGTGTAGAGGCGGCTGGTGCACCTTTAATCTGTCGTGAGCGAAAGTCCTCACGTTGGGTTGGTGTGGAAGTTTGGAGAGTGGGGGTGCCAGCTCAGGTGTTGTCTCGTCAAAATGGGTTCAAAATTACGTGGTGTTGTCCTCGGATCTTTCCTTTGGGTGATTGATCCCGGACCGTCGTCGATAACTCGCTGTGTTGTTCTAGGACGACGTTAATTAAAATTATCTTACGTTTCTGCAACAATCGTTTCTTGAACTCATTTGCTTTCACCCGAAATATCTTCTTGCTCCAAGTTTGTTTAGCTTACATTCTGTTGTATGACATTACATGAGTCCGAAGTATTAACGCCGTTTTCACTATGTATGTAATAAACCAGAGACGCAATTCTGTTGTATGATAATTGAATATTCCCCTTATAGTACGGTCTTCAATAGTCAGCTGTGTTGTTTTATTCCGACGTTAATTACAAATTACCAATTTACCTTATAGTACGTTGGAGTCATTATTCAGTGATTTTGTATCAACCAAAGTCATCGGAGTTCAATCAAAATTTGGCCTGCTAGGAAACAAAATGAGTAATAATTGGTAATTTTTAATTAACGTCGTACTAGAGCAACACAACGGCTATTGACGACGGTTCGGGATGAATCCCTTAAAGAAAATATCCGAGGACAACACCACGTAATTTTGAACAATTTTGACGAGGCAACACCTGAGCTGGCACCCCACTCTCCAAACTTTCACACCATTCCAACGTGAGGACTTTCGGCCACGACAGATTTAAGGTACTCCAGCCGCCTCTACACTATACGCTTACAAACATCCATGCCCTAACCCGGATTTGATCCAGGAACCTTCCGATCCAGAGGCTAACACCTTAACCACCAGACCGTTTGGTCAACACAAAATAAGTAAAAAGATTGAAATTGTCCACCGAAGAGCTTTCAAAGTATTTACTTTCTCTTGATTATACTACACATGAATACCGTTTTCGCTATTCTTTTATAACACCATTCTCAAACAGAGCATTCCAGTCAAGAATCCACGGGAACTGGACTCTTAAGAAGGCATAATCGGAGTTAAAGTTTTATATTTTATTCTTGATGCCCGAGCACTGAACTCGTCGGCTATCGGCACAACAAGGGGCGAAGTGGCGTCTATTTGTGAGAGAGATTCCTGTGGGTAAGCTGCCTTTACAAGTGTCCGGTTTGCAACTGTTGGTAACAGGGTAGTTACCTAAAGTTCTTACAAACCGGAACTTGAACCCAGTCAGACTGGATGGCCGACAAACGCCTGATAGACTGTAATCTGAGTAAAGGGATTAAGATTGTCACTTTTCATTTTCTTTTGATACTAAGAAGCTAACCGCAGAGGTTATATCATTACCAACACGCCAAAAGCACCAATCTACAAGATCGACGTTTCTAGAAAAAACGTCTTCACACAGAGCTTCGATAATTCTAAAATCGAGTTGCGACACAAAGGGTGTTTTCTAATGAAAATCGGCATTTTGCACAAAAAATCAATAGAATTCGTGACCTTGTCATAGAATAAAATATGAACTGGTGACTCAAAAAGTACAGTTAGATGAAAATCGCCAAAATGAGATTGGTGTCTTTTGGCGCACTGGTAACGATATGTCTGTTTTGTCATAATATTCTTAATTCGTCACCAGCACCGGTTGGAAGAGTAACAGATTAGCAACAGGAAGATTGCGAATTCGAAACTCGATCCAATCAAAGACGGTCGTGTATGTGGGAAATGTTGCACGTTAAATATGGCCTCAAATGTCCTCACATTAGTGCGGTGTGGAAGGTTGGAGAGTGGAGTGCCAGCTCAGGTATTGCGTCGTCATCTGACCGTGGTTCAAAATTACGAGGTGTTGCTCTCGGATCTCCCTTCAGAATTTGAACCGTCATCAATAGCACGTTAGGTTGCTCCAGTGCGACGTTAATTAAATACCTACCTAGCAACAAGTACTGCGTGTTGCGAGTTCGAAAGTCGGTCCAGCCGAAGACCCTCGTGTACACGGGAGCCTTTGGATCTTTCGTGGTCTCAAATGTCCTCACGTTAGTGTGGTGTGGGAAGTAGGAGAGGGAGGTGACAACTCAAAATGTGACCTCGCCGACCAACCGGTATAGTGGTTAAGGTGTTAGCCTCCAGATCGGAAGGTTCCTGGTTCGAATCCGGGTTCGGGCACGGGTGTTTGTAAGCTTATGGTGTAGAGGCGGCTGGTTCACCTTAAATCCGTCGTGGCCGAAAGTCCTCACGGTGGGTTGGTGTGGTATTTTGAGGAGTGGGGGGACAGCTCAAGTGTTGCCTTGTCATCTGACAGTGGTTCAAAATTACGAGGTCTTGTCCTCGGATCTTTCCCTTAAGGGATTGATCCCGGACCGTCGTCAATAGCCCATTGTATTACTCTAGTACGACGTTCACTAAAAATTACCAATTACCCAGACCGTTGTCAATAGCCCGTTGTGTTACTCTAGTACGACGTTCATTAAAAAATTACCAATTACCTCGGTATTTGGTATTTTTAATTAACGTCGCATTGGAGCAACACAGGAGGCTATTGGCGATAGTCCAGCATCAGTCCCGGAAGTAAAAGATCCGATTACAAACACCACGTAATTTCGAACCACGGTCAGATGACGAGGTCGCACCTGAGCTGGTACTCCACTCTCCTAACTTCCACGCCAACGTGAGGTGTTGTCCTCGGATCTTTTCCCTTCGGGATGGATCCATGATCGTCGCCAATAGGACGTTTGTCGCTCCCGTGCAACGTTAATTCAATTACTTACTTACCTTATATGGATTTCCATTTAATAAATAGTTCCTGGTTCGAATCCGGGTCAGTGCATGGCTCCGTTAGTGCGGGTAAGCGTATAGTGTAGAGGCGGCTGGTGCACCTTGAAGCTGTCGTGGCCTCAAATGTCCTCATGTCGACGGGATTTGGAAGTTTGGAGAGTGGGGTGCCAGCTCAGGTGTTGCCTCGTCATCTAAACGTGGTTCCAAAATTACGTGGTGTTGTCCTCGGTAATGGTAATTGTAATTTTAGTTAACGTCGTACTAGAGCAACACAACGGGCTATTTACGACGGTCTGGGATCAGTCCCTTGAGGGAAAGATCTGAGGACAACACCTCGTAATTTTGAGCCACGGTCAAATGACGAAGGAACACCTGAGCTGGCACCCCACTCTCCAAACTTCCACGCCAACCCAACGTGAGGACTTTCGACCACGACCGATTTAAGGTGCACCAGCCGCCTCTACACCATACGCTTACAAACATCCATGCCCGTACCCGGATTCGAACCAGGAACCTTCCGATCTAGAGGCTAACACCTTAACCACTATACCGGTTGGTCGGCAGGTGTTGTCCTCGGATCTTTCTGTTAGGGGATTGATATCGGACCATCGTCGATATTGTGTTGCTCTAGTACGACGTCAATTAAAATTACCTACCTCAATTTAATATATAAATGAACGGTTACCAATGTACTGGCGACCGAGAATTCTGTGTGCAATTCGATCAAAGATCATCTTTAAAACAAGACCAGACGGTTCTGCACATTTCTTTCCACCATCTGTCTTTTAATAGTCTGTCTTCCCGTGAACCCATCCAAATCTGTTCTAATGATGATAGCGTTCGGTATGTACTTGTACAGAGACTGACGAATTTGTTCGATTTCTCACCCAACCATCCATGACAGCAAAACGTGGCTGTGACACAACAAAGACGGCACGTACAGACAGAGGGGACCCGTCCCTTCATTTCCATATGATGACGATAAATCTGTCTCCCGTTGCGCATTACGGGAAATCGGTATTTTTGATCCACGGGGCGTTTCGCTTTTCCGACTTTTCAAGGTGAAGGGTGTAGCGATTTTTTTCGCTCACAATGTCTCTCCTCTTGCGTGATTTCCATGCAATCGAAAAGCATGGCACAGTCTATTTGCGAGAGGTGTTTGTCGTTATGCTTTATTGGTCATACGAACGCGCTTTCTAAAATGGGATAAATTTCACGCGTAGTTTCCGAAAATGGGCCTTGAAGGAATCTTCAGTGGCAATGTTAGACTCAGGGAATAGATAGGGACACTAACCTACAATAATGGACCGGACAGCAAGATGTGACGGTATAAGGGAAAGAGTACATTCTTTAATAGAGGGGCGCCGACCAACTGGTATAGTGGTTAAGGTGTTCGCCTCTAGATAGGAAGGTTCCTGATTGGAATCCGGGTCTGGGCATGGATGTTTGTAAGCATATGGTGTAGAGGCGACTAGTGCACCTTATATGTGTCGTGGCTGAAAGTCCTCACGTTGGGTTGGTGTGGAAGTTTGGAGAGTGGGCTGCCAGCTCAGGTGTTGCTCGTCGTCTGCCCGTGGTTCCAAATTACATGGTGTTGTCCTCGGATCTTTCCTTCAAGGGATTGATACCGGACCGTTGTCAATAGCCGGTTGTGTTGCTCTTGTACGACGTTAATTAAAAAACTACCAGTTATCAATTACCTTTAATAGGGGGATGGTCCCCAAGTGCTGCAATTACACTAGCAACCCTTCTGGGCATACTTTCAACAAGGTTTGGATACACAGCTATGGGTATTTGTGTCCATTCCTGCTGTAAGAATATCGCCAGCTCAGCTGTAGATTTCGGACGTGGTTCCCTGGTCCGTAGGGCTTTCAACGGGCTATTAGCGATCGTACTGGATCCACTCCCGAAGGGAAAGATCCGATGACACCACGTAATTTTGAGTCACGGTCAGGCAACACCTGAGCTGGCACCTCACTCTCCAGACATCCACACGGGCCGCGGTAGCTCTGTTGGAAGAGTAACGGATTAGAAACTGTGAGTTCGTCGACACTGTCGTGTCAAAGGGGGCTGGTGCACGTTAAATCTTTCCTGGCCTCAAATGTCCTCATGTTGACGTGATGTGGAAATTTGGAGAGTGGGTTGTCAGATCATGTGTATTGCCTCGTCATGTGACCGTGGTGTTGTACTCGGATCTTTCCCTTAGGGATTGATCATGGACCGTCGTCAATAGCTTGTTGACTAGCTCCAGTACAATGTTAATTAAAATACCTACCTAACAAACATCAACACCACGCCAAAGTGAGGACAGATGAGGCCGTGGCAGATTTAACGTGTATCATCCCCTTTGTAAACGACGGTCGGTTGGATTTGAACTCGGAACCCTCCGGTTGCTAGTGCGTTACTCTTCCAATTGGTCTATCGTGTTCCCGACCCTTTGGGGTATAAGGCCCGGTGCGCACATCCGATTTTTCAACATGCGGCACCGAAGCCCAACTATGCACACATAACCGTGAAATGATGCAAGTACTCATTTCGCGCCATTTGCGATACATATCCTACCGAAAAAAACGTGTTTATTTTGCTTGATGTAAAAAAAGTATATTTTGAAGCTGCGCCGGAGGCATGTGTACACTATTACATTGGATCTAATGAAATCTGACCGTACTTGCGTTGCTGCAGCGGCACCGCACGTTGAAAAACCGGATGTGTGCACCGGACCTAAGGGCGTTAAAGAGCAAGCGATGGCAATTAGTAGATGCTGAAAAAATTTTTTATTTAAAAAGGTTTGCACCCTCCTGTTGTCATTGTCGCGATATCTCGTCATTAGCAAAACTGACCAAATCTTGATAACATGATCATCAAAGAACCAGATAACGTCATCAGCAAAATTAATCAGACATTTATGAATGATAATGCTTAGTTGAAACCACTTGGAGGGGGTTAATCAAGCACTCGTCCATCGAATCGTAGACACTCACTACTGTGATCTATCGTCATTGAATCTTTCAAATTAAAAATTTAAACAGCTGAAAATAGTTGTCAGGCGATTTGAGGATTCTGCCTACTAAAATAGTGCCAAAAAAGACAAATTACCGCACGTTATGCTCGTCCTTCTTATTAATGATCTGTTTTAATTTGGATTTGTTGTTGTTGTCGTGCGGGCCATATATGGCCCAATTGGGGGTGCCATTGCCCCGGAGGGTTGGACTTCTTCATACATGACACATCCGTTTTACAGGAAGGTCCCTTTCACACATCCATTCACTCACACATATCGTAATTTAGATCCCAATCAGAGGCCGATAACCCCCTGATCAGGTACCCCCAGAGGTATTGATTTGGTATGGGAGACTTTGTGACCACGACCTATTTAACGTGCCCCAGCCACCATTAGCGAACACGACGGTCTTTAGCCAGGTCGAAGCGCCGATCTCGCAACCATCAGAATTGCAGGTTCGGCTTAATTTGGATTTGATTGATATTAATCACAAAAATACTGATCAATCTAGTGTGTTTATGAGCAATTCATTTTTGTTTTTTAATTTAAATAAGTAGCATTAAAATTTTTAGGTTCCATGTTATTTCGTTTCAAATACTAAAATTTCCCACACACGGCTAGATAAAGATTCTGGAGAAATTCAAAAGTTATAGGTACAGATGTAGAATATTGCAAAATGGTAGTTCCCGTGGATACATTTATCCTAAATAGCCTTCCCGGTTGCTTTTGAATCTAGTTATTAGATCGAGTTACTTCATCGTCGAATTAAGATTGTGGGCGTGAGAAGAATTTTGATAGGTGCGCGCGCGCGCGCGCGCAATATTCACAAAACTAACACGGTAATTCGATTGACTTATAGTAACGGGGGGACTGTCTTGATTTCCGAAGTCTATACGGGCTGTTTTACGAGCTGTAGATACTAAAATGGTTGCTTTGGGGTTCTCTACGTTGCCGACGGACGAGTAGATGTAAAAGACATTGAATGGTACATTGAAATTTCAATATTCTGTTGACTCCAAAATGGGCCTTAAAAGTTGGTTGCATTTTGACTGTCTTACTACAAAAGTCTTTTTGCTTGAGAGTCGCGGTGGCTCGGTTGGAACACCAACGGACCATCAACCGGAGGGTTGCGTGTTTGAATCCAACCAAAGACCGTCGTGTTCAAAGGGAGCTGGTGCACGCTGAACCTTTAGTTGTCTCAAATGTCCTCACGTTGGCGTGGTTTGGATGGTTAAAAAGTGGGGTTTTAGCTAAGGTGTAACCTCGTCATCTGACTGTAATTCAATATTACGTGGCGCTGTCTTCGGATTCTTCGTTTTGGGGTGGATCCCGGAATGTCACCAATAGCACGTTGTGTTCCTTCAATGTGGTGTTAATTAAACAAATACCAATTCCAATACCTTTGTGTTTGCAACCCCATATACGTTCTGTAAGAAGATAGTCTTCTTTTGTTGAATTTTGAATCCCTAATATTGTAAAGAGCATTTGATTCTAATAGGAAATTTAAAATTTAAATATTTGGAAGGTAAGTATTTTAATTAACGAATAGAAAATAGATTATGAAATAAAACGTGGTCGTTGCGAAATATTTCAAAAGCACCATTTCAATAATAACACCTAAAATTTAAAGTCCAAAATACTTTTTGAAACGTATTTATTACTTCTAAATCTGACTGTTTTTATGTCCAGTTTTTTTTTTAAATGAGTCATTTTCTTGAAATTTAACGTTCTGGATCTGACTTAATAATGGTTCAGGCAACATATTGATAAGCCACAGAATGAAAACTTTGGAGGTAATTTCACATAATTTCATTCCTAATCATTTGTAATGAAGAAAATGAAAATACATTCGAAAGAATTCAGAGGTAGGCAGGTAAAATTAATTAATTTCGCACTGGTGCAACACAGAAATATTTAAAGAATTTCTTATTGCTTGAATGAGTGATTAAAACTTGAAAATTCAACATAACATAATCTTTTAAATAATGGGTAAACCACTATTTTGGAATTTTTTTCAAACTTGAAAATTGCCAGTCTGGAAAACTCGAAAAGGGGCCATATCACTAAGTTTCCCGGAACTTTAAAATATTTTCTTCACATTTCATTTATATTCATTTCATACGCTGCTGAATAAAAGAGAACATTTATTATTTCATTGTACTCCATGACAGTGTCCAACTTTGATCGGTGCTCTACTTCCTAATCATTATAAATGGAAGCCATGCAGGGCGCGTTCGGAAATAGGGTACAGTATCCAAAAAAAAAAAAATTGTGAACAGCAAACTCAAACGCAGAGGTTTTTATCATTCAACGTCCGGTATCTGAGTTCGAGTATAACAATAGCTGAATCGAAATCCCATCAAGTTTAAATCCGGCACCCAGTGTTTGATTAAGAACTAAAAAGAAAATTGCATTGTTTCAGTTGGAGGACAACCGGTAGAGTTAATTCTCATATATGGAATGTGCCTCTTGAACTTCGTTTAACAACCAGACAGAAGGTTTTGCAATTTTTTTTACCTTGCATTACGCAACCAGTTCCTTGCGAACAATACATATATATTGTTGATGATGCAGGTGTTGAAGTGTTTAATGCTAAATACACTCAGGATTTGTCTACTTACGTTCTGTTTGGAAAGCAAATTAGTTGAGACGCTGAAAGAAATTAAATTAGTTACTTCTTTAATACCTATATTTTAATATATTATAATATTTTTTCTGGATTCATATTTATTTCCATATTTATAAAAATGACATTAACATTTTTTCAGGTGTGTTTGTAGAAATAAAAGTTCTTAAACATTTTCTCTTATCTCCTTCCTCCAATGACAGACATCAAATAAAATTTAAAGAATTAAAATATCTTAGTTGGAATCTTAATGCAATTTCGATGAAGTTCAATAATTGCCTTGTTTAATAACAGGTGTTACCTGATTATATGCTAGATCGATACATTAAATATATTAAAATCGTTCAACACAGGATTATCTCAGACATGCTTTAATACAATTAATTCACTCATCTGTATTCTTTACCACTTATCATTTAGGTATTCAACATTTTTATTTCAAGGCTTTTGTTTAAACGTCTGTTGGTCCTTTTCAGGTTCATATCAAGTTTCTTTTGGTAAACAATCAATTATATTGAACGCACAAAAAATTCTATAAATTTTATTGAATACTTATATTTTTATTCCTGTTAATATTTGGCCAAAGCCTTAACACCTTTCTTGGGTTCTATGCTAAAAAGTGTTATTTTCTAAGCTTTATGAATGAAGGCCTACCACCTCATGTGGGCATTTTTTGAATGTAACAAGAATTTAAGTCGTCGGTAAATCGTCAAAGACTATTTCGGTGTAGCAAAACGTCCACATTTTCAGGGCAGAAATGAATTAAGAGAGGTAAACGAGAGTTTAAATATGATATTGTAGAATGGGTGTTGCCACATCTCAGTTTTCAATTATGCCTTTCCACGCCACTTGTAAAGGCAACAAACCACTAGAGCCATTCATTAGTATGTTCGACTCCTTCGACTATCGCCGAAACCTATTCTGAAGCATATATGTGAAATATAAGTACTGAACATTGCTATTCAGAAGTGCTTGAAAAAGTGTGATCAATCATCTATTATGGAAGATTCACCTCATTTCATCAAAAAATCCTTAAACACGATTTTCAAGAGATAAAATTTTAAAATATATACGAAACCTTCCTTTTGTGGCATAGACTATCACTTTATGTGAAAATTCTTTCTGTTTTATAGGACTTAACTAAACTGGTACATTACATGCATTTTCTTTCCTTTGCAGCAAGATGGAAACTTCGTTGTGGAAGCCCTGTTCTCTGCAGTCGAAGAAGGCAATATTGCTGGACTCGAAGAGCTTTTCACCATCTCCAAAATCGATCCCAACTATTGTAACAAAGTAAGACAAGTTCCCAAACAAATATTGTTTCAGTTATATTATCAATTTGTACTTAATAGAAGTTTCAATACAAATACGGAACTATTGATTGGTTGAGAGATACATTATTTGATTAATCTAAGATTAATGTTTGGTATTAGCGTATAAGAATATTATTCTTCCTATTGTGTATATTATAGTTATGATTTTGATCAGCTTTATAACAAAGATAGTTCTGAGATGAAAGTAAATTAAGCTACTCAAAATGTATATGAATCATATCTCTTTAACCCTTCTTTGCATAATGGTGGAAATTTCCATTATAACATTGAATGCCCAAAAATTATATAAAAGAACAAGTTCACTTTAAGTTGATCGTGTCTGGATACCTTTTTAATGTCCCTTGCATAAAAAAAAACATAGCTGTCAAAAATAAACAAGTGTCACTATCAGTAAAACGAGCTTGAAGTTGTCATTCCGCTGTTTGTTGTAGTTGCAATAAACGTATGATTTCGTTTTTAATTTTGTTTTATTATATTTGAGTTTCTATTGTGTGCTAAAAGAGTGAAAATGAGTGGAAGAAAGGTTTGTAACATGTGTTTCTGTTATTTTTAGAGCAATTTCTGAAAAAGTTTGCGTTTAATTTAAAAAATACCACATGATACCATCCTATTGTCTCTTGCTAAATTTATACTATAAATATATACTAAGATTTTTGTAACCATTTTTCCTTTAATTTTGAACATGAATTATATCACCTTGATTTATTTCACCAATAAAGAAAAACTCATGCAAAGAAGGGTTAATGATATAGTTATCCTGGAAAAAGAAATTAAAAGTAACGTTATAGAAAACCTGGAAAAGAAGTTATACGTAAATTGCCAATACTGGCACTGATATTTGCTGAAATAATGATTCAATACATTTTCAAGTTTATTTAATGAATCCAACTATTTGTACCATGAAGAGAATTTATCATGCATTTAATTCTCCAAGGTTCTCTTTTTGGTTCAACTTAGAATATCCATACAAAAGCGTTAGTGCGCAGTTAAATAAAAAACGACTGCTAATGACGGAATTACGGGCGGGATCACGTACCTTCTTTTCAAGATTTTTGCATTCCATTCACAACTGAAGTGAAATAAGTAATGGAGTGCCATGATAAACATGTCACCCATTTCCTATTGAAAACCGGAATTCTATTCGCGTCATAACAGGTGGAATTCGCGAATATTTCTGTTCTTATCACTCACATCTCAGGTATTTCAAGGCATTCTCTTTCCGAACACCTGTAGTGTATCAATCCGTTGGCAACAGCTTCAGTGAGGGCATTTATTATTTACTTTTAAGCATTTGGGCTACTTTTAAGAACGGCAGAAGTGGTTTTTAAACCACAGAAGTGATTAGCAATGCTTGTTTGAGGAACTGTTAAATTGGTATTCGAGTTGCAAAACAATCGGTTGGGCAACAAAGCAATCTCTGCTTTGTTCTAAGTAACATGACACAGGTGTTTAAAGCAATGACAATAAATATTTTTAGGTGAAAACAAGAAGAGGTGAGATGTACGAAGCAAGTCCTTGCGAATTTCAACAGAAATACGTCACTGGGCATTGCTTTCAAGCTGATCTAAAATGTTACATCAAACCCACTGTGATCTAAATCTGACAGATCGCATACTTTAGTAAATATTGATTTCTAGGCTGTGGTGTTACGGTCCAACTTTCTTCTGAAATGAAGATGGCCGAACAATTTTTACCACTATTTTATCGTTGCATAATTTGAAACCTCCGTATTGTATTAAGCGTTTTCAGGATTTTAACTCTTCGCTGTTTCTCTTGTGTGATACTTTCGAGTGTTATTGGGTTGATGAAAAATTTCGTCACATTTATTTGACCTTTATTTGATTGTTCTGTCCCTTTCATGTGACAAAAATTGAAGAAAAATTATTTAATTTACTATCAATTATACATCTAATCAATCAGTACCGTTCTGTTCAATAACCTTTCTTCATCTCTCCAGTTGCTGCATCCTCCCACGTTTATAGAATTTCCGAGGTTTCTGGCTTAAAAACTTATTTAAGTGACGAACCACTAAGTGCAAGTCAAATGGAATCCACCCCCTCTTCAACACATATATTTTGCATCGGTGAAACATTCTTAACTTTTCGGAAATAAAAAAGCATAACATATCGAAAATGCTCCTTTTATTTTTCTGCCATTTTTAATTCTTGAAATTTAAATGACCAAATAACACAATTTTTTCCCAAGTACTCGCTGAAATTCCATTTAAACATCATTACACGCATGAAGTAGATAACACCTCAATTTTGCGATGTAATGCCATCTAGTGCCAAAACGGGACGAACTTTTGCATCAACCCAATACTTTAGTTCCGCAATATGATGACCCAAGAAATTGAAATTTCAATAAAATGGTCTCTTTAAAAAAGTAGTCGAAACTTTAAAGCTGACACAGCAAATCGTCGAAGTCGTAATGGAGGGTAACAATGTCTTCCAATCAATCCATGTTCATAAGGTGAAAATGTAACATCAAGACTTTACAGTATCGTAAAAGGCGGGCCGAGTAATTTCATTTGCATATATATAGTTCATATAGTTATATGTTATATATTCATATAGTTATATGTTTTATATAGTTCATATATTATAATATAGTTCATGTATAGTTACTAAAGCAAATGTAATCACGTGGTAAAAAAATGTCCGTTGAACGACAAATCAAACTAAATTGTTGAACTAGTTTTTCAAAGGCATCCTATGAATATTAGGATCCATCAAGCTCTAATTTGCAAGTATGTGGCCGTCTGCGTTAACCCGAGGCACAAAGCATGCAAATGTAAAAACGGGTGGGTGGTTGTATTTATGTCGCATTGAAGCAATACATTGGTTTATGACGACGGTGTGAGATGAAACCAGAAGGAAAAGATCCAAGCACAATACCTCGTAATTGTGAATTGGCCTTTTCCAAAAGGCCCGTTGTGTTGCTCTAGTGCGACGTTAATACAACTTGCTACCAACCATGTAAAACAACAATACTGAAGAATATTTTTGCATGTACGAGTAATCATTAACGATGCACCTCCTTTTGGGACCCAACCTATGAAGGGTTCACGTTGGGTTGGTGTGGAAGTTTGGAGAGTGGAGTGCCAGCTCAGGTGTTATTTCGTCTTCTGACCGTAGTTCGAAATTACGAGGTGGTCCTTGGATCTTTCCCTTGAGGGACTGATCCCGGACCGTCGTCAATAGCTCGTTGTGTTGCTCTTGTTCGACGTTAATTACAAATTACCATATATGGATCGTGATGTAACGCGGGGTTATTGCACGCACTTTTCAGATAAGATTTGAGTTTTGCGGAAAAACGAATCACGATTAACCTTTATTTTCATTTCCAGCATGGTGAAACAGCTGCTCACATCGCCGCTGGCTTAGGACACCTCAACGTTGTTAAATTCCTGCATTCGAAGAAAGCAAACATCCGGGCTCTAGATAGTGTAAGTAAAGGAGTGTTACTTATTCTTGGATAGGCAGCACTTGACCTTCGTATTCACGAGTATTAAGAACCAAAAAACTACTGACGAATTTGACAGAAATCTTCAAAATAATTTCCACGCAAAATTTCATGTACTCATTATTTGGGAATTAGCAGGTTACATTTTTACATCCTTTTATAGTTCCAAATTATTGAGTCATAGATGCATAAAATTCAGTGGATATATCTGACTTCACAGGTTTTTTAGATGTGATAATCAGTATTTTTGTACATCCCTGTTTCATCATTATAATTCTCCATTTCTCATCCTATTGAACCCGAGTGAGGTTGGGTCATTTTGCTAGTGCTGTTATAAATTTCTATACGTATGGTTTTACATGTTTAAAAGGAAGCTACGGTTTCTCTCTCTCCTAGGAAAGCGGAGCCGTTATATAACAGCCGTAGCTGTAGATGACGACATTAAAACGTTGTTTATTCAGATAGAGGGCGTTGGTTTCCTAGAGAGCGTTGTTTATGAGCGTAACGAAAATTAGCGGAGCCGTAATTTGCATGACGATTGCCAGAGCGGTTGCAAACAAATGGGGAACGTTTTTTCTCTTGATGTGGCAACATTTCTGTTCCTTACGCCAAACAATCCGAGCGGAGTGAAACAAAACAAAAAATTTTTATTGGCATTGTTTAGTTCATGTTTGTAAAATCGGGATCGTTAAAGATATATTAAAAATTTCAACGGATTTGAAATCTGCAGAAAATTTGACACCAGATCTATACCTTAAATGTGATTTTCTTTAAATAAATAATTAATTATTTAATAAATAATTAAATAATCAATTGGTAAATAATTGAATAATTAATCTGTTTTTTAGTATCAATCTGACGTAAAATTTTACTCTGATTTGAAATTCGTTGAAATTTTCACTCTATCTTCAACGATCTCGAAGTTAGAAACTTGAACTAAAGAATAAAAAAGACAGTTTTGTTTCTCTAATAAAATAAACCACGACAGCCGTCTGTATTGGCCACATTTTCCACCGAATTCTGTCCGTCTAAGTTGACACCTCCGGTCTCTGTAAAGACAGCCGCCGCCTAGTTATGCCCGCGGCATCATGACGTATCACGGCTGCTAGATAACGGCTCTGCTTTCTTAGGAAACCGTAGCTTAGGTTTGTTTCTATTTGTCCATTGTGTGACCCTGGAGCGACAAAAACCACCTGACTCGTGAAATTCGATGAACAGCGCGTGCTGTTAAATGTCTCCTGCGTGACACCACGTGGCACGAACACACACTGTCCCGAATCACTCCCCGAAAACAATGCTCTCTGCGACGAATGTCTGATGAGGCGCGTTTTGATTTTCCGCTAGTTATTACATTTCTGAATGGTGCTAATTGGCAATTGGAAAACATCACACATGGTACCTGGCGTGAATGGAAGGTCGAAAGTGCGTGCATGGAGTTCTCGACCTCAGAGGTGACAATTGTTCTCCTCTTTAAGATGACTGAATTCTCGATTTTCTTTTCTTTCTTGTGACAGCATGGAGACAGTGCCATCTACTGGGCAGCGAGGCAAGGTCACGAGCAAGTCATACGTTACCTCTACGAAGAAGGTGTTTCTGTCGACATCCAGAATAAAGTATGATGCCTTCCCTATTCCGCATTTTTAAGTCGCTTAGCATCTGTGCAGAAATGTCTGAAGTTTATTACATAAATCTCGAGAGTTACATTGTCTTATAATATTTTATGTTTTGTTGAGTAGTTATGAAATACGATAGTGTTGTCGGCTTCCATGAATGGAATAATTTACTTCTCATAACTTGACGTTTTTTGCAAAGGGATGTCTCTCATCTTATGTATTTACCATGTGCACAAAATGGTGTGTGAAAATCCTGTTTCATCAGTTTTATGATTAGTTACTGCAAGTTGTCCAACAGGAGACACAATTTTTTTTTTGTGTTGGGAGGTTCAGTTCTACTGTTCTTGAAAATTGCAACATATTTTCCGTGAAAGAAGAATGTAAATCATCTTAAATATCATATATATAGGGGAAAGTTGGACAAAACCGGGACCAAAAATGTGTTTTCCTTTGTCCTAATCACCTACGTGAATAAAATTGCTTCAAGTTCTATTTGAATGATAAATTAGTTCTTTAGTTCCAAAAATAAATATTTTTAAATGTGAAAAACTATATTTTGGAGGATAAATAAATTACCTTTAGAAGTATGCAAGTCATATTCCACGTCGTCTTCATCTGTCGGTAAAACAGACACGTCCGGTACAGCAGTCGTACTTTGAAAGTTATAAGAATTGCGGCAAGAAATAATCACACTTGTTATACCTATAGCTGTAGTCAAAAGGTTAAAGCTAATATAAAAGGGTTAACATATTAGTAAACAATTTAAGAGTGTGCTGTAAAAATTAAAAAAAATTCTGTGTAAAAGTAGTGATTGGTTCAATAAGAACTTTGAATATGTCAGACTTGCCTCACCTAACGCAATATTTTTAAATTTTTTACATTCGATATAATCGAAAATCTTGAAAGATGTCCAGAGCAGTAAAATCATTCCTAAGGAGCGAATGATCTTCATGGAACGGCCCCATCCTTCATCATAACTTATAAGTAAAGTTATCCTTTGAAAAACCACCCATAACACATAATGAGCTTCCAATCAACATAAATATTCACATAAATCATATTTTTAGCAGGATCTCCAACACAGTAACAATAGACTCCGAACGGTGATCCTTGGCCCTGAACTTATATTTGCGAGCGTAACTATGGATTATTCCACCTTCCATCGAAGATCTTCAAAAGACCTTCGTAGGTGGAATGTGGATTCCGCTAATTTGCCGCACCTACATCTCCTTACACTTCGGTTGATTGCTCGCATCACCCAACAGGTGGATGAGTCAGCCTCATGACTAAGTCCACAAACGCAGGTGTGACCATTATGCAGAGGCGCATCTAAGGTAGGGCACCTGTCATTGGGCCCCACTACAAGGGGTGCTCGTTTGTCTCCATGGCGTAATATCAAATGAGCATTGCGATAAATGATTGCTGTTTTCAGACCATTGATGAATTTGGACGCGTATCTTTGCTATAATGCACTGAACTTCAATTTCCTCTAACTTCAGCATGCGATTTTGATGGTTTCTTCGTTCCAAAATCATTTTGGGAAGGATTCTAGTCCCGTGGACTCTCCCCTTCGAAACAATCATTCATGGGTTTATTTTGAATAGGGTCGTGTAAATTAAGAACAAAGGAGTCAGATTCAGAAGCATCTTTTAGTACAATCAGCGAAACGAACCTAAAGACTTTAAAAGTATAAAATTGAAAAAATAACATGGCAATCTCAATGTTAACCCAGGGATATCAGACTTATTGTTAACTGGAGGAGGAAATAAACCTTCCTGGCAACCTTTGGGGGAAACTGGCACCCATTTTCTTGTACGCTTCAAGAAAACAAGAAAATTTTAATCAGCAAATCGGGCAGCGGTAGCCCGGATGGAAGAGTAGCGGATTAGCATTAGGAGGGTCGTGAGTTCTAACCCAACCCAAAACCGTTCGGTATAAAAGGGCTAGTGCGCGTTAAATCTGTGGCGGACTCAACTATCCTCAGCGATGTGTGGAAGTTTGGAGAGTGGGAGTCAGCTAAGGTGTGACCTCGTCATCTGACCGTGGTTGAAAATGACGTGGTGCTGTTCTCGGATCTTTCCCTTGAGGATTGATCATAGACCGTTGCCAATAGTCCGTTCTGTTGTACTAGTGCGATGTAAATTAAAATACCAACTGATCAACCGAACGACTGAATGCGTAAAGTTGGAAGCATGCAGCACGTGCCTTTCGACCTCCTCTATTAACTCTGGCTACGTGCAAGTACACGTTCAGCAAAGAACTCAGAAACGGTCCTGATCATAACTAGTTAGCAGAGTGAAACTCATGAATATGTGGTAAATAGTTGTATAGTTTACGTCTTTTTTTCCACGTGAACCACGGGATGTCGATGGCCAGAGGGGTGATTGTCTGTAAGACCGAAAGGGGGACGAAATTAGGGAGCCTATTCACCCGAAATTTCGTCACAAAGAAACGTGCCCTAAAAATGTTGCAGTCCTCCGATCTTTACCGACTCCTGGTGGAAAACCAAATGGGTGTTGCAAACTCACAAAATCGACACCCCGATACGAGATCTTGACGATACAATTAGTGATGTTTCTCGGAATGTCTTCGATGTTTGCAGGGGGGCACGTGTTTGCAACTCAGATGTAAACTCAGTTGGGTTTTTTTAACTCACATAGAGGAATCCACACCTGAGGAGGAGAGCACACGGCCGTTCCTACGCGTACGGTCCCCTCATCGTCGAGAACCGGCAATTATACCGGAGTTGCAAACTTCTCCTCCTCCAAACATCGAAGTTATTCCGAGAAGCGACACTCATTCCATCGTCAAGATCTCGTATCGGGGTGGCGAGTTTGCTACTCCAATTTTGTTTTCCTCTAGGAGTCGATAAAGATCAAAGGATTGCAACTTTTTTTCCCAATGGCAAGGCAGTACAATTGCGAAGACAAATACAATACATTACAATACAAAGTACAGAGTTGACCGAGGTCATTTTAGTCTTATACAAGGCCAGAAGTGATGGTCACTTGTGAAGGGGCACCCAGTGGGTGGACCATCATTGTCCCTAAGAAAGGACAGCACAATTTACATCCATGCCCTAACCCCGGATTCGAACCAGGAACCTTCCGATCCAGAGGCCAACACCTTGACCACAAGACCGGTTGGTCGGCTAGGATTGCAACTTATGGAGGACATTTCTCCGAGACGAAATCCGGGATGAAAATGCTCCCCTATTTCGTCCCCTTTCGGTATTCCTTGACAATCACTTTTCCCCTCTGCCCTTCTTCACCCCATGATCGC
Source organism: Metellina segmentata (assembly GCA_947359465.1). NCBI lineage: Eukaryota > Metazoa > Arthropoda > Arachnida > Araneae > Tetragnathidae > Metellina > Metellina segmentata. The sequence goes on from OX375874.1 coordinate 125,145,454, forward strand.
TCGCGCCGTCTTTTGTTCGCTCTCGGTGACATTTTGCCCTCATCGACCCCATCTCTCGCCAAACTGTCAGTGAGTGATCCATTCGATTAAAATAGAGTGCTGAAAGGTGATCACTCTTCTCTACAAAGGAGCGAGAAGAGTGCTCACTCCTCGGTGTTGCCGATAAAGTCGACAAAGCGTCGACCCCAAAACATCGATGTTTTTAAAATTCAGTGTATTTAATTCCCCCCCCCCCATTTCTTAAAACTGGTTTAGCAACTTGTGATGCTACATCGACAGCAAAACATCGATGTTCAAAATTAAAACATCGACGTTGATAATACATCGCTCCCAAACCATCGATGTTTTTAAAGTTCAGTGTATTTAAACTTTTTTCCCCATTTCTTAAAACTGGTTTAGCAACTATTGACGCTACATCGACAGCAAAACATCAATTTTCAAAAGTAAAACATCGATGTTGATAATACATCGCCCCCAAACCATCGATGTTTTTAAAATTCAGTGTATTTAAACTTTTTTCCCCATTTCTTAAAACTGGTTTAGCAACTAGTGATGCGACATCGGCTCCAATACATCGATGTTTTTTTCTAAAACATCAATGTTTAGAAAACATCGACATCGATGTCCCATCCCTACTTTACAGACCCTTCATCCTTGGTCACTTTGGTCTAAAAGTATGTTCAATTTGCTGATTATGAAAATTATACTACTCCTACTCGGTTATGTTTTAAATGTTTATAATGGTACTTTTTTCATTTAAAAATAAAACATCGACAACGTAAAAACATCGACAAGTATAAACATCGACCCCAATACATCGATGTTAAATACATCGATGTTTTTTAAAAAACATCGACATCGATGTCGCATTCCTAATATAAATATGCAACTGATTTCCTTGTTGTGTTTTCAGGCGAAGGAAACGGCCCTCCACGTGGCTGCCCGCTACGGACACACCAACGCCGTGGCGCTGCTCTGCAGGTGCTGCACAGACGTCAACCTGCCGGATGAGGTCAGCATTCCCTTCGGTGACTTCTCTCTCTCTCTCTCACCGAGCAATTAAGTCCTCTTCCGCATGTAAATGAGAAGGCCCTTAATGAGAACGGGTTGCTCTGCCCCAGTGGAAAGGGCAACTCCCGTCGCAGAGTCGGTTCCTCGCCAGCAGCGGTGGTCGGCATTCTTTAGGTGACGGTGGCACGCATGGATCATTGGGACATTCTGAGCGACGAAAGTTGTTTGGGATTGAATCGGCATTTCGAAACGGGTTGCTACCCAGCTGGGATTTTTGGACGTTTAGCGATGTAAATAAACGCCAAAGTATTGGGCGGGGCTTGATTGACTTCTGGCCTCGAGTTCAAAGAGAGCATTCCCTTTTTTCGTTCATTCCGTTATTTGAGTCGGTATTAAACTGTTATTGAATACGGTTTGAAGTTTCAAATTAAAAATTGAAACGGCTATTGATACTAACTCTTCCATCAAGATCTCACCAATTTTACTAGTTGTCTACGGTGATGAGATTTCCTCACTTGTTGGTCCTCCGAGACCTTTTTTTTTTTTAGGTCAAAAAAGAGGTTCCTTTCCCTAGCCTCGCTCAAGAGTCCCCCTTTACACTATGTTTTCCTATAGCGGTGCTGAGAGAAATCTATTTTTAGAAGCAGTATATGAAATGTGTCTCTTCCCTTAGCCTCGCTGTAGGGTCCTTTGTGCATTGAAGTCGGAGGTGATTGCTTTGAATGAAATGTAATAAATTTTGACCAATAAATTGATATCTTTTGTTTTATGACAGCATTCAGGGTACTTTCTGATCACAGTAGTATGTGGTAGTGAACAAGCTGATCTCGATTGCCTAAAGTTGGAGCACAGTTCCTCAACGTGTTCCCTTTGACTATGCCTAACATTAGGAGACTTGATTGTTCTTTTAGAAGGACTAATAGATTTCCAATCTGCAAAGAGATGTAAACAGGAAAGAACTGGGATGTTTTATGACGACATGGAGCTCGTATCCTTGCCAGAGCCGCCGATCCTACGACTTCTTACGGGCATGACTACCATGGCAAAGGCTACTACGACAGACTTGACTAACTACGACCGTATTTGACCGTAATGTCCTCTGAGAATAGGACGAAATTATTGGAAACCACCTAAGGAACTGTTCTTAAGTTGTTTTTGAGTTGGAAATAGAGTTTTTAAAGATATTTTATCACTTCATTCTTCTTTTGGGTTGCTCGTCGACTGATGATTGAGAGGGGGGAGACGGGCTTAGGAAAAAACTATTATAAAATAGTTAAAAACATTTTGTGTTTATGTAACCTGGATATTTCTATCTGTCATATAGCTGAAAAATGCTTGCTTCGGTGTCTCATTAAATGCTTTGCGATTCTCAGTTTTATCGACTGTTATTATTCTTATTTAATCTGAATTTTATTTGAATTGCTCTACTTTGCATAGTGGAATGAATATCACAACTATTTTATGTCTGTATTGCAGGGCTCGAAATACCCGGGTGCACAGGTGCACTGTGCACATGAAAATAAAATTGTGCACCTAATTTTTCCCGCTAGATGCACGCAGTGCACCTAACGTTAAAAAAAAAGGTGGTGAAACGTGTTATGTTATTATATTTTGATGTTTGAAACAAAATATTAATATTGACCTCTCTAGCTTTGAAGGAACGCAATTAAAATTCCTAACTACACACTATGTGAAAACAAAATCGCTGGGCCGTAACGGGTTTATACAGAAGGAAGATTTACTTGTGCCAATGCCACCAGAACTTTCCGATGATCGAAACATTTGCTAGATGGCTCTGTTGAAGCGACTGTCGCAACAGCCGTGCGCCGGAGAATTTAGGTGTTTAAATATTTTTATTAACTATCTACTACTAACATATATAAACATACCCATATTTAAAGTAGTTTACATTACATTAATGCCCTTATATAATGTTTTTTTTTTAAATATGCACCTAAAATATAACCTGTGCACCTAATTTTAAAACTTAGGTGCACAAGGTGCACCTGCTTTAAAAAATCTATTTCGAGGCCTGCTGTATTGAAATACAATAGTTATTTTGTAAGGTCTTGATAAAAAAAACCCGTTCTGAAAACCTCAAAATTTTAGGTCGTTTTTTTATTAATAAAGAGGATTACTTTCAATGAGGTTTCAAAACAGTGACATTCGAGCCTTTTAAAATATGATTAAGTAAACGCATGTAATTATCTCAACGGAATTAAAATAATATAGCTATACATTATTTTTTAATTTAAACTTAATTCATCAGCATCTAGATTGTTACAAAGGTTATATTATCTTTTCGTTGTCTAGAGTTCATATTATTTTTTTACATGCTAGAACGTTATTTCTTTAATTTATAGTACAATATCCTTTGAATTTTTTTCTTCTGAAACTTCTTATGAATATTTCAGCACGGGGAAACAGCTTTACATATCGGTGTGTGGCATGGATTCCCAAAAATAGTCGATACCCTGTGTAATTTCGGAGCAAAGACCAATCTCCGCAATAAAGTAAGTATCCACCACCTATTTTTATTGAAATTCTATTGCATTTTTAGCATGTTAAAGTTTTTACATTAGAATTCACTAATTTAGACTTCCTACTTGTTGCAGTAATGTTTTCTGGATAGATTTAATCATTTTAATTATTCCTTTTCCTTCAAGTTATTATCGATAGAACGTATACTATTGACATACATAACATCCTAAATTCAGTTTCAATAGTATTTATAATTTTTATTTACCATCCTAAGAACTATTTGATTGAATTTGACTACAAAATTAAAAAAGGCTCAATTTTATTTTACTGAAACAGAATGCTCCTCTTTGTAAAATGCTGAACCTACTTTTCCAAACATAAATTTTGTTTTCAAATTAATTTCGATGATTTATTTCTCTTTTTAAAATCCAATTCAATCAAATTTATAACGTTAGAGGTTATTCTTGGGATTATTGAGTCAATTTGATGAATTTCATAAAATAAAGTTTTACAGTTACTTCTGGAATACTTTCATAACAGGCGTTCATTTATTCTGATACTCCTAACAGGCTATCAACTGTTTTTATGTAACGCACTTAATAGAAATATTCTTAATTAAACTGTTATAAATTTACGTTCTACGGCTCTATATATAATTATGCTATCGATTATCATTCTACGGCTGTTCTTTTCTGTAAGGGTCGCGGTTGCCCGGTTGGAAGAGTAACGGACTAGCAACCAGAGGGTTGCGAGCTTGAATCCGACTAAAGACCATCGTGTACAATGGGGGCTGGTGCGCGGTAAATCTGTCGTGGCCTCAAATGTCCCCATGTTGACAGGATGTGTAAGTTTGGAGAGTGGGGTGCCAGCTCAGGCGTTGCCTCGTTATCTGACCGAGGTTCAAAATTACGTGGTGTTGTCCTCGGATTCCCTTGGGGAATAATATATCCAGGATCGTCGTCAATAGCCCGTTGTGTAAGCTCCAGTTTGACGTTAGTTAAAATACCTACCTACCTATCTATATTTTCTGTAAGAGGTCAATTAGACCTGGTGAGTAGTATTTTAACGTCGCAGTGGAGCAAGGCAACGGGCTATTGGCGACGATCCGGAATCAAACCCAGAAGAGAACCATCCTAGGAGATCTTGGACGAGATATATCCTCCATCTAGATTTCGTCGTCTCTCGCCATTGGAAGAAAATTGACCAGCTCTTGATGATGAGATATCTCGTCCTTAGCAAAATTGTTCGGTTGTTGACGGACGAGATTTCTCGTCAAAACCACTTGGAGTGTATAACGGAATGTTCCTTTGGCATAATTGCCTTTCTATCGGAGCAAGATAACCTGTGAATATGACCCCTATGAAATTATTTTCTGAAAACGTGCCGGATAGTAAAAATAGCTGCCACATGTAAAATGCACCTCGGTAAACTAAGAAATCATTAAACATAATGTTCATTTAGCGTAACTGCCTCTCTTTCGATTGAAACGGAAAACCAGTAGAATAGCCCCCTAACAAAATTATTTTCTGAAAACATGCCGAATAGTGAAAATAGCTGTCACAGGTGAAATGGATGTCGAAAACAGCAGAAGATAATTAAACGTCATGTCTATTTAGCATAACTACCTTTCCATCTATCGGAACAGATAACCTGTGAAGACCCCGACGAAATTATTTTCTGAAAACATGCCGGGTAGTAAAAATAGCTGTCAAAGGCAAAATGTACGTCGAAAACAGTTAAAGATCGTTAAACGTCATGTCTATTTAGCATAACTGCCTTTCCTAACATCGTAAGAAATAGCTACCACAGGTTAAATGCACGTTGGAAAACTTAAGAATTATTAAAAGTAGCGTAACTGTCTTTCTAGTGAGTGAAATAGTGCCTGGTAGTAAAGATACTTGCCTCCTGACCAACGATTCTCTAAGTCCATCGAGAAGAACAGCTAATTGTAGCGATAAAAGACAAGAAATCATTCTGGAGACATGAACTGGACCTCAGAAAACCTATAGTATCTTTCCCGTTGGGATATATACCACTCACTGTTCGATTCTATAATGAAACGGTGAAATTCATTTTGTGCCTTTTCCTCCAACAGGAAGAAGAGACACCGCTGCACTGCGCTGCTGCCAGAGGCCACACAGATTGCATCCGGAGTCTTCTGGACGCTGGAGTGGACCTGAATCTGGTGGACAAGGTCGGTACCATCCCTCCTTGCCCATTCCCATCACGTGCCACGAGCGGAAGTCTCCGTGAAGTTTTCATTATGGGCATCCGAATCTTCGCGTGCTCTTCTGCGAGATAGGATTCATCTCGCACTATCCGTTGATTAGCGGTACTTCTCGCTAAAAGCTTTAAGTAACCGAGCGTGACCAGGGTCCGGCTTCATCGGCTACAGAACGGTCTTGTGAGAGGAATGATACTCGTGAACCGTCCCGTGATAGCTTGATGCGTGAGATACAGAGGTGCTTAGATATCTTGTTCGATGGCCTCCGTGTGATGGTATCGGATCTTTGAGGAGTCGTAAATAATTCTAGGGATGTATTTGTTTTCTTAATAGGTCCATTTAAGTTAGGCTCATTTTTTTTGTTGATTAGGAGTTCCGTGGAATCTTATTGTTTGGGGTTCTATATGAAAAGAGATCGGAAGGAGGAAACGTTTCATAAGAGTTTTAATAAATTTATTACCATATCTTTCTATTATAAAAAAATGTAGCAATCTTTTCAAGTTTATTCGCTTTGTGATTGGTAATAACGAGTCACGTGATAGCGAGTTTTGTGGTTCAACCATGGATTCAACGGGCTAATGAATTTGGAGCACGCGCAGACGATAAACACGGTTATATTTTTTAAGTCATTCATTCATAAAATTTGAGAGCACGCGCTAGAGAGTTTGCTATGTTTTCAGAAGAACCGGCCAATTCGGTCGCCGTTCCCATAGCAACAGTCGAATATGAAAATATTAAGAAGTACTATTACAACAAACAACACGGAGAAGCTATATATTTAAAATTATGATGAGATTTCCTCTGAATTTTTACACTATGTTGTGCTAAAATATTTCCTTTTTTATGTGGAAATGAGGTGTTTTTTTCTTGACATTTTTTTAAAACATTTTATTTTTATTTACACTATATTTCCGTAAATGAGCCGAGAATTTTTGGAACGTTTTCTAAAGTTAAAAGTACTGGGGTCGGCTTATATACGGATCCGCCTATCTCGCCAAAACAGTAGGCAATTTTTCGTTACTCGGGCGCATGCGATAAATATCGCAATGGGAAGGGAACCCTCAATTAATGTCGTACTAGAGGTCCGGGATCAATCCAGCAGCGATCCATATGGGGATCCCCCTCATTGTTGAAAATTATAGTTCGCAAAGCGAGCTAAATATGATTACGTAGCAATCATCGGGGGTTGACAAGCGACAGCGAGCAAAAAAAAATCTTAAAAAAAAAAAATTATCCCCAAACACGCTGTGTATCGAAAACTCCATTGATTTTTCTTTTTAAATAATATACCTATTCCTTAGTTCTAGCTTCATAGAAAATAGTAATAGTGTGCTATTTATTTTATTGCAGTGTGAAAATACTGCCCTGCACCTCGCTATGCGAAGGCACCACGAAAATGTCGCCTTCCTCTTACTGCAAGCAGGATGCCGAACCGACGTCTTCGACAATGTGAGTATTGAAGCGTGTACATGCTGCACATTTACATTGGATCCAATTCCCTTCGTTTTGTTGGTGGAAGGTGGGTAGTTGAATTAACGTCGCACTCGAGCAACACGACGGGCTACTGACGCATCTCCTTTAGGTGTGCGCGGGCTTCAATGATCCAAGGTACTCTAGTGGTCTTTTCTTTATCCATGGGGTTTACTGTCTTGAGTAAACACGATGGTCGCACTCTTGATAGCCAAGCGAACTTTTTCTGATTTCCATATACACTCTAGGACAAAAAAAAATGTTGCGCTTGGAAGGAGTAGATCTGTATGAATGAGATTTGGAGGAGTGGTACGTCTGCGTTGGAGTTGCAAATGATCAAATTTTCAGAATCATTCGAGCATGCGTCACTCAAACAGGGGCATAAAAGGACATCCAGTAGGACAGCAAATTCATTTTGACTCATGCTGTTGTGTTGGTTACGTCGTTTTCCATTGAGTTATGTCTCGGAAAAAAGCAGTTTAAGCAACTGGGAGAGTTTGACGGACGCCGAGTATAATGAGAAGATGGAGGGTCTAATCGACGGATTGCGCGACATATTGGTTGTAGTGATGTTACTGTTGCACGCTGTTGGCAGCGGTGGAGACACCAAGGCACATGCCAGCGTTAATCAGGCTCAGGAAGGTCAGAGAAACCGGACCGAGAAGGTATCCACGTGTTGTAGGACATGCGAGTACTGATCCAACAGCCACTGTTGCAGACATCCAACGGGCAGTGGAAACTTCTCTCGATCATCCATTATGTGATCGCCTCATGTGTCGATGGTTTCACGACGTGGGACTAAACTCACGTAGACCGTTACGACGACTGCTTTTAACAGGATTACATCGCTGTCAAAGACTGGAATGGTGTCTTGCCAGACGGACATGGGGTGTTGAACGGCATCGAGTGGTCTTCACTGATGAATCCCGCTTCTGTCTGGGTGGAGACGACAATCAAATCCGTGTGTGGAGGCAACGCCAAGACTCACGCTTTGTTGTGCAGCATCACGCGTCCAGAAAACTTGGTGTCACGGTGTGGGGTGCAATTGGGTATGATGCCAAATCACATTTAGTATTCGTAACAATCTCTTTGATAGGCCAGCGTCACGTGCAAGAAATTTTACAGCCAGTTACGCACCCTTTCCTGAACTCCCTGGTTCACTCGCTTTTTCAAAAAGATAATGCTCTTCCCCATACTGCTGCCGTCTCTAGAGCGTGTCGACGACACAACGATATATTACCATGGTCGGCATACTCACCGGACCTGTCCCCGGTCGAGAATGCATGGGACGCCTTTGGACGAGATGTCACCAGTACACCAGTACCACGTAATCTGCCGGAACTCCGTGACAGGGTTCAAGCAGCATGGGATGGACTGTCGTAGGACTTCATAAAGAGCCTGTATGACTCCCTACCAAGGCGCTTGACATGCTGCATTAGGAATAATGGCGGTCAAACACCATACTGAATGATACTACTTCTTTTTTAAATTTTTCGCATAAAATTTACCATCTGCAAAGTCTTAAATTTTAATCATTTGCTCATTCATAAGCTCTTTACCAACCTTGTAAACTTCATTGCATTCTGATAATTCTTTCTAGGTGCAACTTTTTTTTGTCTTAGAGTGTATCTACTATCTATTATCCAATATATTTATATTACGATTTTTGGGCCGTGGTGGATCATTGGGTATGCCCACTGCGCTAGCAACCTTCGAGTTATAGGTGGTGCAGGTTCGATTCCTGTCAGATGCATTCTTCCCTGGGTGCATTTCTCTTTGTGTCAGTAAAACTTTCATTGTGTGTGTCTATTACTTGATATTGCATGTCTCGTGTTTGGCGCAGCATTGCCAAATATGGCCCTTCCGCCATAACCCCCCCCACACACACACACACAAAAAAACGAGCCCTTTTAAGACGCTATCTGAGCGTGGCTCAAAATTAGGTAGGGTTGTCCTCGAATCTTCCCCTTCGTGAGTTAATCCCGGACCGTTACCAATAGCCTGCTGTATTGCTCCAGTGCAACATTAAGGCCGGTGCACACTTCCGGTTTTTCAACGTGCGGCACCACTTCCGCAACGCAAGTGCGGTCTGAATTACATTAGATCCAATGGAGCAGTGCACACATGCCTCCAGCACCGCTGGTGCGACGCACGTCCAACTTGCGTGCAATTTGTACCTCGGTTCCCCACGGCGCGGCACGGTCGCCGCACATGTCTCGGTTCTGAAGTACCTTGTTTTCATAAACAAATGGAATATAAATAATAATTAATAAATGGTTGTATCCAGTAACGTCTATTTGGTTTCAAAATATACTTTTTTACACCAAGTAAGTGAAATAAACACGATTTCTTCGATAGAATATGTATCACAAATGGCGCGAAATGAGTTCGTGCGTCATTTCACTGTTATGTGTGCATAGTTTGGCTTTGGTGCCGCACGTTGAAAAACCGGATGTGTGCACCGGGCCTAAGTAAATATCTACCTATCCTGACATTTTTTTACTTGCTTGTGTAGTCTTGTGTTTGGCGCAGCTTCGTCAGACGTGACCCTTGCACCATAGAACCTAAAATCAACCATCTTATAATTCTAATACTGTAGTGTCCTACATTTTATATCGTGTGTGTGATAATTTCGTCATATAATCATCTGGGCATCACTCATGCTGAGATTCTTTCCAATTCAACACATAATATGAAGGTTTCGTTTATTTGTTTTGTTTACAGCATCCCTTTCTTTTCTTCTACTTGACTCTCTTCTCCTTTATTTACTACAGTTAGAATCGACAAAAATCCCTCGTTAAACCACGACGCCAAAACGATTCATTTAAAAACCGTACGAGCAATAGCAATTAACCGCCTATTCACAAACACGCGCATGCCATTAGCATTGAGGTATAGGTAGCAATTACTTTCGTCAGGCGAACTTAAAAAAAAAAAATCTCACTGGTCCCCTGAGTAACGTTGCTGAAGAAAGAGCGAGGGATTGTTCTGCTTGCTGAAACAATCGTTCCGCTCGTACTTACGCAAACATCCTGAACACACACCGAGATAGAAAAATGCTCTCGGCCTCGAAGTTGTATACGGAACCCGTTAAAAGTACCGATACAAAAAAAATTCAGCAAACAGTTAAATTATCTCTCATCATCGATCAGCAACGGATTTCGTGTTCTATTTGTGACTCTATATGATCTCATCGACACGTTTCCTTGGATTGCTAGATATCAGAGACAACCGAAAAGAAATCTGGCGAAATCCGCCACTTTTAGGCTAGGCCTCCATTTGCGATTTCTAGTTGTTGCGACCGAAAAAATTGGTGCAGAAAACCTACAAGGTGCACACACTGCTTTAGATAAATCGTAGAATTAGAACAGTTTTTGCAATGGATGTTATTGAAACTATTGGGTCATCCGGAAAGAAGTACTAAGAATGGAGAACCAGAAAGTTCATTTTCGTCCTATTATGCTTCTTTATTTTAAGAAAGGAAAAATGCTAGTCAGACTGCTCGTAAAATGTATGCTGTATGTGGACATAGTGTTGTTACTAACCTAACAGAAATTAACTGGAAATACAATTGTATATATACCAGTGCAATACAATTGCATATATACCAGTGCAAAACAACTCCAGCTTGATGCTCTTCTTGGGTTTTAACATATTTGCGCTATCTTTCGCGTGTCTTTATGACCAACGGAGTGATTACGAACATCCATAGTTTCAAAACAGGCCTGATGGTGCTTCTGAGACAAGCATGAGATGGCGCTCGTAACAAACTATACGCACTTCGAAACTCAAAGATTGAATAGTTGATTTTCCAATGCAATGCATATCACTTCCAACGAATGTCTGAAGCTTCGTGATAACAGACACTACTTCCACTCCTGTTACAGCTTCTCTCGTTGGTGTGGTGTGGATTGTGTCAGCTCGGATGTTGATTTCTTCATCAGACCGTGGCTCAAAATTACGTGGTGTTGTCCACGGACCTTTCCCTTTGGGATTGATTCCGGACCGTCTCAATAGCCCGTTGTGTTGTTCTGATACGACGTTCATTAAAAATACCAATACCAGCTCAGGTGTTAACCTCGTCATCCGACAGTGGTTCAAAATGGATCCTAGGATCTTTTCCATCCGGATTGATCCAAGGCAATCGCCAATAGCCCGTGATGTTGTGCCAGTGGGACGTTAGTCGACTACCTTATGTGTACAAGAAAGCGGGCAACTTTTTTTTTGTTTTCTGCACTAAAATCTATTAATCTGTTTTTCAGCAAGGGGAAGGCCCTATCCACATATCTTGTAGAGACGGACTGCTGCCCCTAGCGAAAGCTCTTTGCTCATCGGGATCTAAAGTGAATGTGCCAAACAAGGTAAGCTACTTGAACACTTACGGGCGATTTTGTCCACTCTATTTCAACTGGTTCCCCGTCAATTTTACAACAACAAAATTTCCGAAAACAAAGTTTCCGACAGAAAGTTTTCCGACGCAGTTTTCGAATGCACATTCTCCAAATACAAATTTTAAGACTAATAGACCATAATATAGGGGAAGGGGAGAAGTAGAATCTTGTCAAAATAGACGTTTCTTCTTGTAGGCCGACCCCAGACCCACTCACCGTTAGGTTTTGAGTGTTATATGGTCTAGTGGGGAAAGGGGGGGGGTGACTTCCACCGCAGCACAGAGGAGGGCCGGAAGGCCCAACACCAATCAGTCGATCATTTATTGAGTACTAAATTAAAAATACATGAGGAAACAAGCCCAAATAACACATAATACTTTCGATGTAACCGGAAATTTAAGATATGGAGAACTACGCAAAACCTCCGGGAGAAAAAAAAAACTGGTAATAAATAAAGCTTCTGCAACACGCCAGGAAAACCTCAATACAAATTAAAATAATAAACAAAATACATAAATATACAAAACGACAAAACAGAGCCGCGGTAGCTCAGTCAGTAGAGCGTCCGGCTCGCATCAGAAGGGTTGTGGGTTCTGTCCTCGGCGGAGCCTGCAATTCTGATGATTGCGAGATCGGCGCCTCGACCTGGCTAAAGACCGTCGTGTTCACTAATGGTGACTGGGGCACGTTAAATAGGTCGTGGTCACAAAATCCCCCGTGTTCCCATACCAAATCAACACCTCTGGGGGTACCTGATCAGGGGGTTATCGGCCTCTGATTGGGATCGAAATTACGATATGTGTGAGTGAATGGATGTATGAAAGGGACCTTCCTGTAAAACGGATGTGTCATGTATGTCGAGCAAAGTCGGACTTCCTCCCGATGGGGCTCAATAACATGGAAGGCGCACCCCCTCGCCTCTTGCCGTCTTCGACGGGCCTGGCACTCCTCTGATCTGCCAGTGTAGGCATGAGAGAAACAACAACGACAAAATAACACACCACAGTACAAACACATATAGTTAAAAGTTGGTTTTACCCCTTGAACAATTAACAACAGCTCAAAAAAGAATAATGATTATGTTTAATGCTGAAGAATGAAATAAATATTATATGAGAGATGTAATGATTATTTTAATGTGCAATGCAATATGAGCGTAAATAAGTTTTTAAAAAAATCTAAAAAGGTTAAAATTCTGTAAAATTTAAAAGTTTTAAAATGTTTAAAATCTTAAAATAGAGTGTAACCTAGTTCCACATCTTTACCTAAAAAGAGGGGTCAACCAAATGGGGGTCCCAAGGAACCACCACATTTTTTACTTATGTTAAAAAAATAGAAGTTTGAGCCCCGCCCGTGGTTGGCCTCCATGACGTGGGGGTGAACGTGAGGGGGGTCCGGGATGAATATGATCTGCTTTTTTTGTTTTTGTTTTAGCTTTTTTTCTGTTTTTGGAGCGCAAAGTTCGACATTTGAGAGGTTTAGGGGCTCCTCCTTAAAAAGCCCCCCTCCCAAAAAAAAAAGGGGGGGGGGGTCCCAGCCCTGTGTTTGCGAACTTCCGTTCCAAACGCGAAGTGGCCCCAATCGGTTTTGACTAACCCTTAACAGACCCGTGCATGAACCCTGTGCACGCTAAATAATCTGGAATTTCATGTAGTTTCGCTTCACCTGGTTATTATTTTTTTTTTGGAGGGGGGGGGAGTAAAGAGGGGAACAATTAAAGGCTGGTTTTGCATATTATCGGGTATCCCGTATTGCTTCTGTGACATGAATGGCCACGTGCAGTGTCAGAGCCAACAATGCTTACCTGTGAGCTTGAACCTGCCGATTGATCTTTCTAAGCACACGACTGCCACCTGATGAATGGAACGAGTAGGGGCGGTTTTCTCACTGCAGTCTTTTGCCTACACTACAATGACACCATCTCGTGGGTGCCCACATTTTTTTCTCAATTTAATTGAATTAAAAATAATTTCAGAAATTTTGTTTTAGAAAATGTGTTGGAAAACTTCCAGTCGGAAAATTTGTTTGTCTGAATATTTGTTTGTCTGAAACTTTGTTTTCGGAAATTTTGCTGTCGGAATATTGACGGGTTACCATTTTAACTCTAGAGCATAAAACTAAACGCTGTAAAAACTTATCTGTGGTCTTTCTTTTAACAACCTAGTCGGTATCAACCAAATGTCCGCGTCATGTATCTCTCTATACAACGTTATGCTCTATTTCCCGCTAACAATGCTTGTAGAAGCAATTTGTTTTCATTTTCAAGCCCTCGTTTGAGATCATTAAGGGTGGTTTTAATTTTCAGACGCTTTTCTTGTTTTTTAATTATCAACCATTTACCATTTCCTGTCTAATGAACAACTCTACAACAGAAACGCTGAGTTAACACAGGAAAACACGCCTTTTTATCGTAGACATTTCTTTTTTCTGGAGACAACATGCATTCTGGTCAAGGAAATAAATACTTTTTAATTGCTGCTAAAAAACGTATGGCTCGTAAAATGTTTTGAACGCATCGACTCGTTATCTTCGAAACCCTTTTGAGTATCACTTTCATCGTGACAAAAAGGGTATGCGATATAGATTTTAATGAATAAGTAAACATTTAATTCTTCGCTTTTATCAGGTGAATGCTTATTTCCTATTAGAGTAAGCATTTAAACTATAAATCACATATAACACGGTCTGAAATTGAATTCCAGTGTGTGCTGAAAACGGTGCATATGAACGTTTCATTAACGGTAGAGCTTGTTTATAAAGCGTTAACCATACATGTGGTCTTGACGATGTATCTCGTCATTCGCTTAAACTTTACGGCAGGTTGACAATTGTTACCACTAAAATTTCCTTTACACCAGCGGAATGGTATAAATCTGTGTACTCCCCCTTTTAAGTGACCGCTGGAATCGATCACCATTTTTGAGCTGTCAGCGACTGACCTTCTAGAGGGTTCATCCTTTTATTCGGTACCCTACCCTGTCGGCCGTGAGGCGTGAACGCTTCGGGGGAAAGACAGAAGGTCGCTCTGGTGATATCTGTCTCACGCCAAACGATACGCTACACAATACTATGTAAGGAAAGCGTCAGTCGTAAATGCCACTCAAAGCTCAATCGCTCAAGTTAGTAATTAGCTAAGTGGGGGGGGGCGGACATGCAGGTGAAAGAGCCGTTCTGTGAGACGATTGCAAAAATCTAAGCGCCGCAGAGTAAAGGTTACCTGACCAGGTTTTGATGGACCATATATCTCGTCGTTAGATATACACAGTCCAGTCACATTAATGTGACCACCACCTACTTTCGACGTCAACGTGAAATAACCAATCACAAAAGGCAGGTGGCAACACATTGCAGTGGAGTGTATATAAAGGATGTCCTAGGGCATTGGAAAGCATTTCAATCGTTGGCGTAATGCAGAAACGCAGCGATTCGTCCGACGTCCAAAAAGGCATGATTATTGGCTTTCGGGCTAAGGGTGGAAGCATTTCGAGACGGCTAATTTTGTGAACTGTTCGCGTGCCGACGTGGTAAAAGTATACCGTGCATGGCAAAATGGCACAATCCAAAATCAGCGGCTTGGAATATGTGGTGCACCACGGGCTATAGATGACAGAGGCGAACGAAGGCTACGGAGATGCGTTCGGGCGACTAGACGTAGAACTGTTGAGCAACTGACCGCCCAGATGAACCATGGGGCTACCAAGAGTGTATCCACAACAACGGTTCAGCGAACGTTGCCGCGCATGGGCCTCCGCAGCAGACGCCTGGTTAATGCACCTATGCTGACTGCTGTTCATCGGCGACGAAGGCTGGAAATTGCACGCCAGTACCGCAACTGGACGTCCACAGAGTGGCGACTGGTAGTATTTTCCGATGAATCACGTTTTATGCTCCATCGGACAGATGGACGTTGGCGTATACGACGTGAAACGTCTATAAGCAAACACCCTGCAACAATTGCCGGAAGGATTCAGGCTGGAGGAGGGAGCATTATGGTTTGAGGAATGTTTTCCTGGCATTCACTGGGTGCACTCGTCATTGTGGAAGGCACGATTGATCAGCACAAGTACGCATCTGTCCTTGCAGACTAAGTCCACCCCTACATGCGAATGATTTTCCCTCAGAATGATGGCATCTACCGGCAGGACAATGCGAGGTGTCATACAGCTCGCAGTGTATGTGCGTGGTTCGAAGAGCACCAGGATGAGTTTACCGTACTACCCAGCCGGATTTAAACCCAATCGAGAATCTGTGGGACCACCTCGATCGGGTTGTTCGCGCCATGGATCCTCAACCGCGTACTCTAGCGCAGCTGGCCACGGCTCTGGAGTCGGCATGGCTCAACATCCCAGTGAACATCTTCAGAAACCTAATTGACTCTTTTCGTGCACGTCTCGCAGCGGTCCGCTCTGCCAAAGGTGGTTATTCTGGCTTTTGTCAGGTGGTCACGTTAATGTGACTGGATTGTGTATAAAAGACCAGATCTTGATCCCGTCGTCATCGAAAAATTAGAAATATCTTGATGACCAGGTGTTTCGACATGAGCATAGTTGGTCATATCTTGATGGACGAGATATCTCGTCGAAACCACTTTGAGGGTTAAGGGACTGTTAATAATAGTGTTGTGATGTGGCTAGCAAGTAATGAGCCGTGTGCTTTCATTTCAGATGGGTTTTTATCCTATTCATTTAGCTGCCAAAAACGGACATGTGGAGATTGTAAGGATATTATGCTTAGCTGGCTGTATAGTGGATCAGAAAAACAGAGTAAGTTGTGTTTTTTATAGTGCCTTTTCCAATTCGATAGTTCATGTTGGAGTGGTGTGAAATTTTTTGAGAGTGGGAGGACATATCAGCTGTTGTTCTCGTGGATCTAAAATTAAGTGATGCTGTCCTCGGGTTTTTTCCCTTCTCATTGGATCCCAGACAGTCGCCAATAGCCCGTTGTGTTGCTAAAGTGTGACGTTAATTTAAATACCTGCCACTACCTTAGTAGAAAAGACACGCGGAAAATTGTAAGTTTATATAAATACTTTTGGCTCCAGTACATGCCGACCAACCGGTCTGGTGGTTAAGGTGTTAACCTCCAGATTGGAAGGTTCCTGATTCGAATTCGAGTCGGTGTATGGATGTTTGTAAGCGTTATGGTGCAGAGGCGGTTGATGCACCTTAAATCTGTCGTGGCCGAAAGTCCTCACGTTGGGTGGGTGTAGACGTTTGGGGAGTGGGGTGCCAGCTCGGGTGTTGCCTCGTCATCTGACCGTGGTTCAAAATGACGTGGTGTTGTCATCGAATAGTTCCCTTCCTTAGAGGATTGATCGATCCCGGACCGTCGTCAATAGCCCGTTATGTTTTTCTAGTACGACGGCAATTAAACATTGCCAATTATTACCAGTACTTGATCCTGTCTTGGTTCTTTTTCGCCGAAGACCAACTATTGGATATTTCGCCTTCTGTTTTTGCTATTTTCCATTTACATTTCGAGTAATTTATTTGAAAATTGGAAATGGCCGGGACCTATATCCTTACACGTGTGAGGCTTATCGCGCATGGTTGCCAAAGTAAGCAGATAAATATAGCGTAGGTATTGAATTTAGCAAAACATCCGGGATAGCACAATTTATTGAGGTAATAATAAAATAGGTGGACTGTCACGGTCGACTGGTTTGTTTGTCTATATTCCAGAGGATACGTTTTATGTCTTTCTGTTGAGAATGAGCAATAAATCGATAGAGGCTCTTCGAATAAAATATAGCAAACACAAATTCATAGTCGAGTTAATTCAGCTGTTTGGAACACATCTTTATCAAGTGTTTGTTAAGTACGAAGTTTCCGCCGTTCAAGTTGAGATGTGTCATCCTTCTCTTGGCCTTGATTCTCTAGTTTTTATTGAGACAACAAACAATAACTGAACGAAGAGCAGATAGGTAGGTTTTTTAATTGACGTCGTACTGGAGCAGCACAACGGGCTATTGACGACGGTCTGGGATCAATCCCCCAAGTTAATCTATCATCCGAGGATAACACCACGTAATTTAAAAAACGCGGTGATACCTGAGCACTCCAAATTTTAACACCATACCAATGTGAGAACGTGAGGATATTTGAGGATCACGACGGATTTAACGTGCACCAAACCCCTTTGTACGCGACGGTCTTTAGTTGGATTCAAACTCACAATCCTCCGGTCGCTAATCCGTTACTCTTCCAACTAAGTTACCGCGGCTCCAACGAAAAGCAATTAGATATTTTACCAATGAAACAGTTATCAACTTTGATTTGTTGATTATCTGCCCAACACTATACTAGAGTACCTATGGAGTATCCATAACTATAAGAAATAATCATAAATTAACTGTAAAACGCATGACTTCTTTTCCGTCTGCGCAGCATTCTTGACTTTTCGGAAATAAAAAAGCATAGTAGGTCGAAAATTCTCCTTGCTTTCTGCCATTTTGATGCTTGACAAACTTTTAAAAACGCAACACAATTTTATCCCAAGTACTCGCTGAAATTCCTTCTTTTAAACTTCCAAAACCTTACACGTGAAGTACAATAGATAACACTTTTGAGATGCAATACCATCTAGAGACAAGCATGGGACGAACTTTCGTATCTCAATCCATTAATGAAGTTACAATTTTGTAGAATTTAAAGCAGAACTACATATAAATATAATTACGTAGTATAGTTATTCAGAACGATTAACAAGTCATACCTATCTTCAGAAACGTCTGGATTGCATTGGAATGGTGGATGATTCCATTTGCCCACTGCGAGGCAAAACTTGGGTAATTTCATTTCAGTTTATCACCAAATCTTCGAGTAATATAATTAAATTACAATTAAGTAGAATATAAAGCAAAGTAAAGATTCTGCGCTCTTAAAAAACTCATTTTGGTTCAAATGGAAGCTATCTGTTTACGTCATCACATATTGCATTCCAGAGTCTTAGTACGATTATAAACACTGATACCATAGATCTAACGACTATTTTCATCGTGTCAGCTTGATTCTTTTTTGGACTGCCAGAAATAGAACGATTCACAGACGAAAAGTAAAATGAAGCACATTGGTCTGAAAGTTATAATTTCCAAAGTGCTATCATGTTTGAGTCGTATACGCATCTCAGAATACATAGAACTATCTCGTAACGTAATATTCATATTGTAGGTTCTAAGCTTCAAGAAAATATTTTAAGATGATTTATTTTTTGTTAACAATGTGATTGGGGATTCTATGGTTAGAATCAAGAACTTCAAGAGAACTATTTTTGAACTTTAATGTAAAAAATTTTTAATTATTTTTAAATGTCCTTATTTATTAGATATTTTAAATGTTTAAATTACATTTTTGCAGGAAGGAATACCGGCTGAAATATCGGCTCTTGCTCAAGGATATAATAATATTGCAGATATTTTGAACCGGCTCAAGAATGTAAGAAATTTTTTTTATATATATATTTCATGGTGTAAAATAATGGCGATTATAAGTTTTGTTTTGATGCAACTTCTTGCATAAAAATACACTATATATTGTAACGTAGGCTAAATATAATAACATTAAATTAAGTAAATAAGTATGTATAAAATTAAACACTTTATAACATTTTTTGTTTAAA
This sequence comes from Metellina segmentata, assembly GCA_947359465.1. Classification (NCBI taxonomy): domain Eukaryota; kingdom Metazoa; phylum Arthropoda; class Arachnida; order Araneae; family Tetragnathidae; genus Metellina; species Metellina segmentata. Next base: position 125,164,648 of record OX375874.1, read on the forward strand.
TTTGAAAAAGGCTCTTGACATTTATTTTAAAAGCTTGATCTCTCTTTAAATGATGATTAAGTACATGGATATTGATGATAACGTATTACAAGAGCAATTTATTCTTTCGATAACAAGGTGGAACAAATGAAATGTTAATATTATTATTTAGAATCTATTTAGAATCCGAAAATTACTAAAGAAATGATTTTCCACTCAGCCAAAGACCATTGTGTACACGGGGGCTGGAGCACGTAATATCTGTTGTCGCACAATGCCAACGCAATGACATTTGAGCCTCTGACAGATTTTACGTGCACCAGCCCTCTTTATACACGACCGTCTTTGGTTGGATTCAAACTTGCAACCCTCCAGTTGCCAGTCCTTTACTCTTCCAACCGGGCTACCTCGTCCCCAGTTAATATCATAACGAATATTTTTTATTTCGACTGTTATGTTCCAACATGTGTAATCAATGACATTTGATTCAAACACATTCTTACTTCTTTTTCGTCAATAGCCCTTTGTGTTGCTCCAGTGCGACGTTCATTAAATACCTACCTACTTCTTGCTAAAACATTTCTAATTAAAGATCGCAATGCAAGGTTTTTTTAATGAATTTTTATTTTGAAAGTTCGGGGGGGGAGCCGACCAACCGGTCTGGTGGTTATGGTGTTAGCCGCTGGATCGGAAAGTTCCTGGTTCGAATCCAGTTCAGTGCATGGATATTTATAAGCGTATGGAGTAGAGGCGGCTGGTGCACCTTAAATCTGTCGTGGCCGAATGTCCTCACGTTGGGTTGGCGTGGAAGTTTGGAGAGTGGGGTGCCAGCTCAGGTGTTACCTCGTCATCTGACCATGGTTCAAAATGACGAGGTGTCCTCAGTTCTTTCCCTTAGGGGATTGATCCCGGACAGTCACCAATAGCCCGTTGTGTTGCTCTGGTACGACGTTAATTAAAAAATTACCAATTACCAATTGCAGAGTTTTTTTAGTGGTAATTGGTAATTTTACTAATGTCGTACTAGAGCAACACAACGGGCTATTGACTGTCCGGGATCAGTCCCTTAAGGGAAAGATCCGAGGACAACACCTCGTAATTTTGAACCACGGTCAGATGACGAAGCAACACCTGAGCTGGCACCCCACTCTCCAAACTTCCACGCCATCCCAACGTGAGGACATTCGTCCACGACAGATTTAAGGTGCACCAGCCGCCTCTACACCATACGTTTACAAACATCCATGCCCGGACCCGGATTCGAACCAGGAACCTTCCTATATAGAGGCTGACACCTTAACCACTATAGCGTTTGGTCGGCGTTTTTTTAATGAATTTTTATTTAAAAAAATTGGGGGACGTTTTCTCTGCATTTAGGCTTGGTGCACACATCCGGTATTTCAACGTGCTGCGCCGCTGCCGCAACGCAAGTGCGGTGTGAGATACATTAGATCCAATGGAGCAGTGCACACATGCCTCCGGCTCCGCTGCGGCGATGCACGTCGAACTTGCGTGGAATTTATACCGCAGTTTCCCACTGCGCCGCAGCTCGCCGTACACGCGTCTCCGTTTTGAAGTACCTCGTTTTATAAATAAATGGAATATAAATAATAGTTAATGAATGGTTGTATGCAGTAACGTCTATTTTGTTTCAAAATACACTTTTTTGTACACCAAGTAAACGAAATAAACACGTTTTCTTCGATAGAATATTTGTTGCAAATGGCACGAAATGAGTATTTGCGTCATTTCACGGTTATGTGTGCATAGTTTGGGCTTCGATGCCGCAGCGGCGCCGTATATTGAAAAACCGGATGTTTGCACCGGGTCTTCATCCCATGCTCATTGTTTTAACTGTTATTTCTGTTACCCTTTCTCGTAGGAACAGCAGAGAGAGGATTTCATCAGCCAACTCACCACGTCCGTCCAGCCTATATCCAGGATCCAGCTCAAAGTCCTCGGTCACAGTGGAGTGGGGAAGACCTCTCTACTGGACTCCCTCAAGTGCGGGTATTTTAGTTCCTGGTTCAGGAGATCCAAGTCAAATTCCTCGTCGTCAGTCGGAAGCGGATGCGTTAAAATGAAAAATGGTAAGAGCGAATATTAACTATAGAAATGATAGGAAATATTTTAAATATGAAAAAAGTACTGCATGGCGACTGGAAATTTGAAAAGAAAGCGAGCATTTCTGTGGATATTAAATATGATGTAGGGGAAAGTGACCGATTATGAGATAATTGCCTAATAGGAGATACTCCTGTATCTTTACCGTATTTTGTCGCCATCTACTTTAAGTGTCACGAACTATTTAGCTAGAGAAACTGTTGAGTCACATTGTTAACATAACCTTCCCCATAACAAGCCGATCCATACTTCAGTAATACCTATAGTGGCACATCGCTTTTAAGAGTTTGGAATACTTCTTATTGACTGCTCTTTAAACATTTAAAGTAGTTAAGCTACTTGACAGGTTTTTACATAAATAAATAAGTTTTATACAAATAGATTTCTTTGTCATTATGAATGCACAGTATCATATTAAGAAAGCTTGGTGTCTTGAATTGAGTAACCTTTTCCCAATTCTATTACGAAAAAATTATAAAAACTATTATTTTTTTTGCGTATATTTGCAATGTATTTTGCCAATAAAATCGATCAACATTTCGATACATCTTCAGTGACAGTAAAAATCAAAAAGATCTTTGCTAAATTTTTTATTAGACAGTCACCTAAGCAATTTTGAAGAAAGTATCTCGTTTTTAGTCACTTCCCTCTAACGCTCAACTTTATCAACTGAATCGGACACGATCACAGATCGCGCTGGATCCTTCAGAACGAGTTGTGAATCTAATCCTAAATGACAGGGAGAGTCTTAATGACAGACATGAAATATGGATTCACTGCGCATTGCTATTGAGAAAGAGCTTCAAAAAGTGTGACCAACATGTCGACTAGTAGTCACGTGACTGCTCGGTGAACAAGTTGATTATGAAAAGTCGATTTTGCATCTTATCGTCTTTATTGGCATCTTATGACAAGGTAGAGTGTGAATGCGAATTTTTATGCAGTGGCGACAATAAATGGTGAAATCGCCAAAGTCTAGTGCTGTATCGCGCGGACCAATCAGGATGATGAATCAATAGGCGGTCGTCTTCTCAAGTCCCGTGGACCAATCAGATGATGAATATTCGTTTCTATCAGGCAGACGAAAGTACTCGTCACTAGGTTTGATGACACGATCCTTGGCTTTTGAAAAAGTTATCATGGTCGATCTACTTTTATACCTCCTCTGTGATCTGTGAACCTTATGAAATCTTTGTGGGCTGTAATCAGAAAATTATAACCCATAAGAATTTTTTATATGTATGCCAAAGCTCTTGATTCTGAAGACAACACAAACTATTGCATACCAGAACAACGTCAATATATCGTTACCACCACACCTAAGAAACCAATCTGCAAAATTGATGTTTCTACAGAAACGCGTTCAAAGTTTTGATGCTTCGGAAGCCCATAATGTCTTAAAATTCGAGAAAACATCTCGTTTGTGAAAATTCAAAAACCCTTTTCACGCATGTTTGTAAACACTGATGCTAATGGATAAAAAAGTACTTTTCATTGAAACACATTAACGGGGTCCGTGACGCAAAAATCGTCCAATTTTCGAAATTTTTTTTATTATTTTAAGAAATTCTCTGTGTTTTTCTTCTTAAAATGACGTCTAGATCATGTTTCTATCTTAATTAGAACTAGAGATATAATAATTTTTGTGGTGCGTTGTTTTGAAAATCTAAGACTCTTGACAGTTGTTGTCATGGCAACAACATCTGTCTTTAAAATTTTAAATGCGTTTATCTCCATGATACATTTTTTCAAGATTTTCTGTATTCAAATTGCTATAAGTCGAAAACCGATAAAGTTTAAGGGTTGAAATTTGGAATATATCTTTTTCAAACATTATACTTTGATTTTGATTCAGCAAATTTGAAACAAATATTTACTTTTAAAAATATGACTTTTATAAAAAAAAAAGTACCTTAAAATTTTCAAATATTTTTTTTATTTTTGATTAAATTAATATTTTTTAAATTGCTGAATCAAAATCAAAGTTTATAAATTTGTGAATAATTTTCTGAAAGGATTTTGAAAATTGATCAAGAATATTTTAAGTTTTAGCAATTTAAAATGACTCCTCTTTTTATTCAAAAAATTTTAATTAAAATTTTTTTTTTAACTTTTGGAAAAATTTTGTGTTGTGATTTTGTTTATTAGTTAGATGGGTAATCAGTACAAAAAAAAATTCTAAATTAATTAATAAAAAAAAATTTTCAATGTATCCCGGACCCCCTTAAAGTTAATTAAACCATGCTTGGATGAATTCCATTAAAACCGTGTTAATGCTATTAGAAAGACTATATATACAAAAGTATTTGGACACTGCAGACATTAGCAGGATGATCCATCTTAGTGTGGGGTTGTTTTTCCTGATTAGGTCTCAGTTCTGGATCATTCGGTCTTGCCTACACTAGGGCAATACTACGACGATGAGGGTTGCATCTTCCAACAGGATGGAGCTCCATGTCATACTGCAAAACGTGTGCTGAACTGGTTTTCTGTAAATGAGGTGAATTTGCGTGAATGGCCTACTCAGAGCCCCGATCTCAATCCGATCGAGCAGCTGTGGGACAAACTGGAGCCAAGCGTACATCACCGCCACGCACGACCATCTTCACAACAATCTCTTCTCACGGCCTTGCAAGAGGCATGGCGAGCTATTCGTACCCAGACTTGCAGAGAACGTGTAGAAAGTATGCCTCGATGTGTTGCAGCTGTAATACAAGCAAAAAGAGGTCCTATCCATGACTAAATAGAATAATAAAGCACTTTTTCTGAAAAACATGCAGTGCCCCAATACTTTTGTTCATATAACGTACTAGCCACTGTGTGGCTAGCCCGACGCTGCCCGTTCCCGTGGTGTAAGGTATTAAGCTGGTGTAAAAATTTCCGTATTTTTCAAATCCGTTGAAGATATATTCAATTAAAAAATTATTTATTTAAAGAAAATCATATTTTTAGGTATCAATCTAAACTGAAATTTTCCGCAGATTTCAAATCCGTTGAAATTTTTACTCAATCTTTTAACGGTCAAGGAGATAAAAAAAAGAACTTTGACTTAAGTTTAAAGATTTATCGTCTGGCTGGGAAGTCAATCTCGCAAAATCAAAGCGGAAACGAAAAAAGTAATTTTCTCCGCGTTTTGCGGATGAAAAAAATTTCAAACCCTGACTGCAAGGTCGCATGAGCAGAAAAAGTTATCCGCGTTTGGAAAACTATGATATTCTATGACTATGATAAACTATGACTATAAAACTATGATATTCAATTAACAATCTTCTAGAAAAATAAAATTCGCCAAGACCCAAAAATTGCAAAATATTCGGACTACCTGTGTGCCAAATCGCATTGCATTCCATAGATCGTCAGGATTTTTCAGACAAACAAACACTTCCTTTTATAATAGTAGAGAAGATACCGTACTTGTTAATTGGGAAAGACATGAACTGTACTTGTTAACTGGGAAAAATTGATATTGGAAATTCTTGTGAATTGATAAGTTTTGCACTGTATTTGATTTGGATATTACACCTCTGCAATATTTGAACTGTGTTTAATGTTACAGGTACCCATTCAAGCAAATCCAGCATTGAATCGGATTACTGCACGTCTGATGACCCCTGTTTATCTTTCGAAACCAATTTCGACAGCTACACTCACGGTATCGACGTCCATCAAGTGAACATTTCAGGTAAAAACCTCATCAGTTGAACCGAATGCTGATGATCTTGTCTTTTTATTTCACAACACGCGTTTCAATTTTAGTTTCCACTTTAGGCGTCGGTGATCTCAGCTTGTGGGAGTTCTCGGGGCACGAGCCCTACTACTTGGTGTACGACAGGTTCTTGGGGAACTGCCATTGTCTCCACGCAATCGTTTTCTCTCTCAACGAGCCTTTCGATGTGCAGTTGCAACAAGTCATTTTCTGGTTATCTTTCCTTCAATCCCGGACGCCTCCTCAGGAACCACTAGGTGAGCTCATGTTTCGTGTATCCATCGATCTTCAAATGAAATAGATAGCGCTTGTGCACTCAGTTTTATTACTTATTTCTTACCTTACCTATTACTTACAGCATTTCCGAACAACCGGTATTCCGAACACTTACCTACTTCTTGCTAAACCATTTCTCTCTATATTAAAAAAATGTTACCGCCACCGCAGGATTGAAAACTGTGTTGTTTAGCTTAGCAGGTGTCCCGCGAAAGTACTGATCGGGAAAAAACAAAATTAACATGATTTGTTCTTCATCGTATTGCCTGGACAATTATTAAGATTTTTTTTTTCCGATGCGGCTATTAGTTTAGGGTTTATTAAGTGTCAAAATTGAAGAAGCGAAATTTCTTCCGCGAGTGAGCAAACCACTTACAAATTTTCAGTCTTCAGCCGTGAGGTTTTTTTAAGAGTACCTCTCAACGTAAATTTTTGCAGCTCGTCGAGTTTTTTTTTTTTTTTAATTTCAATTTGGTTCTTGATAATATTTTTTTGAAATTCGGGAAAAATCGGGACATTTTTGTTACTTTTTTTTAACCTGCCGTATCTATATCTTATTACTATTAGATTTTAATTTTTAAAATATCGCTGTATACCTCAGAATGTACTCTTTCTTACGGTACTATTATTTTTTAAATCGGTTAATAATTAAATTGGATGCGATCAAAAGTTGGTCATACAAAATTCGGAATCTTTGGATATTTTCGCTACTTCTTGTTAAAATCGTTATATCTCCAGCAAAACGTTATTTTTTAAATTTGAGAACATCACTGAATACATTACATTACACTCTTTCTTATGGTACAATTACTTTTCAAATTCGTTATTAAATAAAATCGATGCAATTAAAAGTTGGTCATACAATTTTCGGAACTTTCAGATCGCAATTTCCGATACAAAACTAAAACTGTCATATCTATATCGTATTACTATTAGTTTTTAATTTTGAAAATATCGCAGTATACCTCAGAATGTACTCTTTCTTACGGTACAATTATTTTTTAAATTGGTTCATAAATAAATTTGATGCAATCAAAAGTTGGTAAAACAAATTTCGTATTTTTTATTTCGCGGAGCATTGTATTCGCGGAGGGTTGTATGTTTCACTATCGGGTTTGCCAGATATCAAATTTATCGTAGCAACAATTGCCATAAAACCGATTTGTTTTTATTCGGCGAGGAAAAAGGCTCGCTTTTTTCTCTCGGTTCTCAGACGGTTTAACGAGAAAGTACGAAGTACAAATCGTAAAGTTTGGAGATTAACACGGTTTACTTAAAATTGTACAGGGAACAAGATGCAGAAGATTTTTTACTCAAGCGGCTATTAGTTTAGGGTGCATTAAGTGTTAAAGTAAAAAAAAGTGAAATCACTTGCGAAAGAGGTATTGGTTTGCGAAGCAAACCAAACGGTATTGGGTAGCAATCCCCGGGGGTCGGCGAGCGTGAGCGAGCAGGGGGCGAAGCTCTCGCTGTGACGTCATGGACCGTAAAGTGAAATCAGGATAATACAAATTATTCAGATAGTTTCACTCTGCAAAAGGAATGTTGGTTTGCGAAGCAAACCAAATGGCATATGTAGAAGGAGTGTTGGTTTGCGAAGCAAACCAGATGGGATTGCGTAGCAATCCCCGGGGGTTGGCGAGCAGGGGGCGGAGCCCCCTAGTCCAATAAAAGATCGCAATGCAAGGTTTTTTTAATGAATTTTTATTTTGAAAGTTTGGAGCCGACCAACCGGTCTGGTGGTTATGGTGTTAGCCGCTAGATCCGAAAGTTCCTGCTTCGAATCCAGGTCAGTGCATGGATGTTTATAAGCGTATGGTGTAGAGGCGGCTGGTGCACCTTAAATCTGTAGTGACCAAATGTCCTCACGTTGGGTTGGTGTGGAAGTTTGGAGAGTGGGGGCCAGCTCAAGCGTTGCTTCGTCATCTGACCGTGGTTCAAAATGACGAGGTGTTGTCCTCGTATCTTTCCCTTGAGGGACTGATCCCGGACCGTCGTCAATAGCCAGTTGCGTTGCTCTAGTACGACGGTAATTAAAAATTACCAAATTACAGCATTGTTACTTTCTAGAATAAATGGTCCGTCATACGATGGGTGTATAACAAAATTTATTTATTTTGGTCTAACTTCATTTACATATTTTTCAAAACCTGACGGTGCGTGATCGCTGGCAATGTGTGTGGGAAAGACCATCAGACTCAATCCCACAAATTGTAAGACAGTGACGAAGCAGTGATACTCATTAACAATTTATTTGAAGTTGAAAAATTACAGTAGCAAGGAGTCAAGGGGATTTTCACAAAAGAGAGATTTTAGGTAAATATCTAGGGACAGGGGGTGATGTTGGATGGACATAAACGTATACAAAAGCTCCGAGGAACGCCAGCGACACGCCCTTTCTCGAACGTTGGAAAAGGGTGGTAACAGAAAAAGGCCGAAAAACCCCTTTAGCCAAAATGTGACGTCATCTTGCGGTCTCCAGTGCTTCCATCTGTTGAAACCATAGAGGAGAAATCTCCTCTATCTCTCCTCTAAGGTTGAAACACGCCAGGGGCAAATACCCTACATGTATAAACCATATTTCACCACTATCTGTCAACCTTTGTTGATCACTGGCTATCTATAAACCTGTTCTCACCACTCTCTGTCCACTCGCCTTGCTTTCGCATGGTGTTGTTTTTTAAGCAATATACTGGTAAAACAATATTATTGGAAAACTTAATTTTTGGATCCACACGGGTAAAATAATGAATTGTGCACGGCAATCGTTTTATACTCTATGTTATTTCCATGGCGAACTCGAATCTAATGATTTTTGATATTTCGTATCTCGTTTCGCTCGTTAAATCACACAATCAAAATAATTAGACACTCCGCCTACTCTCACACAACCAATCAAAGCTTAATTGGCACGGAAACACAATCGATCTTACAATTTTAAATAAGATTTCGTCCGATCGCTCGATTTGAAGAACATTAATGCTAAATTATTGATTGGTTAAAGTAATTATCCACCGGGATGAAAAATACTAGTCTTAGCTTCGGTATCCAATCATTATTTCATTAGTGTCATTTCAGTGCGCTCTGTTACGTCGCATGTATAATTTCTGTAACTTACCCTGCGTGTATTTCTCTCTTATGTTTGGCACAGCTTGGTCAAGTGTATCTCTTGTGCCATAAAACCCAACAAAATTAAATTTGAATTAATTCCTTATAAAAATGATTAGCAGGCCTGTTATTCTAGAGCTATACAAATTACTTATATATTCATCTTACAATATTCGTCGGGGCTGGCGCAAGTTCAATCTGTCGTGACCTTAAATATCCTCACATAGGCGTGAAAGGAGAGTGAAGTGCCAGCTCAGGCGTTCACCTCGTCTTCAACCGTGGCTCAAAACTTCGAGGCGTTGTCCTCGAATCTTTTCCTTCAAGATTCACCCAGGAGAGTCAGAATATAACCCGATGAGTTGCTCAAGTGCGACGTTGATTAACTACCTACCTTTAGCACCTCGCCAATGCAAATTCCAAAGGATAGATTCCGAGTTATGTATTTGAATTAACGTCGTATTGGTGCAACGCAACGGGCAACTTTTGGTGACGGTCCGGGATGCTATTTTCCAAACCCTCATAGATACTACGGGCGGGGCTAACCATAATGGCCAATGAAACTGAAATCAACCCAATATAAAATGATGTCTTCTTTTAAAGAGCTTCGTTTCGTGAAGCAACGATGGCCTAATGGCTGAAGTCACTTACCTTCAGTTTGGCGTCGGCAACGTACTGATGACTTCACGAGTTCAAACCCAGCTGGCGGAAAAAATTTTAGATTCTCCAAATTATTTTTAAAAAATTCCAATTTAATTCCTTTTGATCCTAAATTACTTTTCCTAATTTTTAATACCCTTTTTATATTTTCCCAAGCTTCCGTTGATTTTACATAAATAATCTAAGAACCACTCCTGAACTCACTACCAGCTGATATTTTTCCGCCCCTCTGCCGTCCCCTTTGCTTTAGGATGATGGTGTCGTATCCACTCCTGGTTTAGGACCATTCTGATGTAACAAAAAGCATACATAAAACACTAACTTATATAATTATTAACTTATATAACTTATATATTAAAAGGATACATTTTTCGGCTCCCACCCATAGCCATGGATCTGAAAAGAAAAGAAGATTATTTAACGTGTTTCATTTATTACACTGCAAGCAGGATCAGACAGGATTTCAGTTGTCTTTAGCGTAGTGAAGGAGATTCCTATCCAGCGCTCGCGATCATTGGCCGTTACGGTTAGCCCCGCCCCCAGTTGTAGTACCTATGAGAGTTTGGAAAATCGCGTCCGGGATCAAGCCCAGAAGGAAAAGATCCAAGGACAACACATGATTTTGAACCAAGGTCAGATGACGAGGCCACACCTGAGCTGGCACCAAATTCTCCAAACGTCCACGCCATGCTAACTTGAGGACATTTAAGGCCACGACAAATGTAATGAGTCCTTTGTACACAAAGGTCTTTGTTTGGATTCGAACTCGCAGCTATTCAATTCAATATATTCCTACCCTTACCTCACGATAAATAAAATGAAATTAATCATAATCGTTCCTTACAGGCCACTACGGGAAGAGCAACTCCGCCGCGAAAGTAGTGCTGGTGGCTACCCACGCCGACGCCGCCAACTGCCAAAGGAACAACCTGACGAGCGAGTACGTGAGCACGGAGGCAGGGGCCATCCTGGAAGCAGCCCTCCTCCGATTCAAGCACGTCTTCGACATCCACGACGTCGTCTACGTCATGGACGCGCACGTCGTGGGCTCGCAGGCCATGAAGTCGCTCAAGCAGCACATCACCAACTGCAAGAACGCAATCACGCAGGTAAATGTTCTTTACACTTGGACGGCAGTCCGAATCCGCCATCTTCCCATCCCGATGCGACTAACCAATGAGCAACTAGAACAGGAAAGAAAGTAGGTATTTTAATTAACCTCTCACACTCTGGGAGCAATACAACAGGCTATTGATGAGGGTCAGGGATGAATCTCGAAGGGACAAAATCAAAGGACAACATCACGTAATTTTGATCCATGGTCAGATAACGATACAAACCTGAGCTGGCACCCCACTCTCCAAAATTCCACACCACGCCAACGTGAGGACAGTTGAAGCCTCGACAGATTGAACGGGCAACAGCCTCTTTTGTACACGACTGTCTTTGGCTGTATTCGAACTTGTAACCCTCCAGTTGCTTATATGATGGTCTTCCAACCACGGCCCCGTGAACAGGAAGGATTAACGGGCTTAATCCTCCTAGAGGTTTGGCTTCGATTCGAAAACTGACATATAGTGGTCGGCTGATGCAAAAACGTATCCCGAACCGTCAACAAGTCGGTGTTAAGAATAGTTTGTTTTTTATGCTTGAATCCTTAATCCTCGGATGGTTGGAAGAGTAACGAATTCTTAATCGGTGTGTTGCTAATTCGTTACTTTTCTGAGGGTCAATACGAATCCAACCAAAGACAGTCGTGTACAAGGGAGGGCTGGTGCATGATAAATCGGTTGATGGTTGATCAGCTCCAACTCATGGGAGATGGATTCAACTTATAGCTTTCTAATACCATTCACGATCTCCGTCCAACTTGAGAGAGGTTGGCTTCTATTAAAATAATCGACGTTGAACTTGAGGTTAAGAACAGAGGCTTAACTTACAATTTTTTGAAAAACCAGACCTAATTATCAGTTGCTGGAAGACCGCGGTGGCATGATTGGAATAGTAATGGATAAACAACCGGAGGGTGGCTAGTTCGAATCCCACAAACAGCGTCGTATACAATGCACGTTAAATCTGTCGTGGCCTCAAATGTCCTCACGTTGGCTTGATGTGGATGTTTTCAGAGTGGGGTGCCAGTTCAAGTGCTGCCTCGTCATCTGACCGTGGATCTAAAATACGTGATGTTGTCCTCGGATATTTTCCTTGGAGGATAGATTCCAGAATGTCGCCAATAGTCCATTGTATGGCTGCAGTGCGAAGTTAATTAAAATACCTACCTATCTTAATCCGCCTTAAGGGTAGCAAGGCAGTTTTGCCTGGATTTCGCCTTTTTTTCGATGAAGTTACTTCGTTATTAGCACATGCGTTTAGACTGCTTTCACACGAGAAACTTGGTGTCCAGGCAACTGAATCTTTTGACACCGGCCACCGGAATCTGGCACGGCCTCTCAAGAGCCACTCGGTGTCCCTGACGTCAGAGACACATAGCTCTTACTCCAGATCTTGATTTTTGTAATACTAAAGTTCTATTTCAAATGTTGGAGCCTGAGGAGTGGGTCGCTGTAATCTGCATTTTGACGTTTTACAAAAAATAAGAAAAAACGAAAAAATCGAAGCAACAAAAAGGAATTATCCGATTGCTTTGAAATTTCGTATGCAAAAATGTTTTGACCAATTATGCAAATGAATAAAATTTGGTGTCCAATGAATAAATAGTGCGATCTCCAGCGCATCGGAACTGCGCATCCAGCAGATGTATGTAAGGAGTTGTTCTTGAACTGTTAAAAATTTCTGCTGCATTGCGATTTAGGATACCTTTTAACGACTGAAAAAATGCTTCCCCGCAGGATTGGAGCTCATTACGAGCAACTTTCAGAGTTTGAAAGAGGTCGTATCATTGGATTGAAAGAGGCAGGTTGGGCAAATCGGAGAATCGCTCGTCATGTGAGTCGAAGCGATGCGGCGATTAGAAGATGCTGGCAAGGGTGGGTAGACAATGGCAGATTTCAGCGTCATGATGGTAGCGGTCGACGTAGGGCCACAACAGATCGCGAGAACAGAGTGATTGTCAGATCAGCTGTCACAGCGCCGGATTCAGCGCTATCAACCATTCGTGCGACCCACACACGAGTGTCTACCATGACCATTCACAGACGGCTGAGAGAGCGAAATCTACCCTCGTACAGACCGTTACGCCACCTGCCACTCACGCCTGCACACTGTCGAGCCAGATTACAGTGGTGCTTGGCTCGATCAGGCTGGAATGATGCTGACTGGGGACGTATAGTCTTTAGCGACGAATCCCGCTTCCAACTGTGTCCTGACGATCATCGAAGACGTGTCTGGAGACGCCCAGGACAGCGTGCCGATCCTTCTTTCACTATTGCACACCACACGGGCCCTCAACAAGGAGTTATGGTCTGGGGTGCCATTTCACTTGATAACCGGACCCCCTTGGTCGTCATTATAGGTACACTTACTGCACAGTGGTACGTTGACGACATTCTGAGACATGTTTTGCTACCCTTCCTTTCGCAGTACCCTGGACTTATTTTTCAGCAAGACAATGCCAGACCCCATACGGCACGTGTTGCTATGAACTGTCTTCAATCTTGTCAAACACTTCCTTGGCCAATCATATCACTAGATCTCTCTCCCATCGAGCATGTCTGGGATATGATGAGAAGGCGACTGCATCCGGAAGGGAATGTTGATGATGTAGCCCGACAATTGGAGCAAATTTGGCAAGAAATATCGCAGGAGACCATCCGGGAGCTTTATCGGTCTATACCACGCCGTGTGGCAGCTTGCATCCAGGCTAGAGGTGCATGGATGCGTTTGATCAGTTTGACAGTATGTAAGCGTATGGTGTAGATGCGGCTGGTGTACCTCAAATCTGTTCACGTTGGATTGATGTGGAAGTTTGGAGAGTGAGGTGCCAGCTCAGATGTTGCCTCGTCATCTGCTGTGGTTCAAAATGACGTGGTTTTATCCTCCGATCTTTACATTAGGGGATTGATCCCGGGCCGTCATCAATAGCCCGTTGTGTTGCTCTAGTACGACGTTAATTAAAAATTACCAATTACCTGTGTCAGTAAAACTTTCATTGTGCGCGTTTGTCCATTACTTCTTTTCGTCTGTCTTGCGTTTGACGCAGCTTGGCTAAGTATGGCCCTTGTGGCATAAAACTTAATACAACCTTAGGGGATTGATATCATACCGTCGTCAATAGCCCGTTGTGTTGCTCTAGTACGACGTTAATTAAAATTACCTTACCTTACGTTTAATTGCATGATTCCTTCGTAGTGTAGCAATTTTGACAAGCAGCAGTGTAGCTACAGCCATATTCAAACGGTTAAAGTGTGTCGTTTATTTCTGCTCCGTTTTGGTATTATGTATTGGAAACTTATGTCTGACTTTTCTCTTCGCCAACAGGAGCTGCCAAAACAAACCGGATTCTTGGAATCGATGCTAGTCCACCTCCAGAAATGGCGCCAGAGTTCCACCAACTTCCCCGTCATGTCCCACCAGCAGTTCTGCGATTTAGTGCACTCCCAAGTCAACCCCCTGGCGAACACAGAACACATCAAAGTGATGGTCGATCAGCTCCAACTCATGGGAGAGGTATGGCTTCACCTGATGGTTTTCTCATTCCATTCATGATCTCCCTCAAGAGATGATGACTTCTATTAAGGCCCGATGCACACATCCGGTTTTTCAACATGCGGCACCGATTGCAATTTTTTAAACATTTTTACAACAAAGGTTAGGATGGGTTAGGTATTTGAATCATTTTCGCACTAGAGGAACACATCGGGCTGTTGACGATGATTCTGGATCACTTCCCGAAGGGAAAGACCCGAGGACAACGCCCCGTCATTTTGATTTTACGGTCAGATGACGAGGCAGCACCTGAGCTGTCACCCCCATTCTCCAAAACTTCTACACCAACGTGAGGACAATTGAACTACCATAGATTTAATTTCCACCAGTCTCCTTTTGTATGCGTCACAATGGGTTGGTGTGGAAGTTTGGGGTGCCAGCTCAGGTCTTGCCTCGTCATCTGACCGTGGTTCAAAATTACGAGGTGTTGTCCTTAGATCTTTCCCTTAAGGGACTGATCCCGGACCGTCGTCAATAGCCCGTTGTGTTGCGCTAGTACGAGGTTAACCAAAAATTACCATTACCTTTTGTATACGACGGTCTTTAGTTGGATTCGAACCCGCAACCCGTCGGTTGCCTAATCCGTTACTCTTCCAATCGGCATTTATAACAGTGGTAATGGTAATTTTAGTTAACGTCGTACTAGAGCAACACAACGGGCTATTGACGATGGTCTGGGATCAGTCCCTTAAGGGAAAGAACCGAGGACAACACTTCGTAATTTTGAACCACGGTCAGATGACGAACTCTCCACTCTCCAAACTTCCACACCAACCCAACGTGATTACAACAGTGGAATACCCCAAAAAAGTCACTTTTAAATATTGTTCATAATTTTTTATAGTTGTTTCTTAAATCCAGTTGTGAAAGACATTGGTTTACTGCTTAACAAACATTTTGTATTTGTGCTCGTAGTTGCTGTTTCTGAGGTTAGAGACACAAGATCTGATTGTCCTGAATCCAAGATGGCTGTGCGTGGATATAATAGGTCTTATGTTGTCCCAAGAGCATCTCGAGACTGCTAAAATCACCGGAACTTACACAATGGACGATATCCAGCAGCTGTTCCCCGACACGGATGCCTTGGACCTATTACAGGTATGAAATTAACTGGTTTTTTAGCTTATGTTTCTTCATTGGAATATCATTTCATTTGATTGCTTACAATGGTTTTAGTTACTATAGAGATTTGCACAAATTCTTCTTTGAATCTCCCTTGGTATCTACTGCTTCATGACTTCCCTCATATTATTTTGCTGTATAAAAGCAAGAAAAAAAATATTAAATATTTTGCTAAAATCATAAAATAGGACGTTAAAATCACAAATATGTGATGTTAAAATCATAATTGTATGATGTTGAAATGATAAATATATGATGTTAAAACCATAAATACATAGTGCAGTTAAAATCATAAAAGTATTGCAGTTAAAATCAAAAATATGTAGTATTAAAATCATAAATATGTAGCTGTTAAAATCATAAATATGTAGCTGTTAAAATCATAAATATAGTGCAGTTAAAATCATAAATATGTTCCTGTTAAAATCATTAATATATGATGTTAAAATCATTAATATATGATGTTAAAATCATTAATATATGATGTTAAAATCATAAATATATTGCTTTTTAAATCATAAATATGTGCGATCAAAAGCTTGGTTACAACACTAAGGTCATAGTTTAGTAGCAATCAAACAAGCGAATAACCGTTGAGACTTCAAACTTAAAAAATTAAGGACTTAAACAATAAGATGACACATTTCGAATTTAGTTTGAAAAAAAATTCAAAATTATATCAAATATAAGGAAATACCATTCTATATAGGAGGAAAACATCCTCCCTAGAATTAAGCCGTCACACATAAGGTCAGGTTATATGTATACACATTTAAAGGAAGATATATTGCCTTTTTCATTGTTTTTTAAATTTGTTTCCACTTTTGCTTACGAACCCTAGTTACTGATCTACATCTTTTGAAAATTAAATCAATACAATTAGTTCAAATTATATTAACCTAATTATTTCAATTTCATTCAAGTGAAAATTTTATACAAAGTAGATACTCAATGAATGTTCTGAGAGTTTGGTTATGCATAACACCATTTCAGAGGTATCACGAGTTCCATTATAAAGCTTTTATTTTTTCGGTATATTCTTGGATAGTAGTGATACTTTAGTATTTGTCAGGTGTACCGCGTTATTTTCCATGCACTCTAAAACTCTCCCTCTGTTGCTAGGTGCTCGAATCCCTCCAGTTGTGCACGCAGTGCGACAGCAACGGCGACATCGAATACGAGTTCCCGTGCTTCAATATGCTGGATTCTCAGGACTACCTGTGGGAGAAGGGAGACCTCCGATACACCAACGCCGTCTACGGTGGAGTCAGGATTCAGAGTTGGCCGGCGGACAAACACCTCCTCAGATGCGTCATTCCTAGACTGCAAGTAAGTGAGGAACTGCATTTACATGTACGAAGTTATAAAATAATCGAAAACCGAAACATTTTTGGTTCACATATTTGAGTTCGTTAGCATATACACTATATGTGGCCTGGTCGGTGAGGCATCGAGCTCGTGACTGACTGATCATGAGTTCGAGCCCAGTTGACCGAAAACTCCCGTGTACGCTAAAGGTGACTGGTGCACGAAAAATCTGTCGTGGTCACAAAGTCCTCCATGTTCCCATAATAAATCAATACCTCTGGGGGTGCCGAACCAGGGATTAGTTGGTCTCTGGTTTGGATCAAAATTGCAACCGTGTACCTGAATAGGATTGAATGTCGTGAAAATGTGACCTCTCCGTAAAAACGAGACGTGTCGATGTGTTGCCATCTGTTGGCTAAAAAATTCGAGCTAAGTCGGACTTCCTCCCAATGGGGCTCACTCGCATGGAAGCCGCACCCCCCCCCCTCGCCTCTTGCTGTCTTCGACGGGACTGGCACTCCTTTGGTCTGCCAGTGTAGCCATAAGAAACAATAACAACAACAGCAACTATATATACAAAAGTATTCAGACACTGCCCGTTTTTCAGAAAAGCTGCTTTATTATTCTATTTAGTAACGCATAGGCCCTCTTTTCGCTTGTATTACAGCTGTAATACGTCGATGCATACTTTCCGCACGTTCTCTGTAAGTCTGGGCAGGAATAGCTCGCCTTGCCTCTTGCAAGGCTGTGAGAAGAGATTGTTGTGAAGATGGTTGTGCGTAGCGGTGTCGTACGCGTCGCTCCAGTTTGTCCCAAAAGTGCTCGATTGGATTGAGATCGGGGCTATGAGCAGGCCAGTCAAGCAAATTCACCTCGTTTTCAGGAAACCAGACCAGCACACGTTTTGCAGGATGACATGGAGCTCGATACTGTTGGAAGAAACAACCATCGATGCCGTAGTATTGCCATAGTGTAGGCAAAGCCGAATGATCCAGAACGTCGAGGTACACGTCAGCGTTCATGGTACCAGGTACATAAAGCAATGGGCTCGGTTCTAACCAGGAAAAACAACCCCGCACTAAGATGGATCCTCCTCCCAATTTCTGTAGTGTCCAAATACTTTTGCCCATATCGTGTACGAGAGAATCGATTTCCTTATAAATAACATTCTACTGATTTTCTAGTGAGAAATACATATAAATGTACTATGTAAAACTAGTTATAATCTAAAGCCATATTGTTTGTGAGCCTTATTGAAAGGCCTACCGGCCACCTAGAAAGCACCGGTCTCTGGAATCTTCCGATTTCTCGTTGTACCTATCCGTCAATAGTTAAAAGAAAGTCCTCGAGATCTAATTACCTTTGAGGTGTCCAATTTAACATTTTTACCCCATCTTTCTGTTCCAGGTCCAACTGAGAAGGTACTCCCAGAACCACGTCTCGTCTGAATGCACTCTGCAACAGTGGAGACAAGGCAGCAATTTCACATGCAGCAGCATCCAGGGTCAGATAACTCTAGGGGAGTTCGGAGAATCGATTGACGTCAAAGTCAGGGCCCCCTCGTTCCTGCGAGTTGAAAGGTGAGGATACTCCCCGTTTTATAACACCCCTTAAGTTCTCGATCAGTTCTCGAATACCTTTCGAGATCGCCGTGGGTTTGCCTCATAGACTTGAAATACAAGTAGACTGAGCATTGCTATTGAGAGGAAGCTTCAAACAGTGTGACCGACATCTCGACTAGTAGTCACGTGACTGCTCTGTGAAAAATGAACTTGGCTGCCCGATTTGGCGTCGTATCGCTTTGTTGGAGATACATCATCTTATGAAAGAGTAGGTAGTAGGGATGCGACATCGATGTCGATGTTTTTTAAAAAACATCGATGTATTCAACATCGATGTATTGGGCTCGATGTTTTTGTAACATCGATGTTTTTACGTTGTCGATGTTTTATTTTTAAATGAAAAAAGTACCATTATAAACATTTAAAACATAACCGAGTAGGAGTAGTATAATTTTCATAATCAGCAAATCGAACATACTTTTTGACCAAAGTGACCTAAGGTGAAGGGTCTGAGAAGTAGGGATACGACATCGATGTCAATGCTTTCAAAACATTGATGTTTTATAAAAAAAAACTCGATGTATTGGAGCTGATTTCACATCACTAGTTACTAAACCAGTTATAAGAAATGGGGTAAAACGTTTAAATGCACTGAATTTTTAAAACATCGAAAGTTTGGGGGCGATGCATTATCAACATCGATGTTTCAATTTTGAACATCGATGTTTTCCTGTCGATGTAGCATCACTAGGTGCTAAACCAATTTTAAGAAATGAGGAAAAAAGTTTGAATTCATTGATATTTGATATTTAAAAACATCGATGTTTTTGGAACGATGTTTTATCAACATCGATGTTTTAATTTTTAACATCGATGTTTTGCTGTTGATGTCGCATCCCTAGTAGGTAAGTGAATGCGAGTTTCTAGTGGCGAGAAATGTGGTGAAATCGCCAAATCTACGACTGTCCAATCAGATGATGAATCAATGGTAGGGCGTCCTCTCACGTCCCGTGAACCAATCAGATGATGAATCAATGGATGGGCGTCCTCTCACGTCCCGTGAATCAATCAGATCATGATCATTTGGTACCACCCTTGATACGAAGGTAGTTTACGGGTCACGTTATTGCTAGTTTGGGTCACATGAGGCTGGGAACATAAAAAAGTTGTCATTGCTTACTCTTTTGTATTTCCTCTACGGCTTACCTACTGTGCTAAACCTGAGTTGAAGGCGGCACAAGCTCGATTTCTGTAAATTACCCTGGATGTATTTCTCTTTTCTGGGTCTTCAAAACTTTAATTGTATGTGTATGTCCATATGATCCTGATATTTCGGGATTGATATTGAGCCGTCGCCAAAATCTCGTTATGTTGCTCCAGAGCCACTTTAATTCAACTACCTGCCGTATGATCTAGAAATATCATCTTAGTTCCATGTGCCCAGTTCCTGTCTCCGAGCTGCTACTAGTTAAGCTATAAGCGTGGACCATCCATCGAAGTTGTAAATTTTTGCGCGTTCAAATCACGTCCGTTTGTCACCAATTCAGCAGGCTGGTGTGAAGCAGTGCAACTTTGTATCTACCAAAAAGTATTCCAAGGTAGAGATGGGTTATATATACTAGTGAATCGTAAGTTAATTTTTGTAGTGGTGGCTAAGCTCGCGCTACAGGATAAAAGGGGGGCTTAGGTTTGGGCATTGGAAAACCAGGCCTTTGTGCCATCAAAACTCAACAAGTCTTTTATGTCTGTTTCAGCTTCTACTTCTTGTCCAGTCTTCTTGGCATCATCGACCACACCCTGTCCGAAATGTGTCCCGGTCTGCTGAGCGAAAGACACGCCATCAGCCCCCAGCACCTGTGCCAACACCTCATCCAGCCACTCAGCCACCCCTCGCACGTGCTGCTGACGGCCCTTCTGGAGCAAGGACTCGGCGGTACGGTCCGCTCGGGAGACGTCGTCGAACAACTCGTCGACGTCGTCTGCCTCGGGTCGTTCGACGTGGTCGGGTCCGACAGCAACAACATCAACGGCGTGGTCCTGGGTCCTCAGTGCCACGCCTCCAACCTGCCCCTGCCCGTCCACCAGAGACTGTGCGACCTGCTCGACCCTCCCGAGCCCATAGGAAGGGACTGGTGCATGCTGGCCGTCCTACTGGGTCTGACGGACATGCTGCCACATCTGGATCCCGGGGATAACCCCGCGGAAAGCCCCACGTCTCGCAGCTTGCGCGAGTGGCTCAAGGACCCCTCCAGCACCGTTTCGAGTCTACTGGACAAGCTGAAGGAGCTCGGCAGGTTGGATGCGGTGGAAGTCATTCTCAGGACCGCCCCTTTCATCAAAGTATTCCCCGTCGGAGGCGAAGTATCCAACGAGGACATCAGCATGCTCTGCAGTATGTCCCACACTTCGAGCTCCAACATCTCGCGATAGTAACCAAATGGGTATAGTCCGACTCCAGGGAGAAGGTAGTTGAGTCACGTGGTTTCGAACGAGTCTATTGGTTAAATTGGGGGACTGGTGGTAAAGATTCATTCCTCAATCGGCGTCTTTACCACAGATTGTGGTTCGATATTTATCGTTAAGTGATATTGATAACTAATTATCAGTTGAAAGCATCCACGGTGACCGCCATTCCTGCTTTTGTGTTAGGCAGCCTTCCCTTGACGAGCTTTCACACCTCTTAAAAAATCGACTGACCCAAGGTCGACTGACTTCTCGTCGGAGCCGCATTATACTGTCGGATACCTGTACGCTTTCCATGTTGTCAAAGTATTTTGAATGTATCCTAGAAATGTGTATTTCAATATGAATCCGTCAAGTTGGTTTCACTCTCTACAGTCGGCGCCTATATTTCGAGCTTATTTGAATGTTTTTACGACGTTTTTATATTGAATTATGATGCTACTAAAAATCAGGCATTACTGATATTACAGTCCCTTATAATTCCGTCCATGAATTATTCGCTGTCATCTAAAGATTTCAGTGTTTGTACATAATTCTAATTATATGGAAAATATTGATAGTATTATGGTTGTTTTACCGCTTTTGAAAATTGGCAGTATTATTGATAGCAATGTTATTGTGTGTGGTACTTTTGCGTCCCAGATATCTTTTCCATTTAAAAGTATTATTCTTTTTCGTGCTTCTGACTGAAATATTAGGTTCCAAAAATCATACAAAGTTTTCGGACATTTAATGTACTTAATAATTACAAACAAATTATCTCGGTTCAAATCGAAATCATTCTTACGTAAATAGCTCATTTAAATTTGCTCTGCTTTTGTTTTTCTCACTTGATATCAAAATAAAAAAAAATCAACGAATGTAACATTCTCTGTAAAACTACCTAATAGAAAATATACTGTTATGAAAATTCATACCGAAAAGAAACAACAGATAAATTTCTTTTAAAAATGTATTTTAAATATATAATCATAACCTAATAGTTGTTTTGGTTATACTCACTAGCCAGGTAAAATAAAATATTTTTCCACTCTCATTAATTAAATTTTTATAGCCATTTTATGTAATAAAAGACCATTTTTTAACAAAGTGCATCATCTATGGAAATAAAAATGTGTTTAAGTTAGTATTTTCATTTAATTATTAATCAGAATTATCACGAATCTACTTATTTCTCTGTGTTTCTCCTAATGAAGATTGGTAGTTATTTTTATGGAATCAGATATTTTCAATAAAAGTTTTGACTATCGCAAAACTTGATCATTACAAAACAGTTAGTCAACTTTAATTTCTAATATCTAGTCTTAGTTTAGAACTAAAACAAAATATTTATTTAAGATTGATTTTTCAGCAAATTTCATTGAATGATAAATTACGTGTTTGTAATAACGTTACATTATTGGATAATCTATTTTCCTGCATTCTACCGCAGATAAATAGTTAACCAATTTATTTCACAATAATTAAATAAAATTATTGCGAAATAAAACGGTTTTTTCTAAATTTAGTAGGTGTTTGTTTATAAATTTAGAATAAATAACTGAAATTATGTTTTACATCGTCTTTATGCCTAAAAATGGTATTCTGTTTCTTACTTGAAATAAAGGTTGCTCTGGATATTATTTTAGTGAGGACTAAATTGTACATATACTTATTTATCTTTTTACACACTCTATTGACAAGAAATACAAGTTTGTTCGTGTAAAATATTTTATATAAATTGTTCAAGTTCTAATATAATAAGATTGAATTTTTTATGAATGTTGTTTATCAATAAAAAAAGTTGATTTCATTGTAGTTATTTGTTTCTTTACTGTTGATGTTCCTATTGATGAAAATTTATGATACACATTTAATGAGTTGCTTCCTAATATATATTTGTAAGATTAAAGAGAGCTGAACTCATTGCAAAGTGCAGTGTTTTGTATAGATCTAAGGAATGGTAATCTTTAAGGAATGATTTTTGTTATGGGGGGGGGTGGCGTCTTGAAAAATACGTTCTCATTCAGTTGGTAAGTCAAATATAAAATATCGAGTTCACATAACGCAACTTTTAATAAAGGTAGAGTTGATAATGTTTAAAGGTTATATAAAAGCATCCACCTTTGCAAAATTTATTACGTAGTAGATCATTCTAAAAAGAGGAGAAAGTAATTACTTTTTATATAAAAAATATGAAGAAATTAAGTCATTGAAATATTTTTTCAAGTGCCCAAAAAATTTCAAACTAACTGATCCTGATTATGTGAATGCACACGTTAAGAGTTAGTAAGATTCAATAAACTAAAGTATACTATACCACTGATTTGATGTTTTAATTAACGACGCACTGGATCAACACAACTGGCTATTGACGATGGTCCAGAATTAAACCCGAAGGGAAAGTCCCGATGACAACAACACGCAACTTTGAACCATGGTCAAATGACGATTATATTGGTGAGAGTAACAATAAGCCCAGTAGAGTACAGGTGACCCTCTTATAACACGGATTCCCTACAACACGGTACTAAAATTACGCCGACGCTCGTATAACACTATAATAGTTTCTATATAACACGATTCAATTTTTACCTATTGTTGGTCAATTGGACACTTAAATAGAGACCCGTTAAATTTGTTTCACCTGTCTGTTCTGTCTATCTTTTCAGTCTGTATGTTCTGGTCGTCTGTTCTGTCTATCTGTTCTGTCTTTCCTGTCTTGTTCTATCCGCTCTGTTTTATTATGTTTGTCTGTATATTCTGTCTATATGTCTAGTCTGCAATGTGTGTGCCCTATACACGTCCACACAGTTTAATACATAAACATGTTTTTAAAACTTATATGAATTTACTTATATTATTTAATGATCCCTTATGTAACTTTATTTAAAATACAAATAAATATGTTAAGTTTTTATATGTTTTTAGTACTCCGTATAACACGGTTTTAGTTTCCTTATTACACGGAACTCAATATATACTTTTATATACACAGTCCAGTCACATTAATGTGACCACCACCTACTTTCGACGTCAACGTGAAATAACCAATCACAAATGGCAGGTGGCAGCACATTGCAGTAGAGTGTATATAAAGGATGTCCTAGGTCATCGGAAAGCATTTCAATCGTTGGCGTAATGCAGAAACGTAGCGATTTATCCGACGTCCAAAAGGGCATGATTATTGGCTTTCGGGCCAAGGGTGGAAGCATTTCGGAAACGGCTCATTTTGTGAACTGTTCACGTGCCGCCGTGGTAAAAGTATACCGTGCATGGCAAAATGGCACTATCCAAAATCAGCGGCTTGGCATATGTGGTGCACCACGGGCTATAGATGACAGAGGCGAACGAAGGCTACGGAGATGCGTTCGGGCGACTAGACGTAGAACTGTTGAGCAACTGACCGCCCAGATGAACCATGGGGCTACCAAGAGTGTATCCACAACAACGGTTCAGCGAACGTTGCCGCGCATGGGCCTCCCTTATGTAACGCCTGGTTAATGCACCTACGCTGACTGCTGTTCATCGGCGACGAAAGCTGGAATTTGCACGCCAGTACCGCAACTGGGCATCCACAGAGTGGCGACAGGTGGCTTTTTCCGATGAATCACGTTTTATGCTCCATCGGACAGATGAACGTTGGCGTATACGGCGTGAAACGTCTGAAAGCAAACACCCTGCAACAGTTGCCGGAAGGATCCAGGCTAGAGAAGGGAGCATTGTGGTTTGTGGAATGTTTTCCTGGCATTCACTGGGTACACTCATCATTGTGGAAGGCACGATGGATCAGCACAAGTACGCATCTGTCCTTGCGGACCATGTCCACCCCTACATGCGAATTATTTTTCCTAAGAATGATGGCATCTACCAGCAGGACAATGCGAGGTGTCATACAACTCGCAGTGTATGTGCGTGGTTCGAAGAGCACCAGGATGAGTTTACCGTACACCGGATTTAAACCCAATCGAGAATCTGTGGGACCACCTCGATCGGGTTGTTCGCGCCATGGATCCTCAACCGCGTAATATAGCGCAGCTGACCACGGCACTGGAGTCGGCGTTGTTCAACATCCCAGTGAACATCTTCAGAAACCTAAATGACTCTCTTCCTGCACGTCTCGCAGCGGTCCGCTCTGCCAAAGGTGGTTATTCTGACTTTTGACAGGTGGTCACATTGATGTGACTGTACTGTGTATTATTACTTATATTATTATTCCTACTACTTATATATTATTTTTTCGTTTCGTTTAACACGGTTTCTATACTACACGAACTATCCTATAGCACGGTTTCCATATAACACGATATTAAGTATACAAATTTATATGACCCCCATGTTTCGTATAGCACGGTTTACTTATAACACGGTACTATTTGACCGTGTTATAAGAAGGTCACCTGT
Source organism: Metellina segmentata (assembly GCA_947359465.1). Lineage (NCBI taxonomy): Eukaryota > Metazoa > Arthropoda > Arachnida > Araneae > Tetragnathidae > Metellina > Metellina segmentata. The sequence continues at coordinate 125,190,001 of OX375874.1, forward strand.
ACCTCCAATTTTATCATTACATTGAATTTAATTCAAATAAATATTCGCTAATTACATTTTATATTCAAAATTTTTATTACTCATTACAGAAGACAATTCCTATTTGATAAAAAAAAAAGCACTGCAGTGCAAGTTATGACATCTAACGTAAGGACATAACTTATAAACGTTTGGTGAAATTCATATTGTTTCTTATTCTTTATTTCATTTAATTTTTAATTCTTTTATTTTCCTGGAGCGACCGTGGAGCCTCCTGGAAAGGCACTTGGAGTCCAAAGAGCTCCGTGGAGCCCAGATTGGGAACCGCTACTATAGACTAATAGAATTATCCGGCGTTGCTCAAGTTGTATTCGTAAAACGTGGCTGACGTCGTCAATGCGTTAAAACGTGAAGTGGTCAGAATTATCACTTTTACCTATCGCAGAGAAAAATACAAATTTTTTTTAAAGTGAACAAAAAAATTCTTCAAACTCCATTTTTGAGATAACTTCCACAGTTTGTTATAATTCTGCCTTTATAAAAATATCCATTAAAAAATTTATCCATCAAAAAACTAGTATACAAGCAGGGATGGGAAGGACATAGAGGGTTGACAGTACACAGTAATTGCTTAGGAAAACTAACAGGGTCTAAATTGCAGGGGACAAACAATACAAAGGGAAAGTGCAATGTAAGGGAGAAAAACAATACCAAGACAAATAATACAAGGGGAAAGTGCAATATAAGGGTGAAAAATAAGCTAAAAGTATTTTATTGTAATGCTCGCAGTGTGAGAAATAAAATGGATGAGCTCAAGGGAATTGCACAAGCAGAGGATATAGATATCATTGGGATTACTGAAAGTTGGGCAAGCAGTGAAGATGCACAAATTTTAGAATTAAGTGGATTCTCAATGTTTAGGGAGGACAGAGAGAATAGGAAAGGGGGTGGCATTTTTATTTATGTGAGAGAATTCTTAAACTGTACGGAAATAAAGTTAAATAGTAAAACTGAGGGTATAGAATCAGTCTGGGTGAAACTGAATACAGACAAAGGCAAAGGACTAATTCTGGGTAATATGTATAGACCTCCTGTTTGTAGTGAAGAGCAGGAAAAGGGCATGTGCAATCTGATAAACGAAGCATGTCAAAAAGGAGAATTAATTTTAATGGGGGACTATAACTATCCAAATATTGACTGGACAAACAATCTAGCTACAAATGGGAAAGGGGCAGAATTTTTGGAAGTGATACAGGATTGTTTTTTGTACCAGATGGTGTATGAGGATACTAGGGACAATGCAATATTGGATTTGATTTTTAGCAATGATGAGGATAGGGTGCAGGATTTGGTTATAGGTGAGCCACTGGGAGAAAGTGATCATAGAAGTATCAGATTAAGTATAAATTTTCAGTCAGCATACACAATCAATAGTAGAATAATTCCAAATTTCAGAAAGGTAAATTTTCATAAGATAAGGGAAGAGTTAAAGGAAACATTCAAAGGGGGATTATTAGCACTGCATCATTCTGAACAATGGGGGGAATTCAAGAATAAGTTAGACAGGGTGTTAAAAAAACATGTAACGTTCAGGAAAAAAGGAAAATCTAGAAAATTGCTCCCTATGTGGTTTTCAGGGGAAACACACAAAGCTTTAAAATTAAAACAAAGAACATACAGGGTATATAAAAGCACTGGTAACGACAGGGACAAGGAGGCATATCAGAAAGCCAGAAAGGGGTTTAAAACTATTAGTCGGTAGCAAAAGGTGTCCTTGGAGGAAAAATTAGCAAGGGAAATAAATATAAACCCAAAAGAATTTTTTGCATATGCAAGTGGTAAAAATAAATTTAGCACTACACTGGGCCCGTTAGACGGGAAGGGAGGTGAATTAATTCAAGACGAGGTGGGAATGGCAAACGTGTTAAATTACTTTTTTCTGGGGGTTTTCAATGGTAACTAGTTTTGTGTGATTTGATTAATTTCATAAAAAAAAAACTAACTTCAAAAGGTGAAGTGTTGTGAATATTATTCATTCTAAAAAATTAGTTTACACCAAATTTTTCTTCTAAAAATTAATAAATCATAAATTTGAGTGTACCAAATGTATGCTTTTTGTCCTAACTTTTTATCATTTAAGATTTATAACTATACAAAAAATTTGCAGCTTATATTCAGTGATAAAACAAAACTATACATAATTTTACTAGCTATTTCTTTCTTTTTAAAGAACATCAGTATGGCATCACTACGACTGTTTTTTGTCATTATTCTCCATAGGGAAATGAAGATCTATGCACTAGATGTTAAGACTGTTTTGAATGGTGAACTCGATGAAATCTTATTTAGGATACAACCCATGGGCTACAACAACAACAATAGTCGTGTTTGCAAATTTTTAAAAAGTCTTTAAAAACTGAAACAGGCACAGTGACAGTGGTACACAGGGGTTGACGAGCAGGGGCGGAGCCCCCTAGTAGTGCTGTATGTTGATGACCTACTGATTGCTGGTTCCTATGAATCAGTGGTCATGGTGGTGATACAACTAAGTGATGAGTTCGAAATGTCCAGGCTTAAGTTGTGAAAGATTTTCTGGGCATATGTATTAAGTTTTCTCAGCAACAACTTTGCTTAGAGGAAAAGGCCTATGTTGAAAAAATTTTAAATAAATTCAAAATGACTCGGTGTAAACCAGCCGACACTCCTCTAGTGCCTAAAGCGACACCATCGTGTTTCGTGCAAGATGAAACTTTCCATGGACCCAATCAGGAATTTGTAGGTGCATTATTGTACCTATCTATGACAACACATCCAGATATTTTATATTCTGTGATAATTTATATTACTGTCTGAGCCAAATTCAAGAGCAGCCAATAGAAGCTGCCTGGAGGAAGAAATTTTGGCTTTGGCTAAAGCTATGCAGGATGTATTTGTGCTACACAACATTGATTAAGCACATATTTAAAGCAATAGGTAATCAATAAAAAAAATTGTTTTTATTTGCAATTCAATCTGTCATTTTTCAATATTTTTGGTGAAATAAATTTTTACAATATTGGTTATAGTATATGCAAAAGACCTAGATAGATTTTTAAAATTTTATTTACGAGTTTTCATTTAAAAAAAAATATTTTACTCGATATGTGTTAAATTTCTATAAAAATGTCACATTTTTTGTTTATTAATTTTTATAAATTTTTCTGAGCTATTCATACAAAAAGTTCTCTTTGTGTCTATCAAATAGTTATTCAAGACCTAAAAAATGTAAACAGTTTAACTCTAAGTTTATTTATCAAAAAGCCTTAGTACTTTGAACTTTGGCAAAATTGCAAAAAACTGATTTTGAGATAATTGCATTTTAAGTACAAAATACAACAAAAGTTAACTTATTTTTTGCCAGTGTTATTTTATTTTAGTAATTTCTATTACATTAAGACATTTATCAAAACAAGAGTTTTTACAGTAAGCTGATATATATATTTTTTTTAAGCCAGTTTTAACTCTGATGACAACTGAGTGATTTGTGATAATTCACTGAAAATTATTAATTTCTTGTCAAATGACCTGAAAAAGAATATTTTATTGGATCAGTACTATTTTAAAATAAATCACCACTGAAAAACTGCACCTTCTCTTTTTCTACAGCTATTTTTGTTTTGTAAACAAGCCTTTTTTTGTATTGATACACATGAGACAAAATTTTGTGCTTCAGTCAGTCATTAAGGAATTATTAAATGAAAATAATTGTTCCAGATTAAAACACTTCAATATTAAATTGAAGTATGCTCATGATATTGTAAAATTATTAAACATTTATATTGTATATGTTGCAACTGAATACCAAATTGCTGATTTGCTTACAAAATCTTAACATAAACCTAGACTGAACTAAGACAAAAATGTATGTTAATGTTATTAAGGGAGGGTGTTGAGAATAATTACTAACTGTAACTCATCTTTGCTTAGCAATCGGGTAACACTTGTTCTAATTGTCTACTTCTGTTGTGTCACAGGTTGCTGTTTGTGTTCTTATTCATGATTTGCTATGACTTTATCTGTCATAGTTGTTTGGAAAAGCATTCGCTGGTGCGGCAGTTTGAGATGGCAAAAGAATTCACCCATCGGATAATCTGACTTGTTGAAGGGGTGACTCCGAAGAATGTACCTGATTGGAATGTTTGACAGTTCCCAGGGTTTAATCTGTCTTAAGAATAAAAAAAATTATTTTATTGTGATTTGTGATTTTTTTAAAACTTATGGAAAATTCTATTTAAATGAAATGTGTAAGAACTATTCATTTTTCTGCCAATATGCAATGTGCCCTTTTTTTTCTTATTTAACATTTCTAACAATATTGATTTTTTAACAGAAGTTTCGGGAAGTATTCCATTTTGAGATTAAATCAAAATTATATAAATCTGAATCAGTTCTTAGAATTACATACCATGCAACTGTTTATCAAGTTGTATTGTAATACAAGCATCAGCTTGATGTTTGTATTTATTTTACTGGTTTGAGAGATATAGTTTATACAATTGGCAATAATGAGTTTTAATAGCCTTAGATTTCTACAAAAGAAATGGAACAATAATTTAAAATATGCACTTAATAAAATTAATTAAAATATTAGCTGCTATATCAGCAGCTTAGCTAACATTTTTGACTGGAATATTTTTCTAAAACAATTTTCTGAATTGAAATCACAAAAATGGTACCTGTACGTGTTTTATGTTTGAAATTTTTTTTCAAGCTACCAAGGAGTAAATTTAAAGGGGAAAATGGATTTTAGAATGTCTGATTTGATAATGGATGCCTGTTTAGGTTTTAAAAGGCCAAGTTGCCCACAATTTTCTTTCATGTACTATACAATACAACAGTTACACAAATTGTAATAAAAACATATTTTTAACAATTTAATATTGTATGTTCTCTTTAACGTTCTAAAATATTGTATTATATAAATATTTTTTTAATGATTAATATTTTTTAAATTTTACAAAATTTAATATTGTTTTTTTAGAGGGTACACAAGATTAAAACCATCATGTGCCATAAGAAGAAAATTTAATTAAAATATCCCAATATTATGTAGCAGATATTGAATAATGTTGGAAAAAAACATCGAAAAGTATCTTAAAAGCTAATATTGAGCAATGATAAAAAACGAACATTGATAGATATTGTTTTCTTGACATTCAATGTCGTAAAACGACATTGGGGCGATGTCGCCAGAGGGGGATCATTTTTATGTTGGCCAATGTCGGAAAACAATATCTATCAATGCGGAAAACGATATTGAGCAATGTCGGAAAACAATATCTATCAATGTCGGAAAACGATATTGAGCAATGTCGGAAAACGACATTGGGGCGATGGCATTTTTACGTTGGCCAATGTCGTAAAACGATATTGGGGCGACGTCGCCAGGGGGGTACATTTTTACGTTGGCCAATATCGACGGCAATATTGGCCAATATTTTTTCTCGATATTGGCCGACATATATGTGCTACCTGGGATATGAGAAAGGACATAGAATCAATTGAAAGGGTTCAGCACAGAGCTACAAAAATAATAAAGGGGCTAGCAAATTTCGACTATAATGAACGTTTAAGTAAGCTAAACATGTATACACTGGAAAGAAGAAGAAGGAGGGGGCATTTGATTCAGCTTTTCAAGTTTGTAAAACAAGGGGACACAGAGGGCTTAAATTTCAATAGGGATAACAGAACAAGGAGCCATGGGTATAAATTGAATAAGACACATTTTAATAGGGATTTAAGGAAAAACTACTACTTTAATAGGGTAATAGACAGTTGGAACGCGTTGCCAGAAAATATAGTTAATTCAAAGGGAGTGTACGAATTTAAGACACAATTGGATAGTCAGTGGGAATTGGAGAATTCATAAACAAAGGACCAGCCTTGTTGGGCTTGAGCCTGTAGCTGGTCGTCAATATTTGTATTTGTATAAACTGAGTTTCTACGTTTCCAGAGTGATGATTTGTAGTGGCGCCATCTTTTGATTTTGATTGTAAACACGGATTTGTGTTGTCAACAAATTCCAATGTCACCGATATCTATCCTTTTCCGATATGAAATGAAAAAATAAATTTTTCGCGTCTTTGTTGTCTGTTTCTTGTCTGAATCGAAAAATAAACAAAACCTTTTGCAAATTGCATATTTAAAAAAAAATATCTGCATATAAAATAAACAGTTAGTGCATGAAACTGAACTGAACTGAGTTAGCTTCTTTATTTGTAAACAAAGTGTTATCATTAAGATAAGAGCGATATCGTAATGTAAAGCATGACTTCAGGATGTTCTCCCTTGGAATTGATAATTAATTGAGCCTTAGCAACAGGAGAAGAAATATTGTCTACGATGGGTTCAAGGGATAAAGTATTGCATCTTCTAAGTAACATTGCAAAATCATCGTATGAAATTCTTTATTTCCTTGTTCTCAGATCTAATTTTGTATATTGTTTCTACTAAATAACATTACACCTGAATAAAGATTAATTTCTTATCGTTGCGAACACTATCTTTTGATTAGAATAATGGGTGGCCTCGTTTTATATAATTGAAACAGAATTTTCTTAAAGTAGTGTTTTTAAAAAGAATATGTAAAGTTCAAAAACATTAACTTTTAACATACTATTTAGTTTATGAAGCAATAACCCTGTTATAATGTCAAATTTCTTGTTTACATTTATGGTAGTACATCTTTTTAAAATATTTTCACTCAGAAGATTTTATATTTGATTATTGAATTAATTACTGTATTTTTTAATTAAAAATTATTTTATATTTAGATGCCGTTGCCCTGCTCATTCAAGTGCATTGTATATGAGAAGTGAGTTCAAATTGTGCTGATCTTGCTAATATGCCTAATGTTCTCTTATGCTCATTGTAATTAAAATTTTGAAATTTATGCTTTTTCATCCCCCCTTAGACAGCTATGCTGCTATGCCAAACCCAGTGAGCGGCAAAGAATATGCTTTTGAAGTAAGTTGATCTGCATTTATTAAATTCGTTCCTTTGTGTATTTTTAATTTGTAGTTTTTAGGAATAAATAAAATTGACTTGTTTTGAATTGCTTATCGTAAAAAATTACATGGCAAAGATATGTGTTTAAAGTGAGTCATTATTCAAAATAATTTAACAGTGCAATTTATATTGGTTTATACTTATCTCTCTGATGATGATGACCAATGATCTCATACTTTTGCTTAGTTTTAATAAATGTTATCATTTTGCAGATGACATGTTCCAGTGTCCGATATGGGCCTGGAGTTACTCAAGAGATAGGAATGGTAAGTATATATTCTTGTACATTAAAACATAGCAGAGCATAGAGGGAAAATAATATTCCAATGGTTCAAAGCACACATGGGATGCTGGTGAAATGAAAGAGTGGATGAAATAGCCAAAGAAGCCACTACTAAAGAGCAAAATAAAACTAAAGAAAACATTAAGAAATTAACCATGAAAGAACAACTAACAGACTGGCAAGACAGATAGTTGCAGACAAGCAAAGGACGAGAAGTATTTAAGGCTTATTAAAAAAGTATAAATGAAGCAACTAATGGGATCCTCCAAGCTTAATCAAATCATAATGGGACATGAGTTTTTTGGCACATTGTGTGTCTGGAAGGCATAGGCAAGAAGGAATTTATTTTCAACAATATTCTACCACATCATCTACTTCTATACTAAAATGTTCTAGCGTTGATGTCTTGTTTAACTTTTACATAATTTTAGTTTTGAAAAAGTGATACATTTGAAAGACGCTCACTAAACCATTGTTCGAAAGATGACTTCCTATTTATATGATATTGCCATAGCAACTCAGAAAGGGGAAGCACAAAAATAGGAAAGAAATCATGCATTTAGATTTATCAAAGGTACAATACATAATTAACAATAACATTGTGATAAGCATTTTTAAATATTAACCTTTTTTAATAAGCGTTTGTCACAACTCTCTATATTAGTATATCGTTTTCTTGTCCTTAAGATGCAAGCAAGATACATCAAGGGTTTACTGCATTAAGACTGAGTAACGTGCAGACACATATCTTCATTCTACCTAAATATATTCCAACGGTAGATTTGTTATTCTTCCTTATATACTGTTGGGTTACTGGTTTAATTTTTGTTGTAGTGCCATAAATTTCCTCTCAAAATTTGAATTCTAGTTTGAAGAGTGCCTATTTTGCTGTTAAATGATCGGCCAACTAAATTATAGCATAGATATATGCAAGAAAAAATTTAAAACTCGTATTTGAAAACTTTAGTTGTCACTAGGAAATATAAGATTATTTGCAATACACATAATCTTACAAACAATAAAGTTGTATGATCATTTCTTCCATAGGTCTGAAGCATTCTTGCATCAATTTAATATATTCCTTCTAATGAATTTAATTTTATTTTCTTCTAATTATTTGGGAATGAATTTCTAATGACACACAGTAAATTTTTTTTAGCATACATTGTACCTAGCGTACAGTGTTGTCACTAGGAAATATAAGATTATTTGCAATACACATAATCTTACAAACAATAAAGTTGTATGATCATTTCTTCCATAGGTCTGAAGCATTCTTGCATCAATTTAATATATTCTTTCTAATGAATTTAATTTTCTTTTAATTATTTGGGAATGAATTTCTAATGACACACAGTAAATTTTTTTAGCATACATTGTACCTAGCATACAGTGTGTTCCCTAAAGTTGGCATCTTATCACATCAGCTATGCTAACTGGAACACCCTTTGACTTGATGATAAAAAATTGAAATCATACCAAGATTGCACCATTAAAGCTGTGTTTACACCTAAGTTGTAAACTTCTCCCCCTCCAAACATCGAAGCTATTCCAAGAAGCGACACTCATTCCATAGTCAAGATCTCGTGTCGGGGTGGTGAGTTTGCAACTCCAATTTTGTTTTCCTCTAGGAGTCGGTAAATATCAAAGGATTGCAACTTTTGGAAGACATTTCTCCAAGACAAAATTTGGAATGAAAATTGCTCCTTGGCTCTCTGCGACATTTTCCCCTCATCGCTTGCCGTGACCACATCTTCCGCCAAAGTGTCAGTGAGTGACCTATTCAATTAAAATGGCGTGATGAATGGTGATCACTCTTTTCTACAAAGGGGTGAGAAGCATGCTCACCCCTAGGTGTTGGAAATATAGTTGTCAAAGCATGCGGGAGTGGGTCTAAACGATGTGAGTATAGGAGAACGTACAACGTCCTCACCACAAAAAGGGAGATAAAAATATTTGAAACTCCGGTGTAAACATGGCTTAAGAAGGATTTTACTAATTTCTTTTAACTCACTTACATGAAAGGGAATCGCTATTTTTCATATAAATATGTCATTATTTTCTGAAATCATATTTTCCCAGCATGTAATGAAGTTTTATCAAAGCTCTCTCTCTCACTTTCCTAATGAGTTACAAATCTAAAACTGAAAATGAGATCTTAATTTTATCTACATATGTTACAGTTTGGTGGTCGAAATACATAGTATTTTAAGCTTAAATAAAATATATATTATGCGAACCAAGTCATTCTCATTTTTGAAAAATAAACTAAAACCTAAGGTATTAAGATCAAAATTTCAGAAGTTCTGTAATGATACAAATTAATGATACAAGTACTTTTTAAGGTGATTTCTATTCATTGTTGTTTCATCCTAAGCATGGGAATTGTACTATGTTAGAAATTATATTAGTCTTGCACTGATTTTTTATTTCAGGATCTGCAAAATCTGAATGCAAAGAACGTCCTTATCATGACTGATTCAAACATTAGTCAACTTTCACCCATGACAGCAGCTTTAGAATCAGTTCAAAAATACGGTGTTAGCTACGAAGTATTTGATAAAGTTCGCATTGAACCCAACAACGTTAGGTGAGAAACATCTCTGCTATCTCATTTCTCTGTCAGAATTTTGTGCTTTCATTTCGATTGTTTGGTTTTTATATATTTTTTAATAGAAAATATAATAAATGTGAATCTTATAATAAAGCATTCAGTATCTAAGTTTATATTTCATTCCTTATAAATGACAAAATGCTTTTAAAATTCTATGTTTTTAACAACAAAAGCTCATTTTAAAGAGAGGTATCCTAGTCTTATGAAAATATATCAGGATAAAAATAAACTCAAGGAGTGTAAAATAAAACATTTATGTAAAACACTCAATTTATGTGTGATTGTTATTAATTATATGAAATATTGCATTAATTTCATTATGGAGTATTGCATTATTTCTATACTAAAAGCAAAATATTACATGTGTAATACAAATACTCTGCTTAGTTTTAAAATGTTACAAAAATGACGATAACTCTGTTCAGTTCTGTAAAATATCATAAATTATGATGTGTAAAAGTTTCCTAATCTCATGGGTAATTTCTTTGATAAAATTCATGTGGAATATTCTTAATGCCTGATTTAAATGTGGTATAAAAGTATTAAGTAGTTCAATTTTTCTATAATATTTTTCTTTAAAATTTGTTAAAACAAAAAAGGAGGGTTCGACTTTAACTTAAATAGTGTGAAACTTGTAGTGAACTATCTTATTTAAGATAAATTTATGCTGATTTTTATTAACTGTATCTTTTAAATACTGCAACAGAAGCTTTTTTGTTCACACATTTGCAAGCTAATGCTTTCAACCTATTGTCATTGAATCAATATCCTTCTTCCTTAAAACCCAATTGACCTACCAATTCAGAGAAGATATCCTTCAAAACAATTTCAAACTAACATTTAAATACTATTTACTAGAGTAAAGATACACTAATGCAGAGGATTCTATTATGGAATTTACTATATTTTAAATCAATTTTCTAAAGAATAAAGACGTTTATTTTTCAAACATTTGAAGTAAATGCAGCTTTTTGTTTTCTTGCCGGAATTTGCTCAAACAATCTGTATCCTCAAGTAATTATTTCACCCCATTTTGAAATTTTTTGACAGTATAAAGCTTCTAATTATATTTATAACACTTTGTTTTTTCCTCAAGAGATCACAGAAGGAAATTCATTACTAGAAGAAGACAATGCCCACACAATTTCTAGTGATAGCATTGATATTCCAGTCTTTCACAAACGTATGCGCCGTTTGTTGTCTTAAAGTTAAAATCAAAAAAACTTTGTGCATGTAAAACAGATTTTTGTTTTGCGATGTAATGCCACCTTGAGCCAAAAACGGGACGAACTTTTGCATCAGCCCAATACATCTGCTCCCCACCTAACACTTCATCTCACGCTTTAGAGGTTCTAAGTGGTGAACAGTGTATCTTCTGTTTTCACATGCTAATTTTTGTTTTGTTATGTTATATAGCTTTGAAGAAGCTATCTCCTTTGCAAAGAAAAAGAATTTTGATGCATTTGTGGCAATTGGTGGAGGCTCGGTCATTGATACGTGCAAGGCTGCCAATCTCTACTCCTCTGATCCAGAAGCAGAGTTCCTGGATTATGTAAATGCTCCCATTGGGAAAGGGAAGCCGGTAACTTGTCCTTTGAAGCCATTGATAGCTGGTGAGACTGGTTTCCATAGTTACTGATAATCTAAACATTTTTCTCTTTATTTTCCTTAGTTACTATTTCATGCTTTGCATTATGAGCTATGGTTTGATGAGACATTGAAAAGAACAATTTTCTTTAGCCGACTTACCGGTTTCTGTGGTTATGGTGTTAGCCTCTAGATCTACCTTGGAGAGTGGGTTGCCAGCTCAGGGGTTGCCTCATCTGACCATGGTTCAAAATTATATGGTGTTGCCCTTGGGTCTTTACCTTGGGACAAGGGTTCCCAAACTTATGCAAGTCATGGCACCCTTAAGAGGATTATAATTTTCTCATGGCACCCTTAAGAGAATTATAATTTTCTCATGGCACCCACATAATGTAATATCTATCTGTGGTATATTATTACATATATATATATATATATATTTCATATTTGTACGAATTTGTAGAAGAAATCAGAAAAGTAAGTGATAAAAGAACATAAACATAATTAATACAACTGGTATTAAAAATGAACACAAATACTTTCATTGTACTTAATAGAGAAACATGGGTAGGTGAAAATATAAATAAAATTACCTTCAACATGCTCTTTATTGGGGAATAAACCGATTTTTGATGAGCGACCTTAACATTTTTTTTCCATTGCTTAGCAATAGCTTAGATTGGTGACCATGGGCGCTTCGCGGCACCCCTCATCTCTCTACGTGGCACCCCAGGTTGCCACGGTACACACTTTAGGAACCCCTGCCTTAGGGGATTGATCCAGGACCATCGTCAATAGCTCGTTCTGTTTCTCTAGTATGACACTAATTAATATTACCTTTCCAATTTTCTTTAATTGCTATACTATTTAGTATTCTTTCATTTTGTAATTGCGTATTCTTTTATACAGGGTGTCAAGATTTAAATCACTTGATTTAAATCAACGATTAAAATCATGATTTTAATCAAATGATTTTTTTTTTAAATCACTGATTTAAATCACAATTAATCTTACATTTTTATAACTAAGTAAATACACGATAGAAAAATGACAGAAGTGGTCAAATGCTTTAATTTTTCTGCACTCATGGGGATTTCAGCACTAATGGTTACACCCAGCTCAGAGGGAACTGGGTCAATTACTGCATATGATAAAAGATTTCAACAGCCAGTTGTAACTTATTAGAATATACTATATACTGGAAACAGTAATGTAAACACACATGACATAAATCTAAATGCCAGGAAGAGTAATGTATAAACATTTCTGTTTAACAGCACTCATAATATAAACACTTAAAGGAAGTATACAACAGTTTGATTCAAAATTATAAACGAAAGAGGTGACTGATTTTATTACCTAAAAAAACACAAGTGGGAAGTAAAGGTTTTGAGGCATTTGTTAGTTAGCTCCCAAAGTGTGTGGGGGTGCTGCGTAAAGAGATGAGAGGTGCTGCGAAGCACCCGTAACCTCCAATCTAAGCTATTTCTAAGCAACAGAAAAAAGGGTTAAGGTCACTTATCAAAAATCGGTTCACTTCCCAACAAAGAGCATGATGAAGGTAATTTTATTTGTTTTATTTATATTTTCACCGACCTATGTTTTCTTATTAAGTAAAATTAAAGTGTTTGTGTGTGAATTTCAAATACTAGTTGTATTAATTATGTTTATGTTCTTTATTCTCTAATTTCTTTTTCAAAGTGCTACAAATATAAAATGTGTATATATATGTAACAATATACCACAGATAAATATTACATGATGACGAGGGTGCTGTGAGAAAATTATAATTCTTAAGGGTGCCACCACTTGGATAAGTTTAAGAACCTCTGTGTTTGCTTATTCTTGTAGTTAGCAATAGAGATTAAAAGAGTAGAACTATACATTTTCACGCACAGCCATCAAAATGTCAGCAGGAAAAAAGAAAGATCCAGTATGAATTAAAACTGAGTGAAAATCCAATTATTATTGCTGCTCGACAGATTTTTTTTATCAGAATTTACTATAGTCTAATTAATTCTGAGTTCTATTCTACTTCTCAGACTATAGTTTAGGTCTGTCACTTACACTTGCTGATAAATTTGTTAACATGATGATGTAATTTTCTCAAGAAAAACTAAGTAGAATGTCAACTTGTGTTTTAAAGTTTAAAAAAATGTTAAGTAAATATTGATTTACCATGTCACAAATTCTGACTGTTTACTTAAAATAAATATTGGTTTACATGTCATGTCACAAACTCAATTTTTTATTTAACAAATTTATATATATTTATTATATAAACAGTGTTTAGGGCCTGCAGAAATTTAAATAGAAAAATCTTATTTAAATCAAAATAATCCGATTTAAATCAAAATAATCTGATTTAAATCAAATAAATCCGATTAATTGATTTTTTTTTTAATCATGATTTTTTTACACCCTGCTTTTATAGGATATTATCAACACCCAAGGTTAGAAATTAGGAGCGCAGGAAGTCATGTCAACGACAAAGCATTTTCCCTCAGTTGTCAAGTTGTTTTGCTTGGATGCAATTATAAATTTAATTTGTTCTTGTGGATGTATACATTGTAATGACTAGAACTAGACAAACCTTATTTAAAAGTAAGGGCATGAATTATAAGGAAGAATAAACAGTTGATCGATCAGAATTTGTGCCAAACTAGTGTTTTTTCACTGAAAACAAGTAAATGTTTGGTGTCAGAAATGATGATGAGATCCCAAAACATAGTCATTGAAACAAAATTTATAGGTTTAAAATATAACTTGCTACCTGATTTAAACCCTACTGATGCCCTAATATTCTAGAATACCATAATATTTCTGACTATTCAAACACAAATCGTAAGATATTCAAATTGAGTAGAAAGAAAATAACATTTGTATACACCTGTTCTGTAGTAACCAAATCTATATTGGGTCATCTGGAAAGTTCTGAGCGTTTTTTTAAGATAAATACCAACAAAGCAGTACAAAAACATAAGAAAATTTTATGGAATCATATAAGCCCCTTTTTGATCTATGACTTTTTGCCATCTTTCTGGCAGCTGGAAAATTCCTTTTTTTAAAAATCACTATTCTTATTTGTAAAGAAGTTATCGAGGTGCTGTTTGACAGTCTCCAAAGAATTGAACTCCAGGTAGTTCAAAGAATTTTGAAGTGACCTGAAGAGGTGAAAATCTGAGGAGGCAAGGTCTGGTGAATATGGGGGTTGACACAAAACATTTCAGCCATAATCGGTAAGTCTTTCTGACGTTCAGAGAAATGTGGGGCCGAGCATTGCCATGCTGGAAGACAACACCTTGACGATTGGTCCATTCTGGCATCTTTACTTTGATTTCTGCTTTTAATACTGCCATTTGAGAACAGTATTGTTCTGAATCTTTTGTTGGATTTTATGGCAACAATTCATAATAAACTATTCCTTTCTAGTCCCACTATACAGAAAGCATTACTTTTTTGGGATGCAGTCCTCCTCTCAATGTTAAGCAGTAGCATCTTTGAGGCTGAAATTTCAACGCTTAAATTTATCAAACCACCTTCGAACTGTTTCCTCAGAAATAGCACTACGTTCATACACAGCACAGATGTTATGAGTAGTCTGACTAGCATTTTTTCTTTTCTTAAAATAAAATAGCAAAATAGGATGAAAATGAACTTTCTGGTTCTCCATTCTGAGCACTGCAGTGATACAAAAATTAGGCCACAACAGATACTAACTATGCAGTGTAAGCAGAAAAAACCGAATTTAAACATCGGCTTCAATCAAGGTCACTCCTTATCAGTGGTAGCAAAATAATAATAACAAAGCTAGCTTTGATTTGAAAATGCGCAGAACTTTCAGGATGACCCAATATTTCCTAAATCAAGGCCCTGTTCTTGAAAGGAAATAAACAGTATTTCATGTAAGAGTTGGTACAATAAACCATACATGGTCCACTGACATGGATTTTCACATCTTGCAATATATCTAAGAAAAAAAATAATGTAATATAAATCCAATGTAACCATCTTTTAAACCTCGAAATATATTTATTGCCAGCCATTAAAAATACTGTAAATGACCTTAAAATAGCTTCTTTCTCAAATTTGAAATTATTGTAGCATTATTGTTTAGATCATCACTTTTTTTTAAGTTAGTAAGTCATGCAATAAATGCCTATACTGTTTTTTAAAAAAACACTGAATAATTTAACTAAGCTTTTCTTGTAAAATAGTATTGTTGCAATTCAAAACATCTTGCTAAGCATCAATGTTAAAGTCTTGACAAATTAAATGTTGGGGAATTTATATGCAACTAGCTTTTAAAGATAAATTAGTGTAGATTTTCAAAGCAACTTAAAATATTCATAGACTTTGAGCAGATACTCATTAAGTGAATAAAATACTTTTTTATACTGGAAATTTTTCGACTGACTGTTTGGTTTTGGGTTAAAAATTAAAAGTTATGCGCATTTATCTAGCGTTATATATCTTTTAAATGGATTACATTGTGACAAATAACTCTTCATCGTGAAATAAATATTTAGTTTCTGAAAAAATATCAGTTAATGAGTTTCTGACTTAAGCTGCCAATGTGTCTGAAGTTTTTTGGATCAAGAATCAGATGTTTGTTCCCTAGTTACTTGAAACCAATACTTTGATTGCTTCTGCTGAATATGTAAAGTATTAAGTAATGAGATTTAGATCAAAATTAGATAGTTTTTTAAAATTTGATAAAACTAAAATTCAATTTAATTTTTTTTCTATCCTGTGAACTAGGAGTTGCTGATATGGTCCTGCTTTTAACATTTTTCTCTTATGCTCGTCTTAAACTTTAAGCAGGAAGCATATAAATGGCCTATCTCTTTCATTTGCACAGATGAAAGCAAGGGTAAATTGAAATCTTACCGTTCTAGTTTCTCAAACATGCATACTTTTCTAAAAATATTAGTTTTAGTGGATTTTTTTTTTGCAACTTTTTGCTTCTTTTGCTTTATAGCTTTGTGATTGAATTTTATAAAAATATCACAAGTATTTTACAAGATTACTTTATTTTTAGAAGTATTCTGATTTGATTTTACTTGATTTTAGTACCCACAACTGCTGGCACAGGAAGTGAAACGACTGGAGTAGCTATATTCGATCATTTGCCTTTGAAAACAAAAACAGGTAAATGTTTTTCAAAATAACCCATTAGTATTTAAAGCTGAATGACAAATAACATTCAACAATATCTTTTTGATTACCGGAATATATAGATTTGAAGACATGTTTAGAAAGAATTTCTGCAGTGCTTTAAAAATAAATATCAGATTGTCAGCGGAATCGCTATACTTTAGTAAACTTTTCAGACATTTAATTCCTGAAAAACCAAAGTTTTAAAAATACTGCTATGAATAATTTTTTAAGAAATATCAATGAATTCTGTGGAATGGTTTGATTTGAAATATCACAATCAAAATAATATTTCTATTTAGTTTTGTAAAAGTTTATTTAAAAGCATGTGTTTATAAACCAAGCCTACAATTTCTCCCTTTTTATTTCAGCTTAATTTGTTTATTGTAGTATAACTCCCTTTTATTTCAGCTTAATTTGCTTGATATATTAATTAAGCCTTTCATTTCCTCTTTCTCACTCTTTTGAGGCTTCTCATTTTTATATGGCTGTCTCATTCACTGACTTAACCACCTTGTATATATGTATGGGGATATGTTATGTGGACCAAATCTTCATAGAACATAAATATTGAATTTCTAACTTGATCTCCCTTTGAAATGAATTTCTGGTTATGCTTAAGATAATTAGTGTTTGTCTTGCAAAAAAACGAAAGTCATTTTAGCTCTTTGAAAATTTAATACCTATTGCACCCTATAAAACTCAAGACGGTTTTTCCTATTTGATCAAATTTAAAAAGTCTGCTTTTTAGAAAATTAAAACAATCATCTCAAACCATATGTCATCACTCAAAGTGCAAAAGATCATGTCCAAAATTTTTTAGCATTTTTTTTTTTCCCACCTGGTGAAAAAATACCCTAAGTAATCAGCTGATCCAGTAAGCTAAGAACAAAACCCAAAATATATAATGATAGAATCAAATCAAATTTTAAAAAGAAAAGGTTTTTTTCTCTCTCTCTCTCTTTCTCTCTTGAAAAATGCAGCTTTTAGACATTCAACCTCTTGCATTTTGAGTGACAATATTTAGAATAATTTTTGTGTTACCCAATATCACACCAGATATAGCTATAAATATAAAAAGTGTACAATATTGCATGCAATATTGACTGTAAATATTCATTATACAGGTTAGCCTAAAAGTCACTAGACCATTTTAAATTATAACAACTTTTATGCTTTTAATGTTTTTTAGATTATTTATGCGCAGTCCTTGAAAAATAGTAATGGAAAAATTCACAACAGAACAACGTGTAAAAATAATACCATATTATCTACCAACTCAGTGGTCGATTGTGCTGACCCAAAGAGCTTGACCCATTCATCATTTTGGGGTCAAACAACCACCCCAGGGTTCCCATGGGACAGGGAAAACCTGATATTGTCAGAAAATTTTATTTTGTCCAAAAAAATCAGGAAAAATTACAAATTTTTGTCGAAAACATGGAAAGTTGCCTCGATTACCTGGAAAATGATTGATCATAGCTTCTCAGATGCTTTGAAGAAAAGTAGCCAGTAAGATTCGTACACAGTTTTGTATCACTTTCTTTTATTTATTGAATTTTTCAACCGATTTTAAAAGAAATTGCTAATATTTAACAGGTGAAGAATTTTGTTTCGTCCACTGGCTTAAACTGAAGAATTTCATGCTTATGATACATTAAATCACGAATTGGTTTAAGTCAAATATGTTGGATTATTTGAATGAGTTATTTTAATGCAAAATTACTTGTGCTTTGTGTGTTAATTTTTACAGTGTATAGTTCTTAAATTGGTTTTTATTATTGGGATTTGAATGCTAAATTATTTCTTGGTTTTTCACCTTAAAAATGTTGTTCATAGCTTAAGTATGACCTGGAATTTTGTAAAAATTTGGAAAAAGTCAGGGAATTTTACTTCTGAAAATAGAGTGGGAACCCTGCTGTCCTCTAAACTAGTGACGAACAATTACAATCTACAAAACTAATTTCTAAGAAGTGTAATTTATTGTTTGTTAAAGAATAAATGAGAATTTTTGTACATGAAAGAGTTATTGTGTTTTTAAATGGTCTATTGACTTTTGGGCCACTCTGTATACGTACATCAAGTTAATTTTAGTATAGATTCACATTAATTTCCAACTTAGACATCTTTGCATTCACTAGGTATCGCACACAGAGCACTACGTCCAACTTTGGGAATAATCGATCCTTTGCACACACTGCACATGCCCAGTAGAGTTGCTGCTTACTCTGGATTTGATGTGTTATGGTATGAATGAAACAGCACTTTTTGGAACGAATCACTGCTATTGTAAGATTATGTTGTTTGAATGATTGTTGAAATTTCTTGCAGCCATGCACTAGAATCGTTCACTGCGATTCCTTTCAATGAAAGAACACCTCGGCCAACCAATCCTATACTCCGTCCTGCGTACCAAGGTAGCAACCCGATCAGCGATATATGGTCTTTGAAGGCACTGAGAACCATTCAAAAATATTTCAGAAGGTAATTAGGTACATTCATTACCAATCAACAACACAATATTCATACCTCGTGATTCCTTGTCGAAGACCATCTCACGAAAGTGTTGTCCGTTTTTCGATTGGACATCATTTCAGATAAGCAGGTATTTTCATTAAGGTTGCACTGGAGCAACACAACAGGCTATTGGTGACAACCCGGGATTAATTCCCAAAGGTACAATCCGAGGACTACAACTCGTAATTTTGAACCACGGTCGGATGACGAGATGACACCTGAACTGGCATTCTACCTTCCTAACTTCTACCTAATTACATAACTTGAGTGATAGAACCTTGAGTGCCATTTATGATTGACGCTTTCCTTTCATAATATTGTGTGGCGTATCATTTGGCGCAAGAGAGATATCACTGGCACGACCTTCTGCATCCCTCAAAGCGTCCACACCTCAATTCCGAGGTGTGGACGCTTCTTTCAATTCAAGGCGTCCAATGTTCTTTCCTTCAAAGTGTCCACACCTCATGGGCGATAGAGTCGAACAAAAGGAGCAACCCTCTAGAAAAGAAGGTCAGTTGCTGACAGCTCGTAAATGGTGCTCGATGCCACCGGTCACTTAAAAGGAGATAACGTCCACCTTACACAGGCAACCATCCAACGGCAAGAGGGCAAATGTGACAAATCAAGCAAAGAGGTCTGTCTCAACCGGCCTGTTTTAAATTCGGATTCTGGAATTTGAAGGCAGAGTTATTGCTTGGAGAGGTCAGGAGACCGGACGGATCAAGCTGATATTAACTCAATGTTTAATATTGAAGGAGCGTTGCGAACGTATTGAAAATCGCAATCTGTTATCACCGAAGTTGATTATTACAAATTCTTGAATTTTTTTAGTGAAAGCGATAGTTTACTTATCAAGTAAACAACATACTATCGCATTTCATTTATTTTGAATTTAATTCAACGTTAAATCTTGATGTAAGAATAGCGTTGAGAATATATTGAAAATCGCAGTCATGTCAACAGTTATATGACACCTCTTCTGGTCGTTTGAGGCCACAGTTGCCCAGTTTTAAGAGCAACCAATTAGCAATAGCAGGATTGCAAGTTTAAATCCAACCATAGGCAGTCATGTTCCAAGGGGACTGGTGAACGTTCAATCTGTCATGCCTTCTAATGTCCTCATGTTGGTATGGTGTGGAGGTCTCGAGAGTGGGGAGCCAGCTGAGGTGTGACCTCATCACATGACCGGGGTTTGAAATCGTGTGGTGTTGCCCTCGGAACTTTCAAACTCGGGTTTGATCCCGTACATTCGGCAATAGCCTGTTGTGTTGCTCCAGTGCGAGTTAGAATCCAACCAAAGACTGTCGCGAACAAAGGGGGCTGGTACATGTTCAATCTATTGTGGCTTCAAATGTCTGCATGTTGGTGTGTGGAAGTCTGGAGAGTGGGGTATCAGCTGAGGCGTGACCTTATCAGATGACAGTGGTTCTAAATTGCCTCAGCATTGTGTTGTCCACAGAACTCTCCCCCTCGAGTTTGATCCCGTACTGTCACCAGTATGTTGTGTTGCTGCAGTGCAACGTTAATTAAAATACCTACCTACCTTCTGGTTACTTGAAACTTCAATGCTATAGACGTCAAACTATCCATTTGGGGTTGATGGGGATGCTGGTTCCTGAGAGTACATTGAGAAATGAAAATAAAACATTAGATGGATATGCAAATCTGGCTATGTATGTTAAACCTGCAATTGCAGATACAGATCTCCAGAATGCTAGGTTTAATTTTAAAAAAAGTGACACTTTTCGAGTTGGTTTTCGGCAAGAAATTAAGTTGTGTAATTATTATGCTGTTGATTCTCTCTGACCACCCTGTTTAACTGCCTACTTTTCGAGTGATATTGTTTACTGTTTTATAAAATCTACCTAAAATGTATCAAAGTTCTCTTGAAAATTTCAGTTTTAGTTTTTTTTTAAACTAATATTTTTTTTATACATTCGGTATATGTTTAAACATTACGTAGATACATGTAGCGTTCATTTATTTAATACTAAGAATCCGTTGACATTGGCTTTCTATGCATTTTTGGCTTATGTTCCTTGTAAAATTATTAAAATTTCAGTATAATCAACCAGAAAATTTTAATTGTTTTCAAAGAGATTTTTATAGTTAAATAAAAAAAATAGACAATTTTTAAGTGATCTGACAGATTATAGTTAAAATTAATCCTTTTCAGTAAATAAAAATAAGCTAACCAACTAAACCATTTTAGTTTAAATGTTGCACAGTGGTGATTATCTCATTCCACTCCATAAACCATCTGATTCCATATACCAATAAAAAATATGAATGATTCCTTGCATTTATGGTTAGTATTTATTGTCTTTCTGTTTAGTTGCTCTCTATTAAATGCAAGTTGTTTTTTGTTCTTTTACTTATTTAAATCTGCATGTTCTAACCAGAGAAACATTTTGAGTCCTATGTAAAAAGCAACAATTAAAAGCACAGATAGATAATATATTGGTGAAAAACTTCTAGTGGTGGCAGTAAAAATTTAGATTCATCTATGGCGTGAAGAATTAATTTCAGGATCTTGATAGGTCAATATTACCTTTATTCACGCCTGCAATAGAGTGACCACCTGTTCATTGTGTAAACGTCATCAGAACATGACCAGCAAGTGTATTTTTCATTGCTCAATTCTCAAAGACACTATCATTTCACCTCCCTGATGACTAGTGTTTTGTATTGGATGGCTGGGAACTTTATGCTTGAGAAAGCAATCATGGTCAGAAGATAAAAAACAAAAATGGTTTTGCATACTGTGTCAACTCCATTTGACAAAGAAGATTGAACATTAACTAAAAAGACTACCCAAATTCCTTCTTTTTTTTTTAAACTCAAATTATGTTACACACAATTACTATGCATTAAATAAACTATTTTACACAACTACTTCAACATGAATAATCTTTGTCACAAAAGTTGCCATTAAAAAATGCACTTTAATGCGACTAAATATTTGTATTTAAGTATTTGAGCCGATTTCTAACATTCTGCATTGTTTGAAAAAACTCATGAAATCGAATTTTTTAATGAAACAATTCTTGTTTTTAAAGTTTGGTTTAGTTAGTTTGTCACTATTCAAAATTTGGTGACCGCAAGAGTGTGTTCTTTGCCATTTTAAACAATGAATGTCTGAAATGAAGATTCTGTTTGCTCTTGCAATATTAACTTGGTGAATTAATGAAATAATTTTTGCCCTAGAGCTGTGAAGAACTCGGATGATTATGAAGCGAGGTCAGAAATGCACTTGGCAAGCACTTTCGCGGGCATTGGCTTTGGAAATGCTGGTGTACATTTATGGTATGATGTGTTCTCTTTGGTAAATGTTATGTTTTTTTTTTACATCATATTTAGAGGGTAATGACGTTGATATTGTATTTTAGCCACGGCATGTCATATCCTATCTCTGGTTTGGTGAAGAAGTACAAGGCAGCTGAGTACAAATGTGATCATCCTATTATAGTAAGTCAAACATCTTTGGTCAAATTATATTTTTTATTTATTGATGGAATTTTAATTTCATCATACAAATACACACAGCATACATGAGATCATTGTTTTATAGTAAGTCAAACATCTTTGACATTGTTTACATTTCAATTTATTAATGGAATTTTAATTTCATTATACATTAATTTTATGTTTACAGTGATTCTTTAATATTACTTTAACAATAAAGAGGAAGTCCTTGTCATAAATTAGTTCAAATGAAACCATATCACAACTAAAAAATATAGTGTCATGCTTGAAAGTATTTTATTTGCTTGAATGATTTAAATACATTAATATATGTTATTTCCATTTTTATCAAATGTAAATTTTTGTTAGAAAAAATTAGAAATTCTTAGTCTATCTAAAATGGAACACAAAAAAACATTAGTAAAACTACATTATTTGATATTTAGTTACAATTTGTAACTATATTTAGCTTGGAATTTTATCAAAGTTATAAATAATTTTATAAGTTACGAAGAGTTTTCACGAAGAGTACTAGTTTGAATTCCACAGCATTTAGCATAGTAATTAAATTTAATTTCCCGATTATGCAGAGTAAACGTTTTAATAGTAATTGATTCATTTATGCTTAAAAAATTTATAATTTATGTTGTTTTGAAATTACATTAAGAAATTTTTATTTTTCCACATCTCTATTTTGAATGTATTAAATGCATTTTAAACCTAGTACTGTTTTTAATGTACAAAACTGGGTTTAAGAGTAAAAAAGGTATCGAACCCCAGCTCTTTGTTTGCATTAAAGGTTCGTTTTGGGTCAAAAGAAATGTTATTGAAAATAAATTTAGAATACAAAAATTGAATTATTCAATTATTATGGGTATATTTTCACCTACTTATCAAACAATGGTATGTAGCTAGTGTTTGTTCAAATGCATGCAGAAAAAGCAGAGCTACATGCAGAATATAGTGACTCAAATTATCTTAAAATATAGTTTATACACCGCAGTTATATTTATTTCAAATGTTTGTAAACCATAGAAAACAAAGCATGGTTTTTCTCATCCCTATTTGAGTAACCCTATTTTGTAAATAGTTTACAAGTCCTGATTCTCATGATTTGATTCAGCAATTCTTTATTTCATTTCTTGGAAACTTTAAGCAAAACCTAAGAATATGTCCTTAGTCTCCTGATAACATGATTTGCAAATATGTTTAAGTTGAAAGTAATCACAAGTAAAGAAGTTCACACAAGTGCTTTTTAAAATTTAATAATTATTTCACTCATTTAATCGTAAATTACAATGCAAGTATTGAATAGAAAATTTTAAAATAAATTTTTTTACAAATTAAAAACGACTAAAAATATTTTATCTTTATTAAATTAAGCAAGTATAAAATTGAAGTGGATTTGCATAAATACTTATATTTTTCTTGTGATGTTTAAAGCATCATCATGTGTGTAAAGAAGCAGTGAATTATTATTTTAGTGATAATTTTATTGAAATCTTTATTACCTAACTTAAATTTATATTAAGTTTCATGCTATAACGTTTTTACCCTATGCTTTCTGAAACAAGTAGATAACAGACACTTTTGGCTAAGCTATGATTGTTTACTATTTCGTATGTTAGCCTACAATGAATAAGATAACCCTATAAGACCTGAGTCTTTATGATAGATTTCACTTTTAAGCTATTTAATATTTTCCCCAAGAAAGGTGAATAATCAAACCCTCAAGATTGTGAATTTTAAGATTTGAAAGGGCAGTTAAATGCTGTCTCCCAAACAAATAATTTATGCCAAAAATCGATTTCAAATTATTATTTCCAAAAATATATTTTAAATTTGCTTTTTTTTTACTTCTGCACATTTTAGTGTGAAAGATTTTCTGGTGTGATTAAATGCACATTTCCATTAAACCAAAAACATTAAATCAGTGATATTCCATCACTAGTAATGACATACAGATTTAATGATTTTTTTTTTATCCCATTAAAGCTGTATCTATTAAACTATATTACCATAGTATTGACACATTTTAGTGTGAAAGATTTTCTGGTGTGATTAAATACACATTTCCATTAGACTGAAAACATCAAATCGGTGATATTCCGTTACTAGAAATTAGAATTTAAGGAACTTTATTTTAATATAAAATCCATTAAAGCTGTACCTATTAAAGTATATTACCTTAGTATTGAAATGTAAATGTTAATACATTCAAATTGCATGCTAAGCTTTAGTATGCTTAAAGGAAAATGAGACTATTCACTATGTTTCTTTTAAAGTTTTAATCATGACCTTTGGATTAAATTCACGTTTTCTTGTGTTTGAAAATTAAAATTTCTCTAAATAGCCTCATGGACTATCTGTTGTCATCACTGCCCCTGCTGTTTTCCAATTTACTGCACCAGCTTGTCCAGAGCGTCACTTAACAGCAGCTGAACTGTTGGGTAAATATCTTATCATTTTATTTAAGTGACAGTATATTATCTAACATTTTAAAGATGCGTGCACGAGCTATTAAATTTAAATATTAATCCTTATCAAGATTAGTTTTGCAGGGGTTTTTAATGTGCACATTAAAATAGAACCAAGTACAAAATATTCTAAATAAATACATCTTTATTATGAAATTCTTTCAAAAAGATCTTAGTTTATTGAAAGTTATGCACAAATTTATTGTGTTCATGTTATTTTATTTCCTTTAGATTTCAAACTATCGTTGAAGTTTGAGAATTTTGATATTTTAATGATTAATTCGAAATTTTCTTTGACACAGTCACAATAATTATCAGTACAATTTATAATTAACGCTGTTGTGTAATGTTAGAAATTTTGTCTTGAAAATTTACCTCTTGTATACAGTTTTTTAACTGTTTGATGGATGAAATATTTCTTCTTTTAACCCTTTGTTAAATGTAAAAGCAATTTAAATTTAAAATATTTCGAATTTGTGGAATTTTAAAATACACGTTAATGTGCGATTTTCTTTATGAACTCTCCTCTAAGAAGCTTATAATAACTCTTTAGCAAGTTAATCAAATTGTACAATTTCCTGTTTATTTATAACAGTTCATTTTAAACATTTACCAAAGTGTTAGAATCTAATGATGAAAACGAGATTGTTTTTTATAATAATAATAATAAATTGGCATTATTTTGGTTTAAAAGTTATTAAAATTGTCGGTTTCTATCCCTGCAAGGTGTAAAAATTATTTACCATTTATGGTAACAAGGAGTTTATATATTTTCATGAAATTTAACATTTAAATCAATTTAACAAATACCTAAATAAATTCTTTGATAGTGATTAGACACAAGTGTAAGAGAAGTAATCTTGTTATGAAGTGTTTGTATAAAGTTAAATTTCATATTTCTCTTCCCCCTGGTAAAATAAACAATATCAACATTTTGTGGAGGCATGTTAGTATGACAAATAGTCGAGGATCCTAGAGCTAGTCCCTAGATCTAGCTTGTACCCTGAATAACCTTTAATAATTGGAATATATCACATTTATAAAACAGAAATTAATGTTTGAAATAACTGCTTTTGCCTAAATATTTAGAGTACTTATTTGTTAGTATTTTGTTTCCAATTAATCTGAAAGTCAACTTCATGTACACATTTCATTGAGACATTAAAATTTGTTTTTTTATTAAGGTTTAATTACTTATTGTCAACAAAGTTAAATTTGTTTGCAAAAAAAAAATGCAAAATAAATTATGGAATGAAATGTTTTTTCATTGCATAATTTATAACTATGACAATGTAACTATTTTCTAGCATGTGCTCAACAAAAACGAAAACTCGTTTGTTGACCACATGCTGCAATATTTTAATTGTAAGCTGCGGCAACTCATGCAAGATCACAGGATTAAAAAAGAATCGCCATTTCTTTTGTACAACTTTTCTTTTATTTCGTTGTTTTCTGGGGTTGTATATTTAATAAGTATTTTTTTAATAAATTGCAACTATGCCATGCACACCTCACAATTTAATTAGCATTTTAAGATTCTTGTCTTTAAATATTAATTGGATGTTACAGGAAAAGATGTCAAAAATGCCAAACGGGAAGACGCTGGCCTGATCCTGGCTGATGCCCTCCGAGATTTTATGAATGACTTGGGAATAGAAAATGGACTTACTGAACTAGGATTCAGCTCCAGTGACATCCCAGCCCTAGTAGAAGGAACTTTACCTCAGGTTTGAATTGATTGGCTTTCATTAAAGTCGCTTTCACAGGAGGATGGCAGTGATAATTTAATAGCATTCATTTTCCTTGATCCATGAAGACACACGAAACTTTGAAGTGCTAAATAATTCAGATGCGTTATTTCTAGAAAGATCTGCACTATATTCAATGGGCCACTGTAGCCCGATAAGTAGAGCAAGACTAACAGAGGGTTGCGAGTTCAAATCCAGTCAAAGACTTGTCAGCAAAGGAAACTGGTGCATGTTAAATCTGTCATGGCTACAAATGTCCTCACCGAAATTTGGAGTGCGACTTAGTCGTCCAACTGGTTCACAATTTATCTTGCGTTGCTCCAGTGCGACATTAATCAAATGCCTACCTGCAAAATATATTCAACGTTCACTTAATTTTTGGTAAATAGCTGGATTAATGTAGCACTGAAGCCATACAGCTATTGGAGATAGTTTGGGATCAATCCCTAAGGGAAAGATCGAGGACAACACCTTGTTGTTTTGAACCAGTTGAGGTCATACCCGAGTTGGCACTCCACTTTCCAAACTTCCACGCAATGCTAACATGACAGATTTAACTTGATCTAGCCCCCACTTACATGTTGGTCTTTGAAACTCCATTCAACCCAAGGGTCGCTAACAGGCTACAATTCCAACTGGGTTACTGCAGCCAAACTTAAACTAACCTTCAAAGTAGCATTTGGGGATCTGCTATTTATATTACTGAATATGAATTCTCTAATGGGATCTATTGATAAATGCTGATATAATCAAACTTAAATCTTACTTATTGATTAATCCTCAGACTTTGAAAGAAAGTACTAAATGTATAAGGCATCACGCGAATATCAGGAAGAAAAATCGCTTGTAGCGTTGACAATTGAACACGTGCTCAAAGTGTATAAAATCTCCTACAGCAACGATCACTTGTCAGGAACAACTGTCAAGTTCTTTTGAACTATTGAGTATGACACCCAAAAGGATTTTTGCATCACAATGCAGTTTAAAAACGATGGAAACCGACGCTTATTCTATTATCCCGACAGCCTAGATTTAACACTGTTCAACTTCCAATTGTTTCCATAATTGAAAGGATGTTGAAATTGCTG
This sequence comes from Metellina segmentata, assembly GCA_947359465.1. NCBI lineage: Eukaryota > Metazoa > Arthropoda > Arachnida > Araneae > Tetragnathidae > Metellina > Metellina segmentata. Next base: position 125,217,963 of record OX375874.1, read on the forward strand.
TGAAAGCAAACCTAGACTTTTGATAAACCGAAAATGAGTTTGGAAATAATCTGGTCAAGGGAAATAACTGGTAAAATGAGATAAACGAGTCTGCTGGAGGATTTGTCTTGGGGGCCTTACGCATTGTGGAGAAGTATATTTATATTTTTTTTCCTTCATGAACAAATTATTAAAGTAGTAATAAATTACAAAAACTCTATTTACAACAAAGTGGTAAGTAGGAATGAATTAAATCTTAAAAAATCCAGTCTCCAATTTTTTTTTGACTATCCAGCCCAAACAAGTCATAAATAGTATTTAAATTAATATATTTTAGTTTTTCATTGTGTAAAACGAAAAAAGGGTTAAAAAATAGCACCTGCAATTTTTACTAAATGCCATCGTCTTTTTTACAGCACAGGGTCACGAAGCTAGCGCCAAGAGAACAGTCCAAGGAAGAACTAAGCCAATTGTTTGAAAAATCATTGAAAGTGTATTGATTGAATGAATGCAAGAGCTTTGACGAAACAGTAGGAAATGAAAATCTTTATTATGAACGAAAAGTATGTTTTACAGGTTTTATAGAATGAATAAATATATATTAAAATGAGCATTTCGATTGCTTGAGTTCTAGCCGTTTCAAGGCAATAAATAATAGGCTTCCCTCAAACATGAATAAATACTGGTTGAATGTTATTTTTACAATCTGGAACATTTACACATAAAATCACCATTTCAGTTTCGACAATTTTTACATGCAGTCTTGTTTCCGATACAACTACGACATTTGAATTCAAAATATTTAAATAGCGAATGTAGAATCATTCTGATAGGAACATGGGGGTTTGTTCTTTTAGTCATAGAAAAATATTGAAACTATCTTGCAGAAGAGTTACAGTTTTTAGGCAAATGGAGAGACAAATGTAAATTCGGCCATGATAAGTTTGTTGCGTTGGATGATTACAGACGTATCTGACTGCCATGAACCAAGTTCTGTGGTAGGACGTGAAAGCTGTTGTGGAAGTTGGCATTGGCATCCTCGGCCAGAGTCTGGGATTCGAGGAGGTTCCGAGACTTCCACTGGTAGTTCAAGGAACAGGTGCCATGCCACTGAGCATGCTTGTTGACACGAGACTGAAAAAGGAAGATTTAAAAATAAATACAAAATGCTCAATTTATTAAGCTAGCTGTTCAAAGTACAGCATCTTTTAAAAAACAGTAATACAGGTAACCCTCGTATAGTACGGTTAATTGGTACCGTGCTATAGAGAATCCATGTTATACAAGTCGCACAAATTTGACATTACGTACTGTGCTGTATGGAATACTGTGTTATAGAAAACTCATGCTATATAGAAAGTGTTATCCAATATATACGACCTCAGAGTTTTGGTTAATGTATGCTGTGTTATATGGAAACCAAAGAACTGTTATATGCGTTATATTTTACTGAAAATTGTAGTTTTCATATAATAAATTGTGTGGACGCGTATAGGGCACACATGACAGACGCGCAAGAGGACGGATTTGGCATCAGAAGGGTCCCAAAAGGGATAAAAAAACTTTAAATGGGTTGAAAATATTCAATGTGTATATACAAACATTCCATTTTCTTATTAGATTATCATTGTTATTATAAACCATGTAATATGGAGAACCTAGGTGTGTTAGAGGGGATGCTGCAATTTCGGTACTGTGTTCGAGAAGTACCGTGGTATACGAGAATTACCTGTATTAACATTCAATGATAATCAAGCTGATAGTTTTTATTGGATTTATGCAAAAGTTCGTCCCATTTTGTGGTGCTAGATGGCATGGCAACACAAGTGTGTTCACATGTGTAAAGTCTTGATGTTGTGGAAGTACTTTGGGGAAAAATTGTTTTTAAATTTTGTTTAGCTTTCAACTGCCAGAAAGTAAAGCAGAGTATCAAAAATTCTCCTTATTTCCGAAAAGGCAAGATTGCTGGACTCTAAAGATACACATGTATGGTAAGGGTTGACGAGTTCCTGCACCACACAAATAGTTTGAAAGGTTTTGTCACCTGGATCAGTTCTTTAGCCAAAAGCCTCAGAACTACGAGCACAGGATTATACAGCTATTGGAGAGATGAAGAAAGGCCATCAAACAGTATTCATTTAATGCAATTGTTTGCTAAAATAATTTTTCTTCACATTTTTATCAAAAAATGAGACAAATCTTGGCATTAACCCCAATAGTTAGTTATCACGAACTTTTTCCCTGGCAATTTTAGAAGTCCTAGTATCAATCTGAATAAGGAACAGCAGTGATAAAACAAAGTCCAACTGAATTTAAAGAAAAAATTTCCAGTTGTGATGTCTAACAAGATGAAATTTTTGTGTATAGATCTGATTAACGTTTTCCCGACTCTCATTCCTTAACTAGGTTCAAATGGTCTCTACAGTTTCGAATGACTTCCATCACCTACAGAAATTGCCTAAACCTTTGTGTGCTCTCTGTATTGAATGAGAAATAACTTCATTCAACTTGGAAACTCGACATTTTGAAAAGTAAACAAGTATTAGAGAGTACCACAGTTCAATGAATGGTATTTAGTTAAAACTAATTAGACTGGGATCTTCAACTTAAAAGTGGATTCTAAACCACTTTGAGCATTCAAGCCTCAATTTGCATTTGAACCCAAAGGCCCAGAGGAATAAACATGTACTTGGCCTTCCTAGTTTCTCCAGGCCATGAAGAAAGCAATACAAAAGCACCAACATTTTCACTTCTCAAGCTAATAGACTATGTTATGGTCTCTGGCGAACTTTTATGCAAGTTCAGCGCCCTAGGGTATGTTTTTATATCACACAACTCCTACTCAATTAGTTATCTCTCAGAGCAAAGACTAATTAAAGTTTATGCCAAGTAATCTATAAAAAAAAATTAAGACTTAAATAATAGTACAAGATCATTACAATCTCATTTTGCCAATCTGTTTTTCAGTCAATAAATGCTAAGTCACTTGAGTGTCAGGATCTTAAGCTGGTCATGTAGTAAAACATGCAGTTTAGTGTGCAACTACTAGAATCCAATTTACACCAGAAGGCTGTTCTGATAACTTTTTCAACATGATTTTTTTTTAATTAAATTATACCAATGTAGAATAAAAAACCACAACAAAAAAAAATCCCTAAATCTAGCCTTAAACTAGGGTAACATACGTTTATTTACACGATTTAGGATTTCATTATATGTATCTGCATTCATAAAAAAAGTTCCATTTTTATTCATTGCAAAGTTTTAAGTACATAAAATTTGTCAAAATTTAAATGAGAACTTACTGCTTTAACATCCCTTCTCCACATATTTCCACACTGCCCATTACATGTGGGGCAAGGTCGGTGCATTGCATATCCGCCGCATTCTGTGCAATCAAGACTAACGTGATCGTCATACCAGCTGACACCACAGCTGTAATTAAAACACGAAATTTATACCACTATGGAATAAAGAATCAAGCACTTTTATTTATATCAATTTTTACCAAATATAATCAGAATCTTAAAAGAATAAGAGCCTTATTTATAAACAAAAAACAATTAGAATATTTATGGGTTTTTAAATATTATATTCAGTTTTAAGAACTTATTCAATACATCTATTTCCAGATTTTGTATCTTTCTACATTAAAATTTGTAGAAACTATTGAAGTTAATATAACACTCACTTTGAGCAAGAATTGTAAGTTCGCCTGAGGCCTTCCAGAGTTAGCATATCCGAACTGTCACTGGTAATTTGGTTGAGATTTAAATCGCTTTCTTCACCTTTGAAGTCGGCAGGGTTCTTGCTTTCTTCAAACTCGGGTTGTTCACCGGCGTTGTTGTTATTCAGTCTTTCAAACCTCATCTTGTCAAATTTAGAGTCTGAAAAGAAAGTTTCATTTTACAAAACAAACTCCACATGTTTGATCAAACTTGTTGCAAGTTAATTCGACAGGAAGATTAGAAGTATTCTACAAATTCGAATACTTAATATTCTAATAAGAATAGTACTTTTCAAAAGGAATGTTAGAAATAGGCAACGATTTTCTTCTCAAAAGTTAAAAATCCATTGCAGATCAAGTTTGTTTTCAACTTTTCCTGACAATCAAAACAAATAACGTCAGCAAAATTCAACTCTATTTTACTCCCGACATTTAAAATTGACGTTCTTGCGTTCGAGGTAGTAGCGTGCTCACGAACGCAAAGTGACGTCTGACAACAGAAAGACAAGCGGCAGACTACGTCGAGGTACGATCTTCTTCATCTGTTCACGTCTTTATCCAATAAAAATAACCCATAGTTCGTTCCACCCACACCCTTGGAAAGAAAAATACCGAGACACGCCATGTCATTCAGACGTTCTGGGTGCCGGTTTTTTAATCGATTGATTTCTTTGACATTTCCTCCTTAAATTTTTTTTTTATTCACAGCTGTAGCGCCGCAGCAGCCTTGTGAATACTCTCACGATTTCCCTTTGAAGACTTGACGTTTGACGTCGAAATACACAATTCGTGCGGAAAGGAACTGTTTGCGCAGGTCTTGGTACACATGCACAACGTCAAATGAACTAAATATAACTCGATAAAACAATTTTAAGTTCTAAAAATACAAATTTTTATGCGTTTGTTTGCACTTTTTTCGTGATCTTGTGCTATTCCAATCATTTCAAATTTCGCCATACTTGTTGTTAAGAGCTCAATAAAAGAACGACCTACGCATCGGTCATGGAAGAATTTTTTAGATCTCCAGTTTGAATTAGGCAAAAACTTTCCAAAATTAGTACCATTTCACTTTGGCGACTCAATCTTCCCACCTTAAATAAACCTTATTAAGACCGTTGATAATATTTCCACCTTAAAATAAGCCTTATTTGCACAGGAAAGTTTCGCTTCCTCACAATATTGTCGCAGATCAATTAGCCGAACATCGTAACCAAAAAAAAATTAACTGTAATAATTTAAGGTATTGAAATGAAAAAGTTAGTTGTGCAGATGCATGTTACATACTAACATATTAACAACTACACGTGGAAGAATTTTTAGATATACCCGTCTGAATTAGACAGGCTTTCTAAAACTGTACGATTTCACTTTGACGACTCAATCGAATTAACTAGATTTCCAGTACGAGTAATTTTGAAAAACGCGCCCTTTTGGTAGTAAACAGGGAATGGTTAGGTTTTATGTGCCGCAAGGGAATATATTAAGTGATCATAAAAAAAAAGTGCAAAATCAGATGTTGGATGAAAACCAACGTCATGTAAAATGCTTGGATGAGGGTTCTCAAGTCATGTTTTCTAAAATCCAGGAATCCGAATTAAAATGTTTAAGACGTTGACGAGTTAAGTTTGAACAGTCCATGAAAATGTTCGTTAATGGATAATTGAAAATCGAATCGATTTCCTTATTAAGAGATGTCTATCCAATTCGAAGGCGTGTTATATTTCGTCTTGATGGCAATGGTTTCAAGATAAATATTGACAAAATGTTTTGCTTTGTTAATCCCAGACTTTTTGTTACTTTTTTTTCCCATTTGTAAATATTGTTTTTCAAGTCACGGTAGGGAGATGGTCTGGTTGATGACATTTACGTCAGACATAGCGGGAACACTTTTTTGAAATTATGGGCAGAAGTATCGTACTTGTTATCAATCGGCAAGACTGTCAATTTGCGTATATTTAGCAAACTTTTAGGTTCGAACTAAAGTTGCATCTAGGTTTATATGCTTATTATGCAGACACGAGCAGCATTTTTCAACGTTACGGTATATTAAAAAAAGATACCGTTTATATGCAACAATGAGAGCTCAAAAACTGTTATTTGGGTTACTGATACAGACCGAACGGTTTCTACGTCTACATTTCAGCGATATTATTTTAACTTAAGATATCAGTTTCAAATAATTCTTCAAAACGAATTCCTAAAAAATCTACGATTTTTTAATTACGTTTTGCAGCGAAATATGTAAAACGAGTAAAGTATTTTTCTAAGAATTTCAATCGAGATGTTTTCTGTTGGTTTTGGTCAACAAACTGTCAAAACTGAAACATCGAAGACCTAAAAAATGTTAACTTATTTCCCTTGAACAAAATAAATGGCGGAAAGTAGAAACTCAAACTGCGTCGAAGCAGACTTTCGCCTCAAAACAAACGCGAATTGAATCAATTCCCAAATCCCTCCCCCAGTGACATTCGACATTCTAGTAACTCTTGACATTTGTCGGGTAATTAGAACTGGATATCTATCGAGTCTTGTTTTCATACACAAGGCACTCATCAAAAAGAGATTCAATAACACTGCATTTTCCTCAAGCAAGAACAAAGAAAACAAGTCTATTTTTAGACGACTGTTGAAGAAACTTTCCTGATGAATACATTTTCGCAATTTTCTTTTACTTAAATTACATTCTTGTATTTGAAAAGTTTATTCCGCAGATGAGCGAATCTTTAAACAAGCATTTGCTACGATGTGAAACACGTTAATGTCACATTTGGATCTAAAATATTTTTACCAATAAACTCTCGACAATAAATTATAATTTGCTCATATCAATGCTTATCGAGTTGAAAAACATGCGACTGAATCAGCACGTGGCAATTAAATCAGCTTGTTATATAAAATCGATACTTTAAACAGACATTTATTGCTTCGATATTTGCAGAGTTTTTATGGAATCTACGGAATATAACTAGTCTTGTAAAATATTTTTGTTCCGCTGAAGCAGTTAGGGAATTGCTTTCATCGAATATCGTTTAAAATACAGCTTGCAGCGAACAGAGTACTTAAAGGTGAGGATATTTAAAATATTTACAAGTATGTAAAAAATGACGCGATTTAACTAAGGATACAATTGCGTATTTTGTTTCGGTCCGATTTGAAATACCGTTTCAACTTTTCGATCGAAGCCACATCAAATTACTAAAAAGCAATTCCGAGTTTTTGAGTACATCAAATTCCTAAAATTTCATTTAGGCTTCATGCAATTCATTTCATAAACAAATATTCCAGAAATTCAAGTACAATTGCGCCGAATTTGATGGAAACCGGGCTTTTCGTATCAGAAAGAAGTCTGGTTGAACAAAAGAAAAAAATTGCCCTCGGGACATGGAATTCTATTGTGGACGAACAGCAATAGTTGCGCCCGAATAACCGCAAATTTGAAAAACCTCTTCCGTATCAAGTGACGTCATCTTTAACCGCAGCGGTTACATTCGTAGTTTTTCCAGGAGTGGCATTCACGGTAGACGCCATCTCAAAACAGACCCAACTCGGGCTGGAAACCAAGCATTTTTTTTTTGTCTCCTTTAAAATGGTTTGCCGCACATTTTCCCCCTTTAAATTACAATATCAAATTAAAAGTCGTGTTGATGCTTCTGACAATGTACTTACCGTTCACAAAAAATGAGAAATTATAAAGGGTCTTCGGCACTGAAAATAGATTTGTAGGAAACTCCGCCATGAAGCCCAATACTTCAGGTTTCAAAAGGAACAGTTTTAATCCCAAACACTATTCCTTAAGTCTTTACACCGGGAAACATTTGCATGTAAATATCACTTTATATGCAAAGACATGCTTTAAGTTTGGCTTTGTTGGGGTCTAACTTGATTAAAAGCACAAAACTTACCTTTTATCGCTTATTTTCCCCGACACAATTTTCTGTTCAAGTGGACTTCGTGTATCCGTGTATTTTAAAAACACATGCAAAAAAAAAAGACACTTCCAATCAACCTTACACACTTAAGTGGTGAAGAACAAGTATAACTGCAGCACCCTTCGAAAACCTGCAACTGAACTAAAAATAACTTCCTCGACGGTCTTTCTAATATATGCGGCAGATAAAACTGGAGATTAGACTTGCAGAAGATAGGGGAAAATTGATTTTGGAAGATTTTCACGTGCAAACATTGTGGTAGACAACTTCCACGTGACGCCAATACTCGATTGTAACCAAGGCACGTTTGGGGAGACCATTCATTATTTAAGGGCATTCGGCTGCTAAAAGGCATGCGACTTAGACTACTCCAAGTAGATTCACTAAAGTAGTAAATGTTCTACTTAGCAATGAAATTCCATAAGGAGTAAAAAACGTTTCTTACACCATACAAACACCAATATAGCATCTGAATAGAATTTTGAAATTTAAAATTAAGACAAGTAAACAGATGAACATAAGTAGGTAATTTTTTCTAATCCCCCCCCCCTCTCCCCTCCAAAAAAAAAATGGGTCATATAAGCAACAAGTCTGAGCTGCAGAAAACTGTAAAAAGTGGAGTCAAAACTTCAATTTAGAAACCTGTACAAGATCACGAATGTCAAACCCCTTTGCAAGTAAACAATCCTTCGCACAGTCGTTTAGATTTTGTAATTTCTTCGCTTGAACTTTGTTTCATAATCTTTAGCGAGCAATATACTTTTCCTGTTGACAAAAATTTGCCGTTTATTCGTCAATACCTTGTTTGTCGGAGGCTGCTACACATGTGAGCACGCTATGTTTTATCGCTTTTATTTGATATTACTAATAATTTGTGAACAATGCAGTCACCCATCGAGCGTTTGTGTTCCTACACCAAATACCAGATTCAACAGAACAGACACTTCCTTGCAGTCATGCAGACTTGTTTACAAAATCGCGATTAAATATTTATAACCGTTGCGTCATTATTTTACATTGAAGTGGAAGCAGTTTCACAACTGAAATACAAGGAAACGCTGGAATTTATAGCATTGGTGTTACAAACTACTTTCAGCTTACGCGATCAAGAAAGCATTTTTCCCATACAAACTGGTCACTCTTCTTCACAAATTAAACCAAAGAGGGGTTAAAGAGGTTCAACAACGGGCAATTGCGCAAGGAGGTATGGGAACTATACGTACCAGAGCAGTCGACACACGGGCTGGAAATGAAACCACAACACAAACTCCAAACCAAAACAAACGAAACGAGGGCTTGACCTACTTCCCAAAGGAAATCCAGGCAGTGAAATGATTTCAAGAATATGAACACAAGCAGAACGCAGGGCTACGCGTCACCTGTCAGGACTCCAGCGAGAACTGTTGCTGGATTTGTTAGTCATTTCCACCGAAATCTACGCTGACATTTTGCCGAGTTTGAACGAATTGCCACCTTCTGACACGGCTGAGCAATTATAAAAAAAAAACTCTTTCAGAAACTGGAACCAGAGGTGTATCAAGGTTTTCATTTCCTGTCGCTGCAAGTTGTTAAACGTTCTTACGCCATGAGGTTATACAAGAATGAATGTTACATTGATTTATCTTATTCGTTTAACCTTTAGCTCTTTCCGTTTGATTTCGAATCAAGGTCCATGTTCTTTGTGCCATGTTTGCAAATCGGTAGGTAGTTAATGAACAGTGCACTGGAGCAACACACGGGTCATTTGTTAGCAAATCGGAACACGTGCCGTATCTGATTAGGTTTGAAGCTACGAGAGGTATTTTCATTGTAAACAGATTACACTGTCAGAATTTACTTCTGTCCAAATGCTGTCGTACGCGTGATTCATGTCCGATTACTAAAAAAGGAATTTATCGTGGGTTAAAAACAGAAAAAGGTCTTGGAAAACCCGGAAGTGCGACACCCGTGCTTAATAAACAGTTAAACCAGGGCTCGAAATACCCGGGTGCACTGTGCACATGAAAATTAAATTGTGCACCTAAATTTTTCTCGCTAGGTGCATGCCATGCACCTAAATTAAAAACTTAGGTGCACCTGAATTAAAAAAATCTATTTCGAGGCCCGAGTTAAACCCATAGAAAAAGAAAAGATCAATTAAGTACTTCGTGTCCATCAAGCCCAAATACATCTAAAGGACCCGAAAAGTTCTGGTGAGATAGTTATCACATGGTTCCCAACTCTATTTCAGAAATAAAATTCCCCGACAAATTTTTACAAAATTCCAGGTCATACTTACGTAATTTATGACATTTTTGAAGTGAAAAATGTGAAAAAGAAATTTAGCATTCAATAGCCAATAATTAAAACCAATATTTAAGAACTATGCATATATATACACTAAGCACAAGTAATTTTGCATTACAATAACTTATTCAAATAATCCAACATATTTGACTTAAAAATCAATTTGTGATTTAATGTAACTAAGCGTGAAATTTTTCAATTTAAGCCAGTGGACGAAACAAAATTCTTCACCTGTAAAATGTAAACAGTTTCTTTTAAAATCGGTTGAAAAACTCAATAAATAAAGTAAAGTGATACGAAACTGTACGAATCTGATTGGCTACTCCTCTCCAAAGCGTCTTGAGAAGCCATGATCAATCATTTTCCAGGTCATCGAGGCGATTTTCCAGGTTTTAGACGAAATTTCGTAATTTTCCCCGAATATTTTGAACAAAATTAAATTCCCTGACTCGTGGGAACCCTGTTGTCATAATTCAATTGTGTTCAGAAAAATTCGCCACTGATAATTCAAATAAAAATTTTGACCTTGTCGATGTTTTGTGAAATATTAGATTGGTTAAATTTTTTTATGGCACACGGGCCAGGTTTGGCCAAGCTGAGAAATGTTGTGAAACTCATTCTTAAACGAGAATAAAGTGCACAAATATTTGATTACATGCGATACTCTAAATGCATCCTAAAGCAGACAGATGAATTACAATGTTTTAGAACGGTATTTTCTAGGTTTTTTCTCTGAATCACGTTTTTTCCCCCCTTAACAGTTCTGTTTGCAGATGCATCTAAATAAAATTGGAATAAAGGGCACTTCATCCGGTAAGTTGTGGCTTCAATGCAATTATGAAGGCCGATCACTCAAAAGCTATTGCCAGACCACCTTTCCTACAAACTCGAACCTCTATTGTACAGCTAGAGAAATGGATAACCTTCAATCTTCTGGCATAGGATAAATAAATGGGAATAAGACGAAGAGAATCGAACTTCGACATTTGTGATGCCAGTTTCGCAACCTTTTCGGAACGGCACACAGTGAAATGGCACCAGACTAAACTTAGAAGCAGGGTTTTGTATTGGATTAAATTCTAAGCGGATTTTCGACTGCAGGCATAACTTTACCTTGAAACTTGTGAATCGAAACATAGCTACATTCGACGGAATAAAATATCTCTATATTAAAAAAAGTTACCGCCGCCGTAGGATTGAAAACTACGCTGTTCAGCTCGATTCTTAGACGGTTTCCCTAGAAAGTTCGGATCAGTAAAATATGAAATTAACATTGTTTGTTCTTCATCGTGTTCCCTGGAGAACTGTAAACATCTTTTTTCAATGCGGTTATTAGTTTAGGGTTTATTAAGTGTCAAAGTTTGCAAAGCGGAATTTCTTCCGCGAGTGAGCAAAACACATACAAATTTTCAGTCTTAAGCCGCGAGTTTTCTTTTTTGCAGCTCGTCGAGTTTTTTTGGGGGTTGGCGAGCATGGGCGGAGCCCCCTAGTTTATAAAAGTTTCTAGACGAACTTTGTACACTGACTTTGTTTTCTTCGAACACGCAATCGTTCAAATGTCGATTTCTAAAAGAGCGTGTAAATTTCAATTGGGGTTTTTGTTCATAATTTCAGTGAAAACGTTCGGGCTTCTCTGGTCAAAAACATATTTTCGTTCCAAAATAAACTCGTGTTTTTGACTCATTAAAATATTTTATCGTAGTTATAGATAGAAAACAGGAAAGACGAAAGTGTTCTATCTAAAAGTATCTAAAGATGCTATCTGTTCGCAAATAAGTCGAAGAAGAGGTCAACCGAAAAACATCAGGAAGCTTTTCCTACATTGAATCAGTCACTCGGATGTGTGAAAGCAACCAATAACAGAATCTCTACGACTCCTTTCTCCCTCGACTCACAAGTTTTATTTTCGAGGTTTTTCCCATAGTTGTTACTTTTTGAACATAATTCTTCAGCTTGGGAAAACAGATCCTGTGGTACAACTGAAGTTCTCGGTTTTTTGGGTCAAGAACGAAACATTTTTTACTTATCGCCTCTTGAACTTTCTATGTAGTCTTTGTTTCCGCACGAATAAAAACCGTGGCCGTCTTTACGACACACAGCGCAAAAAGGTTTGAGGGAATAAAGGCCTTGCAAACCGAGTTCTGCTTGAAGGCCCCGGGTTAGACGAAATGTGGCGTCTGGTAAAATACAAAGACTTCTGAAATGGAGGAGCTTTTGAATTTATACGATGATAAACGCCACTTGAATCTGTCAGGAGGAAGAGAAAATCGAGAAGTGGTGGTTTCCCTTTCTGTTTTAGAACAATTCAATAGGAAAGGCAGTACTATCAATCAAGTTGTGATAAATGAACGACAATGGTAGAGAGAGAAAGGAAGTCCTTGTGGATAGTCTCGAAAACAGCGTTGAGGTAATCTGAATCGCTAACAAATTGCTTTCTCAAAATCATACAATAGTCAATGGTGGTAACATATAAATAAGTTCGAGACCGGAAATTCTTCCAAGCCTAAAGCGGCAATGGTATAAATTCTAATCCGAGGTGAATTACTATTAGCCATTGAAATGAAAATGTGAAAAATATTGGTTGAGACAACGGATATTCTGATGAATAAACAAAGAAAAATACCTGGAAATTTTGACAGATCTTTAAATCAAAGATCTAAAGAAAAATCTCACAATTAGCAGTCAAAACTAAACTTGAACCATTCTATGTTGTACGATTGAGAAGAATCGAAACTTCAATTTTGAAGTGAGGGCATGTTTTTACATTATATTCTAGTTATTTTAAGCATATGAACGCAACACTTACAGATTAAGAAATGTCTGCATCAGAGTGAGTATCTGATAAAATAAAGAAATTCAAGATATACACGACACACAAAAATGAACATGTCGATTCTTAACATTAGCATCTTTAAAATTGGCAATAAAATTTGTACTCAAAAATGTTTCAATTTTAAGACATTTAACTTCACATCCGATATTCCCAAGATTGTTAAAATGCGTAATGTTCCAGTAACATTGAATAGTGCATGACGGATTTTTAGTAGAAACAAAATCCAGACCATTTGAGATGACTACTTATGCCGTCATAATGCTCCCGCACGATACATATAGGATTACCTTAAAATGTAGTTTATCGCCATTTAGGAAACGTTTGATGTTTAATCCAGTTGATTAGTCAAGTACTGTCATACATAAATTCGAAGTTTAAGTTGATTATTTATCATTTTTTTCCGAAGTGCTGAAACAGTGTTTGAAAAGCAAGCCAACTAACGTCGCGTTCAGAAAACGTACAAGAAATACACGTTCGTAGCAGAATCAGCAACACTCATATTTGATGCTATCAGAACAGAGAGGTCTTACTCACAAAAATCCGAAATTTTATCACCTTTTTTTTATGTGCAAGTTTAAGCGTTTTAAAAGTGCAAAATAACTTGGCATTGATCTCTGAAAAAGAAATTTTTAGAGAATCTCAAATAGTCTTGTCACGGCGTTGCCCGTGACAGTTCTTTTCGTGGGGTCAGGTGTGACCACTACTCTCTAACCCGCGGTGATTGCTACGAATTCCCCACCACAACGCCGTTTTATGACTTATCCAATAGGCTACGATCCAAATGGGAATGTATAAAAGATGGTGGCAAGAAAATTGTAATTTATCTCCATTTAATATGCTGTTGGTGGCCCATCTTGCTTTGATAGCCGCATTTAGCTCGACAAAAAATACCTCATACACAGGCTTGCTATATCGTCGACTAAAATGTATAATTTATTTAGACTAGCTCTGTGCCTGTACAAATATCACTGCTTGGACTTGGTTACATGGAAATGCAGATTTATTCAAGTTGGTGTTTGACAAGTTTTTAAACGTCTGGAAAGCAGTAAAACATAGCGACCACGCGCGAGTCGTTTTCGTGTAAATTGCACTAGTTTTTGTAGTAGCGATTGGACGTTTTCGAGAAACTGGAACGAATGCAAGGGGCGTGTTACTACTTAATTTAGTTACATTCAATTTTTAAAACAAGATATATCTCCAAGGTCTACAGAACTGCTCCATTTGAACATTCGCGCTCGTGGTTCTGCTAAACGAAGTTTCAAACTTGTCAAGAAAAAGTAGCAGCAAGGAATGAAGTGGGTGGTATCAAGGTTAATACAGCTTGTCCTTGATATGGGAGAGAAGAGGGTTTTCCTTTTCCCAAGAATAAATTAGACTGATTTAGAACACACAGCATACAATTAAGAAACAATCTTCCAAGTTCTAAACATCGAGCACTGAACCAATAATTCACAACGGAAAACTGGTATTGGAATTTTTGTTCGGTTTGCTTTCCCGATAAAAAATAAATATGGTTTCCCAATTGTTTGTGCAGTTTCCTCTCTGATAATAGTGCAATTATTCCATATCAGTTGCAGTAGGCGTGAAAGCCCTGGATATGACGCTATAATGAAAACATTTTCACGGAATGCAATTTTTTTCCATTTCTCTTAATGAACAATTGGCCCAGCTATTAATGGACCAATTTTCATTTGTACGAAACTAGTTGGAAGTTAATGTTATTTTAATAGACATCTATCTCCAGAGGGCGATGTCATCCAACAGGTTTAAACGTTTAAAGATAGACAGACTGCTTCACAACATCGAAGGTGCACGTGAACACCACATGGCGGAACAAAAAATCTCGATGTGTTCTTTCCTAATAGTACCTACTACTCTGAAATTCAGCGATAGTTCTACTTCTGATCGACAAAAATCGATTATGTCATTGGAAAACGTCCTAGTGATAAGAGTTTGAATTATGAAATGCAGTTTGATCAGATTATCGAATTGCGGAAATATCCGAGGTTACACAAACGTTTTGGCAACGAGGAAGCGGTAGGAAATTCTGTTACATAGCTCATATTTTAGACGAGTAATGGTCCGGTTTTCAGCTTTTACCGATCTTTTAAATCTGGTGAGTAACTCGTTTTCCAGGATACTTTTACTGATGGTCGTAGATTAAGAAAACGAAATTCTTCTCAAACGCTCTTCCTTAGTGTCGAGTTGGGTTTGGATTTTATGGCCACATTTGGCCAAGCTGAGCAAACTCAAGACAGACAATTCCAAGTAATCCTTGTCAGGATGAAGGTGAAAAATCATCCCCCAAAATAAACGACTGCTGGACACAGTCAATATCACGAGGTGTTCACGCCAGGAAATTTGGATAGTTGCGGTCTCTATAAGATCACTGCTAGTTCGTTTTGAGAAAGGGATAACTTGGAACGACGTTAATTTTTTTTTTTTTTTTTTTTTTGTGAATGTTGGCAGAGGAACGAGGCCAATCTACAAGTTTTGAACTCCGGCGACAGATAAAAAATCTTATTCGTTTTCAAAATTATCCCAACGTGACCAACTTTATTTCATTTCTTCAAGCATCTCTATGGATAAGGTCCATTTCTACGGCAACATATAAGGGTTGGTTGGAACAAAGACCATATTTGGCTGCGCCAAAATAAGAGACACGAATTTTAAACACAATCAAAACTGGCACAAGATTTAGCAATTCCACATTGAAACTTGTCAAAGAATAAAGTTCATAAAGAAACAGACAGACTTGAGTTTGGAGCAGTTCTTGTAGTAGAGAAACATTAAAGCGGTAGGCATCAAATCATTATCCGTACTCTGGTCATTTAGTAAAGGCAACGTCAGTCAGACAAAAAAAACTTCACGGTAGAGTTAAAATTTTGTACTGCTTTCCACTATATTGACGGTATTGTGTGTACCCGAAATTCACATCAATATTATAAACCGAGTAACAAGCAGTTTGGCAGTCGAGAATTTTGGAAGTATGAATGTTTCCTTTTTACGACGCTAAGTTCCCCAACTTCAACGCATAACTCTACAAGTATCGACTACGCTTAATCGAGATGCTCCCAACATTAACGTGACTTGTTTGATGTTTTATTACAACAGGTTATTAGAGTAGAACTGAAACGTCATCCATTTTCAATAAAAAAAAATTAAAAATTATGTTAGATTACTTTTGTAGTGATCCTATTTCCCATGTTACTAGCCAATGCCCATGTCCTACCCCCTACCACTCTTCGAATAACCTATTCTTCACAATCAGATACATCAGTTGAAAAACCAATCGAAACTCAACAGAATGTTACAGGAAAAAAATTCCAGAATATTCTTGTTCTCTTCGCTGTCGTTTGTTTCGTATCTTGCCATTTTGACAGCAGCCAATCGATAGAATTCCCAAGTCATACAGTGTGATGATGCAGCGTCGAAATTGTCGATTCTG
Organism: Metellina segmentata; assembly: GCA_947359465.1. Taxonomy (NCBI): domain Eukaryota; kingdom Metazoa; phylum Arthropoda; class Arachnida; order Araneae; family Tetragnathidae; genus Metellina; species Metellina segmentata. The sequence continues at coordinate 125,234,165 of OX375874.1, forward strand.
GTATTCCCAAACTCCATTGTTAAGCGTGGTTTTCCAGCGTTAAGCAACTAACATTGGACAAAAGTTCTCAGCTATAGTAAAAGAAACATGATCTACTACCAATTCAATGTTTCCTCATTTAAAAATGTCGCCTACGATAAGATTCTGATTGTTAAAATCTATTTTGCTCTAAAAATATGTTAATTTTTTTCTGGCATTCGTACAAATCCATCTCAAGATATGTTGCACAAGAGTAATTCACTCAAATTTTAGAAATCCACACACTTCCTATATTCTACTTATTGGTATAATTGAAAGGCTTCAGCCGCCATGATTCGACATTTTCAAATTTTTCTGGCTCTAGCAATTTTTAATTTAACAAGTACCTATGGTTTATCCACAATTCATGAGGTTTTTTATGCATCAAAGCTTCAAATATTAAGCTCATTCGAATAAATTCTTCTAATCTGTAATATTTGGTTTAATTTTTTTCCCCTATTACGGAACATATTTCTGGGGTTGAACTACTGTGTTAATCGGAGGCATTCAGTTGTACTTTCACCAGTAAATAGAAATGTAATTCAAACAAATTTTCAGTTTACACACCAAAGCATATACACGATTGATTTATGGAATTTTTATGGCGCAAGGGCCAAGTTTGCCCAAACAGCATTTACGCTATAATTCATATATGCTTAAATATATTGTGAAGGTTTAATCTAGAACTAGAATCTCACAACTGCGTTATTAAATTACATTAACTGACAAATAAATACTTGATGATTACAATTTTGAATTCTTAAATTTTTTTGGCGACTGTATCAAAGCTTGTCATTTCTAAAAATGAAATTTTTATATTTTAGGGGGGAAAAAATCGAGTACTTGATAAACATTTCCCTTCGTCTATCAGGAATCCTTGCTTTCAATTTAAATCAAGGATTTTCAAAAATTACACTTCATAAATATGGTAAAGGAATATTGGGAGGGTAATTGTAATTTTAGTTAACGTCGTACTAGAGCAACACAACTGGCTATTGACGACAGTCCGGGATCAGTTCCTTGAGGGAAAGATCCGAGGACAACGCCTCGTAATTTTGAACCACGGTCAGATGACGAAGCAACACCTGAGCTTGTACCCCACTCTCCAAACTTCCACGCCAACCCAACGTGAGGACTTTCGGCCACGGCAGATTTAAGGTGCACCAGCCGCCTCTACACCATACGCTTACAAACATCCATGCCCGTACCCGGATTCGAACCAGGAACCTTCCGATCTAGAGGCTAACACCTTAACCACTATACCGGTTGGTCGGCGAATATTGGGAGGGATAAGCGATTTTTGGTGTGGGGGCGCAAGTGCCAAGTCTGACCAATCAAGAAACTCGCAAAAAAAAAAAAAAACACCCACGATTGTTGCACAAGGGTTTGGTTATATAATGCAAGGCCCAGAAAACGGGAAAATTGTGCCAACCACAAAATCAATAAAAAGATTAAACAAAGGAGACTCCAAGTCACCTTAAAAGCATACGAAAAATCAGCATCAAAGCAACAAGAGCATAGGTAATAAAAATGTTCATGCACAAAGCAATAAAAAGTATAACAGCAACAAAAGACAATCTATACAGCCAGTGGCAGGTAAAAAAATAGAATATTTGGATGGGGCTTAAGGAGGAGTAACTGGATTTCTAAAATTGCAGTCAAACTCATAACAAAGCAACTGCGAACGAAAGAGATTAAAACCTTTTCTCCACGAGCCCGGCATTTAAGCATCGCATTTCGGACCATCTGTTATTATTTTGAAGTCGTCGGGCAGAGACCTTGAATCAACTGTTGCCTTGAACCTCAAACGCCAACGATCGAAGGCAGGTGAGGGAGAAAAATCGTATAATGGCTGTCGCGAAGTGAACGGACCAAGCGAGAGTACAACAGACGGTTCGCTGACCCCCTCTTGGCCTGCTTGGCCAAGGGAAGGAACGGCCTGTGCTAGGCTCCTCGACGCCACCAGCTGCAGTGAACGCACGTGGATAAGGTTCACCAACCCACTGGTAACTCTACCCAGTGTCCTATCGCCTCGTCCACTCCTAGTGTCCTATGCATCCAAAAATTCGAAGGTAATTTTCATGATGTGAAACATATTGCAACATGTTTAGATTTATAGCATCATCAAAATGCTTAGCGTTTAGTTCAAAAAATATAAACCAGGTCTTCAAACGGCTCTAGTCTGTCTTAAAACGAGTTCATTAAGCCGACGATAATTTTTTTTTTTTGTCACGATATGTAGAATACCGAGTTTAGAACTAACTCATGATCGATTAGATGGCCACGAGTTGAAAATTTGCTATGTACATAGGTTTCTCCATTCGTATTTTTTGATCCTATAAACTAATCACCCAATTTCAAAATGGATGAGTGATACAAGGGCAGGGTGGCAACAAAATCCTCGAAAAAAGTCCCCTGATATTTCCACGACAGTCCCGAAAATTCATTTAAGAAATGTAATCCTTAATTTGTATCGATATACGGTATCCACACGACAATAAGTTTGAATATTTAGGGGTCAGGTAAGGTTAAACTGGTCATTTCCCACAAATATTTTGTATTTTTTCTTTTTAGATATTTTAATTTTATTACTGTAAAGGTTGGAACCCTTAATAGAACTCTTACGATAGCAATTGAAAAACTTGAGAAAAAAAATACAAATTACTTTGATTATGAACTTTTTACAACTCACTCAACATTATCCTCTATACATCAAATGAAATACAAATTTTCACGAAAAATTGGTACAGCTTCAGTCTACGTTTATAGCGGTGCCAAGGGTCTTGACGGGTTTTTTTTTTCTTTTGGCGCATTTCTAGTAGCGAGTTATTGCAGGTTAAGGCAACCCATCTATTACGGTTATTGTGGTTGTCATGGCAACCTCTGCAAACGGAATCTTTAAATTTTCATTTTGATTTTTCTAAAAATTTCTTTCAAAATCCGTTCAACTGCCGTTTGATTTCATTGGTACATTTGAAATAATTCTTTACTTGGAAGCTGTACCAAAAAAATTCTGCAAAAATGCAATTGTAGGCAAAAAATATAAATTTAATGCACACAAAAAACATCATTAGTTGCAAATTTCAAATTTTATACCACAAGTTGAATCGCCGGCCTCACGGCGACGAAACATATTTTTTAGTCTACAATCAAATAATTCCTTATTAATTCTGATGTGGAGGTTCGCAGTTTTCTGCAAGGTACTCCGTAATTGATACGTCCGTTCCGTTCCGCGGCGACAAAACGTTGTTGTGGCAGCGGATAAAAAAACTGTTTTTCAAGGTGTTCGAAAATTAGGAGGCAAGTGTACTTTATTCGAATTACAATTTCGGCAAATACGATTGATTCGATTCTCAAAAGTACTCGTAATCGCGCATCTCAAAAAAGGACAAACGATAATAAATGCAATTAAAGTGTCAAAATTTAAAAAATTCCCCAATTTTTGTGAAATTTCCCCCGATTTTTCAAGAATTAAAAAGTTTCCCGAGAATTCCCCGATTTCCCGGTTCTTTACCACCTTGAAGGGAGTTTCGCACCGTAACCCGCACTCAAACGAAATTTCTGTTCTTATCTAGGATATTTAACATAAACATGCCCTTTGTGCAGACAATTCCATTGAGGTTCACAAGGAAGTCTAATATCTCTGAGTATCTAATATATTTTTAATAAAAATCAGGCGATTCCACAATCGAAGTATCTTAGTTACAAGATTTGAAATCCGACTCGCCATGGAGCAAGTTCAATATTCTGCCGTCACAATGGAATTATTCGAAAACGCACAATCTAAATATTTCAACACTATTGCTCGATATTCTACACTATTTATTAAATAGTCTCGACTGTTTGATGTCATATTCAAACACTCCGTTAAATCATATTGGTTCAATTTATCAGCCTTCGGAGAAACAAAATAGAAGTAATGATAAGAATATTTTTTTTTTATTTGACACATCTTCAACACGATTGTAATAATGGCATTTCGAGTAAAAAAAAAAATCCAAAGAAAAATAAGGAAATAATCCATGTATGAATATCAGATTTTTGAAAGAATACAATTGTCAAGTTTAGATAACAAACCACTCAACTTGTTCAGATAAAATTATAAAAATAAAATTATTTTCCTTAATTTTTCCAGATAACATGGCAACATTCTCCATTATAAAAAGAAGAGCCTGCGTGCGTGGTTCCAGACGAATCTACACGACTTACAGTAATGAAATTTGGCACAGGTAGTCCTAATTTTATGCGAATTTGCGACATGCCCGTGTCATATCGGATGTAGGTGGGACTCAATCTTAAAGTTATTGTTCTTTTTAATGTTTTCAGTAACAGTAAGGACACGAAAAGAACAGTCACGGGCAACGCTGTGGTGGCCTGCTAGAACCCAATATAAGATGCCAACGGAAAATACCCATCGAAGTGTTCAAAAATAGGAAAATAAATATTCTATAAAAACAAAACGCTTGAGAAAGTTAACCCACGAGAGTCACGGGATTTCCGAGTAATGCAACATTTCCTTTTCCCCAGTGACTAAATAGCCGGATCTATTGGTTGACACAATCCTAGATGATATTGGTCAAGGTCGAAACTGATTAGAAGTCCTGCGAGGTAGACTAAAGGGTGGAAAACGGATATATGCGTGTTAGCCCCTCAGTGGGTTAAACAAGATTCCTTCGAACTTATTTAACCTCTCATCCGAGGACACGCAGAAACAATTTTGTGCAAGAAATTTAAGCTTGCAAAATCTACGTATTTTAATTTTATAGAAAGTTTAGTACTTTGTAATTAAGTAATAAGTACTTTGTAACAAGTTTCGTGATGGGAGCGGAGTAGAAACGCGTCTCCTTCCCCATAAAACTCTCAATAGAAATTATATAAATCCCTCAAAAATGGTCTTTGAGCAAAAATTCAAATGACATGGAAAGTTTCGAGCTCACACAAAAGCCACTTGAACTTCAATAAAATAATCCCGTCTGTAGTGGCCCCGTTGGACTAATTGCAGCGGCCTTCTCGAAAATTCGTCTCAAACGTGAAAGGAAGTAACTTATTGAGTGGCATCACGTATTATTCGAATCGTTATGTAAGTGAACCCCGGATTCCACCGAAGGCTACAGTCAAGGCTGTCCGGCCAACGCGCGCCTCAGACGAAAGAGAATTTCAAAAAAGAAAAGGACGGCATGGCCAAAAAATCTACGAAACACTCCGACCTAAAAACCTCGGAATTCGCAACATTGAACACGTATTTGAATCGCGTTTGTCTGAATCGCTTCGTAAATCTTGCATAACGGCAATGAGCGAATGTTCAAATGAGAAGTATTAACAGCACATATTTCATTAAGCATAAAATGGCGGAACTGTTCAAATATCAAAGACTTCGTCAAGATTGATAAGATAGTTGGTTGGTTTTTATGGTACAAGAGGCCATATTAGTGTGTGAGTGTGGACAAACTAGTCTGTCAAGAGCGAGCTCCGAGTATCATAAATCGCCTCATGAAATATAAATGTATTCAATGTTTCATTCTTGTATTCAAATGTGTGCATTCCTCTTATTCACTGTACACAATATACTGTAATATATATTTTTTCATAGGGCCGTATCTTTGGAATTCAATCCATATACCGTCAAGACCGGAAGCGATGGCCATTTGTACAGGAGCACCCAATAGGCGGCCATCTTGCTCCTAACATAGGACAGCACAATTTATATCCATGCCCCGACACCGGATTCGAACCGGGATCCTTCCACTGGACCGGTTGGTCGGCATTTTCTTTAATATAAATGCACTACTTGTTTGTAGTAATATAAATACACTACATTTTACAGTTGTTTTCAACTTAGAACATGCCGCCACATTAAAGTACAAACCAGCCATCTTATTGGAGCCCTAACTCCCCACCTGCAATACTTATAATTTCTGTTTAGCTCTTAGTCTCGTTCAGATGACGAAGCAACACCTGAGCTGGCACCCCGCTATCCAAACTTCCACGCCAACCCAACATTATGTGGGAGAGAGGCCTTCGGCCTAGGTTCTCCGGCTCGCATGTACTCATCATTAGAGTACAAAAATTTCACACAGCTCTCGAACCCAGGTGTTCAGAAGCAAAGCCAGACCATATGGGTAGGTATTTTAATTAGCGTCACACTGGAACAACAAAACGGGCTATTGCCGAAGGTCCGGGATCAAACCCAAAGGGAAAGATCAGAGAACACGTAATTTTGAACCGCGGTCGGCTGGACCGTTTGGAACAGGAGGGCAAATGTGGGTGATAAGCCTTGTACAAAACGCAACATACTTGAAAAGATAACTTTAAATAACTGAGATCAAATACAAACTTTCTAATTTTGAGATTTCGAAACTGGGTCCAACTAAAGACCATGTACGGGGGCTGGTGCACGTAACTGTCCTTGCGTTGTGTGGAAGTTTGGAGAGTGGGTTGCCAGCTCAGGTGCGTGCTTACTCTCGTTGTCCGACCGTGGCTCAAATGGCGGTTGCAGTTTTGTTCAGATTTTTTTTTTCCCTCCGGAATTGATTCCGGATTATCTCCAATAACCCGTTGTGTTGCTCTGGTTGCACGCAAATTTACTATCCACCACCTTGAAAGGGACACGTGTGACGTTGACACAATTTTTGGTTGTGCATTTACCGGTTATTTTGTTGGTTAAAAGCTCTACGGTCAACAATTTTGCTTCAATTTTTTAAATACACGATAAATTCATCAGACCGGGAGTTTCGGTGTTGTAGACTCCTAAACATTGAAATGGAATTTGAACCTAGAGCTTGTGGAACCGACGGCCAGAACAAACTACCAAAGACTTGCCGTTTGTTTTGCACACGAACTTTGTTCCTTGTGTGTGCGTGTTCACCACCTACTACCACTGGTCACGTTAATTGCTACCAGTTGTTTTTCTTCGGAAGCTTTTTCAAGGATGTCCTATCATCTAGTAAATAAATTCTTCAAAACAATTCCAGGAAACTCCTGAAGCTATTATGTACCACTCTTATTCTATAATATAGAGATTCGGATTATTTTATTCTACTTTATCCACGCCAAACTCGAGATTGTTCCACTGCCTTCAAGATTGTCACTAAACACCACACTAGTTCGATTCGTGGGAGATTCATTTTAATGTCACAAAATCCTAAACACGGACATCAGCGCCAAAGTAAAACAGTAACACCAATGAAAAGATACAACAGCGACGTAAAAGACTAAAATCTCAGGACACCAGTGTAAATCAATGAGAATTGGAGATTTGTCAGGACAGAACGCGATAAAGCAGATTGCATCTATCGTTCATTGTTTCACAACTAGGAAAGAAATTCAAACATCGCATTCCTCAATGCCACAACCCCCGTCGGTTTCCCCGTAAATCGCCTTCCCTGTTTTCCCGATAAAAGCGTTTCCTTTCCCACGACCCTTGTCCAGCGTTCTCTCGTAAATGCATTACCCTCAGCTCACACGTTTATTCAGAAGTCAACTTCAATGCCATTTAAATCCCTAGATTAGGCTTCAAACACTATTTGTCGAATTCGTAAAGGCACTTCCAGTCCAACTCGACTACTAACTTAACTTAAACGAAATACTTAGGACATCCTGTTGGAAACATAACCTCCAATACTTCCAGTCTAAAGTCTGCAATATTATACCCTCTTGTATATCTCCAAGTTCATCCCTTTCCCTCGAAAACAAAAACAAAAAAAAATCTTCCGTTACTTTGCCAGGCCAAATAAAACATGCTTGCCCAATTCGGGGGGAGACTAATGACACTTTCCTCCAAACGTATGGAATTACAAATCCACTTTATCTGATTAATCACCAGATCCAGATGGTGTTATCAAAATTAACGACATTCTCAAAGCCCTCAATTATCCCAACTCTTTGAAAATTTATTCAAAAAACATCACGCAAATTCTTCGATAAAATCAATTTTAATATTCGGCTTTCTTCCAACCCTTCCTCGAAACAAATATAGACCAAGGAGTACCCAAATTTTAATTTTTATACTTGAATTACTTATAATTGCTTCCAATTTTAAATTCCAAAATTTTTATTTCTTATCCTACTCTCCCTTAAATTAATACTTAATTAACCAAGGCGTTCCATAACGTCATGTCTGCTATCAATACCGGAGATTAAGGCCACTTTGGGACCATGTGCTCCAAAACACATCGACTACTAGTTCATAGAAATCGCATTAATTCGGAGATTCACGCTTTCTGGTATTTGTAGTTCGCCTTAGAGCCATTTAGAGAACCACTATGCTGTCTGAGAAACAAGTCTATTTGTTCATACGAATTCCCTTCACAAGCAACAAACGGAAAGTGGGTTCATTACACCATAACTTTTACACTTCGACACGATTTTGAAATCGAGCTAGCTTTTCGGTCTCGAAAGTGGTGGCTTTGTTTTATTATGTTGGTTAAACTCGTCCCGACGGATTGGAGTCGTTCGTGATGCACTACACCCCCATTTCATAGTTCACCGACATCCAAAAGATCTATACTTAGAAATGAAACTCAGGAATCAGGTTAGCTAAATATGAATATATTTTTGGAACTCCACCGAGTTTCAAAACCAGTCTCTGCTTCAGCATAATATTACTTGTTTATTATACAAACCCATGCAATTAAAATTATAAAACATTCCTCAAAATAGGTTTTTATAGTGCCTCTATGAAAGAACATTCGACACACGATGCCCTTGGGGCACTAAGACAAATTTAAATTCAGTTTTAAAAAATTCCACCGAAATATTCTTTGAAACAGCTAGAGTTCATCCAGTTACGTTACAGATTGTCAAGTTAGACAGCTCAGAGTTCGTTGTATTGTTCCGAGTTTAATGCATTAATTCCAATTTTTAACGTATGGGCAATATTTAAATCCAATTCTTAACAATTTCTAAAAATAGAGAATGAAATAACCCTTATTTTTTTTTTCCAACAGCACGACTCCGGTTTCGAATAAGTGAATTATCTAGCTATTAGCTTGCGAGTTTTTTTATTTATTTATTTTATTATTATTCAACCCTGCTTCTCTTTTTAAAGCTTGAATTTTGATGAAATCCGATAATTATAGGTTAGTTAAAGCGTGACGAACTTGGCCGGATTTCCAGTTGTCAAGTTACTGCAAATGAGGCGTCAAAAAGAATGCCACACTGAAATCGGATAGAATACGGATTGAAATTTGCGGTTTCTCATCTTGGAGATAGAACAATAACAGTTCATTAAAAACCGGCTATTTGGCGAAATAAAAGGTGAAAATCTGTAAAGGTTGACATGTTTTCTAAGATACACTTAACATTTCTAAAAACATAAGTGCTTTTTCTCCAGATACTCCGAGTAAAATCAATATTAAATTTATTCTACTTAAATTTTCAAACTCCTGCAACATACAATGTAACAAATTTTAAAAGCAATAATACAGACCAATTAATTTGGACTAAAACTAGTGGTTTGGCAGCTTCTCAAAGTTTAACCGCAAGTAACATCTCCAGTCTAAGTTAATGGCTTTTAAAAGCTGAAATTCTGATTGAAACGAAAACGTATTCGTTCCAAGTATTTTTTTATTTCAAATGGCTAAAGGGAAAAAAGATCGAAGTTTCGTAGGCAGCATGTTTCTTTCAAGTTTACTCAAATCGAAGTTTGTAATTCAATATGAACACTGGATTTGGTTAATCAGGACACTGCGGCGAGACAATTTCATCAAGTTACGAAATTACCAGAATGACAGTCAAATATATGCATTTTGATAGAAAATTTAAATTTGATTGAACTTGTTCACATTTAGTCGTGAAAAAAAGCTGGACAATTTTCAGTTCAAGCAACTTTTAAAAGAGAAAATTCTTAGTAAAAACGACCACACAAAATTCAACACGTGTTGTAAGTGCTGACTTGTCAAAACAAACAGCCCACGCTCGATTGACGAACAAGCGATCAACCGTCAACGAATCAAACACAGAGAAACGATTTATCAAATAATCTCCATCTGCACAACTATCACGAAACAAACAATCAGATTTCAAAGGGCAGTCAATTGTAGTTAAAAAGCAAAACATTTTGTACTTACGCATGAGAATGTTTCAGAAACACGGCGGAACGTTACTTCGTCGACTGAACTTGGAAGCAGGCGATGAATGAAAGAATTGAAAGAGCGGTGGTTGCTGAGGTCGAGGCTATATTGTCTGAGCGAATATGACGTCACGAACAGACTAGAGGAGGAGAAGGAGTGGTGGGAATGACGTCAAATATTCTGCCGAACGCAAAATTAAATGCTGCAAGAAACAAAACGAAATTGGTAAACAGAAGGGAAAAAAAGCTATATATTTTTTTCGACAACTGTTGATTTGCGTAGGTAACTACCTCAAAGAATAATCGCTGGAAGCCTTTCAGTGGGATAATTTCACACATGCTTACAAACCGCATATTACCATCAAGAACGTGAGATTGTTTTTCACCTTTCTCAGAATTTCGGCGCCCTTAATGCTTGAGAGGGTTAAAAAAAATAAATTACGAATCGCGTGATTTCAAACGGACTATGTCCATCATGTTATTTTTTTTTTTAAGTATCAGTTAAAATAGAGTTTCAAGAATGAACAGAAAGATTACTACTTTTCAAATCCAACTTCAAATAATATATCACTGCTCTTCAATTCGAACAAATAGGTTTTATTTCTATATAGCCTTGGTAGAAAAAAGGCCAGTGTCTGAATTTGATGATTTCGAGTTCTGTCCACAAATCACTTCAAGATAATGAAGGTTATTGTGGATTAAAGCCTGTTGATACATTACGAAAGAATCAAAACATTGTCAAGTAATTTTGCACGCTGTATTTAAAATTTCAAAATGAAAATTACAATATCGATGGACTAAATTTTATTAAAAAACGTTTTTGTTGCGGTGACCAAGCCTTTTGTGGTCGCCAGTAGTATTGTACCGAGGGTGGTACACCCAAAAACGATTTTTTTGCCCTGTCAAGTGCAGCCATTTCCTAAGTCTAAAAATAAATTTTTTATGCTTTAGGAGGCAAGTGTGAAAAAGTAGATTGTTGAATTTATTTCGCGCTGGAGCAACACAACGGGTTATTGGCTACAGCGCAGGATCAACCCCGAAAGGAGAGATCCTACAAGTGTGGAAAGGAAAAGATAAAATTTTATTCGCTATTTGTTCTAGTTAAATATTGAGTCCTCGAAATACTCATTTGTTCCACACATACATCTAAACGCAACTATTTTCAACCATTTTCATCGCATGGCACATATAAAATATTTATTGAAATCCTGCAGCACACAAAGAATTATATTTTATGCCTATCCGACTAGGTAAAGTTTTGATTGATTTACAAAAAAATAATAGTAATTACTTCATTTTTTGCTCCAAAATGACTTTCTAAAAAATATTTTTGAAATAGAAAGAAACAATTTATTAAAACTTTGTGATGGAAACAACTTATGCCTCAAAGCTTTTTCGTACGTATATTAGTCGAAATTATTAGTGAGCACACTTGCCAAAAGTTCGCAACTAAACTGTTGGAATGAATTACATTAAATTATGCATTTAAATAGTTTCACTGCCTGTATGTGCACCAATGCAATCTACAGCCCGCACGCCGGCCGGTTGAAAATCGCTGATCAACCTCATGCTGAGACCTATTTAACTTAGTTAATTAACTATGAGGAGGCTGTGAAATATTCCACAAGGACCAGTATGTTTGGGGACCCTGCGGGGGCCGGCATACTTCAGGGCTGCCAGAAGATTTATAATATTTACGATCATTAAACGCGCAGCTTGTCTTGTTTAGGACCGTGAGCCATTTTATCCAGAACGCTTCCAATAGCCACTTGAGGCTGTGTGATAGCACATACTTATCATTTACTATCACGGTTTCACTCCATTCATTGCTGCTCAGCCTTCACTTCATAATGGAACTCACACTCGGCTGCTGAAGGCGACAGAGGACAATTACAACTGTGACATTAATACTGCTCTCAGCCACGCAAATCACAATCATTCAATTATAGCATCATCTATCGAATTTCGGCTACCGCTAAATTCTTGAGGGGGAGTATTCTAGCGAGCTTGTGTGTGTGGCCACCCCTACAGAAAAAATTTACTTATGATGCAGTTGTATATATAACAGTGTAACCCAACTCTACTATGAAGTACGTTTTAGTAGACAAATTTGCACTGTTTCGTTCCGGCTTGCTAAAGTTCTATCCAGTGAAAAGTAAAAGTAAAAATTAAAACCTTTGACTACATTTTAATCATCACAATTAGTATTTTAATAAAAATTACTAAAAAAATCACTTTCAATTAAAATAACGATAATATGGAGGACTGACGGAGATTTCCATACTCCAAGTATTTTTCTCATGCATACAAGGAAGCGAATTGTTTATTTTGAAAATCCAACTACAGAATTGTGAACATTTTTATCCAGTCTGCATTTCGCAACACAAAAGTGAGTCGTGAGAAGTACAACTCATATTATTCGCTTGTTGTTACTCAGCTGTTAAGAGAACTTGGTGGAGTGGTCGTTCACGGTAAGAAGGCGATATGTCGCCAAATATGGTAACCTTCACCTTTTGCGGATTTTTCTTCACATCTGCCGTTTTTGTTATGGCAACCCTATCTGCTGTTACGAAATTCGGCCGCCATCTTGATTTGGCGACAAAAATTAGTTGGCGACAAACGTCTTACCGTGAACGACCACTCCACCGAGAACTTGGATGCAAATCGTACCTTGATTTAATGAACTATCGATTCAAATAATTATAATTAGTACTATGAAAATATATTTTCCTAGTCAAAGGAATAGCCCGTCGTGTTGCTCAAGTGCAACGTTAATGAAGTGCGTACCACTGGCAAAAAGGCAGCCATTAATATAACTTAAACAAACATCTCGTTGATTTTAAATACTGTAGCCCTTCTGATGGTTGTCTCGAAGAGATATCTCGTCGTTTACAAAACTGACCAGATCTTGATGGACGAGACGCCATAAGAAGAAAACTGACCAGTTCTTATTGGACGAGACGCCATGAGAAGAAAACTGACCAGTTCTTGATTTCGTCGTCACCCCAAACATCGGTAATATCTTGGCGACTAGATATATCATCCTTAACAGAACTGTCCAGATCTTGATGGACGAGATACCTCTTCGAAACCATTCGGATGGTAAATTCTGCGCTTGGTACATTTGAAAATTTTAAAGGATTGATTGCGAAGTTACAATTTTGAGAAAAAATTTGGCACCGTGTTCCGAATGGATGACTGTCGCCAGTAGCTCGTTGTGCTGCCCCAATTCGACGTTAAGTGAATTTACCTACCTACCTGATACTTGGGCAATGTGTGCAGATAAGCTGAATGCACTATACAGTGAAACTTCTATTAACCATCAGGGTCGGAACCGTCACGATTAATCAAATAGAGGGATCACAAAAAAAAACTTAACAACCCAACCCCATCCATTGCATATGAACGAACGATAAAAATGCACGTTTACTAACATAAAATACCTGTATGCCCGGGAGCAGAAAGTGCTTAAAAATGCGACGTACGTCGCAGAACAAACAAAGTCATTGCAGAACAATTTTTCCTTAATTGTATAAAAATTTTGGCTGATTTTTTTTTTTCAATCATAAGTTACGATGTTCTGCAGTGCAAAGCGCGCTCCTTGCCACACCTTTTTTTTTCTTCTTTTCTATCTACGGAACAACCTCCCTACACCGCCGAAATTATCCACAAACACTTTAAAAATAACACATCTTCTATGTCAAGGACAAAATATTTAACTTCAAAAGTGGTCGTCAGAATTGCAAATTCTGAAAGAATGCCTTTGTTTTAAATAAAACAAGTTAATTTTGATGTGTGTTCTATTATAAATATGTGATACATATTTAGAGCTGATAATTCTGTTTTACGTCTGTTTTTTATTTTACTGCAGTGTTCAGAAAAATTCATAACGTAAAAATTCGTAAAGTACTTCGGAAAAATTGCCTGCAGAACAATTACAATTGCTTGTAGTTGTGTTGCAGAACACTGAATATAATTCTGCACCTGCGCCTCTATGTACAGTGTATTTCCATACACAGAACATGCATGTATTTTATTTTACAGAAACAAACAATATACAATTTACATTAAATACAGTATAGTTATTATACTGTATAATATGTACATAATAATGTACTATAGTATATTACATTTTTTGAATATATTGTTACATGAACTTACTCTCTACACCGGACTGTATACACTGGAAAGTAGAAGAAGGAGGGGGGGGGTGATTCAGCTTTTCAAGTTGGTAAAACAAGGGGACACAGAGGGCTTAAATATCAATAGGGATAACAGAACAAGGGGCCATAGGTATAAATTGAATAAGACATATTTTAATCGGGATTTAAGGAAAAGCTACTACTTTAATAGGGTAATAGACAGTTGGAACGTGTTGCCAGAAAATATAGTTAATTCAAAGGGAGTGTACGAATTTAAGATACAATTGGATAGTCGGTGGAAATTGGGGAATTCATAAACAAAGGTCCAGCCTTGTTGGGCTTGAGCCTGTAGCTGGTCGTCAATATTTGTATTTGTATTTGTATATACATATTCAAATTTTAAAATAGTTTGCCATTTTCTAGAGCTTTCTGAGCGGCAATGTTCTGTAATAAACGGACTGACGGTTAAAAGAGTGATTATTAATCTAAGTTTCACTGTACCACGATCATTCTTGTCTGGGAAAAACAATTGTTTTTTTGTTCACTTAGCCCCTCAGGTCATCCCTCTGTCTCCAGATACACAAGTGTCTACAGCCAATCTCTATCACAACACCGCCTATTAATCCCTAACTAATAATAATACATCTTGTTAATAAGTATGTAGGAATAACGGGTTTCGCAGCTCAATCTGGTATGCCCAGCCATCAAATTAGAATTTCTACAGACTCAAAGTCACCGAAATTTTTTCTCTTTGCGCTTTGAAAAATTAAAAAAGGATTAGACTTTTTTTTATCGAGGCGAGTATGAAACAAGTATTAATTGGATTTTTAGTGACGCCAATGATCCGGCGCCGCTCTCAAAATGTTATTTGTGAGATAGTTTTATCGATCATCTACCCAGAGGTCTTCTGCCTATTTCGGAGCGTTAGTCAGCATTGCATGTCATTATGCAATTCGTTGTATTTTCAGTCGAACACAATAAAAGGTCACACACACTTGGAAGTTTCTCGCTGTTAGGTAATATTTAATATTTACTGTATTCTCAAGGAAATAACAGACGTATGCGGTTATGTGTGAAGTGTGACAGAATCAGTGGTTTTCACAACTCTGGTCTTCTTTCTAGCGGTGTGTTTAAACATTTCGATTTAATCTGGGATCTGAAAACCGTAAGTACTGTAAATTAATCTTTAGACATCAGCCAGTACAGCTGCTGTATCATGATCGCGCCAAGAAAGAATTTAGACAAAGGCCAGTACATCAGTTGTACCTCGAAAATTATAAGAATCGCGCCAAGACAGAATCACACTTATCTATAGCCTGTAGTCAAAAAGTTAATACGAAATTCACTTGGCGAATTTTACCAAACCAATATTGCCATTGTATGTATAACCCAATGACATTGTGAGCTTATGGATTGTAGGAGGGAGTAATAAAGTTAAACTATTATAAAATATTTTCGTATTTAGTAATTCAAGTTTTCAACCTGAAAAAAAAGTTCAAGCTTTCAATAAGCAAATATTTTTCTAAAACGGTCCGATATTTTGCCATATTAACAGAGAAAAAAAGCAGTATAAAGGATGTGTATGTGTGTGGGTGTTTATGTATGTGGGTGGGTGTTTATGTTTGTATGTGTGTGGGTGTTTATGTTTGTATTTGTGTGGGTGTATGTATGTGTGGGTGTATATTCTCTTTTCAAATCTACACCGTTTGACCAATCCTCACCAAATTTGGTACACTTATACTTTAGAACACTGCGGAAAACTTTGTTCTTTTCTGTCTTCAGACCAATCTGTTGCCATGAAAATTGGCACACGGGTGGTCCTAAAAGTTCCTCTCGAAGCCCCAATTTTAAAATTTTAAATTTGTTTTCCTGCAATAAATGGATTTGGACAAGGAAACGCGTTCTATAGATTGTGTGTTTGATTTAACACAGGGAAATGTCATGGTCATATTTTAGCTGTCGCGGTCATGTTTGAAATCCGAGGAACGCCGGTTTATATATTCAGCTAGTTATTATCATAAAGAATCCTTTATATAGAGGTCGCTTGATAAAAATAAATATGAATTTGTACACATCGAGAAAATCTGTCGTCTTGGGAAGGTTTGGAAAAAAGGTATTTTACAATGAATGGATCTCAAGTCACTGTGGTATGAAAGGGCAATGAACAAACTGACCAGTTGGCTGAGGCTGGAGGACAGTTGACACAACGTAAATCCCCTCTGCGTCAACCCTACATCAAGAGACTTTTTGGGGGAAATGACCTAATACGATATACTTTTTTTAAATTGCATTGGTGACCGTCTAATAAAAAATTTACCAAACATCTTTTTGATTTTCAACTCTGTCACTAAAGATGCTTCGAAGTTTTGATGGATGGTTTTGGCAAAATACATAGCAAACATACGCAAAAAAAAATTATTTAGTAAAATTTTACGAATTAACTGTTTGGGGAATAGGGTGCCCAATATGAAACACCAAGCTTTCTTACTATGACATTGTGCATTCAGTGATTATTTACTATAAAACTTATTTATTTATGTAAAAATTTTTCAATTCACTTAACAACTTACAGGTGGTGGACAAAATAATAGGAACATCTGTGAAAGAACGCATACTTTTTATTAGTAGGGAGTTGGGCAACCCCTGGCCTGAATGAAAGCTTGCATGCAACGTGGGATTGACAGTTAAAGGTCTTACACACTGTCCAGGGGAATTTGCACACATTCTTCGCGAAGAGTGGTCTCGACTTCAGATATTGTTCGTGGAAGTGGAAACCGAGCAAAAGGACTTTGTTTACTAAAACACCACAAAAAAGCTCAAGGATGTTGAGATCAGGGGACTGAGGACACCACGTGTGATGTTCCACTTCAACATCAAGTAGTGTTTGAACATAGCGAGCCGTGTGAACAGGTGCGTTGTCATCTTGGAATACAGGTAGTTCTCCAGAAAACAGAATCTGAAGCATAGGGTGAAAATGATCTCCAAGAATACTGCGATAATGCTCGGCTTTGATCTTTTTTCCCTCAGGACTACGAGTGGCCTCAAGACACGCCGAGGTATCATGCCCCACAACCATTAAAGAGCCACCTCCATGCTTAACGGAAGGAACCAGACAGTCAACATTAAATACTTCTGCCGGTGTTCCTCAGACGTTCACACGTCCGATGGTCTGAAATAATGCAAACAATGATTCATCAAACCAGATTACATGTTCCTATTGCTGTTGTGTCCGGTTTTGATGGTCTCGGCACCACTGTCATCGCTTAATAGAATTGCGCGGCGACACTAACGGCTTTGGACTACCCACTTTGCCATGAATGTTCGCAGCAAGTAGCTCCCTTCGAATAGTTTTGGTTGATACGGAGTTCTGGAGATGGGTGTTCATCTCGGAGGTTATCTGCGGCAGAGTAGTCGTGCGTTTTCGGCCGAGTATCCTTTTCAACACTCGTCTATCAATATTGGTCAACTTCGACTTTAGTCCATTTTTGTGCTTCGCATATGAAATCTTTACAAGTATTGTGTAGGCTGTCATAACAATTGACACAGTGGTCCTTGCAACACCCACAAAGTTGACTGTTCCGCATCACGGACGCTCTAGGTGGCAATTCAAAATTACGAAGTGTCTTCGAATCTGTACCTTAAGGGACTGATCCCGGACCGTCGTCAATAGCCCGTTGTGTTGCTCTAGTACGACGTTAACTAAAATTACCATTACCATTACTTTGCACGTCGGAGAGGTCGGACATAACGACGATGGCGACATAATTGTCTCGTACAACTTTCATACCATGCTTGACTGATACCATCGCTTTCGCCGCCACTAGATGGAATACTAATGTGATACGTAGGGTCGAATTGCTACGCATTTAAAAATGGGTGTTCCTATTATGTTGTCCTCCACCAGTACTTAATACGTCTAAAAAAAAAGACCTATAAAAAAGAAATCTTCCAAACTAAAAAGCAATGTGCCACTATAAGTTGTTATTGAAGTATGGTTCGACTTGTTATGGGGAAGGTTATGTTCACAGTGACTAGTCTCCCAAGCTAATACTTCGTAATATTTTCAGTAGATGAAGACACACCATACGTTAAAGATACAAAAGTATCTCTTATTAGGCAAGTAACTTTGTATAATCGGTCACTTTCCCCCTTGTTTGTCTAAAGGGACTAATAAACTGCCAGTCTGCAAAAAGATGTCTACAGGAAAGAACCAGAAGGTTTTATTGAGAAATAAAGCTCTATTATAGATTCGCTTACTTGGTGTACAAAAAAGTATATTTTGAAACAAAATAGACGTTACCGGATACAACCATTTATTAATTATTATTTATATTCCATTTGTTTATGAAAACAAGGTACTTCAGAACGGAGACGCGTGTGCGGCGAGCTGCGGTGCCGTGGGGAACTGCGGTACAAATCGCACACAAGTTGGACGTGCTTCGCCGCAGCGTCGCCGCAGGCATGTGTGCACTGCTCCATTGGATCTAATGTATCTCAGACCGCACTTGCGTTGCGGCAGCGGCGCCGCACGTTGAAAACCGGATGTGTGCACCGGGCCTTATTAGACATGACTTAACCTATAAAGACACTTGCATAGTATTGAATTAGCAAGAACAGCTATACGAACCTATATGCCCATTTTGTGAATAGATACAATGACTGGAGACCATTTCAAGGAACTGCCCTACAAATCGTGACAATGCAATTACAAATTTTCTGTAGATAATGGTTTATTTTTACAATATGTCCATTTCAGGCCTCTTTGGGCTGCTCGTTGACTGATGGCAGGGAAGCAGGAGATGGGCTTAGGATATAAATAATAATAAATAAAATATTTTGCACTTATATATCAGGTCCCATATTTGTCTTCTGAGGTTCTGTGCGAAGTCGGATGATGGGTCCAAGAACCGGTTTGGAGGATAGGACTCAAATACTAGTTTAGGTGACTAGTTAAGGTCAGTTTGTACAACAGGTCCTTTGTAAAAAGAAAATATGCTTCCCAAGTACTCGACGTCTAACCTATTCAAATGTATAAAATTTCCTCATCTTTAATATTCTAAACGAAAGTGTCTGTGTGTCTGTCTATGTCTGGAAGGTGTCCAAACACAACATATGTAACATATATAGATATGTAACTTACAGTCATGAAATTTGGCACACAGGTTGTCCTAAAGGTGATAGAATGCCCCTCGAAGCCCAATTTTTAAAATTAATCTAAAACATTTTAAAATTAATTTATTGCTATATTTTTATTATTTGGTTTCCAAAGAATGGCAACAGTGTGATAAAGACTAAATTTTCTAAATTTGCAACTTCTAAATTTATTTATTTTTTCCTTTCATTTCATTATTTACTTTTTCCCTTTTCATTAGCTGTTTTTTCGTTTTGAGACGCGCGCCAAATTAACAGATTTTCTAAACGGATTGTTCGGTTTTGATTTTTCACATGGTCGAATTTTATTTTTTCTCTTTCATTTTCTTAACGGATTGTAAATTGGAAGCGTTCTAGTTGATTTGAGTTACGGAATCTATAGTTTTTTTCTTGCTTTCTTTTCTCTCTCTTTCTCTTTAGCTTTCTCCTCAATGACGTCACTGGTCGAATTTTTCCACCCTTTCCTTTTCTTGTCTCTTATGAAGCATGTGCACTTTGTTATTATGAACACTTTGAAAATATTTGTAACTCTCTCTTTTTGAATAAAAAAAAACTATACTAAACTTACGAACTGCACAGTACAGTAAACTTTCACATTTGCCAGGAACTTCCTTTGCTGAGACTGTTTCTATCAAGAATCGATTGCGTGTATTCACGATAAAATGTTGTGATGTTTTATATCACTTAGTGATGTTCACTGATCGTCAATGTCTTTTGCAAAGACCACCACTACCTTCTTTTCGACTAAATTTTTTATTTCATGCTTACGTAATTTCCCATTTTTGATATTCAAAACCTTTGTACTTTCACCAAAGGCCACAATCACGTATTTTGATCGCCATATATGTGGTTTTTATATCTCGTTTCGGTGGGGCAGTACCCAATAGATTTATTCCACCATGTAGTTTTCTCCAATTTTATTCCCACTTATTATTAATGGGATGTTATGTAATGGTGGAGATTTATCAATGCTTATATCTAATGATATTTAAGGCTCATTGAATTCAGGCTTACATAATTTCTCATTATTGATATGCAATACTTTTTTGTTCTGTCTGAAAGTCTTCAATGACATAACCGTGTAATTTTATTGCCATTTTTAGTTTTTATCTTCAAACTTCATTTTGCCACTACCAATAAATATTTTCATCTTGTTTTTCTCCAGATTTATTCCCAATTATAATTAATGAGATGGTAGTAACTTGCTGAGAGATCTATCCACATAAATCTAATACGACATATTTGAAGCTCACTGAATTAATACTTACATAATTTCTCATTACTATTTAATACATTTGCTCTGTCTGGAAGCCATTAATGACATAACTGTATTTTTATTTACCATAGTAGTATGTATTTTTTATCTTTACATCTTCGTTTCACCAGTACCGATAGATATTATTTTTATCCTGTTTTTCTCCAGATTTATTCCTAATATTATTAATGGGATGCTGTGTAACATGCTAAGATTAATAAATATAAATCTAATAGGATATATTTCAGGCTCATTGAATAATTGCTTACATAATTTCTCATTAATATCCATACCTTTGTTTTGTCTGGAAGCCATTAATGGCAGGACCGTGTATTTTTATATTGCCATACATATTTTTATCTTTATTCCATCCCTTCGCCAGTTCCAAAAGGTATTATTTTCATCCTTTTTTTTCTTCAGCTTGATTCCAAATTATAATCAATGGGTGGGAAGGTATTTATTTAACGTCGCACTGACGCAATACAACGGGCTATTGGCGACGGTCCGGAATCAAATAGAAAGGAGAAAGATCACGTGATTTTGAACCACGGCCAGACAACAAGGTCACACCTGAAGTGATACACTCTTCACACCACGCCAACGTGAGGACATTTGAAGCCACGACAGATTCAACATGTACCAGCCCCCTCCCCCTGGTTGGATTCGTACTCGCAACCCTCCGGTTGCTAATCCGTTAATCTTCAAACCGGGCTTCATAGGCCTCTCTTTCATGAGATCTATCAGTCTGATAGGATATTTAATTTTCATTGAATTCACAATATTGTTGGCCACCGGTTGATTTCCATGGCAGTTAGGTAGATATTTTATTTAACGTCGCCCTAGAGCAATGGTCAGCAAACCGCGATTCTTTAACCAATTGAGTGTGTCTCTAACACGAATCAACTTTTTGGTCGATTTATTTCGTCTTCGGGTTCTAAGGCCCGGCGCACACATCCGGTTTTTCAATGTGCGGCGCCGCTGCGGCACCAAAGCCCAATTATGCATACATAGCCGTGAAATGACGCAAGTACTCATTTCGCGCCATTTGCGATAAATATTCTATCGAAAAAAACGTGCTTATTTCGCTAACTTGGAACAAAAAAATAAGTATATTTTGATACAAAATAGACGTTACTGGAACCAACCATTTATTAATTATTATTTATATTCTATTCATTTATGAAAACCAGGTACTTGAGACCGGAGAAGCGTGTGCGGAACTGCGGTATAAATTACACGCAAGTTGGACGTGCGTCGCCGGAAACGTGTGTGCACTACTTCCATTGGATCTTATATACCTCATACCGCTCTTGCGTTGCGGTAGCGGCGCCGCATGTTGAAAAACCGGATGTGTGCACCGGGCCTAAAGAAGAACTTTTAGGATTATTGCCACTGAAAGGTCAAACACATGGCGAGGATATTGCAAATGCTGTCATTGAATGCATAGAGAAACACCATATTCCACTCCATAAAATTGTTCCAATTTCAACGGATGGAGCAAAAGGAATGACCGTAGTAACAAAACGTTTTGTTTCTATTTTGAGGGGAAAAATTAATCACGAGATACTTATTTACCATTGCATCATTCGTCAAGAAGCGCTTTGTGCGCTGACATTGCCAGAAGAAATTTGTAATGGTATGGAATTGGTGATTAAGATTCTGCACATAATTGTAGCGCTGTTTATTATTGCCATTTTAAAGAATTTTTTATTTGAAATGGAGAATGAATAGGCAGATCTTCTCTGCATTATAAGGTACGTTGGCTTTCAAGAGGAAGCGTTTTAAAACGTTTTGCTTCCTTATTATTTGAAATTAAAGCATTTCACCTTGAGAAGGTGTTGACTATCCTGAACTAACGGACGATCAGTGGATTAAAAAATTTTATTTCATGGTAGATGTTACGTCTTATCTAAATAATTTTAATCGTAAACGACAGGGGAAAGGAAACACAATTTCTTCGATGTTGAAAGAAGTCATTTCATTCGAAAACAAATTATCTCTTTCAGCTCAAGATTTTGAAGGAGAAACATTAATCCTTTTTCCAAGCCTGCTGAAACATCGTCAAGAAAATAAATCGATTGTTGACATTTGCTATTTCAAAACAACAATTTTAAATATGAGGGAAGCTTTTGTACGGAGGTTTCAGGAATTCAGAAATAGCATAGCGACGTTAGCCTTTGTTAAAAATCCTCTCAGTGATGACGTAGCAGAATCGAATTTTTCTCCCTTTGATATTGACATTCGCGCAATTACTGGAATTAAAACAAAAAGAGTGGAGCTCCAAATTTGAACGCCTTAATGCTGACATGGAATAATTGGAGAAAAATAAATGTGATCGAAGTTCACAGAAAAAGTGGTCTGCTTTGAAAGACATGGAGAAGGAAGACATGATAATTTTCAACATCTGGAATAATATTAATGACTCATATCAGTTAAAATACTATCATTTGCTGTTCTTTCACTCTTTGGCTCTACATATGCGAACAATCTTTTTCCCAAGCATGAACTGTATCAAAAATAAATTGAGAAATCGTCTCATTGATGAGTACATGGAATACTGCTTGTAATTGAAAACAACGACATACAACCCTGACTTATCCAAACTTTCCAACGAAATGCAAGGTCATTGTTCACATTAAATGCGCGTTTGTCATATTTTAATGTAAAAAATATTTTTTTTGTCAATAAAAAATAAGGTTATCATTATTATGATTTCCGGTTTTATTTAATGTGTTAGTAGCTAGTTTAAACCGACGCCCAAAAGCATGGTTCTTGAAAAGAAATTTGTCTCGCAAAAGATATCTGAATCGTTGTACTACTGATCTTTGGCTCTTTTGGACAAATAAGTTTGCCGATCACTGCCCTAGAACAACACAACGAGCTATTTGCGACGGCCCCAACCCCTTAAGGGAAAGATCCTAGGACAACAATACGAAATTTCGAACCACGGTCAGATGACGAAAACAACAGCTGAGCTGGCACCCCACTATCAAACCTTCCAAACCACGCCAACGTGGACATTTGAGTCCATTACAGATTTAATGTGCACCAGCCCCCTTTGTTCACAACGATCTTTGGCTGGATTCGAATTCACAACGCCGACCAATCGGTCTGGTGGTTAAGGTGTTGGCCTCTAGATCGGAAGGTTCCTGGTTCGAATCCTGGTTCGGGCATGGATGTTTGTAAACGTATGGTGTAGAGGCGGCTGGTGCACCTTAAATCGGTCGTGGCGGAAAGTCCTCACGTTGGGTTGGTGTGGAAGTTTGGAGAGTGGGGTGCCAGCTCAGGTGTTGCTTCGTCATCTGACCGTGGTTCAAAATGACGAGGTGTTGTCCTCGGATCTTTTCCTTAAGGGACTGATCCTGGACCGTCGTCAATAGCCAGTTGTGTTGCTCTAGTACGACGTTAACTAAAATTACCATTACCTCAGATGCTTTGGAGAAAAGTAACGAATATGATTCGTACAGAGTCAAATAATTTTATTTTATATTGTTGTTGCTGCTTATCTCCAGAGTGGGAGTCAGACGAGATCCAACAGTCCGTTGACACCAAGAAAGTCGAGAACCAGAAGGGGACTGGAGTAAATATCCTCCCTAGAGAGGCTTAAACAATCCAGGATATGTTGAGCAGAGGCTTGATGGGTTAGACACCTGGACCTTCCTGCCTTCAACAAAAGGAGAGGCACCTAGTGTGCTAACTGGCAAGTCTAGATAAAGCAGTCTGAGATGCTCTGTCACACTCCCAAGTCAAAAGTAGATCCCGGTACTCTACCCATATACCAATTATGGACAGGAGGAATCCGCCATTCGTGCATTTTATTTTATGAATATACTTATTAAACCGATTTTAAAAGAAACAGATAATATTTGACAGTAAAAGAATTTTTTTCGTCCAGTGGCTTAAATTGAAGAATTTCATGCTTATGTTGCATGAAAACACAAATTTAAGTCAAATATGTTGGTAATTTTATAATTAACGTCATACTAGAGCAACACAACGGGCTATTGACGACAGTCCGGGATCAGTCCCTTAAGGGAAAGATCCGAGGACAACAACTCGTAATTTTGAACCATGGTCAGATGACGAAGCAACACCTGAGCTGGCACCCCACTCTCCAAACTTCCACGCCAACCCAACGTGAGGACTTTCGGCCACGACAGATTTAAAGTGCACCAGCCGTCTCTACACCATACGCTTATAAGCAGCCATGAGCGGACCCGGATTCGAACCAGGAACCTTCCGATCTATAGGCTAACACCTTAACCACTATATCGGTTGGTCGGCTAAAATATGTTGGATTATTTGAATAAGTTATTTCAAATGTAAAATTACTTGTGCTTTGTGTATTCATTTTTACAGTATCCAATTTTACAATAGCCAACAGTAAAAATTAATTCTTAAATTAGTTTTTATTATTGGCTATTGAATGGGTGTGTGCTAAATTATTTCTTAGTTTTTCACCTTAAAAATGTCGTGAATTGCTTAAGAATGACGAAGAATTGTGTTAAGATTTGACGGTAAAACATGGAAGAGGTAAATTCTATTTCTGAAATAGAGTGTGAACCCTGTTAAATCTGTCGTGACCGCTGTGTCCGTCCGACGACCGTTGTGTTGCACAAGAACGGCGTTAATTAAAAATTGCCAAATTTGATTTTTTAACGACTGTTATCAGACGACCAACCGGTCTGGTTATTAAGGTGTTAGCATCTAGATCTGAAGGTTACTGGTTCGAATCCGGGTCTGTGCATGGATGTCTGTAAACATATGGTGTTGAGGCGGCTGTTGGACCTTAAAGCTGTCGTGACCGAAAGTCCTCACGTTGAGTTGGTGTGGAAGTTCGGAGAGTGGGGTGCCAGCTCAGGTGTTGTCTCGTCATCTGACCGTGGGTCAAAATAACGTGGTGCTGTCCTCGGTTTGATCCCGGACCGTCGTCAACAACCCGTTGTGTTGCTCTAGTACGACATTAATCAAAAAATTACCAAATTACCGATACCAGTTGCGAACTTTTAGTATGATATGATACCGTTATTTTAATTGCCACCAGAATAACATTCTACTCAAGATGAGGTAGTTGGGTCTGGGTTTTAGCCTCTAGATTGGAAGGTTCCTGGTTCGAATCCGGGTCAGTGCATGGATGTTTGTAAGCGTACGGTGTAGAGACGTCTGGTGCACCTTAAATCTGTCGTGGCCGAAAGTCCTCACGTTGGGTTGGTGTGGAAGTTTGGAGAGTGGGGAGAGTGCCAGCTCAGGTGTTGCTTCGTCATCTGACCATGGTTCAAAATTACGAGGTGTTGTCCTTAGATCTTTCCCTTAAGGGACTGATCCCAGACCGTCGTCAATAGCTTGTCGTGTTGCTCTAGTCCGACGTTATAACCATTACCATTGCTGTCATGGAAGACCTCACGTTGGGTTTGTGTGGAAGTTTGGAGAGTGGAGTGCCAGCTCAGGTCTTGCCTCGTCATCTGACCGTGGTTCAAAATTACGAGGTGTTGTCCTAGTGTCCTTTCCCTTGATCCCGGACCGTCGT
This sequence comes from Metellina segmentata, assembly GCA_947359465.1. NCBI lineage: Eukaryota > Metazoa > Arthropoda > Arachnida > Araneae > Tetragnathidae > Metellina > Metellina segmentata. Next base: position 125,260,327 of record OX375874.1, read on the forward strand.
CAATAGCCCGTCGTGTTGCTCTAGTACGACGTTAACTAAAAATTACCATTACCATTACTGTCATGGAAGACCTCACGTTGGGTTGGTGTGGAAGTTTGGAGAGTGGAGTGTCAGCTCAGGTCTTGCCTCGTCATCTGACCGTGGTTCAAATGACGTGGTATTGTCCTAGTGTCCTTTCCCTTAGTGGATTGATCCCGGACCGTCGTCATTTGCAAATACATTTCTCTGACTTTTTTTGTTTATGAACGTTTGTTGAACGTTTCACGTTCCCCTTTGCTGACCCCTTTTCGACCGACTGCGGTGTAAACGCTCTGTGGACTTCATCGGCAACCATCAGAGCGCACTCCCTTTTCACCTCTCTCTAAATAATTATATTAATGTTATAACCAACTCTTTCGTCCACGCCATTTTGATCGAATGGGTCACTCACTGGCAGTTCAACGAGAAATGTGGTCAAGGCAAGCGATGAGGGCAAAATATCACAGAGAGCGAACAAAAGACGGCGTGAGCGACCACGGGAGGCCGAATGGCAGAGGGGAGCGGTTATTGTCGAGCAAAGGTCGCGGAGAAATCTCCCTCAAAAGTTGCAACCTTTTGATCTTTACCGACTCCTGGTTGGAAAACAAATCTGGCTCTGCAAACTCTCCAAATCGCCACCTCGTCTCGAGATCTTGACGATAAAATTAATGCCATTTTTCGAAATACCTTCGATGTTTGGAGGGAGAGATGTTGTGCAAATCCGGGCAACTGCGGCCCTTCCATGGCTTCCACGGCATTTAATACCTTAGTTAAAAGTCCTTTCACATTTGTTGAAAGAACGATCTGAAAATATTTCCAGACTCCAATAATGGTATACTGCTCGAGGGTTATTTCCCCTTCCTACCATTAAGCCCCTGGATTTGTGTTGTAATCTCGTGTGTCTGGTAACGATATCTTGCAAAAGCACAACAGTTCTAAAGCGGGGATTTTTTTTACCATTTTTTTATACAAAAACGCACTTTAATCCGTCTGCCTTTTTCTCGTTCAGTGAATGAACAGCAGGACAACGAACTGAACTCGAGACTCAGGCCAGACGGGAGCTATCTTTTGTGCGGAGGGGGTTGGCGGTGGTTCCACATTTCGGATTCGTGCCCATGACCTTGACTCAATGGAACAACCAGACTTTAATTTTGTGGGAGGGTTGAAATGCTCCAGAGGTCTTCAACTGATGGTCCGAGTCTGATGGTTGGCGATCATTTTAATGAGCCAATGCAGAAAAAATAAGTTCAATTCCTTCTATAATCACCTCGCAATTTCGTAAAGCTTCAGACAAATAATTTTCTGTATTTTCCATTCACTTAAATTTTAGTCTCAGGAGAGGGTAATTGTGTAGCATGTAATTCACATTTTTCTTGGTCTTTTGTCGTTCTAGACAAACGTTTTCCACGCTCCTGACTGAAAATTTGTTTAGTAGCCCTCATCTCGAGCAAGTTGGAGTGGTTTGGAAGTTTGGGGAGTGGCGTGCCAGCTGAGCTGTTGTCACAGGTGCAGAATTATATTCAGTGTTCCGCAACACAACTCCAAGCAATTACAATTGTTCTGCGGGCTTTTTGTCCGAATTTTGAAACCTGCAGTAAAATCAAAAACAGACGTAAAACACAATTATCGGCTAAATATGTATTACACATCTATAATAATAAAACACACACCAAAAATAATTAACTTACTTTATTTAAAACCAAGGCATACTTTCAGAATTTGCAATTCTGTCGATAAATTTTGAAGTTAAATATTTTGTCATTGACACAGAAGATTATAAAGGGCTATTATAAATTATAAAGGGCTATAAAAAATTATAAAGGGTTATTTATAAAGGGCTTCTGGTAATCTGGGGCGGTGTAGGGAGGTTGTAGAAGAGAAGAAAAAAAAGCTGTGGCTGAGCGTGCTTTGCGCTACAGATCGTCGTAACTGATGATTTAAAAAAAATCGGCCAAAGTTTTGATAAAATTGAGGAAAAATTGTTCTGCAAAGACTTTGTTCAGCGACGTACGTTGGAGTTTTAAGCACTTTCTGCTCACACCTGGGGCTATAGGGGAGATGGGGACTAGTGTCGACATGGGGCTAGTAATGACAACTTGAATATTTATGCTATTTGTCAGTCAAAATCTCTCTGCAAGTTTTTGCAGAATAGCAACACTGATATAAACTTCCATGTGCAGTTGCATAATAACAAACTTGATAGTTCAGTAGCAATTTATAAAACTAGGTTTTCATAGTGGAAAAGTAATTTCTTGATTTGTTTTTTAATTACTAGATAAGACTATTTTAATTCAATATTTTTATAAGTTGACAGTATGTTGTAAATGAATATATTCATTAGCTATTTTGATATTCACTTTTGCTCTACATGGTTTAAATTAACTAGTAGTAGGCCTAAATAAAAAAAATGCCTCCATGAGGCTAGTGTGGACATAAGGTGGTGGGGCTACTGTGGACATATGTCCACACCAGTCAGTCCCATTTAGCTTTCAGTGGTGAAAACATGGGTTAAATATTATATTTTAGGCTATTTATTTGTTAAATAAGATTGTTTATGTGAAAACATTCACAAATAATTCTATTTTTTACTTTTTAGGCTTTTTTGTATTAAATTAAATTGATTTTTGTGAAATGGTAAAGTAATTTACAAGTAATTGTATCGTTTTTACACACAAAGCAGCTCTTCTAAAAAGCAGAGTGAGTATTTCTCTTTCCCAGATGTAAAGGACGTATCACAAATCTCAAGCAATGAAATTGTAGCTAAATTATCATCATCAAATGTTGCCGGTAGCACAATTCGCACTGAATCTTAGTTGACATTTAATGTTAATTAATCTGACTACATTGCAAAATCGAAGCATAATTCAATTTTTCTACATTAAAATAATTTTTCCTCTGTATAAAACTTAAAAATAGCTTTCGATTGTGTTGATTTATCTTTCAAGTAGATCTATAATATAGTGCAGTTCCTAATTATTAAGACAACTTTTTGCAACAAATGCAACTTTTTTTCACACGTTCTACGCTGCATATAAAGTTCTAAAACCAAAATTCCTCCTACATGGGGTGTATTGTAAGTGAGTTATAACCGCAACATAAATGCAATTTTCTGCATAAATGCAACCACCTGCAACTTTTTAAAATGTAGCTTAAAATTAATTAATATAAAATTACTATTTCATTTTTTGCCCTCTGAACCAACCCTTCGATCGCGTCTGTCTGATCTTGCGAACGCCTAAGTATTGCGGATCAAACAAGAAGTTCATGGAAAGAAGGTGTTCGTCCTAACAGACGAAAGTGAAATAAATGGCAAGAAGTAACTTTTAACACATTGGTTGGCACTCTTGATAATCCAGAGGAAACTTGCGTAATCGACTGCAGAGTTTGCGAGGCGAGTGTCGATCACCAATATGTTGAAAAATCGGATGTGTGCACCGGACCTAAATTGGCTGAAACACGCATGCGCATCGACATGGTTTCTGCACAGGAACGGAATACGTATGTGTGCGATATGTTTCATGCACAGAAACGAAATTTCGGATGGTCTTTCCGCAAGCCCGATTGATGAGCAGCTTACCTTGTATAATGATGAACTCACCTCGGACAATGCCGGATGACTTAAGGAAAGTCCATTTTTTTACGACCAGGGCGATCCAGCCTACCATCAAGGGCTTAAGACCGGGAAAGGGAAATACATTTTATAAAAGGGGTAGCCATACTCAAAATTATACATGCCGACCGCTCTGAGTGATTATTTGCTTCCTCGTAATCAGTGTCTTTTTTTGCTACAGGCCCTGAACAATAAACTCGGAGCCAGAACCCGTGCGAAAGACGGCAATTTAGGGAACGCTTTTGTACGTTTAAACCTGCTTCACAATTTAATGAGCATATGCGACTCAAATGCAACTCATGGAGCCGGACTGTACCCTCATCAGGGTGAACATGTTTTCACATAAAAAGCATTTAAATGAATGAACCGCCTCTATTGGAGTTGGTTCTAGAGATCTGACCATTGATTTTGCAGTCGTGAGAAAACAGGCCATCTCGAAACGGCAGTCATAATTTCACAGTTCGAGAACGCAGTATAAACAGAGCGAATTTAACCCTCCAAAGGTTCACACGCATAACTCCACCTCGTAACCATGCAACCCAACTTAACATGCAGTCTAACCTGCATGGCTATTAACCAATTTTGATCCCCTCGACTGATCGGATCTTTTCTAGAATTCTTTCAGCTAACAGATGCAGCCATTTAGTCATTATGTGTGTTGGCCGACCAATTGGTCTGATTAAAAAATTACCATTATGTGTGTTGAGAGGGAAAAGCAACAGTACACCACTCTGAAATCTCTCGAGTCTCATGAAATCCTTTTGTTCAAGCAAAATTGAATTAAAGATGGAGGGTAAGCTAACCATACAAGCAATGTGTCCAAAAATTCGACTGCACAAAACCATTTTATTTACCTTAAAGTAATAACTTAAGGTAGGTAGGTATTTTATTAACGTCGTACTGAAGCAAGACAACGGACTATTGACGACGGTCCGGGATCAATCCCCCAAGGAAAAGAACCGTGCACGTCATTTTGAACCACCAGATGAATCAGATGATAATGAACACGCCTGAGCGGGCACCATACTCTTCGAACTTCCACGCCACACCTACGTGAGGACATTCGAGATCACGACAGATTTAACGTGCACTAGCCTCCTTTGCACACGACGGTCTTTGGTTGGATTCGAACTCGCAACCCTCCGCCTGCTAGTCCGTTACTCTTCCAACCGGGCTATTGGCGAGGGTCCGGGATCAAACCCCAAGGAAAAATTTTTCGTGGACAATACCACGTAATTTTAAATCACGGTCAAATGCCGAGGTCACACATGAGCTAGCACACCCCACCTCTCTGTACTTCCACACCACTCCAACGTGAAGACATTTGAGGCCTCGACATATTTAGCGTGCACCAGTCCATTTGTACACACGGTCTTTGGTTGGACTTGAAATCCCAATTCGTTTTTCTTCCAACCTGGCTACCGTGGCCCAATAATACTTCAATGAGGCCATCTTTGCACATAAAGATCTTTTGGATCCATCTTGACCTTTGACAATATCTTGTTGCACGCCAACTTCCAATTGGGATTGCGTTGGTATGAATTGAACGTTCTATAAATAAGAGATCGAATTAACGTCTGAATCACGTCATTCTGGTGTTCTTAACCTTTAATAACTCCTTACATCCTCTAATTGCACACGCCATCGACTTCCAAAACAACATTTCGATAAAAACATCCAAATGGTAGTCTTGGCTTTCAGAGATAAGAGTTGAAAATACACTACCCTACAATAACGTTCCGAGGTTTCAGGGCAAAGAACGGGTCCAGGACTTTATAAACCACTTACGGCGCGTAGAATCACGTCAACTGCACCCCCACCTACACAACATATACACTACCCTACAATAATAGACCGGACGTCAGCGGATTTGCATAAAATTCGACTGTATTTTCAACTGAGATTTCGTGATATTGCCTGGGACCTTTGCATGTTGTTCCTGGTCAATTGAACGCCTACGTGAACATTTGGGACAATCAGGTTATTCCTACGCTCGGCCAATTTTATGGAATGGACGAATGTTACTTCCAGGACAACGATCAATGTCATGTTGCAGCCTCTGTCAAGCAGTGGTTTCGAAATATGGATTTAAAACGTCTTCCTTGGCTTGCTCAGAGTCCCGACCTAAACCCCATAGAACATTTGTAGGACGAGTTAGAGCGACGCTTACGGACCAGGGAACCCCGTACGAAAGCGTCGCCGTTGAGATTGTATAGAATCCGACTACTTGTTTGGGGGTGTTTTTCGTGGTATGGCATGGGACATTTGCATGTTGTTCCTGGTCAATTGCACGCAGACGCTTACATGAACATTTTGGACAATCAGGTTCTTCCTACGCTCTGGCAATTTTATGGAATGGACGAATGTTACTTGCATAGGACGACAATACTCAGTGTCTTGTTGTAGCCTTCTGCCAAGCAGTAGTGTTGAGATATGGATGTAAAACGTCGTCCCTGGCTTGCTCACAGTCCTGACCTAAACCCCATAGAACATGTGTGGGACGCGTTAGCGCGACGCTTACGGACCAGGGAACCCCGTCCGAAATATACAGCTGAGCTGGCGACATTCTTGCAGCAGGAATAGACACAAATACCCATGGCTGTGTATCAAAACCTTATTGAAAGTATGCCCAGAAGGGTTGAAAGTGTAATTGCAGCATGTGGGTGCAGCATGCTAGTGTAATTACAGTATGCTAGTGTAATTGCAGCATACTATCATATCTTGCTGTCCGGTCCATTATTGTAGGGTAATGTATATACTTTCCGAAGTAATTGGACTGAGTTATTCTTTCTGTACGAAGCCATCCACTTTTAATCATAACAGCAATTTATTTTTAAAGCTGCTATTTAAAATTACATCAGTAAATACTTCTTAGGACGACAAACCAAAGTTGAAAATTTATATAATGTGCCAGTGCCAGAACACATACTTGACACCAGAAAATGTATGAAAATAAACAATTCATATTGACTTGCGGATTGTTGGATGAGATTTTTGTCTAAGTTTATGAATGCTCAAGCTTAATTTTGAAATTGAAAAGTGTATTTTTTATTTCATAAATAATTTTTTTTTCACCCTCCAAGTGTTTTGACTACGTATCTCATCCGTCAAAATCTGATCAATTTTGGCCAACCAACCGTTCAGGTGGTTAAGGTGTTAACCTCTAAATAGGGAGGTTTCTGGTTCAAATCCGGGTCAGTGCATGGATGTTTATAAGCGTATGGTGTAGAGGCGACTGGTGCACCTTAAATCTGTCGTGACTGAAAGTCCTTATGTTGGGTTGGTGTGGACGTTTAGAGAGTGGGGTTCCAGATTAGGGGTTGCCTCGTCATCTGACCGTGGTTTAAAATTAAGAGGTATTGTCCTCGGGTCTTTCCTTTAGGGTATTGCTCCCGGACCGCCGTCTATAGACCGTTGTGTTGCTCAAGAACGACGTTAATTAAAAATTACCAATTACCGACCGGGCCGAGGTAGCCCGGTTGGAAGAGTAACGAACTAGCAACTGGAGGGTTGCGAGTTCGAATCCAACCAAAGACCGTAGGGTTCAAAGGGGGCTGGTGCACGTTAAATCTGTCGTGGCCTCAAATGTCCTCACGTTGACGTGGAGTGGAAATTTGGAGAGTGGGTTATTCTCGAATCTTTCCCTTGAAGCTCGGATCTTTCTCTTAATGGATTGATCCCGGACCGTGGTCAATAGCCCGTTGTGTTGCTCTAGTACGATGTTAACTAATAATTACCAATTACCTTTCCCTTGGAGGATTGATACCGAGACGTCGTCAATAGTTCGTTGTGTTGCTCCAGTGCGACGTTAATTAAACTACCTACCTATCTACCATTCCATGCAACGTACGACATCGTGGAAATAATTTGACTGAGGAATCTGAATCTTCCACAAGAGAGAGAGAGAGAGAGAAAGCGAACGACGGACTCAAAGTGCCGCAGATAAAAGGTTATCGGCAGTTGTTTGGAGGTGCGCCTCGGAATTACCAAACAGTGCCGTGGAGGGGATGGCATCACGGAATCTCCGATAAGGAGTTACTCAACGTTAAATCCTGATAAATAGGCCTTGCGACACACGGCCTAGTCAAGCGTCGAGTCACACTTCCGACTTGGATCGGCGACCTCGTCGAAGAGAATCCATCTGAAACATCGACACCCGCTTCTCTCAGAAGACGCCACAAGGCAAGGAAGGGGCAACAGTCGTTCTCACACCGGAGTCACGTGAGGGAATTTTTGACGGATCGTCGAAGAACCTCGAAAGAAATGTCGAAATACGATGGAGAAATCAAGAGTAGAAAGTGTGGGGTTAACTTACGTATTTATTTGGGCCCAAACCGGGTTTGCGAATTGAATTAACTGTAGCAAAACACTGGTCCATTGTTTTGCTACAGTTAAGCGATCCGGGATCAATCAGGGTCGGGAAATGGTAATTTTTAATTAACGTCGTACTAAAGCAACACAGCGGTCTATTGACGATGGTCCGGGATCAATCCCCTGAGGAAAAGATCCGAGGACAACCCCATGCCATTTTGAACCACAGTCAGACGACGAGGTCAGACCTAATCTGGCACTCCCGCCTCTCCAAACTGCCACACCACGACAACACGAGGACTTTCGGCCACGACAGATTTAAGGTGCACCAACCGCTTCTACACTATACGCTTACAAATATCCATGCACTGACCCGGATTCGAACCAGGAACCTTCCGATCTAAGCTTCCACCTTAACCACCAGACCGGTTGGTCGGCGCAACAAGACAGGAGCAGACTTTGTGTCTGATGCATTTCTTGTGTAAGGAGTCAGCATTTTGATGGGAATTTGCCTAGTCCGTGTCCGGTCTACGAGTTCTTCAAGGTCGTGGGCTACGAACTACAGAATCTTCTCTCAATGAGATATTTATTTAAATAACGCCCACATCTGAAAACTATTTCATAAACTCACGTCCATTAAAAGAATGGCTTTAACCAACCATTTTGAGGAATAGATTGTTATTCACAATTCCACTCGTAAACTTCTCTCAATGTTGATTCAGCCACTCATTTTTCTTTCCGTTTCTGTTGACGAAACAATGTTCATTTCCGAGAACCTTTCAACAGAAGACGTGCGTAGTTGGGGAAAAAGGTACTTTGCAATTTTGATGAAGTGTATTATAATTTCGCATGCTAAAATGGCAATATCCGTGGAATGATTGAAGTTCTCGGTTTTTTACTTAATTGGGTATGGAGGGAAAAATACTTGGTTAGTTACCACTTCAAATTCTCCATCCAAATTTTTGCAGAACTATTCACCGTTTCCTTAAGTTTTCTGAGGCGAAGCAATTTTTCATTGAAATTTGAGAATTATGACCGATAAAAATATTCAAAATTTGACCCTAAAATATTTTTAAACATTTGGATGAGGCTTTTTTCTTATGTTCCTGCATGTTTATAAATGAGCTTTTAAAATAGTTTTGATGATAGTTAATTTTTTACAAAATTCCTAATGAACTTTTTACGAAACATTCCCTTATGATTCTAATACGCTAAAAAGAACCCGGATCTTATCTAGACAAAACATTGAATTCCATAACCCTAAGCGTTGAATTTAGAGATTCTACTGGCCCCAGCGTAATTTCCATACTTACTGTGTCCTTTACTTTCTATTTATTTATACTTTTTTACCACAATTTTACATTTGTTGCGTTATTTCCATTTTCTCTTTCGTATCTGATTGTCGTGTGATCCTTTTTTTCTTTGGAACGTGAATTGGATCGCTAATCTACTATCCCAATTATTTCAGTTCCTTTAAAATGCATTTAGTCCCTTAAACTTTCTGCTTCCATAGCACACACATAGCCCGTTGTGTTGCTCTAGTACGACGTTAAATAAAAAATTACCAATTATAGCACACTTATCTCTTTATTAGATTCTCCTATTAATTATGGGCCGACCAACCGGTATAGTGGTTAAGGTGTTAGTCTCTAGATAGGAAGGTCCCTGGTTCGAATCCGGGTCCGGGCATGGATGTTTGTAAGCGTATGGTGTAGAGGCGGCTGGTGCACCTTAAATCTGTCGTGGCCGAAAGTCCTCACGTTGGGTTGGCGTGGAAGTTTGGAGAGTGGGGTGCCAGCTCAGGTGTTGCTTCGTCATCTGACCGTGGTTCAAAATTACGAGGTGTTGTCCTCGGATCTTTCCCTTAAGGGACTGATCCCGGACCGTCGTCAATAGCCCGTTGTGTTGCTCTGGTACGACGTTAACTAAAAATTACCATTACCTATTAATTATGGGCCGACCAACCGGTATAGTGGTTAAGGTGTTAGCCTCTAGATCGGAAGGTTCCTGGTTCGAATCCGGGTCCGGGCATGGATGTTTGTAAGCGTATGTAGAGGCGGCTGGTGCACCTTAAATCTGTCGTGGCAGAAAGTCCTCACGTTGGGTTGGTGTGGAAGTTTGGAGAGTGGGGTGCCAGCTCAGGTGTTGCCTCGTCACCTGACCGTGGTTCAAAATGTTGTCTTCGGATCTTTCGCTTGAGGGATTGATCCCGGACCGTCGTCAATAGTCCGTTGTGTTTCTCTAGTACGAGGTTAATTAAAAATTACAAAATTACCTATCAATTATGAGGCCACGGTAGCTCGATTGGAAGAGTAACGGATTAGCATTAGAAGAGTTGCGAGTTCGAATCCAAGCAAAGACCTTCGTGTACAAAGCGGGCTGCTGCACGTTAAATCTGTCGTGGCCTCAAATATCCTCACGGTGGCGTGGCGTGGAAGTTCGGAGAGTGGGATGCCAGCTCAGGCGTGACCTCGTCATCTGCCCGTGGTGTTGTCCTCGGATTTTCCCCTTAGGGATTGATCCCGGACAGCCGTCATTAGCCCGTTGTGTTGCTCTATATAGTACAGCGTTAATTAAAAATTCTAAAAAAATACTAAGGTAAGGGCTAATGACGACGGACTGGGATGAATCCCATAATGGAGATTCTAGGACACTTAAAAATTACTAAATGCCCCGTTACTTTCCGATAGGTAAAAATTAGACAAGCAATCAAAATGTGATGATCGTTAATAGGTAGGTATTTAATTAACGTCGCATTGGAGTAACACATCGGGCTATTGGGGACAATCCGGGATCGAAACACGTCACACACAGAGGCAAACAAAAAATGCGTGTGCGCAAAACGGGATATTTTGGGATATTATATGGGGGGGGACTTATTATTTGACAGTCGCAAATCCATAGCTAAACAAGGCTCTTATCGTTATTGTAAGGCAGGCTGTGATTGCACATAATCTGGACTCTTTGAATTCCTGCGAAGGACAAAGTTTAGATAACAGTAAGAGCATATGTCGCGTGCCGATACTGCTGGACTTCAGGCTGATCGATGACAGCTGATAAAACAAGTGTCCGAATCGATAAAAATGCGTGGTACGCTTTTATGTGCTGTTGCTTTGGTGTCTCTTTAGTGGAAATTTGCATACATCGAATCCCTCTAGTTAGAGTCAATGAATCCAACATCATCCTACACGAAGTCACTTTGAATTCTTATCTTTCTATTCACCCCACATAAGCTTCACTTTACAAGTTTAATTGCCGTTGTAACACTCTAAAAGCGGCTTCTCTGATCAAGCCGACATAAAGCAGACATATTCAAGAACTGGCCACTGCGTGGACAGCACGGAGTTACCCGTGACAGTTCTTTTCGTGGGGTGAGGTGGGACCATTGCCAACACCTTCTAGATATATACTCCTCTCCACTGCTCGTTGACGCTCGCCAACCCCCTGCGATTACTAAATATTCACATTTAGTTTGCTTTGCAAACGAACTCAACACAGGCAACGCCGTGATGGCCTGAAATGGCTATTATCAACAACGAAAATCAAAACACGCCAGAAACTGAAAACTTAGCAAGGTTTTTTATTTCCAATGGCAAGGCAGTACAATTACGAATACAAATACAATACAATACAAAGTACAGAGTTGACCGAGGTCATTTTAGCCTTATACAAGGCCAGAAGTGATGGTCACTTGTGAAGGGGCACCCAGTGGGCGGACCATCATTGTCCCCAAAAAAGGACAGCACAATTTACATCCCTGCCCTAACCCCGGATTCGAACCACGAACCTTCCGATCCAGAGGCCAACACCTTGACCACTAGACCGGTTGATCGGCTACTTAGCAAGGTTCCAAAGGTGATTGGTAATTTGTAATTAACGTCCTACAAGAGCAACACAACGGGCTATTGACGACGGTCCGGGATCAGTCCTTTAAGGGAAAGATTCGAGGACAACACCTCGTAATTTTTAACCACGGTCAGATGACGAAGCAACACCTGAGCTGGCACCCCACTCTCCAACGATCCAGGATCAATTGGGGCCGGGTAATGGTAATTTTTAATTAACGTCGTAATAGAGTAACACGACGGGCTATTGACGACGGTCCGGGATCAATCCCCTGAGAGAAAGATCCGAGGACAACACCACGTCATTTTGAACTAAAGTCAGATCACGAGGTAACGCTTGAACTGGCACCCTACTTTCCAAACTTCCACACGAACCCAGTGAGGACTTTAGGCCACGACAGATTTAAGGTGCACCATCCGCCTCTACACCATACGCTTACAAACATCCATGCCCGGACCCGAATTCGAACTAGGAACCTTCCGATCTAGAGCCTAACATCTTAACCAGTATACCGGTTGGTCGGCTGGTTTTTAAACGAATAACGCTTGTGACGTCGGCGGTCGAAAATCGCAAAATCCGTTCCTTCTTTTTTTGAAGTGGTGGTGACGTCATATTCCGGAGAGAACAAAAGGTAAAAAAAACTAATGAATTAATTTTATAATATTCTAGATTTAAAAAAATTCCAGCGTTGCACAAATATTGCAAAAAATTGTCTGGTTAAATTTTATTATTGTAAGTTTCATAGATTTGTCGCCGACCAACCAGTATAGTGGTTAAGGTGTTAGCCTCTAGATCGGAAGGTTCCTGGTTCGAATCCGGGTCCGGGCATGGATGTTTGTAAGCGTATGGTGTAGAGGCGGCTGGTGCACCTTAAATCTGTCGTGGCCGAAAGTCCTTACGTTGGGTTGGCGTGGAAGTTTGGAGAGTGGGGTGCCAGCTCAGGTGTTGCTTCGTCATCTGACCGTGGTTCAAAATTACGAGGTGTTATCCTCGGATCTTTCCCTGAAGGGACTGATTCCGGACCGTCGTCAATAGCCCGTTGTGTTGCTCTAGTACGACGTTAACAAAAATTACCATTACCATTACCATAGATTTGTCAGGACACTGCGTACAGAGACACAGAGAAAAACTTCCTTTTATAATAGTAGAGACTCCCTAATTGGAGAACATAAAACTCTTATCAAGTGATCCACTGTCCATAACGAACCCTAGTAGTAATATTACAGCACTCCATTTGACATTAAATCGGTCATAAAATTCTGGGCACTTGACATAAACCCTCTTCATCTGACGTTACACTGATATTACGACCTTCTAAATCTCAAGACCCTTGAGAACACTCAAAATTTGATCGACAGGTGGTTTTCAGGTGAAAGAAGCCTGAAAGACGCTGAAAATTGTCAGAGACCGTTGAGAACGAGGACACGCTCCCTAACCTCTGCCGAATCCTTGTTGTCCCAAAATATCTGTAATTTTTCTGTACATATCTGTAAAGCTGTAGGATGCTAGAATATAAATGTTGTGGTGTTGAAACCTAAAGATCTTGTTCTTTTACGTTACCATTTCTGTCATTACACCATTTCATCCGGTACACCGTCCATAGAAATGCAGCGATTTATTAAGCATTGTGAAATTTGAACCAAATTACGCGCACTGGTATAGTTCAAACTACACATTAGAATAAAAGAAACTCGTTACTAAGTGTAATTTTAGAGCACACACATGTTAAAAAATTAAGGATGTTAATGAATTCGTATTAGGCAAGGTCACCAGATCTCAATTTATTGGAGCATGCCTGGGATGATCTAGGAAGTCACAATGTATACTACTACACACCACCAAGGCATGCACATAGAACAGACGTACTCGAGCACGAATGGAACTTTTGACTACGGGGGCTCTTAAAAGCCTTGAGGAACGCATGCCTGCACGTTGTGAAGTTTGCAGTAGAAGCAGAGGCCAGCGCATTCTCTATTAAATTGCTCCATACAAAGCAAAACGTGATTTTTTCCGCAAAAATTAAGCCATCCGATGTGTTTATTTCTTTAATTTCCAGTGACTTTACGAGGCCCGTGTACGTTCTTATTTCATTCCACGTGGCTTGTGGAATATTCATTTGTCATTTGAGGTGCTTAGTTTCAGGTAATTGGCACGGAATTAATCTCGGATTGCATTACCTGTAATTTTTGGAAAGGTGTGTACAGTTAAACCCCGATTATCCGAGTTTCCCCTTTAACTAAGCTATCAAATATTTCTAGGATTTTTTTTTGGTTCTACATTTTTCATTTTTAAAACTATCGAAAAAAATTCTGAACTTGATCTCATAAACACTCAGGGAAACAAAATCCGAGACTGTATAAACGCTGACGAACAACAAGAGATTACAAATAAAATGATCGTCAAAAAAGAAAATGAATCTAGGGACGATGATGAAAAAAAAAGACAGAAACAATGGAAATCGACGTATGAAAATGTCCCATACAGATGTACTAAAAGCTATCGAAATTGCTATTGAATGAAGAGAACAAGAAGCGACATCAGCAATCCTGTTATCCTTAAAAAAAATGGCGAAACATTACTGCAGGAAAACGCCAAAGTAACGTAAAACAAAAAACAATTAAGAACTTTTTTAAGAACTCTTTAATTATCGTAACAATATGAATTGTATGTGGTGTATCTGTATAACTTTTGTATTTGTTAAAAAAAAATATACATTTAAATCGATACGATTTATTTTATTTACAATTTTCACTTTAACCGAGTTTTTCGGTTATCCGAGTTAGTCTTGGACCACATTAACTCGGATAATCGAGATTCTACTGTACTTAAATCTAATTTTGAAATTAATTTGATGAAAAGCACGATCATTTTGTCAAGAATCCAAGGGATACAATCTCGAATAAGTTCCATCACCCCCCCCCCCCATCTGTTTGTGTAAAAGTGAAGAAAATGCGTGGTACTGCAACCAGGAAGTACTCGATCATCACCCTCTCTGAGAGGGAATGCTATCTTTTAGCCGAAAACACACCAATAGTCCAAATCAGACGGACTTCCCTTTTGACAAACATGCAAACATTTGTTCAAATGTGTAGTTAAATTACTCATTTCAATGTTTGCGTTAATTCATCAACTGTAGCGTCATGGTTTCCCCTTCTTCGGAGAGCTGAAATTCCTCCGAAACAGAAATTGGCAAATCCTCTCGAGCAGAAGTGTCCAGAGAGAGAGAGAGAGAGAGAGAGAGAGAGAGGGTTTACTTTAACGATCGGATGGAACTATGGGGCGTCCAACAGTCCCCTTTTCAGCAACTGTTTCTTAGTAACTGACCCCTTCGTTTACGAGGAACTGGAGAAACGGCGACCTTCACTCCTGACCCCTTCGAAAAAGTTGAAGTTTGAAAAGTATCCTTTCCGTTGAAGTTTTGAAAAGTGAATGGTGAGTTTGCTCCGATGGAACAGAGGAACTGGAACCTTAATTTTCATTGAGCCTCGAATTCCGCCTTGAGTTGCTTCATCTATGTCAATGCTGTGAATTTAATCCAATTAAGGCCGGTGCACACATCCGGTTTTTCAACGTGCGGTGCCGCTGCCGCAACGCAAGTGTGGTATGAGTTACATTCGATCCAATGAAGTAGTGCACACATGCCTCCAGCGCCGCTGCGGCGACGCACGTCCAACTTGCGTGTAATTTGTACCGCAGTTCCCCACGGCGCCGCACACGCATCTCCGTTCTGAAGTACCTTGTTTTATAAATAAATGGAATATAAATAATGAATGGTTGTATCCAGTAACGTCCACTTTGTTTCAAGATATACTTGAACCATATAGTAATACTTCAAAATATACTAATCCAATTAAGGCCCGGTGAACACATCCGATTTTTCAACGTGCGGCGCTGCAGCGGAACCGAAGCCCAACTATGCACACATAACCGTGAAATGACGCATGTACTCATTACGCGCCATTTGTTATAAATATTCCATCGAAGAAAACGTGTTTATTTCGCTTGCAGGGTGTAAGAAAGTATATTTTGAAACAAAATAGACATTTTACTGGATACAACCATTTATTAATTATTATTTATAGTTAATTTTTTGTGAAAACAAGGTACTTCAGACCGGAGAAGCGTGTGCGGCACCGTGGGGAACTCCAGTACAAATTGCACGCACGTTGGACGTGCGGCGCCGTAGGCATGTGCGCACTACTCCATTGGATTTAATGTATCTCAAACCGCATTTGCGTTGCGGCAGCGGCGCCGCACGTAAAAAAACCGGATGTGTGCACCAAGCCTTAATGTGCTGTTTGTTCCAAAGGTGTTTCTATGCCCAGGGCCCGATTTAGAAAATTTGGTATAGTAGGCACAACACGCAGGAAGGGGGCCCCCCATGTTATCCGTTCCCCCATCACAAAAACTAATTTTAAAACAATAATTGGTACTTACGTATTTGACTGTTGACCGTTTCAAAAATTGTTGAAAAAACATTCCAGAAAATATGAAAAGTTATTTTTGTTTAAAATTTTTAGATGCTTTTGAAACTTTGGGGCCCTTTAAATTATGGGGGCCCTAGGCCCGTGCCTCACGGGCCTAATCTCACCCCAAGTTAAATTCATCTCAAAACGTCACAAAGACACTGTGAGCTAAAGCAAAAATTCGTCCCGCGTTTTGACATGATGAGCATTGCATCGCAAAAACTTCTACTTTACACTTGTAAAGTTTTGATATTGTTTGAAAGAAGGGATTTCATCGAGTAGGTACATGAGAATGGCGATGGTAATTTTTACTTAATGTCGAATGCATTACAACGGGCTATTAACGACGGTCCTGGATCAATTCCCTAATGAAAAGATCCGAGGACGACGTCATTTTGAACCACGGTCAGATAACAGGGCGACACCTGAGCAGGCACCCCATTCTCCAAACTTCCACACCACTCCAACGTGAGGAGATTTGAGGCCACGACAGATTTAACGTGAACCAACCCCCCTTTTGCACACGACGGGGTTTGTTGGATTCGAACTCGCATTACCCTCCGGTTTCTAGTCCGTTACTCTTCCGACCGAGCCACCTCGGCTCTTCTAACGTTAGGATTGATCCCGGACCGTCGCCAATAGCCCGTTGTGATGCTCCAGTACGTGTTAATTGAAATACATATCTACCTGGGGCACGTGAAGCACAAAAGATTCATTACCACTGTTCAAGGAGACAGGACACTATTTCGACTACAGAAGGGAAACTATACCGGAAGTCATCTGATTACTGCTGTCGTGGGTACTGATAACAACGTCAATCGGGCCAAATACTGCACTGGAAACGTGATTCAATTTATGGAGTCGTTAAATACTCATTAATACTAATCTATTTCGTAGGGCCTCCCCTCACGTTTAAGGGGTAATTGAATTAACGTCGCACTGGTGAACACATCTGGATATTGGCGACGGTCCAGTTACAATCGAGAAGCGAAAGGTCCAAGGGCAATGCTTTGAAATTTTGAACCACAATCAGACGACGAGGTCAACACCTGAGCTGGTACCCCACTCTCCAAACTTCCACACCAACCCAACGTGAGGGCTTTCGGCCACGACAGATTTAAGGTGCACCAGCCGCCTCTACACCATACGCTTACAAACATCCATGCCCGGACCCGGATTCCAACCAGGTAAAAAAAAATGGTAATTTTAGTTAACGTCGTACTAGAGCAACACAACGGGCTATTAACGACGGTCCGGGATCAGTCCCTTAAGGGAAAGGTCCGAGGACAACACCTCGTAATTTTGAACCACGGTCAGATGACGAAACAACACCTGAACTGGCACCCCACTCTCCAAACTTCCAAGCCAACCCAACGTCCTGTCAACCCCAGTCAACCCCAGAGGCTAACACCTTAACCACTATACCGGCTGGTCGACCTTCCAAGCGTGTTACACTTTGGGTTGGTGTGGAAGTTTGGAGAGTGGAGTGCCAGCTCAGGTGTTGCTTTGTCATTTGATCGTGGTTCAAAATTACGGGCTGTTGTCCTCGAGTCTTTCCCTTAGGAGAGCAATCCTGGACCGTCGTCAATAGCCCGTTGTGTTGCTATATTACGACGTTAATTAAAAATTACCAATTACCAGTGCGACGTAAATTAATTATCTACACTGGAAATGCAAATAAACTGAGTTTTAAGTAAACTGTCTCGCATTAGGGTCGTAAATTGAGCGTTTACGTTGAATCTCAAGGGAGAGAATTTCAAATTCTTCACGTAGATATGGGGTTGTGTTATGTTACAATTACGTTTCTGTCCATTCAAATCGGAATACTTAGGAAATTTTACTGGTTTGGTATAACTTCTAAATCATCGATGAATTGTTTCCATGTACACTTTCCCGATTTGTCTTTAGTCCACAAAAACAATTCTTTAAAATCAAATTGGGCGCCGACCAACCGGTATGGTTGTTAAGGTGTTAGCCTGTAGATAGGAAGGTTCCTGGT
Organism: Metellina segmentata; assembly: GCA_947359465.1. NCBI lineage: Eukaryota > Metazoa > Arthropoda > Arachnida > Araneae > Tetragnathidae > Metellina > Metellina segmentata. The sequence continues at coordinate 125,278,577 of OX375874.1, forward strand.
TCGAACCCGGGTCTGGGCATGGATGTTTGCAAGCGTATGGTGTAGAGGCGGCTGGTGCAACTTAAATCTGTCGTGGCCGAAAGTCCTCACGTTGGGTTGGCGTGGAAGTTTGGAGAGTGGGGTACCAGCTCAGGTGTTGCTTCGTCATCTGACCGTGGTTCAAAATTACGAGGTGTTATCCTCAGATCTTTCCCTTAAGGGACTGATCCCGGACCATCGTCAGTAACCCGTTGTGTTGCTCTAGTACGACGTTAACTAAAAAATTACCTACCTACCTAAAATCAAAGTGGTTCCAAATTGTGTTTGATATCTGATCTTTTTCACTAAATGTTCTTGTAGAATTCGGTATGCAAATAGCTATACCTCTGTCGTCTCACCTTGCTTATCTTAACAAACCGATTGTAGTTTCAAGACCTTACCTTCTGTAACAAAATGCGAAAAGTTATTTTCCACGAGAATTTTTATCTTTCAGGACTGATAAGCGATAACGATTATCAATTTCTTTACGTTGCTTACGAAAGAAGATTCGAGCATCAGCTAAATTTCTCTTGTCAAAATGCGAAAATTTAGCAATAGAGTAGTGATTGGGAACCTCGTAATTTTGAACCATGGTCAGCTGACGAGGCAACACTCCAAACTTCCACACCAACCCAACGTGAGGACTTTCGACCACGACAGATTTAAGCTTCACCAACCGCCTCTACACCATACGCTTACAAACATCTATGTCCGGACCCGGATTCGAACCAGGAACGTTCCGATTTAGAGGCAAACACCTTAACCACTATGCCGGTTGGTCGGCCAATATTAAAGGGAGAAATATTCAATTCTGTTACGCCAGCATTGATAGATTTTTAAACAAAGGTCAACAGCTATTGATAAAGCAGAAATCAATTAAGATTTGCGATTTGCTCATTGGTTATATTCGAAGTCATTTTGACTGTTCTGCCTTTTACTGATTTAGAAAACAGTGGTAACTCTAATTTTTTAAAGATTTTAAAAATAATTGTACCGTAAGAAAGAGTACATTCTGAGGTATACTGCAATATTTTTAAAATTAAAAACTAATATTAATACTATACAGATATGACCATTTTAGTTTTGTATCGGAAGTTACGATCTGAAAGTTCCGAAAATTGTATGACCAACTTTTAATTGCATCGATTTTATTTATTAATAAATTTGAAAAAATAATTGTACCATAAGAAAGAGTGTAATGTAATGTATTCAGTGATGTTTTCAAATTTAAAAAATTATGGTTTTTGCCGTAGACAAAACGGTTTTAACAATAAGTAGCGAAAATATCCAAAGATTCCGAATTTTGTATGACAAACTTTTGATCGCATCCAATTTAATTATAAACCGATTTCAAAAATAATAGTACCGTAAGAAAGAGTATATTCTGAGGTATACTGCGATATTTTAAAAATTAAAAACTAATAGTAATTAGATATAGATACGGCAGTTTTAAAAAAAAGTAACAAAAATGTCCCGATATTTCCTGAATTTCAAAAAAATATTATCAAGAACCAAATTTAAATTTAAAAAAAAACTCGACGAGCTGCAAAAATTTACGTTGAGAGGTACTCTTAAAAAAAACTCACGACTGAAGACTGAAAATTTGAATGTGTTTTGCTCACTTGCGGAAGAAATTTCACTTCTTCAACTTTAACACTAAAAAAAACCTAAACTAATAGCCTCATCGGAAAAAAATCTTAATAATTATCCAGGGAATACGATGAAGAACAAAGTATGTTAATTTCATTTTTTTCCGATCAGTACTTTCTCGGGAAACCGTCTAAGAATCGAGCTAAACAACACAGTTTTCAATCCTGCGGCGGCGTCGGCGGCGGTAACATTTTTTTATGTGGAGAGATAGAGAGATTTCTGCCTTGTTCTTAATACATATCTATTTTGCATATTTAAATTTGGGCGAGAACAGCAATAAAAGCAACCGTATTTATCGGCATTAGAATTGAAACTCATTAACCAAAATGCCTCAAACTATTGCTGTCAAAAGCGTTTTGACCTTTCGAATCAATCAATTCACACTCCGATTAATATTCCGAATTTCCAGAAAAAGTATGCGTAGAATGTTTTGATAGGAACAAGTTATGGAACATTTCCAGAACCTGGCGGCTGTGTTTTAAGTCACTGCAGTTAAGGTGGTGGCATTCAGATGGCGATTAATCTTCCGAATCCTTGCAGATTATGCGGCAAAATGCCATAAATAATGCACATAAGCTGTGAAGAAACAAAAAAAAAGCAAAGAACAAGTAGATCTGCCACTATCCCCTCCCAGCTACAAAATGGCGTCATGGACACTCTTGACGTAATGGCAGGTAGAGATGGTAATCGGCGGCACGTGTCATCAGTACTCGACTTACCCCTAAACCTCGACCGCGATCTTCTCTCAATTAAATCCATTCTCGTTCATTTGATAATTGAAAGAGGGCGACCGTGAGATGAAGACAGAATGACGTTCAGCGTAGACAGCTGCTTCCCAGAAATGTCCTCTCGACTTACGTATATCGAAGGCTTGCAGATGGGATATCTGCACACGCCAAAAGGAACCAGAATACTTCAATATGTAAACAAACTCAGATTTTTGCCGTTGGCGTAGCGTGGAGGTTTGGAGAGTGGGGTGACAGCTGAGGCGTGGCCTCGCATCTGACCATGGATTAAAATAACGTGGTTGTGTCCTTCAGATCTTTCCCTTGGGGAATTTGGTAATTTTAGTTAACGTCGTACTAGAGCAACACAACGGGCTATTGACGACGGTCCGGTATCAGTCCCTTAAGGGAAAGATCCGAGGACAACACCTCGTAATTTTGAACCACGGTCAGATGACGAAGCAACATCTGAGCTGGCACCCCACTCTCCAAACTTCCACGCCAACCCAACGTGAGGACTTTCGGTCACAACAGGTTTAAGGTGCACCAGCCGTTTACAAACATCCATGCCCCAAACCCGGTTTCGAACCAGGAACCTTCCGATCTAGAGGCTAACACCTTAACCACTATACCGGTTGGTCGGACTTTCCTTTGGGGAATATAACAAATCGTCGTCAGTAGCCCATTGTGTTACTAACGTGAGACCAATTAAAATAACTATCTGCCTTCGCCGAACAACCAGTCAAGTGGTTAAGGTGCTAACCTCTGGATCGGTAATGGTAATTTTAGTTAATGTCGTACTAGAGCAACACAACGGTCTATTGACGACAGTCCGGGACCAGTCCCTTAAGTGAAAGAAACGAGGACAACTCTTAATTTTGAACCACGGTCAGATGATAAAGGAACACCTGAGCTGGTACCCCACTCTCCAAATTTCCACACCAACCCCGCGTGAACCTCAGGTTCCTGTTTGGAATCCATGTCTGTGCATGGATATTCGTAAGCGTAAGGTGTAGAGGTGGCTGGTGCACCTTAAATCTGTCGTGGCATCAAATGTCCTCACGTTGGATTGGTGTGGAAGTTTGGAGAGTGAGGTGCCATTTCAGATGTTGCATCGTCATCTGACCATGGTTCAAAATTATGTTGTGTTGTCCTCGGATCTTTCCCCTAGGGCAGTGTTTCCCAAAGTGTGGTACGCGTACCCCCAGGGGCACGGGAAGAGTTTGGTGGGGGTACGCGTAGCACCGGAGTTTGGTGGGGATATGCACTTTGCTTAGCTGCCCCTAATTCTACGTTTTCATGAGTCAAGTCAAAACAGTCTTGTGAGGCGTGAGATGGTCCGGAGTGACACGGCGGAAATATACCAAACTTCGTTATAGAAACAACATACTTCGTTAACCCTCCGTCGGGCGCTACCGGCCTGACAGCTTTGACATGAAATTCAATGTTTTCTTAATGATAGATTTGAGTTGAGATATTGTTTACATGACTGGAAATGGCTTTGTAAACTAGCATACTTATCAGATCGATTCTCTGTTTTAAATTGCCTTAACTTATCTTTACAGGGCAAAGAAATTTCATTGTTTCACGTTCAAGATAAAGTGAACGCTGCCATCGCAAAACTAAAGTTATGGCAAAAGAGAGTTGGTAATGGAGTAGACTCGTTTCCCTCTCTTCATTAGTTTGTAACAAGTTCGACTACTAAAATTGATGCTGATACTCTGAAATGCATAACACAGCTTTTGGAGAGTTTGCAAGTGGGCTTGAAAAACTATTTCCTTGATTTAATCAAAAATATTGAATGGATAAGATATCCGTTTAACATTAACACAACATCCATGCCAGAAGATTTGTCGCATGCGGAAGAAGAGCAATTGTTGGAATTGGCTTCAGACGGATTCTTGAAAAATAAACATAAGGAGAGTACTTTAACATCATTCTGGTTACAAATGCAACCTGTGTATCCGGTTTTAACAGAAAAAGTTCTAAAATACATCTTGCCTTTTCCAACTTCATACTTATGTGAAGTTGCTTTTTCAGCATTTGTAAACAGTAAGTCGAAAAAAAGGACAGACTGTTGGACGTGGAACCACATCTGAGATTAAAATTAACAACCAGGGAACCAAATTATGACGATCTGTTATCTCAGCACAAACAATTTCATCCTTCTCATTGATACAAATATAAAAATATTTATAATATAACTTTTATTTATATTTTATTACGAATAATTTTATTTATATTTTCTTATTATTTTGTGTATGTCACAAAAAAGAAGAAAAAAACAACATTTTGATTGTTATTAAAATACATCCATATTTTCGACGAGGGGTACTCAGCGTTACGAAAATTATAGAAGGGGCACACATGTGTCAAAAGTTTGGGAAACACTGCCCTAAGGGATTGATCCGTCGTCAATAGCGCGTTGTGTTGCTCTGGTATGAATTTAATTAAAATTACCAATTACCTATATACCATAAGGTTTGGTCCCGGACCGTCATCAATAGCTCGATGCGTTGCTCTAGTATGACGTTAATTAAAATACCTACCTACCTGTAGTCTCAATTTGTATCTCTAGAACTTTAGGAATATCTGATACGTGGTCTGCGAGCCGCGTGAACCTGTTTTGAGGGCCGTAGCTGGCCTGCGTGCCAGATAAACCTATTCGGAGCCTATACGGAGAGCCGTATCTACATCCGTACATACGTAGAAAGCCGTAGATGGTCTACATCTCCAATTTTTATCCCTTAATTGGTGGCCGTCCAACCGGTCTGGTGGATGAGGTGTTTGCCTCTGGATCGGAAGGTTCCTGGTTCGAATCCACGTCAGTGCATGGATGTTCGTAAGCGTGTGTAGAGACGGATGGTGCACCTCAAATCTGTCGTGGGCGAAAGTCCCCACGTTTAATTTTTAATTAACGTCGTACTGGAGCAACGGACTATTGACGACGGTCCAGGATCAGTCCCTTAAGGGAAAGATCCGAGGATAGCACCTCGTAATTTTGCACCACGGTCAGATGACGAAGCAACACCTGAGCTGGCTCCCCAGTCTCCAAACTTCCACACCAACCCAACGTGAGGACTTTCGTCCACGACAGATTTAAGGTGCACCAGCCGCCTCTGCACCATACGCTTACAAACATCCATGCCCGTACCCGGATTCGAACCAGGAAACTTCCGATTTGGAGGCTAACACCTTATCCATCAGACCGGTTGATCGGCTAATAATCCGTGTGGGGAAATTTTGCCATAGGAACACGCGTCAGGCAATGTTTTTGAATATCGGAAACGACGTCCGTATACCAAATCGTTAACTTAATTTCGGCGTAAGAGGCCGCATAATAGGTGACGATTTCGTAAGGAAAAGGCGAGAGATAGGCAGTCTATACGAGTACTGGGAACAAAACAGAGGGAAGAGCGAACGGAAAACTCCCTCCCGAATGGATTGATTGCTCGAGAAGTGCGTCGGTAAGCTCACGACTTACCGGGATTTCACGTCGAGAGTGTACGTCACAAAGAGTCTTTTCTCGGCTCCGCTTTCCGCCTTATCGTATCCGGTTGGTCCAGCGTTCGCGCACGTGTGTTTCTCGACGGCCGAAAGGAAGAACGTAAAAAGTCTTAGCAGAAATATCTGTTTTTGTTTGGGGAAAGTCCTACAAAAGTGGAAGAGCCGTTATCAAACACTGGGACTAATATAGTGTCTCTATATCAAGGGTGCCGACCCATTGGTATGGTGGTTAAGTCGCGTTTATACTGGAGAGTTGCAAATATTTTTTCCCCCTTTTTGTGGCGAGGAAGTTTTACGTTCCCCTAGTCTGACCCCTTTTCGACCAACTCCAGTGTAAATGTTTTGTCGGCAACACCAAGGGGTGAGCAATCTTCTCACCCCTTTGTAGAGAGGAGTGATCGACATTCATCGCGCATTTTAATCGAATAGGTCACTCACTCACAATTCGGCGAAAGATGTGGTCAAGGCTGAAACAACGGGCTTGTATAAACTTTGACAGGAAGGATATTTTAAGAGGATCTGAATATTGTATAGTTACAAATATTCTTTTATTCCGTCTTGGCTATTGATTTGTTACAGTGCTGCTCTGTTAGGCCCGGTGCACACATCCTGTTTTTCAACGTGCGGCGCCACTGCGGCACCGAAGCCCAACTATGCAAACACAGCCGTGAAATGACGCACGTACTCATTTCGCGCCATTTGCGATAGATACTCTATCGAAGAAAACATGTTTATTTCGCTTGCAGGGTGTAAGAAAGTATATTTTGAAACAAAATAGACGTTACTGGATACAACCATTTATTAGTGATTATTTAGATTCCATTTGTTGATGAAAACAAGGTACTTCAGAACGGAGACTCACGTGCGGCGACCGTGGGGAACTCCGGTACAAATTGCACGCAAGTTGGACGTGCGTCGCCCCTGCGGCGCTGGAGGCATGTGTGCTCTGCCTCCATTGGATCTAATGTATCTCAGACCGCACTTGCGGCAGCGGCGCCGTTCGTTGAAAAACCGGATGTGTGCACCGGGCCTTAGGTAGTCAATCTCATAACAATTCAAACAAATATAAAACATAGCAAAGTGTCTCCACCGGAGACTTAACTTCAAAAGTCTGGGCCGTCTATAGCTGACGCCCTCAGAACGACCCCCAACTCTTCTCGAGTGTGTCAGAGAATGTCTCGATCGCTGACGTCTCTGCTCCAAGCCTCTGTACAGTGAGAAAAAAATCATGGGCACTTTTCCATCGTCCGAAAAATTCCAAGACGGCAGTTTCTAAGCCTTTCCATTCATGTGCCAAACGAGGGGCTAGCGATTGTCCGACAAAGAACGATTTCAGGCGCCTGGTGAATCAAGATCTCCTCTTTTGTCACTTCGCCACAAGGCAAGCGATGAGGGAAAATGTCAACACGAGCGAACAAAAGACGGCGTGAGCGACCACGAGGTGCCGAAGGGCAGATGGCAGCCGTGATTGTCAAGCAATACCTTAGATGAGCAATACCTAAATAGGGGAGCATTTTCATCCCGAATTTCGTCACGGAGAAATGCCCCCCAAACGTTGCAATCTTGTGATCTTTGCCGACTCCTGGTGGAAAACAAAATTGGAGTTGCAAACTCGCCAAATCGCCACCTCGACACGAGATCTTGGCGATAAAATTAGTGCGGAAAAGTTTCAATGTATGGAGGGGTAAATGGTAATTTTTGTTATCGTCTTACTAGAACAACACAACGGGCTATTGACGGGTCGGGATCAGTCCCTTAAGGGAAAGATCCGAGGACAACACCTCGTCATTTTGAACCACGGTCAGATGACGAAGCAACACCTGAGCTGGCACCCCACTCTCCAAACTTCCACACCAACCCAACGTGAGGACTTTCGGCCACGACAGATTTAAGGTGCACCAGCCACCTCTACGCCATACGTTTACAAATATCCATGCCCGGATTCGAACCAGGAACCTTCCGATCTAGAGGCTAAGTCCCATGCTTGTGTAGTTTTTGCGTTACTAAAATCTGGCTGACTGGAAAAGATCATTTGCTGTTTCTCGAGGACTTGGGTTGAGCGAGACATTAAAACCAAACAAGACAAAACTCTTATGAAAACGAAGCATCTCTCCAACGAAGACACCAATAGAATTCTGCAGGGTCAATGACCGCCCCACAAACATCTCGGAACACGGATCGCATCATCCACAGGCCGTCATGTGATGGAACTAGTAAAAAGAATACCACACTCCAGATAGAAAAAAACGTCGAGGGAAAAGGGTGTCAAGGTCTGTTGCTATCAAATTTGATAATACTCCCCAACTGTCAAATCATTTCCACTCCGATTAGGAGTAGTCTCGCTGGATTCAAAATGGGACAATGAAGCGTTTGTGAGGTTTGTTGAGATAAGTGAGGCAATGAAACATCAGATGATGCGCTATTTATCGAATACTGAGTGACGTGTGAGTTTCCGTAACACAAAATAGACTAATCGTGAGTAATCTTAACTATTGACCTTCATTCTTTGAAAAATGGGGAAGCTGGTTGCCCAGATCAAGGTATTTTAAACGTCGAACTGGAGCAACACAACGGGCAATTGACGACGGTCCCGGATCAATCCCAATGGGTAATTGGTAATTTTTAATTAACGCCGTACTGTACCAACTCAACGGGCAATCGACGGCGGTCCGGGTAATGGTAATTTTAGTTAACGTCGTTCTAGAGCAACACAACGGCCTATTGACGACGGTCCGGGATCAATCCTAATGGGTAATTGGTAATTTTTAGTTAACGTCGTACTGGAGTAACACAACGGCTATTGACGACGGTCCGGGATCAATCCCAATGGGTAATTGGTAATTTTTAATTAACGTTGTACTAGAGCAACACAACGGGATATTGACGACGGACCGGGTAATTTGAGTTAACGTCGTACTAGAGCAACACAACGGGCTATTGATGACGGACCGGGATCAATTCACTAAGGCATGGGTGGCCAACCTTTCACATAACATGCGTCGATTCTTTCACATACGAGTTCAGATGCGCCATACAATTCAAGACCCTTTCCTACCTCATGTTCATGGTCCTGCCATATCCTTAATAACTTTTTTAATAAAAGTATATTTATCGACATAATTAGCATTTTAAAATGATTTAACTCTACTGTATGTAAAACAATGTCTATTTCAGAGAAATCTTCAAAGTTGAATCGGTCATTCGCTACCTCATTTTCCTTTCAATAAATTTCATGGATGAAAATGCTTATTCACATCTGTATGTCGTTCCTAAACAACAGATATAACTTTTTGCAAATTTTCTTAGTTCCGGAAAATGCTCACAGGGTAATGAACGCCAGAAATTAATCATGTCAGAAGCATTTTGATCTGAATTATAAAGTTCATCAAATTTCAATTTCAATGATTAATTTGTTTGAAATCAATAAGTACCATTTGTTTGTTGCTAGGCGTCTTCATTACGTTTTATTCACTAAGTGTAAATGGGTTTATTAATGCGAGCATGCAGTTTTCTTCTTTAGCCAATTAAGAAATCGACTTTCGAATGATCCTTGCAATAACTTGGTTTTTTTCAATTTATTTGGTCGAATTGCTATTATATATCCGCAGCACATCCACTCTGCTCTTTCAAGTGTGGAAATTGACTCAAATCCTGATTTTATAACTGAGAGATGAACAGTTTTAATTTCATTTTAAATGAATTAATGCCATTTACTAAGCTAGGAAATAATTTCTTCTTGCCTTGTAGCTTCGAATTTAAATAATTGAGATGGCTAGTAACATCAACTAAAAATGCTAAATCAAATAGCCAGTTGTTATCAAGTATTAGGGTTCTTTCATTAGGTAATTCAATTTCCTGTTCTAAAAAATTATAAATAGTAATTTTCAATTTCCAAAATCTACTCAGAACCTGTCCTCTAGAAAGCCTGCGCACCTCACAATAAATAAAAGGTTCACCATATTCCAAATATAATAATTCAATATTCTCTAAATTTTCGTCTGTTTAATGTTCTTGCTCCAATTTTAATCACACATTTCACAACTAGTAACATAACATACTGCATTTTTAAAGTTTTTCCACACAGTGCCTCTTGGTGTATAATGCATTGATATTTTAGTACAGGACGTTTTAAAAAAAATTTCCAAGCAAAGTTGTAGTGCCATTGACGGCGTACCGTCAGTACACATACGGATTACAATAATATAATTTAGATTTTCTAGGCATGATTTTACATTTTAAATATCTCTGATCCTCTTGTTTCAGCATGCAATAACTTTAGACTGGTAAGTTCTTCAAATACATTAAAATTATAATAAATTCATCTTACAAAAATGCTTATAACTGGACTACATCAAATATGTCCATTGATTCATCCAAAGCTAGAGAAAAGAATGGACAAGGACTTCCAGTTGTTGAAATACATCCAGTGAGAGTAACAGTCTGCGTTGGAAAGCAATTTCGTCTGATTTCCTTTCAATACCTTTTATAACCAAGATGGGGTGCAAATATTTGGAGACAAGGCTTCTCCGTCAGAATAGGTTTTTTTTTCGCCAATGCTAAAGCAATTTCATAGGATGCATCTGTCATTGACTTCTTTTCCCCAACTCACTTTAGCAAAAATATTTTGTCCTCCGATTTCTTCCTTTTTCTTAGTCACATATTCTTTACGTAACTCCGACCCGAGAACAAGCTACATTTTTCCTTCTATGTTAACCTGATGCTGTGTTTTATAGTGTTTAGTAAGACCATGTCTTCTACTATGTGAAAGAGTAGTTTCACAGACAATGGAAAACGGTTTTCCTGACGGACTTGCTATAAATAACAATTAATTTTCCTACTGTTCACTAAATACACGCTTTTTTTCACTTTTTGCTCTTCTTTTACTCATCTTCTTTTGCACAGTGATAGATAATAGGGATGTAAAAAAAAAAAAAAAAAACATTAAAAAGTACAAAAAAAAATGTTGAAAAAGATCAAACAGATCACTAGTACGTACGTCGTATCACACAGAATATCAAATGTAAACAGTAAAAAAATTGCGACTAACAGATGAGTACGAAGGCTGTATGAATTGAAATAAGAGTACTCTGGTGTTGAAAATATGAAGATGGATTCAGTTATGAAGACTACTTTTCAAAAGAATAAGTATGTGCAAGGATGCAATGCGCCACTTGTAATCATCCAATCCGCCAAGTTTGGCGCATGCGCCACAGGTTGGCCACCCCTGCACTAAGGGAAAGAGCCGAGGACAACCCACGTAATTTTTAACCACGGTCAGATGACGATACAACACCTGAACTGGCACCCCACTCTCCAAACTTCCACACCACACAACCCAATCAATCCCAAAGGGAAAAACCCAAGGACAACACTATGGTATTTTGAATACGGTCAGATGAATAGGTCACACTTGACCTGGCACCCCACCCATACAATATTAAGTGATAGACACCCACAATGAAAGTTTTACTGACTTGTAGCACTCTAAATGCGACTTCTCTGATCAAGCCGACATAAAGCAGACATATCCAAGAATTCCTTAATTGGAGATCACAAATTTCCTTTCAAGTGATCGACTGTCCATAACTAACCACAGTAGTACTATTACAGCATTCCATTTGACGTTACATCGGTCGTTAAGTTCTGGGCACTTGACATAAACCCTCTTCATCTGACGTTACACTGACATTACTATCTCCTAAATCTCAAGCCCTTGGAGAACACTCAAAATTCCATCGACAGGTGGTTTTCAGCCGAAAGAGGCCTGAAAGACGTTGAAAATTGTCCAAGACCGTTGAGGAAACGAGGACACGCTCGCTAACCTCTGCCGAACCCTTCTTGTGCCAAAATATCTGTAACTTTACTGTATATATTTGTACAGCTGTAGGATGTTCTCGAATAAATGTTATAGTGGTAAACTCAAAGATCTTGTTCTTTTACGCTGCCATTTCTTTCTGTCATCACTAGGGTGGACAGAAAAGAGGTTTCTTTTGCTATCACATTCTAATAGTGCTGAGAAGTTGGCTCATGCAGTAAAATTGATGTTTAAAACATTTCATCACGATTTATTGATATATTTTGCCTTCCCGATGGGTTCAAACCTTCCTAAAAGATCAAATTAGGGCGTTTTTTTATAAAAAATAAAAATGTTTACAATTACGTTCTAATAGTGCGTAAAAGTAAGCTAATACATTCAATAAAAACTGTAAAAAAAATTGTTTAGATCAATACATAGCTTCTGCCTCCCCAACGGGGGCCAAATAGCAGAAAAAACTGATCACCAGTTTTTACCGTAATTGCAAAAGTCGATATTTTGCAAAAATGTCATTTTTTTTTCAGTTGTTTCTGCTATTTGGCCCCCTTGTTGGGGAGGCAGAAGATATGAACTAATCTAAATTTTTTACCGTTAATATTGAACGTATTTGTTTTTGCTCACTATTAGAACGTAATTGTAAACAGTTTTATTTTTTATAAAAAAACGCCCTAATTTTAATCTTTTCGGAGTGTTCGAACCCCTTGGAGAGGCAGAAGATATCAATAAATCGGGATGAAATATTTTACACCTTTGTTTTACTGCATGAGCCAATTTTTCCGCATTATTAGAATGTGATAGCAAAAAAAAAAAAAAAACCTTTATTCGGTCCACCCTAGTCATTTCACCATTTCATTCGGTACTCTGACTCAGAAGAGAGAAATATACCCAAGGAAGAAATGCACCTGGACATGAACTTTCCCTCAGATCATTCCATTCGGGATTGATCCCAGACCGTCGCTGATCGCCCTTTGTGTTGCCTTCAGTACGACGTACATTCAACTTGACCTCTAATATCCTTGGGTTGAAAGAGCTGCTCTTTCAAAAGTGCGTGCTATACCGCAGGACGAGGTTGCCAATCCACCTTGTTCTGAGAAGCCTCTGCACCCTCAATTACAGGTGTGTGCCTTTACTTGACAGGGCTGAAGGTCGCCAGAGACCGAGCGGTCAAATCGGTTCCCATAATACCTCCTTCGCAAACAATTGCTTACAAAAATTAGGAATTGCATAATATTGCGTTTGGATGCTAAGGTTCGTCCAGTTTTTGAGCTGTTTGATATCGCATCGCAAAATCGAAGTGTTATCTTCTTCACTCGTGTAGTATTGATGTTTGAAAGGAATTTCAAAGAGTATGTGGGGGAAAATTGTGTTATTTTGTGTTTTAATATTCTGTTAATCATTAAAAATGGCAGAAAATACGAAGCATTTTCGACACGGTATTATGCTTTTGACGTAGAACACGTCTTACTTTTCTGAAATGGTGTACCGCGCTTAATTTTTGAGTGTCACTAAAAACGTAAGTAGGAAATATTTAAGAACTTCGAAAATATAAATGATACATAATTGAACGATATCGCGTTCAAAAGAGCATTAAATAACGGTATAAATGCTCATTGATCATGCGTTTACGTCATCGGCTGGTGCAATCGCAGTGCAAAGTTGAGACACAAAAATGCGCAATACCGCTCAGTTTAATTTAGTCTAGCTCCGGCCTCTTTTGTGCGAGCACGATAATGTGCTGAGGTGCTGTTTGTTTTGCCTCAAGATGTATTATAAATAATAATAGAAACAAAATGTAAGTATTTAATACTTGTTTAGATATCGAATTTCAAAGCGTGGAAATTTCGGAAAAATTTCAAAATATCATATATGCATAATAAACACATGAAAAATTATATAAAGAACAACAGGAAGAGAAAGATCGATAGATAGGGAGTCCGAGAAGATCTGGATATCCGATGCTGAGCGTCAACGGGCTCGGCGGGCGAGTCTCAAAGTTGAGGCGTCGCGCCTCTTAATTTAGTCTAGCTCCGGCCTCCATTGTGCGAGCACGACGTTTGAGGTGTCATTTGTCTCTGCGTTTTATAAATAATAGAAATAAACGGTCCGGAACCAATCCCCTAAGGGAAAGATGCGAGGACAACACCACATAATTTTAAACCTCAGTCAGATAACGAGGCAACACCTGAACTGACAGTGACACCCCACTCTCTGAACTTACACATCAACCCAACGTGAGGACTTTCGGCCACGACAGATTTAAGGTGCACCAGCCGCCTCTACACCACGCTTAGATACATCCATGCACTGGCCAGGATTCGAACCAGGAATCTTCCTATCTAGAGACTAATACCTTAACCAACAGACCGGTTAGTCGGCGAAAAAGGCCTGAAAGACTCTGAAAATTGAGAGACTATCAAGTGATTATTGACAGAACTGATTAAGCGAGGACACACTCGCTAACATCTGTCGAACCCTCCTTGTCCCAAAATATCTGTAGTTTTGCTTTACATAGCTGTATATAGGATGTGAGAATAAATGTTGTAGTGGGTGAAGATCTTGTTCTTTACGCTATCATTTCTGTCATCACACCATTTCATCCGGTACACTAACAATGTTAGGTTACATGTATTTTTAGTACCCTACAATAATAGACCGGACGCCAGCGGATTATTCGTGTTATGGCCTTTGCATGTGGTTCCTGGTCAGTTGAATAACGACGCCTACATGATCCTTTTGAACTATCAGTTTCTTCCTACTCTCTGGCAATTTTATGGAATGGACGAATGTTACTTCCAGGACGAAAACGCTCCATCATGTTGGTACCTCTGTCAAGCAAAGGTATCAAGAAATGGATGAAAAACGTCCTCACTGACCTGCTCAGAGTCTCGACCTAAACCCCATAGAACATTTGAGGGACGCGTTCGAGCGACGGTTACGGACCAGGGAACCACGTCCGAAATCTACAGCTGAGCTGCCGGCATTCTTGCAGCAGGAATGGACACAAATACGCATAGCTGTCTATCAAAATCCTGTCGAAAGTTTGACCACAAATGTTGCTAGTGTAATTGCAGCACGTGGGGGACCATCCCCCTATTAAAGCATATATTATTTCCCTTATAACATCTAAATCTTGCTAATTCATTATACAAAATGTGTTTTGGTATTGTTTAGGTTGAAGTTCTATCTCAGCCGTACTGAAGGAACACAAGGAGCCATTGGCACTAATCCCGGATCAATCCCAAAGGGAAAGAACTGAGGACAACACCGCCATCTAACCGTGGTTCAAAATTAAGTGGTCTTGTCCTCGGTTGATTGTTCGTTTTGGCGCAAGAGCCATGTTTGGCCATGCTGTGCCAGACACACAAATGGTCTTGTCCTCTGATCTATCCCTTCGGAGTTGATCCCGGACCGTCGCCAATAGCCCGTTGTGTTGCTCCAGTGCGACGTTAATTAAATACCTACCCATGACACCTCGCCATTTTTAAATATTAAAAAAAATATGACAAATATACATGAGTAGGTAAGTTAATTTTAGTTAACGTCGTACTAGAGCAACACAACGGGCTATTGACGACGGTCCGGGATCAATCCCTTAGAGAAAGATCCGAGGACAACACCTCGTAATTTTGAACCACGGTCAGATGACGAGGCAACACCTGAGCTGGCACCCCACTCTCCAAACTTCCACGCCAACCCAACGTGAGGACTTTCGGCCACGACAGATTTAAGGTGCACCAGCCGCCCCTACACCATACGCTTACAAACATCCATGCCCGGACCCGGATTCGAACCAGGAGCCTTCCGATCTAGAGGCTAACACCTTAACCACTATACCGTTTGGTCGGCAATAACATGAGTATCGAAACTTTTAGTATAAAAACGCGAGCATGATCGCTATACTATCAAGCTGTAAAGAAACTCAAAAGATCATGCCTAGAAAAAAATAACGCCTGGTATTTTTGTACAGATCATGTTGTTAGTAAAACTCAAGGTTGAATTTTACTCTCTGAAAGGTATCGATCTTCATTTTTCAAGATCAATTTCCTGTTATTTAGCAGGTCGTCGACCTCTTCCAGAAATTTCGGAGAATACTGCCATTTAAGCGTGTAAAAATAAGTATCTTTCATCACATGCACTGAAAAATCTAGTCAACACTTGAATGATTTGTTTTCGAGAGCCTATCGATAAATTTCCAGATAACAAACAATTTTCGGAAATACTGAAACTTTGTTTATCAGATGCGATTTGATGGATTATAGCCAGAACAATATCGGCATCATTAATTCAGTGCTGACCAAACCTTTTTAGTTTTATCGGTCAATTGATAACGTATAATCTTAAGTTAATTAAAAAAGGCTGGTCACCAAATATCATTAGGTTTTCATCTATTTAGGTCTACTAGGGGGTTCCGCTCCCTTCTCACTTACGCTCGCTTTTAACGACTTTGACACTTAATAAACCCCAAACCAATAGCCGCATCGGAAAAAAAATCTTACTCTTGTCCCTGTACAAATTGGAACAAACCATGTTAATTTCGTCATTTTCTGATCCCTACTTTCTCGGGAAACACTTTCTAAGAATCCACAGAAGAAAAAAAAAGAGTTTCCAATCCTGCGACGGCGGCAGCAACGCTTTTTTAATATAGAGAGATATCCTCCATGTGACGGAATTGCAACCGATCTGTTCCAAGTACGAAACTTGATCCTATCCAAAACAGTCGTGTAAGTGGGGTCTGGTACACATTAAATCTGTCGTGGCCTCACGTTGGCATGGTTCGGACGTTTGGGCAGCGGGGTTCCAGCTAAGGTAACGTCATCTGAACGTGGTTCAAAATTACGTGTTGTTCTCGGTTCTTTCCCTTCGGTTTTGATCTCAGACCGTCGTCAATAGCCTGTTGTGTTGCTCTCCAGCACGATGTGAATTAAAATATCTACCTGACAAAGACATCGTGTAGGGAGGGGGCTGGTGAACATTAAATCCGTCTTGACAATCGTCTAAACGTTGGCTTGGACAGTGAGTGCCAGTTCAGTTGAATAAAATACACAACACCATCTGGGATCTTTCCCTTCGGGATTGTTCACGTTGGCGTGATGTGGAAGTTTGGAGAGTGGAGTGCCAGCTCAGGTGTTGCCTCGTCATCTGACCGTGATTTAAAATTATGTGGTGTTGTCCTTGGTTCTTTCCCTTGGGGGATTGATTCCGGACCGTCGTCGGACCGTTTATTTCTTTAAAACGCAGAGAAAAATGACACCTCAAACGTCGTGCTTGCACAAAGGAGGCCGGAGCTAGACTCTTTTCGCTAGACGCCTTTTCTTTGAGACTCTCCCGCCGAGCCCGTTGACGCTCAGCATCGGATGTCCAGATCTTCTCGGATTTCCTATCTCTCGATCGTTCTTCCTGTTGACCTTTCTATATTTTTTTTTTGTCTTCGGTATTGATATTTTTAATTAACGTCCTACCAGAGCAACACAACAGGCTATTGTCGACGGTTCGAGATAAATCTCAAAGTGAAAGATCCGAGGACAACACCACGGAATTCTGAACCACGGTCAGATGACTTTTGTCCACTGATCGATCCCTTCGGGGGTTAATCCCAGACCGTCACCAACAACAGCCTGTTGTGTTACTTCAGTGCAACGTTAATTAAATACCTACTTACCCTCGGGGGTGTTTCCGAGTCGTCGCCAATGGTTCACTGTGTTGCTCCAGTGCGATTAAATTTAACTACCTTCGTACTATCTATTTCGAATATGTTGATGTTTTACCAATTCGAGATGTCCTGAATAAAATACAAAATTTTGTTAGCACCTAAAAAACCCCAGTTTGAGCTTCGAACCTGTTACATTTCCGACTTCAAATGTATATTTTTTTCACGCTTTCGATATAAAGAGTGCCATTTTGAATCTAAAATGTTCTGAAACAATGTTTTTAAAAGCTGTAATAATCTAATTTAACAATTTTGGAACCTAAAAACCACCGGGGCTTAGTCAGAAAACATTTGTTTTCTTTTAAAACATACAAAAAAATATTTCTTACCTTTTAGTTCTATGTAGAAGTTTTAAAATGCTTTCTAAAAATAAATTTCTTTCGCATTAATCCAGAAATCTAGTTTCGTGCAGACTACAGCTTCTCGCTTATCAGCCACATTTCGCAGAAAACTAGTGAACGCAGTAGTTGCTTTACGAGATTCTATTGTGAATGGAGATGGAATTGTCCAACAAGCACTAGTAGACAGATGGGAGAATACAATTTGATCGTCCGTTAACCCACAACAAGGACAGTTTCCAGCCGGCGATGTTGGGTTTTATAGGCCAGATGACACATTTAATACCGGCGAAAAACGAATCTGTACACGTTCGCGCGACATATCGCGGTATTTGAAAACGAAGTTTCAAAGAAACACTCATTTCGCAGAAGCGAAATTAGGAAAACATTGGATTATAAAAAGGTAGTTTCAGCAACCTCGGAAAAGGCGATTTAAAGTTTGATTTCATTGAAAAAACTTCAATTTATTTCCTTGGCATATTTAGAATGTGGAACGTGTTGATTGTCTACTTCCTTGCTTTACTCTTGTAATAAGCTACCGGCTCCAAATAACCCGCTGTGTTGTTCCAGTGCGACGTTAGTTGAACAACCTACCACACAGAAAGGTAGTTGAGTCACACATAGGCGCGGTTTAGAACGAGTATTAGTTAAATTGGGTAGGTTTCTTAATTAACGTAATACTGGGAGCAATACAACGGGGTATTAACGACGGTTCGGGATCAAGCCCAACGGGAAAGATCCGAAGACAACACCAGCCGACCAACCGGTATAGAAATTTTTAATTAACGCCGTATTACGGCAACACGATTGTTGGTCGGCCCAACCGGTCTCGTGGTTTAGGTCCTAGCCTCTAGATCGGAAGGTTCCTGGTTCGAATCCGGGTCAGTGCATGGATATTTGTAAGCGTATGGTGTAGAGGCGGCTGGTGCACATTAAATCTGTCGTGCGGAAAGTCCTCACGTTGGGTTGGTGTGGAAGTTGGAAGAGTAGATGTCAGCTCAGGCGTTGCCTCGTCATCTGACCGTGGTTCAAAATTTCGTTGTGTCGTCCTCGGATCTTTCCCTTAAGGGATTAATCCCGGAGCGTCGTCAATAGCCCGAGGAGTTGCTCTAGTACGAAATTACCAAAAATTGCCAACGTGAGGATGGTTGTGACTGTGACAGAACTAACGTGCACCAACCCCCACGTACACGACAGTCTTTGGTTGGTTCGAGGTGGCCATATTTAGCCAAGCAACGATATACACGAGACAATGGGAAGCAATTGTGAAAGATTGGTAAGGTGTAATTAACGTCGTACTAGAGCAACACAACGTGCTATTGATGACGGTCCGGGATCAATCCCTTAAGAGAAAGATCCGAGGACATCCCCTCGTGGTAATGGTAATTTTAGTTAAGGTCGTTAGAGCAACACAACGGGTTATTGACGACAGTCCGGGATCAATCCCTTAAGGGAAAGATCCAAGGACAACCACTAGTAATTTTGAACCAAGGTCAGATGGTTTTGAGCAACACCTGAGCTGGCACCCCACTCTCCAAACTTGCACACCAACCCAACGTGAGGACGGCCACTACAGATTCAAGGTGCACCAGCCGCTTCTACACCATACGCTTACAAACATCCATTCCCGGATTCGAACCAGGAACCTTCCGATCCAGAGGCTAACACCTTAACCACTATATCAGTTGGTCGGCAAATTGTGAAAAAAAAAAGTTCGCTTGGGTATCCTGGGATCGCGAGTCTCATGTTTACCAGAGGCGGTAACCCCATGGGAAAAGAAGATTACAAGGATGTTTCGGGTTCGTGAAGCCCGTACACAGCTGCAGAAGTGCCCCCGAGAGGAAAAAAGAAGGAATGGTGCGTAGGAAAGGCAAGGCTGTCTCAGGAAATTCGGCCTTTGGCGAATTGTCTCCGAAGTGGGTGAGTTATTTTCTCAAACCCACTCCACAAGCGATCAAATTCGAGGCCATTCCGAGGCTCCCCTCAACACCAATCTTACTTGTCCCGGATGAATATTTGGCGCGCCATGAAACTTAAAATTATTTAACAAGAAAAACGCTGTTAAAGTTAACTCATTGGGAAAAGGTAATAGAAACCGAAGAGATGACTACTTTTCTCTGAATAAAAAATTGTTTTTGATGCACATTGTGTATCATTTCTATCTATTGATTGAAACAGTACAAACGTTCTTGGCACCCTTTCTTATCCCAGTGTAAAAACAACTTAGGTCTGGTAATGGTAATTTCATTTAACGTCGTACTAGAGCAACACAACGGGCTATCGACGACGGTCCGGGATCAGTCCCTTAAGGGAAAGATCCGAGGACAACACCTCGTAATTTTGAACCACGGTCAGATGACGCAACTTTGGCCCGGTGCACACATCCGGTTTTTCAACGTGCGGCACTGAATCCCAACTATGTACACATCCGTGAAATGACGAACTCATTTCGCGCCATTTGCGATACATATTCTATCGAAGAAAACGTGTTTATTTCGCTTACTTGGTGTACAAAAAGTATATTTTGAAACAAAATAGACGTTACTGGATACAACCATGTATTAATGATTATTTATATTCCATTTGTTTATGAAAACAAGGTATTTCAGAACGGAAACTTATGTGGGGCGACCGTGGGGAACTCCAGTACAAATTGCACGCGCGTCGCCCCAATGGTGCTGGAGGCAAGTGTGCACTGCTCCATTGGATCTAATGTATCTCAGACCTCACTTGCGTTGCGGCGCCGCAGTTGAAAGACCGGATGTGTGCTCCGGGCCTTATACTTATTGCATGCGTGCAAAAAAGTTCGTTACAGACTTTTGTACAGGTGGGGACGGATTTCTGGCCATCGAAGAATATCATCTTTTTCAAATGGCCACATCGGAACATGTAGAAAATTTTTCGGGGCAAACTGAAAGCAAGCAGCTTTTTTGGTATTTTACTGAGGTACCATTGATGAAAAGGTACTGGATAGGATCTGCTCAATTTCCTTTTCAACAGGTGGTCGCCCTCTGAGAGTAGGACGGTACTTTTCCCCTTGTGCCAGGTTTATTTTCTCTAGCTTTTGGTAATAAGTCAGCCTTGTCATTGCCCGGAATACCAACCTGCGATATAAGAAGGAAATTTTCTGATTCAGGCCATATGCCAATTGTTTTCTAAAGATATATGCACTTTGACTGGGTGAGTTGCATTTTAAGGTAAGTAAATCACATTGCTTGACATACAGGTACATGTCAACTCGTTTTGGCTCTGTCATGGCATCTGATTCAATTATTCCTCTGCTATACAATTTTCTTGAAATAACGAAAGGTGGTGTCACACCTGAAACATTAACTCCGGGTACAACTTTTTATCAACCAAGACATGATGTACACTCTATAACAAAAAAAAAAAATCGACGCACTAAGAAGGAGTTGTCCGATGGAGACAAAAATTGGTGGATAGAAAAATTATGTACAGAATAGAAAATTATTAAAATTTCAGAACAATTGAATGATTTATTTCAGAGTTACAGTAACGATCTCAATAAGGTGTTGACATGCCTCTAGCCTGAATGCAAGCTGCCACACGGCGTAGCATAGACCGATAAAGCTCCCGGATGGTCTTCTGCGGTATTTCTTGCCAAATTTGCTCCAATTGTCGGACTACGTTATCAACATTCTCTACCGAATGCAGTCGACTTCCCATTATATCCCAGACATACTCGATGGGAGAGAGATCTGGTAATCTGGCTGGCCAAGGGAGTGTTTGGCAAGCTTGAAGACAGTTCATAGCAACACGTGCCGTATGTGGTCTGGCATTGTCGCTGAAAAATAAGCCCAGGGTACTGCGAAAGGAACGGTAGCAAAACAGGTCTCAGAATGTCGTCAACGTACCGCTGTGCAGTAAGTGTACCTCTAATGACTACCAAAGGGGTCTGGCTATCAAGGGAAATGGCACCCTAGACCATAACTCCTTGTTGAGGGCCCGTGTGGCGTGCAATAGTGAAAGCAGGATCGTCACGCTGCCCTGGACGTCTTCGATGATCGTCAGGACACAATTGGAAGCGGGATTCATCGCTAAAGACTATACGTCCCCAGTCAGCATCATTCCAGCCTGATCGAGCCAAGCACCACTGTAATCTGGTTAGAGAGTGTGCTGGTGGCGTAACGGTCGGTACGAGCGTAGATTTCGCTCTCTCAGTCGTCTGTGAATGGTCATGGTGGACACTCGTGTGTGGGTCGCACGACTGATGGTTGATAGCGATGAATCAGGCGCTGTGACAGCTGATCTGACCCTACGTCGACCGCTACCATCATGACGCTGAAATCTGCCATTGCCCACCCACTCTTGCCAGCATCTTCTAATCGCCGCATCGCTTCGACTCACATGACGAGCGATTCTCCGATTTGCCCAACCTACCTCTTTCAATCCAATGATACGACCTCTTTCAAACTCTGAAAATTGCTCGTATTGACCTCGAATCCTGCGTCGAGGCATTTTTTCAGTCGTTAAAAGGTATCCTAAATTGCAATGCAGCACAAATTTTTAACAGCACTTCAAGAACAACTCCTTATATACATCTGCTGGATGCGCAGTTCCGATGCGCTGGAGATCGCACTATTCATTCATTGGACACCAAATTTTAATTATTTGCATATTTGGTCAAAACATTTTTGCATACGAAATTTCAAAGCAATCGGATGATTCCTTCTTGATGCGTCGATTTTTTTTGTTATAGTGTATATTGCAAAAGAACTATGTTTGGAAATAAAAGCTCATTTTTTTCTGCTTGAAAAGAGCCAAGTGAATATAAAGTAAAAAAAATCTGGGAATTTATTTTCTCTCATCTAATTAACTCTGGGCTTTAATAAAGGAAATAAAACTTGAATATAAATTGTTACACACAAAATTTTAAAATTATATAGTATAATTAAAAATTAATTTTAATAATTTTAAATTAATAAAATTCATTTATGATTTTCTAAAAACCATAGCAAATAATTATTACAACAGAAGCACAATTCAGTTAATATAAAAACAAGAACTTTATTATTACAAACAATTAACATGTCAGATGAAAAGTATGATACATTGCTATTTCGCTTTTCCTCTTTTGGAAGCTGTAGTTTTCTTTTTATCCTTCAAAGACGTAGATGGTTCTGACACAGATGCATCTTTCTTGACTGGTTTCTTCACCTATTCATAACATAGTATTAAATATTGGTAAATAAATTTTATAATATAAACCATAATTATATATAAACAAACTTGATTCCTTCATTTTACATTTGCCCATAGTTGCAGAAAAAATTAATGTCAGTCTGCATATTTTTATGAAGATGACAGTCAAATTAGTGCGATTCTTATTTGCGAAGTATTAGTACATTTTTGGGAAAAACAATGAATGCAAATTTTTCAAGAGCAAATGTAAATTTTATTTTAAGAAATATCTTTTAATTCCCATAAAAACATTTACACATAAAAACGAGAATGCCATAAATGCTTTTGGATAGGTAAATTAATAAATAATGAAACAAAATTGCAAGTTTAAAATATAATGCTGTCATAGAAAAAGTAAATGTTTCAGTTTTTTTAGTTTTACTCAAAGATTTTTTCAAAGATTATACTCAAAGAGTTTGTTATTAATCTATCCCAAATGAATGAGTTTAAATGCATGCACTGTACTACAGTAAACAGACATATGGGGTATGTGCAGTGACAGCCTTAGAAGATTTTCTAGGTAGTGTGAGATTTACTAGTTGTGCCCCCTCATCATAAGTTTCAGAGCACCTTCTACAAAGTCGGTTAACCGATCTATTAAGCAACATATTGGCTACATTTTGTTTATTAGTAGGAATTGTAAGAATTTTTGTTGAAATAACAACCTTTTTTTGGCAAGTAGATTTTTATTAAACAGCAGATCTCAGTTACATAAAAAAATTCAACAAACTACATGGGCACTTTTTGTAATTTAGCACAGGTAAATTTATGCATTTGGTTGGAATAATTTATGCTTTGTGCAATATCGCTTTCAATGGATATAATTGCAAAAAAGATCCAAGAGTAATAAATAAGTTTTTGTTTACTAAAACTTCATTCACCTTTACTCAGTGACAGGTATTCACCAAATTCTGTTTTTGCACAATCGATACATTCCTGAAGACTGTGTAAAAAAAGACACAGTATCTATGAAAGAAAAGATTGGTTTCGGATGAAAAAAAAAAACCATTAAAAATAACTAAAAAAAAACCATATGAAAAGATTAGTTTTAAGCTTATTATTTTATTTCAACAAAATACACACGTAATATTAAAGTAGATTAGCATTTAAAATAAAAAAATTCTTCATGGGAAAAAAAAAAAAAATTCCTTTTTACTTATAACAAGATTTTATTCATTTTCACCTTGTGACAATAAATGACACATACCGCACCCCGGCAAGAAAAGGGACCCAACTCAAAATTGTAGAATTTGAGAGACATAAACTTTGAGGACACTATAAAACTTATATTGAAACAGTATAAGCTTCTTTTAAATTTTAGGTAAGTATTTATGTCTTTAAATTCTATTATATTCTATCGAATAGTAATGTAACATGCTGGGGCACCTCATACATATTTTTCAATGACATAACATCAAAATTTTTATTTCTTGACCTGTGTCACTTTTCTTGCCTGGGGTGCGAGCAATGTATGCATACAACTGGAATATCACTGCTACCCCTAGAAATGTTCTGGACATTGTCTTCTTCCTCTATCAATGAATTTCTTTATGTGATCTCTGGTGCAAAACCAGCTCGAATGTCCTCTGTTGCTGATGTTTCACCAGTTTTACGTAAAAATTCAGTTTATAATCGCCATATTCGTGTTTTGGTTATGCCATTATAGAATTCTCCGTAAGAGGCTTTCCACAACTTCAGTTCACATTGAAACTTCCCAGGGCATTCCTCAGTAGCATGTATAATATAGAAATGATATTGCTATGCCAAAAATCAAAAAATTTTTTATTTAGAAATTGGCTTGGCCTGCTCGTGTAAAATAAAAATGACTCTCGTAAAAGGAGAGTGAAATATTTACTTTGAATCCATGTAAAAAGAGTTCGTGCATAAACAGAATTAGGTGTACTTAGCAAAACACAAAGTGCTGTCCACGCATTCGGGAAAACATCCTGCCAGCTATTTAGTTTTGTAAGTTGAAGTAGTTGTATAACGGCTGCATGATTCAGTATCTTTTAATAATGGATTCAGGTTTAACAGTTCTTCAGTCAATTCACTACCAGATACATAAGATTTTTCACCATCAGTTAACTGATTTGTAAATCTGCACAAGATTTTATCAGTTGGGGGCTTTTCAGAAATTCTTTTCAGGTCTGACCAATCAAAATATAGGGGCGTTTCATATGCAAATCGGGTCAGATTTGCATATCTATTGAAAGATTTGATTCAGAACAAAAAGCTATGCATGTGTAACGACCCACTGTGATCCAATCGATTGACAGCAAAATGATCTAAAAAAATCAAATTGTTTACAAACAGTCAAGAGAACAGGAGAATATCCAACAGGCATATTTTAAAAAATCCCCCTAAAAAAAAATCAGAAACACATTTTTTTTTCTATCTTGCTATTTGTCAAAAAAGGGACAACTAAATTTTCATTGACCTTAGATGAATTTCCAAAAAAGTCACCAAAATTTAAATTATTACCTTCTGTGATGATTTTGCTTAATATGATACCCTAGTCATCAAAATTGGAAAAAATAGTAGTTAAAAAGCACTTGTGGATGTCCTGCATTGTAATATTCGTATTTAAAGGTATTACATTTAATTCATTATTTTGAGATTTTTCCACATGGTTCCCACTGTTCAAGCAAAAGAATTAGGACCTTCATAAATCCTTTGCAAAACTATTTTAAGGCCACATTTCACTTAGATTGTAATAGATTAACTCACGGGAGAACAGGTGAAGAAAAGTTTACAAGTTCTTGGTTTGGGTCTCAAAGTCAGATTTAAAATCATCAATTTTTAGCTAACCCATAAATATTGTGGCCTTAATTTTTGATGATGTGACCTTTTATGAATATCATTGGCATTGGTTTTTGATTGCACGTGAAATAAAATCTTGAGGGTCTCCTCCTTGTAAAAATTCAAGCACTTTCAGAGGATATCAAGGCTTTTAAAACTAAAATAAGAAATCAGGCCACAATGCCCATGGAAACCCTGTCATTGGTTATTTCTTAGTATAAGCTTAAATATTTTATTTTCAGCAGCAAAAATTATTGCATGCATAGTTAGTCTGATAAAGTTGTAATGCCATTCATACCTTTATCATAGCATCCTTTTCAATGCTATCATTTTCCTCCTCTTCAGATTCAATCACATCTTCTTCACCCAATTCAGAGGATTCTTCTTTGGCTGCTCCTTTTTTCTTCTTTACATTGGTAATTGCATATGGATTTTTACCACTTTCTTTGTTGTAGGCTCTGGTGAAAGCACTTTTTACCTGCATAAAATAATTTTATCACATCCATGCATAGCATGTAAAAGTTAATTGAAGCAATAAAACATTCAAGTACAGTCAATAATTCTCAATTTTGGAGTTAGGTAGAATTAAAGTTCAAACGGAGCAACACAATGGACCATTGGCGATGTTACGGATGAATCGCAAAGGGAAAGATTAGACGACAGCACCTCGTAATTTTAAACCAAAGTCAAATGACGAGAACATCTGAGCTGGTACCAAACTTGGTCACAATAGATTTAACATGCACCAGTCACATGTACACAACAATCTTTGGTTTGATTAAGTTTCAAATTCGCAACCCTCCAATTGTTAATCTGCTACGCTACGAAAAAGGCTACCGCGGTCCATCTCATCTTTTGAGAAAAGAGAATGAAAAATTAAACAGGTTTTTAATTATTCAGTTAGTCAAAACTTTACAAATTTGGACTTAATTCTTTATCATTACCATCAATAAATTTAATTTTGATAAGACTATTCGAACAAAACAGATAGCTTACATAAGAGGTATTTCAACAAGCTCAAATTAAAATTTAGTAATCTATCTATATAAAAAAAAATTATGTGTGTGTGTGTATATTCTCGATACAAATCTACACCGTTTGACCCATCCACATCAAATCTGGTACACATACCTTAGAACACTGCAGAAAGCATAGGCTATTTCTTCCCTGTCTTCAGACCATCTGTAGCCATGGAAATTGGTACAAAGGTAATCCTAAAATTGCCCCCCGAAGCCCCAATTTATAAATTTTAAAGTTTGTTTTTCTGCAATAAATGGAGATGGATAAGGAAACATGTTCTACAGTCTACAGGTTTGTGTATTTGAGTTAACACAGGGAAAAGTCGCGCTCCTATTTGAAACCCGAGCAAAGCCAGGTTCCTCACCTAATATTACCATATAAAAGACATTTTTCATCCACATCACTTAAGTGTCACGAAAGGCTAATAAGTGATATATGAGAAGTAAATGATGGGTAACTATGGGATGAAGTACATAAGTATGCTTTAAAAACAAAATATAGCATTTATGATTAAGAATCTTTACTATCCAGCTACGTCCAAGAGTTTTTGCTACCTCCAGTCAAACCTAGTCTTCAGCAGCTTTGTTGCATTGACAAACAGTTTTGTGAGCTTTATCTGCTTCAGTTTTTTCCTCTTCAGACTGCTTAGGTTGTGACAGTTCATGTTAATTCATCTCTAGCGCAAAGTTCCATATTAAATTTTATCTCTATGGTTTTAAAAGAATTGCAAAGTGAGACGAAATAGATTGCATTGTCCTAGATATCAGACAGTATAAGCAGTAAAAGTATTATGACAAGAGAGCAGTTTCCACAAGTTTTTCTGCTTCAGACTAACATATATTCTGCTTTATAAATAAGACATAATAAGATTGGCTTGTTGGTGGGCACATTCAAATGACTCACTGGTTACATGCATCAAATTGGTTTTAAGGGTTTTATGGCACAAGGGCCATATTTGGACATGCTGTGCCAGACACAAGACATACAACATTGAGTAATAGCCATACACACACACAATGAAAGGTTTTCTGACACAGAAGAAATACACCCGGGAGAAAATGCACCCGACAGGAAGAGAAGCACGGAATTGGAGACAGTCACATAACCTCAACTAATGTTTTCTTAAACTTAAAAGCACACAACTATTTATAGCATAAACAAAAGTACTATTTTCAAGGCAGCAAATAATAAAAGGCTGTTTACCTTCGTCTGAATTTTTGTCCTGGGGTCCGTCTGTCCAGGCCAGTGTGATAAGTCAATTATGCTGTCAAAATCTTCTCGGAGAAGATAATATTCTTCCATGGTGTTCAAAACTTTCGGGACTCCGGTCTGTTCCTCTTCGATGAGTGGCTTCGTGAGGGCACGTTTGAGAAGAGGCAGATATTCAAGGGCAATGTCTGTTTTGTTACCCGTGACTCTGATGAAAAATTAATGAAGTTATAGTGCAATTTATGTACAGTAAAACCCAGGTTAACTGAAACCTGGGTGATACAAAAACATTCTAATGAAAAGATGGCAGGACACTGCTGCTCGAGAACATTTGGAGGGATACAAGAAACAAACAAAAATTACAGAGTTTTTTTAATGAGTAATTCATACGCTATAAACTACAGTAAACAAAGTCCCAAATCCGGATGTTTTGCTAACCAGCGTTTTTTCCCCCCTCACTTTTTTCCCATCTGTCCTTCAACTTTGAAAGAACAAGGAGGTAAACCTGGACCTAATTGATGAAACAACGTAAAATAACGGATATGTTCAGAGTAAATACCACACAGAAAAATTAGAAGATTTACAAGTAAAATATTTCATGGTTCCCACACCTTTATCCAAAAAAAATTCAAGGACTTTTAAGGACTTTTCAAAACCAAAAAAAATATTTTTCAAGGACCTAAAATTTTTTATAACGACCTAAAACAAGGCATACACAACAATTGTCAATTAAAAAGAAAAATGTAAAAATTATAAAAAAAATAAGACAATTTTTTTTAAACTACTGACACTCTAAAAAAGGAAGGTTATCATCAATTTTGGTTATAATTTGGATTTTCATTCTTCCCAGAACCAGTGATTTTTTTGTTGTTGTTGTAAAGTGGACTTCTCGTCTCAATGCCACACACACAACTACCAGGTTACTTGCACACATATTGGTTTAGGTCATGCAATAAAATATCGTACAATAAATTCTTTTGGTGGCACTAAGAAGAGTGTAGAAGCTTGCACATGGTTTAATCTCCACGACACAGTCTCTATTTTGCTGTCGTCCACTGCCTACAACAGACGGCTGTCATTGTTTATTTTGTTTGAGAAACAAAACAAAAGTTTTGACTGGTATTAGGGCTTTTTTATTCTCGAGTCTAAGTTTCCATCTTTGAGATTGTTAAAGATAGAGTGAACATTTCAAAGGATATGAAATCTGCAGAAAATTTCACAACAGAAGGATATCTTAAATGTGATTTTCTTAAAAAACTTATTTTTCACTTGCAACTTTTATATTTTTGCAATGAGAATTTGGCTTCATTTCTTTGGATGCGTGCCAGGTTACCAATGACGTCCTGACTACAAAAGTTAAAGTTTCCTAAGAAAGCGGTGCAGTTATCTAGCGGCCAAAGATACGTCATGATGCGGCAGGCATAACAAGGCGGCTGTCTTAACGGAGACCAGAGGTGTCAACTTAGACGTACAGAATACTGCGGAAAATGGACGATCTAGACGTAGCATTATCAGTATATCACATAGTGTCAAAGCCAAAACAGCAGTTTAATTCAGAATGACGTACCTACTGTGGAGGAAAACTAGTCTGGACAAGTTCTAATGCAAGACGAAATTACACAACTATGTACGTTTAAAAAAAAAATCAAGTACTTTCAAGGACTTTTCACCAAGTTCTGTAATTTTCAAGGACTTTCAAGGGCCCCTAGTTAAGGAAAAAAAATTCAAGGACTTTTCAAGGACCGTGGGAACTCTGTATTTTGTATTGTATTAAAAAAAGGTATTTTCCCTTTAAAAAATTATTCCTATTTATCTATCTGCTATTTTACTATTGCAAATACAAAATTTGCACAGGTTATATTAAGGTTTTTTTTGACAAACAATGCAAATACTCTGAAATCCGGAATGACTGAGGTCCGGAGGATTCCGGATTTGGTAAGTATATTATATTATTAATATTACTAAGTATGTATATATTGATTTATTGTAATCCTAAAAAAATGTAATTTTAACTTTAATAAAGAACATAAGCGTGGCTTACAAAGAGAGTTGTGAATTCGTGTGACCTTCAAAACATTTCAGAATTACATACATACTGTAATTAGATACAAAACACACAGTACTAGATGTTCATGGCTTAACCGAAGAAATCGTTATCCGAAATGCCCTCCTAGTTCAGTTAACCAAGGCTGTACTGTATATTATTCACAGGTCATATTTTCTAAATAGTTTTAAAAATTGAGTGATGCCTTTTTATTGCAGAAAAGCGAATTGCGAGGAGTAAGGGAAAATTAACAAGAAACATTTCATCTAAATTATTGGATTGACATTTAAAAATGTGACAAGATTCATAATAATCTCTCAATGGAGATATGAACTCTAAAATAACAAGTTGAGATTATGTAGCAAATGATTTACTATTTTCATACTTGAGAAATAATTACAGCGTGCTAAACTGATAGTTAGAGACAGATATTCTATAGACTTTCTGATATCGTTTGACTTGAGCAGAAACTCCTTAACATTTTTCAGGAGATATTAAATGCTTATTTTTATGATGACAAATACATCTTCATACTATAATCTGCTTCAAATAAATATAATATTTTCTAAAAGCTTATAATAATTATTATTTTTACCTAAAAACTAATAGTTTAAGACATTGTACAGTAACATTTTTTTTCTGTCAAAAAGTTTCTGCTCTAAGTCGACACTATGCATTTATTTGAGGATTTAAATTATTTAAAGGAGTGTAGTTATAAATAATTTAATACTTCATTCTCATGTGCACATGAAGTTCTTGGAGTACTCGATCCATGTGGTTGCGATTCGAATTTTTTCCAAGCCAAGTTGGAAAATTAATCATTTGTCTCAGGTGACCTCTCAGTAATTCTCCAGGAACCACACTGGCGAATATAGCCTATGATAAAAGTTTTATAATGCTCATCAATACACACCAAAAATATAGTTAAATAGTTACGTATTATTAATACATAAAATTGACTATTTACCTGCGTAGGAAGAAGACCCCAACTGTTCCGTGACCTAATTTGCTTTTCAATTACATCTCCGACACAAATGCTGTTTGCAGCTTCACTTAGTAAGGTGAGATGCTTTATTTTATTGCTCCTATAAGACGAAGGTACAAAAAAAAATTACATAAACAAATACAAAATGAATGCAAAGCTGTCTACTAAACCTCACGCGGTACCTTCAAAAATACAAAATATCTTTCCTTACAAGACAAATTCTAATGTTTTTAGATTAATAGCTACAGCCTACTCAAATAATATGACTACACAATTGTACTAACAGCACTTGCTGATAACAATAAGTATTACCAAACATGTAGAGAAGTTATGTTAAAACATTTATTCAAAATCTTTTTGTTTGACCATAAGATTGGAGATTGTAAGATCATCAATTGGGAGGAA
This sequence comes from Metellina segmentata, assembly GCA_947359465.1. Classification (NCBI taxonomy): domain Eukaryota; kingdom Metazoa; phylum Arthropoda; class Arachnida; order Araneae; family Tetragnathidae; genus Metellina; species Metellina segmentata. Next base: position 125,310,001 of record OX375874.1, read on the forward strand.
TTAACCAATTAAAAAAAAAAAATAACAACTACACAACTAAACTACAGAAGCTGAAAAACAAATGTAAAATAAACAGGGTGAATATAAAAAAAACGTTAGATGAGACCTTGGGGGATCAAAGCTGTTTTAATTTCCGAAGAAACAGGAAAAATCGTTACTTAATTTATTAACTGTTTGAGTGATAAAAGATTACTAGTAACCATTTGAATACATTATAGTCCTGAATTAAAAACTATAAAACTAAACATAAACTTCATAGTAGAGTTTTAAACGAAAGTAACTCTGTTTACAGACTTATATAGGCTGAAAGCAAGTTAGTATAATTGATCTTTTAACAACATATCAATAACATCCATGGAATTATATATATTTTATAATTGACAAAAATTGCCTAACTATTTTACATTAAAAGTAGATTTTAATTTTAGTAACGCTATATGACTGTTGTAGATTTTGCAAGATGAATATACCACAATTTAGGGTAAATAAATGAAAAAGGTGCAGAAACAAAGAGTAGACTAAATGAGACTGAGCATATAGCATGCAAACATAAAACAAAAATAAATGTATAAATATTGGAGTGTGCGAGAAAGAATGGACGTCTGCATTGTCAACGATCATTGGACTCCCAATGGCGACACATGTTCAAGGGGAGGACGTTTAAGCGTCAGTGTGTCTTACTAAATTTCTGTAGGTCCATTTAGGGACTTTCTAAAATAAATGTATGATCTAATTTTACATGATTATGTGGGTCAGTTAGATACAATTATTCTTTAAAATCACACTTTTTAATTGTTTACAGTCTAATCTCGAGAAAACAGGACTCGAGTATCAAATGTCAGCTTTAATAAGCTGTTTTCTAAATAAAATGTTAAAAATAAAGACAAACCATAAATCATGTCAAAGTAGATGAACATTAAACAAATACTCTATATCATATTCATTATTTTTGCTTTCTAAATACTCGAAATTTCAAAAAAAATTGAAGGAAAAAAAATTGACAATTACTTCAAAAACATTTTGTTATGTAAATTTTTAACTTTTTTTTTATGCATCAAATGACGCTGGTAAAAAAAAAAATTATACATTAATTTATGTATTTAAAAAAACTGTCTCCAAATGTGGTTGGATTGGGGGAGTTACACCATTTTCACTTTCTTTTCAGTTTGCATCATTTGCAATTTTCTAATTTTCATTTGTTTAAGTTCAGCTGCAGCCACCTTTTGTTTTCGTCTTAATGGTTTTTTCTTCCATCCATAAATGAACTGTTTTTCTGATAATAAAGAGGAGATAAATTTTCAGGACAAAATTTATGATTTTGGGACCAGTAGACACCAAGGTGTGCTTTATGAATAACTACTTGGGTGTATTAACCAGAAGAGGGAAAATGAGTGCTAGGAGAGGAGGAGATGGAGACGTAATGAAGGGCCTTGCCTTGGAAATGCAACTAGGGCATCATCAAGTCTTGCTCGACACGTGTTGCGTATCTTTGAGGCCACCAATCTAAGATGTTTAGGAGTAACCTTCGATTGCTCGACTTCGATATTTAGCTGCTGGTCGGAAATGGTCCCCGACACACAGCAAGTCTTTTTGAGGCTTTTCGAGCTTACCACATAAAATAGCTCAGTACAAATAAGCCAAAATTTTGAAAATTCAAGTATAATTTCATTTACATTAAAGCATCTGTTGAAAAATAATGAAAAAACTTACTCAGCTGCTTTTGGTATGACATGCACATAATTTTCTTGAACAAAGAGAGGTGCAATGGAATAATCATGGAAAAATAAATCAGATTTGTCCATAATTGAAGCTTTGGGGTTGTTTCCGATGGCAAACACTTCTCGCAGAACATCAAAAGGGCCCTGTAATTAAAATCAAAGACAAATTCCAAAAATTATATTTCAGGAGCACTGGAAAATCAACAGTTGCAAGAGATCAAATTTCTTTTGCAAAATCATGGTTCTTGAATTCTAAAAAAGTGGCATTATGAAAATAACCAAATAAAATATGTTCTCGCTAGTACCATTTTAATGTGCTTTGTCCCTCTTCCAATATCAGTTTTTGTCTGAGATGAAGTGAGACCCTTTGCCTTTGCACTCCACATTGACATATTGTGCAATACCTGAAATAAATCACAAAATTATTAAAGTGAAACATGAAAAAATTTAGTAATCTAACAGGAACTGATTTAGTTTTCACTCAATGTTCTAATATATACTCCAAGTTTGAAACACATACATGATAAAATTAATTACTTAATCATTAATGTAGAAAGCATTGAGCATTTAATAATCGTACCATTGTTGTTATTGCACATCCCCTTGGTGTAGGAAAGCCTACACCAGGTCCAGAACGCCCCGTCGTGCCAGATCCCCATATACTTGCAAAAAGTCCTGATCAACCAACAGCTGCTTATACGAAGCACCAAGACAGAGAAGAAGGTGATCAGGACTGGCAGGCAGGGAACAGGAACAAGGAGGGAAAATTCTCTCCCCCGTTCTGAAATTTTAACATTTAAGATGGCCACTTCGAAATCTGGCCATGGCCGATTGGAAAGGCTGAGGGCCACAGCATGAGATTGATAGTCCAGGGCGATTGCCAGCATACCAATGGTGGAATGGCGTACGGCGCCACACGGAAAGCAAACGCTGTTTTCCCAGGGAGTGGACCTCAGTGGGAGTGAGACGATTCAAACAGTCTATAGGGAGATCACAGTCATTCTTGGCGAGTACATCGGCTGTCTCGTTGCCATACACCCCGATATGCGATGGAATTCATTGGAGACTTATTGGTGTTTTCATGCTAATGTCACAGAGAAGCTTCAGAATATTCTAGTCTGGGATATCAAATATTTTTGGCCAATTTTTAAAATACCGTATAGCACTCCTACTATCAGTCAAAATCCAAATACAATTTTTATCAGTGGACTGTGCATAATTAAGGGCTGCACCAATTGTTATGATCTCTGATCTAAAGACTGAACAATGGCCAGGGTTTCAGATGCTGCATTTGACCTTGTCCTCAGCGCTGTTGATGAAAACACCACTCCCGGTTCTATCGTCTTCAAGTTTGCTACCGTCCGTATAGATGTCAATAGCATCAGAAGGGATGCTATTGACAACCGCCAAGGCCAACTATTTCAAAAGGTCTAGGATCGTACCATTGGTGACAGTTAGGGATCAATCCTAGAGGGAAAGATCCAAGCACACCACATAATTTTCAAACACGGTCAGATGACGAGGCGTCATCTGAGCTGGCATCCCACACTCCAAACTTCCACATTACGGCAACGTGAGGATATTTGAGACCTCGACAGATTTAACGTGCATCAGCCTCTTTGGAACAACATGGTCTTTGGTCGGATTTGAACTCACAACCCTCCAGATGCTAATCCGTTGCTCTTCCAACTGGGCTACCGCGACCTTGTAACATAAAGGAAATTTTCAAGGAAAATAATGAGAGGCACTAACTTGTCTGACATCTTGATTTGAAGCCACAATGACATCTTGTAGAACCTCTGGAGATACCTGTATGTGTTCTTTGAATGCTATGGACAGCATAGCAGCCTACAAATGATGGTCAAGATTGAGAAACATGAAGTTAAAAATAAAAGAACTATTTAATTTCAATCTCTTACAACTGCTCATAATTTTAAATAAAGATAGGCTTGTTTTTGGTTGCAGAGCGTACCAATTTAAGTACTATTCCGATTCCTCAAAATTAACCCTCCCGATGGTCTCGACGAGGTATCTCGTCATTAGCAAAACCAACAGCAAATCTGGATGGACGAAACCTTATCTCTCTATATTAAAAAAAAGTTGCCGCCGCTGCAGGATTGAAAACTGTGTTGTTTAGCTCGATTCTTAGACGGTTTCCCGAGAAAGTACTGATTGGAAAAAAAAACGAAATTAACATGGTTTGTTCTTCATCGTATTCCCTGGACAATTATTAAGATTTTTTCCCGTCGCGGCTATTAGTTTAGGGTTTATTAAGTGTCAAAATTGAAGAAGTGAAATTTCTTCCGCAAATGAGCAAAACACATACAAATTTTCAGTCTTCAGCCGTGAGTTTTTTTTAAGAGTACCTCTCAACGTAAATTTTTGCAACTCGTCGAGTTTTTGTTTTGAAATTTCAATTTGGTTTGTGATAATATTTTTTTGAAATTCGGGAAAAATGGGGACATTTTTTTTAAAATTATTTTTTAAACTGTCATATCTATATCTTATTACTATTAGTTTTTAATTTTTAAAATATTGCAGTATACCTCAGAATGTACTCTTTCTTACGGAACAATTATTTAAAAAATTGGTTCATAAATAAATTCGATGCAATCAAAAGTTGGTGACACAAATTTCGTATTTTTTATTTCGCGGAGCATATGAGGATTGTATTTTTGACTATTGGGTTTGACGTACATCAAATTTATCGTAGCAACAATTGCCATAAAAACGATTTCTTTTTATTTGGCAAGAAAAAGGCTCGCTTTATTCCCAGACGGTTTACCGAGAAAGTACAAAGTACAGATCGTAAAGTTTGGGGATTAACACGGTTTACTTAAAATTGTACAGGGAACAATATGCAGAAGATTTTTTACTCATGCGGCTATTAGTTTAGGGTAAATTAAGTGTTAAAGTAAAAAAAAAGTGAAATCACTTGCGAAAGAGCCCCCTAGTCATTAGAAGAAAATCGACCAGATTGTGATATCGCCATGATAAAAAAAAATCGCCAATATTTTGACAAGATACCTTGTCATTAGCAAAATTGGTCAGACATTGATGGATGAGATATCTGATCAAAACCACTTGGAGGGTTAACATCAAATGGGTGAATATTAAATGCGAATAAGATATTTACGAAAAGCCTAACAGTATTCCATCACATAATGAATTATGACGTTTACGAAAAGGTTAATACAACGCTTAAGACCAATAAAACAATGACACTCAAATGAAAGCATATTTTTTAAATGACTGACTAAATAAAAAAAATTAAGCTTCATTAACATTTTTACAGACTTAAAAAAATTCAGTACTTTTATTTGCTCCACTCTTGGCCTTTGAAACCTCAGGTCAAAACAGTGGTTGCTCAGGGATCGTATTTTCGTATGATTTCTGTCGTTGCATATACAGATGATAGGAACTTTTGACGCCTTTATGAAAGCGATTAATTCCTGTAGAAAAACACAAAAGAGCATGAGCAATAACGTCTATATTTTCCCAAACCATACTTGGTAAATTGGAAAGCTCGAAATCAAAAAGTAACGGGTCAAAATACCTACCCCCATACCGCCTCGATCTTCATTTCCTGCCATACCATCAACTTCATCCATCACAATCACGTGATTATTTGTTACTTTTCCATTATCTAAAAGAAGCAATGATTACTAAACTACAGAAGCTGAAAAACAAATGTAAAATAAACAGGGTGAATATAAAAAAAACGTTAGATGAGACCTTGGGGGATCAAAGCTGTTTTAATTTCCGAAGAAACAGGAAAAATCGTTACTTAATTTATTAACTGTTTGAGTGATAAAAGGTAGGTAGTTTTATTAACGTTGCACTGGAGCAACACAATGGGCCGTTGGCAACGACCTGGAATTAATTCCCAAGGGCAACAGCTCATAATTTGGAGCCATCGTCAGATGACAAGGTCAATACCTGTGCTGGCACCCTACTCTAAGCTTCCACACCATGTTAATGTGAGGACCTTTGAGGCTACAATCTATTTAACAAGCACCAGCTCCAACATTCAAGACTATCTTTGGCTGGATAAAATTTAAAACCCCTGGTTACTAATCCGTTACTCTACCAACTGGGTAAAGGTGAAAATTAATGTTCGCCACGTGGCGACTGAATGTTTCAATGTGGAGACTGAAAAATTTTGCTAGTCGCCACACTGTCAAATCAAACAAAATAAGTTTTCTAAAAAGAAATAAAAAGGTCTAGACACACACATTCATATATAATGTGTGTATTCTACAAAATATGTCAACGTTGTAATGTAAGTGGCCAGTGATAAAATTTCTTAATTTTCACCTTTCAACTGGGCTATCAAGCACGAGTATCACAAGATTTTAGAGTAGTGTACTATTGATTTTATCCCACAATCCACTTAATGACACACATCTGTTGGTTGTAAGAATCTTAGAAAGTGATATATTGGTCAAGAATTCTAAAACTGGTTACAGGTCATACAGGTTACATGACGGAATAATTGCCCTCAAATGGCTAATTTTGCTTGCTGAGAAAAATATTTTTGCAACTAAATAACACAGCAATATATAATTTGACTACATCATTAATTTTGAATACGTATGAAAAATATGACAAAATTAACTTTGCATACTTCTGTAAAGTTTGAAGGCTGATGATGCATTTAATGTTTTGAGATAAAGGCACTGAATGGATACATCACAATATGTACTAACATTTTGAGCAACAAATTTTTGGCATTATCCCTCTACATGCGGTGCGTCAGAACACTGTTTCCTCCCTTGGTTACAGGAGCCAGCCAAATGACCCCACAGGCAACTTACTGAAACGGCCGAAATTGGCCTTCACGATGCTTTGCTCAGGAGAGGGAAAGTGTGTCGTCCCGTTAACATTTGATGTTGTATTGTCTATTGTGGGATCATTATATCTAGAAGATGCAGATACTTCCTGTGACAACTGATAGGGCAGCAGTGACTTCAATACATATGGTCATTGACATTCAAAGGACTCTGAAGTTGTCTTCTCAGCGAAGTTTTTAAGGGGCCAGTCTCTCGAGGATAAATGTCCCTCAAGGCTCCCAACATCTCTATCAACGGAGATAAGACTATTCACACACAGGACTCTTTGTTGCACAGAAAAGTGGAGATGGAAATCGTAATGGGCCTCAGACGTTTCTTCAAGTCTGAGGTCTGAAAGAATTCTAGCCCTCCGTAACCATGGAATGAGAAATTCTGCTGCTGCCGTATCCAGAGGGTTAAAGCCTTTTAATATAATATGAGGCTGCATTCAAAACTGAAGAAAAGATGGAAATAGTGTATGAATGCAGATGAACAATATTTTGATGCAACAATTAGTGTCAATTATGTATTTTCAAGTAAATAAAAAAAATAATCAAAACCTTTTTTTATCATGCTTCATAAATTTGTGAATATACGCAGATTAGATTTTATAAAACATACCTTTAAAGCAGTTTGCAAGAGTCTGATTACCCAACAACTGTGAAACAGCCTGCTGTAAATTCTTTTTTGATCTTGTGTCTGAAGCATTTAGTTCAAAATAATCAAATCCAATTTCCTGTAATGGAATTGCAATATTTACAGCTAAAAATTCTTTTAACACAATTACTTTGCTTTACTTATGCAAATATCCTGTAAAGAAAGTGAGGTAATTAAAACACGTTACTTTGCAAACTAGTATGGTGGTTGTTGTTTTCCCAACACCAGGAGGTCCGGATAGAAGGGCAGCTTTGTAGGCAGATCCATCGTCAGCTGCATTGAATCGACCTTGAAAACAATTATACCAAAAACATGAGAGTTTTGTTATGAAGATCGAATAGTTTAAAAGGTCGACATTTGAACCAATAGATTATTTTTCAGCACAAATAACAGAATTCTGCAGAGTGATTTAGGTACACTGATACATTTTCATTTACATGTTATCAAGAAAGTATTGCTATACAGCTTTAATGGCATGTTCATTCTCACAATACCAAAAAAGTTATCAATATTTGGGTTGGATAACTAAAAATGAATACAGGTTGAATTGTTTAAGTCTAAAAAATATTTTTATACTATGAACACAAATTAGATATGGTTGTTGTTTTTCTTACACACAAGGATAAACTAGACCAGTATAAACAGCTAAAGGTAAAACAAATCAGAATAAGCTATTAAAAGTGATGTACCGGGGAATGGCTTTTTATTCAATTTTCGACTTTTGTGCCAGTTTACCAGCCAATGCAAAAGTTTTTTGGCATTACTCTTATCGCCTTGCTGTCCAATAACTTGCTTCAGACTAGTAGGCTTGTACTTGTCCACCCACATAGCAGTAGGTGCATCACTTTCTTGCGAGTTCTTAACACTGTCACTGGATTTCTTATCTTCTTTTACACTATCACTAGATTTCTTATTTTCTTTGATAGTGTCACTAGATTTCTTATTTTCTTTGATACTGTCACCTATTTTCTTTTCTTCTTTAACCACAGTGGGACCGTTCTGTTGATATAAAATGGAAACAACATCAGAGATATGAATAAGAATATTTGATAGTTAAAAATAGTGCATTAAAATAACGGGCAATCTTTTAAAACTTTTTCTGCCAATGCCCAGTCAATCAATTTTAACCATTATGGTGCTATAGGGTTCATTTGTGAATCACAACCACCTTGGTGCATCCCGGGTTGGTTGTATGGGCCAAGCTGCACCAAACGTGAGACAGACGAAATGAAGCAATGGACAAATCCGCACAGCGAAAGTTTTACTGACACAGGTAATTGGTAATTTTTAACTAACGTCGTACTAGAGCAACACAACGGGCTATTGACAACGACCCAGGATCAATCCACTAATGGAAAGATCCGAGGACAACACCACGTCATTTTGAACCACAGTCAGATGACGAGGCAACACACACCTGAGCTGGCACCCAACTCTCTAAACTTCCACACCCACCCAACGTGAGGACTTTCGGCCAGGACAGATTTAAGGTGCACCAGCCACCTCTAAACCATACGCTTACAAACATCCATGCACTGACCCGGATTCGAACCAGGAACCTTCCGATCTAGAGGCTAACACCTTAACCCTCAGACAGGTTGGTCGGCTTTACTGACACAAGAGAAATACATCCAGGGAGGATTCGAACCTGTGCTGTCTAGAACTCACGGGGTACATTGGGGGAAGGAGATGGATTCCAGTTAAACCTCACATACATTCACACATTCTAGTCATAAACCGATTATGGAGCGACCACATCTAATAGTCATAACCCAATTTAAAGAGGACACACATTCATTCTAGATGGACAAGCATCCATGTCGTAACCCAGGATTTGAACCGAGGACCATGCGATCCTCAAGCCGGCACTAGACAGATTGGTCAGCTATCTTTTTTAACTATAAAAGTTAAATTTGATTTAAGTATTCAATGAATTTAATCTATTTCATTACAGGACCAAAGAGACGCGGTAGCTCAGTCAGTAGAGCGTCGGGCTCGCATCAGAAGGGTTGTGGGTTCTGTCCTCGGCGGAGCCTGCAATTCTGATGATTGCGAGATCGGCGCTTCGACCTGGCTAAAGACCGCCGTGTTCACTAATGGTGACTGGGGCACGTTAAATAGGTCGTGGTCACAAAGTCCCCCATGTTCCCATACCAAATCAATACCTCTGGGGGTACCTGATCAGGGGGTTATTGGCCTCTGATTGGGATCTAAATTACGATATGTGTGAGTGAATGGATGTATGAAAGGGACCTTCCTGTAAAACGGATGTGTAATGTATGTCAAGCTAAGTCGGACTTCCTCCCAATGGGGCTCAATAACATGGAAGGTGCACCTCCCTCGCCTCTTGACGTCTTTGACAGGCCTGGCACTCCTCCGGTCTGCCAGTGTAGGCATAAGAAACAACAACAGGACCAAAGTACAACTAAGGGCACAAACATTTTAACCAAGAAAACACTCCCTCAGCTATTTATCAAGAAAATGTAAAGTCTGTTATATTCATTGATGATAAAAGGATATTTTCTTTAATCAAGTTTACATCTGACAATAATTTTCATGCTAAAAAAATTTCAATACTCAAAATATATTTTGGTAATTATTTGGTCATTTTTAATTAACGTCAGACTGGAACACCACCATGTAATTTTGGACCAAGGTCAGATGACGAGGCAACACCTGAGCTGGTACCCCACTCTCCAAACTTCTACACCAACCCAACGTGAGGACTTTTGGCCATGACAGATTTAAGTTGCACCAGCCGCCTCTACACCATACAATTACAAACATCCATGTACTGACCCGGATTCAAACCAGAAACCTTCCAATCTGGAGGCTAACACCTTAACCACCAGACCAGTTGGTTGACAATATATTTTGGTGACTAGATTTAATCTAAAAGGGTTACAGTGGCTCAGTGGGTTTGCCCACTGTACTATCATCAACCTGCAAGTTATAGGCTGTGCAGGCTTGATTCCTTCCTGGAGCTTTTCTCGGGTCAGTAAAACTTTCATTGTGTGTGTTTGTCCATTACTTATTGTCTGTCTTGTGTTTGGTGCAGCTTGGCTAAATATAGCCCCTGTGCCACAAAACCAAGCATGCAATTTACATACTTGACTTTGCATAATTAAGGTATACGTATACGTTTATTTATCGATTTTCAGTCAAATAACTGATTTTTTTATTTTGATGCAGAAATATAGTTTGAACTTTTAGCTTTCTAAATCACTTTGAATTTTGTCTCTAGGTCAATTAGAACGCCAGTTATGACGTTTTTAGAAATGCATGTCAGCTATATTTTAAACCGGAAGTTGCCTTCTGCATACCGGAAATTCTTTCTCGATTTCGAAACTTGTCAAAAAAACACCTATAAATATTTTTTTAATGCTTCAAAATATGCCAAAACATTTATTTTAGCATTTTGAGATATTTAAAAATTAATATTTTTAAATTAAAGCGTCTGGCAATGATTTTATTTGTGTTTTAAGTAAGCCAAAAGTGGCTTCATGTTGTGTATTTACATTTGAATTTTGTTTTGCGCGTATGCTTTTCGTTCTTGAAATCTTGCATTTAAAACAGATTCTTATTTTATTCTACCTACTTTTTAATCAACTTTGGTAGTTTGTCAGCTTATTTACAAACTATGGGGAAAACTCCAGCTCGTAAACGCAAGAGACACTTTCATGGAAATCGCTTTTCGAAAGCGACTCAGTTGCCCACGGCAAGTGAAAAGAAACTTGAATTGTTTCCAAATGCATCTGTAAAAGCCTGTGCAGAACTATCAGGAAACAGGATATGTGATTCTGAGATATTGGCGGACGTTTTTTCTACAGTTTGCTGCCCTTCTTGTTTGAATGCTGGACTGTTGTTGAAGGAAGATAGCAGATTTGGTTTGTGCTCACATTTTTCCCTTCAATGTCAAAATTGTGCATTTGTAAAAGGGTTTTCTTCTTCTAAAAAAATAGGACACTTGCCAGAAATTAATACTCGTTTGGTTTACGCGTTGCGACAACTTGGAAAAGGTATGAATGGCGCTGAAAAACTTTGTTCTACGTTAAATCTGCCACCTCCACCAAGCAGAAACTCTTATACGGCTCACGAAAAGAAGCTTTTAGATGCAGTTCAAGAAGTCTCCCAAGCCTCGATGATAAATGCCGCAGAAGAAGTGAAGTTGTTAAAAGGGAATGCTTCTCATCAAACACAGGAATGCGGTGTATCTGTTGACGGCACTTGGCAGCGCAGGGGCTATTCTTCGCTGAATGGTTGCGTCTCGGCAATAAGCATCGACACCGGGAAAGTTTTAGATGTTGCAGTGCTGTCTGCATATTGTCCAACTTGCAAAAAACTTCAAAAACTCCCCAAAAAGGAAGAATATGAACAAAAAAAGGCAGATCATGTTTGCCAGTGTAATTATGTAGGATCTGCACATCACATGGAGACTGTCGGTGCATCTCAAATATTCAAAAGGTCAGAAATTTCACGAGGCCTTAAATATATACACTATTATGGTGATGGGGATTCGAAAGGTTTCACTGAAGTCAAAGACACGTATGGCAAGGACAGTGTCACCAAACTTGAATGCATTGGTCACATACAAAAAAGAGTGGGCACACACCTTCGACAACTGAAAAAGAAAACTAAAGGACTTTCTGGAAAGGGAAAACTGACCAATACTTTTATCGACCGTCTTCAGAATTACTACGGCATAGCTGTTCGTGACAATGTGGGGAACATAGATAAGATGCAACAAAGTGTTATTGCTGTACTCTTTCACTGTGCATCAACTACAGCGAATCCTATGCATGGACAGTGTCCGACTGGGGAAAAAAGCTGGTGTATCATCAAACATTTTCATCAAACATGGTGTATCAACTCCAGAGCAAAAGTACACAGGCCTCCCCAAATACATATTAGCTGCTGTGAAACCTGTATACATGAAGCTTTGTTCTCGTGAATTGCTCAGCAAATGTCTTCATGGAAAGACACAAAACGCCAATGAATGTTTTAACGCTTCCATATGGCAGAGGGTATCTAAAAATGTGTTTGCGGTGTTGAAAACAGTACGTTTAGGTGCATTTGACGCTGTAATCCAATTTAATGATGGGTATCGTGGTTGCCTCAAAGTGCTAGAACAACTTGGGTTTGAAAGTTTGGGACGATACACTGAGGAACGTTACAATTACTTAGACAAACTCCGCGTGAACGAATCTGTACGACACTCTACCCCTATGGCAAAACGGCGAAGAAAAATTCTGAAAGCTACCAGAAAGAAAAAATCTACACAATCTGAAAAGACAGAAGGTGTCTCTTACCAATCAGGTGGATTTTAACTGGGTATTAATCCTTTTTTTAAAGGAATTCTGTGATTATATTACATTTTTGGCTTTTTCTCAAAACCACTATTTTCAAATATGTTACTTTCCATTTTACACAATATATCCAAAAGTTTACATTCAATTGCTTAGAAACTTTCTGTGTATGTTCGTAACTAACAAATGTAAGTGTTGAACTATTATTATGAAATTAGATTGGTAATTTAAGATTTTCTGGGATTTTAAAGTATGAAATTGACAGGTTTTTTTAATTTTTTGAACAATTGTGGGAATTATGAAACACGTAGGCACATATCTTCACCAAATTTAAAGATAATGCTTAGATAATCTTCCAAGTCTAGCAATACTGTCCTTCAAGTGTTTTTAAGTGTCATTTTTTGGAAAATAGTATTTTGTTTTTGTAATTTCACGTTAAGCGTGACTATCACTTTTTGAGTTTTTTTTGACAGTTTTATGCCATTAATTCAAAATATTAAGAAAAATTTTGTCTTCTGTTGTGTTACACTGTTGTTATAACTTATAATGAAATGAAAAACACAAAAAAAATTGGGAAAATATAATTATTTTGAAAATTTGTCTCCGAACGTATACGTATACCTTAATAGTATTAGGAATTAAATTAAGAACAATTTGATCTTTAATGCAAAAATAACATCACTACCAGTCTAGCAAGCACTAGTCTTCACTAAGTTAAGCACACCTTGTAAGAAAATACGAGCAAAGAAATAATTCTAGAAACAATTCCGTATAAAATTATTCTTCAGGACTGCCACTGTCCAATTTATGAAATTGTATGAAGGGTGTGCATGTGTGTAAATGTCTGTATTTTAAATCTCTCTATATTAAAAAAAAGTTACCGCCGCCGCCGCAGGATTGAAATTTTTGTTGTTTAGCTCCATTCTTAGACGGTTTCCCGAGAAAGTACTGATCGGAAAAAAATGAAATTAACATGCTTTGTTCTTCATCGTATTCCCTGGATATTTATTAAGATTTTTTTCCGATGCGGCTATTAGTTTAGGTTTTATTAAGTGTTAAAGTTGAAGAAGTGAAATTTCTTCCGCGAGTGAGCAAAACACATTCAAATTTTCAGTCTTCAGTCGTGAGTTTTTTTTTAAGAGTACCTCTCAACGTAAATTTTTGCAGCTCATCGAGTTTTTTTTGAAATTTCAATTTGGTTCTTGATAATATTTTTTTGAAATTCGGGAAAAATCGGGACATTTTTGTTACTTTTTTTTTAAACTGCCGTATCTATATCTTATAACTATTAGTTTTTAATTTTTAAAATATCGCAGTATACCTCAGAATATACTCTTTCTTACGGTACTATTATTTTTGAAATCGGTTAATAATTAAATTGGATGCGATCAAAAGTTCGTGATACAAAATTCGGAATCTTCGGATATTTTCGCTACTTCTTGTTAAAACCGTTATGTCTACGGCAAAAACCATTATTTTTTTTTATTTGAGAACATCACTGAATACACTACATTACACTCTTTCTTATGGTACAATTATTTTTCAAATTGGTTAATAAACAAAATCGATGCAATTAAAAGTAGGTCATACAATTTTCGGAACTTTCAGATCGTAACTTCCGATACAAAACTAAAATGGTCATATCTATATAGTATTACTGTTAGTTTTTAATTTTAAAAATATTGCAGTATACCTCACAATGTACTCTTTCTTACGGTACAATTATTTTTAAAATTGGTTCATAAATAAATTCGATGCAATCAAAAGTTGGTGACACAAATTTCGTATTTTTCAGTTCGCATAGCTGGTTCCGCAAACAGTAGTGGGTTGCATTTTCGACTATCGGGTTTGCCAGATATCAAATTTATCGTAGCAACAATTGCCATAAAAACGATTTCTTTTTATTTGGCGAGGAAAAAGGCTCGCTTTTTTCCCTCTGTTCTCAAGACAGTTTACCGACAAAGTACAATCGTAAAGTTTTGATATTAACACTGTTTACTTAAAATTGTACAGGGAACAAGATACAGAAGATTTTTTACTGATGCGGCTATTACTTTAGGGTGCATTAAGTGTTAAAGCAAAAAAAAAGTGAAATCAATTGCGAAAGAAGTATTGGTTTGAGAAAGCAAACCAAACGGGATTGCGTAGCAATCTCCGGGGTCGGCGAGCGTAAGCGAGCAGGGCGCGAAGCCCTCGCTGTGACGTCATGTACCGGAAAGTGAAATCAGCATAATACGAATTATTCAGATAGTTTCACTCTGTGAAAGGAATGTTGGTTTGCGAAGCAAACCAAATGGCATCTGTGAAAGGAGTGTTGGTTTGCGAAGCAAACCAAATGGGATTGCGCAGCAATCCCCGGGGGTTGGCGAGCGTAAGCGAGCAGGGGGCGGAGCCCCCTAGTTTAATTAAAAAAATATTATTGAAGCTTGGAATATTTTTGTTTACATGGACTATCCTTAATTTTTGACATTACGAAAAATTCCACCATGTTAAAACATGAATGTTTTATGAAATTATAAACTAAACTGTTCTAATCACTAAATTGCATAATCATGCTTTATTTTAGGAAAATTGCAATTTTCCTTTTGCAGAATGCACTTTTGGTTGTTGCATTGATAAAGTTTCAATTTTCAGATCAAAAGTTTGTTCCTATTTAAATTAAAAAATTGGGCATTGTTAAGAAATCTGTGCTTAATACACTAAAGAAATTTTAAGGCATCCACGAAATGAGGTACACTTGCCTTGGTTGGAGAACTCTTTTCACTCTTGCCCACTTTTAAAATCGAATCGTCTGTAGGTAGCTCAGTATCAAAGAAGAAGTCATCATCCCCAATATCCATATCAAAATCACTTTCAATTTTCGATTGTTTCTCTGAACAGTTTCCTTCGTTTGATGATTTTTTGCTACGTGGAGACGGAGTAGACTTTTTGCTTTCATTAGAAAGTTTAGTTTTCTTCCCAGAGCCGCCTTTGCCAGGCATCGTTCTTATCAAATCTAGAAGCCCGTCTTCATCTAATTGCTTGGTTCCCAATGCTTCAGCCTTTACGTAGGAAAAAAAGGAAGTAAATGATAATGAAACTAAGTAATTTTCAGAAACTTGAATGCTTGAAGATGGATGTGAAAACATGGAAATAGTATAATTGAATATAAAATCCTACAAATTTAGAAAATTAACATTTGACAAAAACAGATTAAGACTCCTTTAAAAAAATCTAAAACATGAGTAAGAGATACATGTTCTTCAAGGTTTCTCAGATTCCTTGTTTTATTACTTTAGCTGTGTCACAAATATGCAGAAGCAGCTTTTTAGCAGCAAAGAATACACAGTACAAAGTCCAAAATTCTCTAGATTCAGCCATTCTAGATTTCAGACAAGAAATTTTTTACAAATGCTCAGATTGAAAGATAACTTTGTTATAGATAATTTTGCATGAAATTGCTAAAATCATACTTTTTAATAATTAACATATGATGTATTAAAAACAATTATTATTGTCATATTATTTAAGACCAATTATGGAAACTGAGATGAAATCAAATTACTTTAATTTTCAAGTACAACAGCTTGGATTCTTTGTGAATTTCCTAGACATTAAAAACTTTAATACTGCAATTTCACAATGGATACGAAGGTATAATCTTCAAAAAGACATCTCCAACAATTCATCTTAAAATTCCTTTTATGTTTTTTATGTCTAAGTTACTCTTGAAGAGTAATGACACTGCACACATTTTTAAGTAGCTAAAGAATAAGTTTTAAAGACAGACTTCTTTGATAACGCTAAAGAATCCACAAGTGTTTATAATAGCGACAAGTTACTTCAGTAAATAAAATGGATCAATTAAATAAAAAATATAAAGTCCAAAACAAATAAACTTAAAAACGTAAAAATATATACAAACCTTTTCCAATTTACTAGCACCAGCATCTCTGCCAATAACCATGTATTTTGTATTTTTCGATAAAGTGGACATCACTTTACCACCATACTTTTGTATTATTTCTTTGGCTTCATCCCGTTCCAAGGATTCTAACACACCAGTGATTAAGAAAGTTAATCCAGCCAAACAGTTTTCATCACCCTTAAAAACAAAAATACAGTTCAATGTGTGTTTTTACAAATAGTTTTTACCAGCAAGCATTTCAAACTGTGTATCATATCCAAATTGGTAAATGGGACAAATATATTCGAAATAAGAGAGTCGTACGGAATTTTTAACAAAAAAAACCTAAGGATTTTTAAGAACGAAAATAGAAAAAGGATACATGGACAAATGGGAATTAAATGATTTAACAAGCAAAAAAAAAAAAAAGACTCTACTCTTATAATACCATTTTAATACGACCATAAGATACCATTTTAAAAATAGACAAATAGGATGCATTGCAATTGTGATAAACACAATCTGAGAGTTAATTTAATCAGGATATCAGTTTGAGAAGAAATATAATGCCCTAAACGTTATCAAGTTGTGAAAAACAGAGAATAAAATTCCTCAAAACACTAATACTTTGTACTATGAAGTTGGAAAATAATTCTAATGAAAAAAAAAAAAATAGAGAGAGAGATGATGACACCCATTACAACAAAAATACTGAAAATCAATCAATATGAATTTTTCAGATATCTTTAAATCCAAAATTTTTTTTCAGGTTTTAGCTTGCACAGATTTATTTATATCCATTTTTACTGATTATTGGGTCTTCTGGAAAGTTCTGCGGGTTTTTTAATGATAAATTTCAACAAAGCAGCACAAAAACATAAAAAAATATTATTCAATCACATAAGCACCATTTTGATCTATGACTTTATGCCATATTTCCTGCAGCTGGAAAATTCTTTAAAAAAAAAATCATTAGGCTTATTTGTAAAGTTGTTGAGGTGCTATTTGACAGTTTCTCCAAAGAATTGGAACTCCAGGCCATTCAGAGAGTTTTGAAGTGACCTGAAGAGATGAAAATCTGAAGGGCAAGGTCTGGTGAATATGGGGGTTGACACAAAACATTTCAGCCATACTCGGTAAGTCTTTGTCTGACATTCAGTGAAATGTGGGGCCACTCATTGTCATGCTGGAAGACAACATCTCGACGAATAGTCATTTCTGGTCGCCTTGCTTCGATTTTTGCTTTTAATACTGCCATTTGACAACTGTTTTTTTTTCTTCGAATTTATTGTCTGATTTTGTGGCAACAATTCATAATGAAGAATTCCTTTGTAGTCCCACCATACACAAATCATTACTTTTTTTGGATGCACCCCCCCCCCTCCTCTTGATGTTACTTGGGGAGGTTCATTTGGCTTACACCATGATCTTTTTCTTGTAACATTATTGAATAGTATCCACTTCTCATCTCCAGTAATAAGCTGTTTCTAAAAAGAAACTTCTTTATTTCGTTTTAGCAAATAATCACATGCCGAAATTCTGTGTTAAAGTATGGGGTACCCATACATCACACACATAGCGGCTTACATACCCAATCTTCTTCAGATGATCATGAACTGTACTTTTTGGAATATTTAGTCTGCGTGATAGTTCCTGAACTGTGTAATGTGGGTTTCCAGCCATAGCATCCTTTAATAGGTCCTCGTTTACAAAGGATGGTCGTCCAGAACGGGCATCGTCTTCGAGGCTGAAATTACCCCACTTATATTTATCAAACCACCTTCGAACTGTGTCATCAGAAACAGCACTATGTCCATATGCAGCACACATTTTACGAGCAGCCTGACTAGCATTTTTCTCTTTCTTAATATAAAACAGCATAATATGACGGAAATGAACTTTTTGGTCCTTCATTCTTAGCACTGCAGTGAAACAAATATCATGACACAACACATGCTAGAGTTATGCAGTGAAAACAGAAAAGACTAAATTTAAACATTTGCTTCAATCAAAGTCACTCATTACCAGCAGTAGCAAAATAATAACAACAAAGCGCATTTCGATTTGAAAACCCGCAGAACTTTCCGGTTGACCCAATACATACAGTCCAATTTTCTCCAGTAATTTAATAAACTTCAAGCTGACAATGTTGTGTTTGGAATAGCATAGAAAGCTGTATAAAACACAAAGATTAGAAAGAAAAATTAGGTATGATGAATTTTTTTTATCTTTCTCAAAATAAGGACTTATGCATCTTCCTCAAGGGGGTAAGGTATAATTATTGCTAATCTAATTTTGCATAAGGGAATGCAAAATTAGAGATCTTATATATACTGCTTGAAAAAAATCATCACACAAGATGGATACACGTGTATTACCAACTGCATTAGTAGGTAAAAAAAATGTGAAGATATTTTAGAAAAAACTGAGATGTAATTTGATTTTATTGCTTTAAAATTACTATACAAGAAGTCTGTGGTACACCAATCATAGTAAATTTCTAAGAAAATAGATATGAAACTAAGTTGGTTTAGAAGTTTTCGGCTTTAAATTTTATCACATATCTGATATAATTTCTATTCTGGAAATCATACAAATTTTACAGGATCATGATTTGTTGGGGGTTGATACAAAAGTTGGTCCCCTTTTTCGCACTAGATGGCATTGCATCGCAAAAAACAAAGTGTTATCTACTTCGCACATGTAAAATTTTGATGTGTTTTGAGGGAAAAATTGTGTTTTAAAAACTGTTAGGCATTAAATATGGCAGAAAAATAGGAGCATTTTTTCCATACTATGCAATATTTGTGCAAGACTTTTTTCTTTCTAGTTCATAACGGATGTTAATTTAGTAGTTGCACATAAACTTTCCATTTGGAAACAAATGGAGATAATGAATACGACAATGTTAAAGACATTCAATAATTAAAAATTGAACATCTTTAGAATTAAAAATAACTTTTTTCAATTAAATATTGAAGATACTAGACAATACAACTTTTGTTTCAGTAAATATAAGTATTTGTTTATTCAAATAAATTATCCATAATCTGGCATCTTTTGAAAATTTAAGAGAAGGAATGAATTTACCAGGAGGGGGAGTTTGATGGATTGATTTCAATAATCCAATGCCTGTAATTTATCTTGCTTTGTCTAGGAGGTTCAATTTCTTCAACATTTGGTCTGTTGCTCTTGCTTCTTTACTATTAACACTAATTAAATCATGACTGTTTTATATTAAGGGCTATCAACTGTAAAACATAACTCTATGGAAATAGGTTCAACCTTTCGTTTGATACATCTTGTTAGACACAGCCTGAGAGTACATCACCTGTTTGGGAGAAGGCTATTTGGTAATTACACAAAACAGAAAAAAATATTTCTAAATGAAAAATTTATTTTTCCGCTGCAGGATTTATGTCTATCATAGTGCTTAGGAGCAGATAGTGTTTTACTAGAGGCCATAGTTTTCAGCATCTCTGTAATCCTGTGTTGTATCCATTTTTAAAACAAATTTTGAGATCTATTTGTAAATTTTGTGAAAAACAGTCCAATGTACCAAATGCAGTATAGTATACCCCATCATTTAGCTAAAATTCTTATAGTGTAAGGTCAAACTGTACAAGTTGGCATATATGTTATAATCCCAAGCTAGGCCTTGAAACAAAACTTTAAGAGCTACAAATTAAGATCCCGTTGATTGACTATGCTTCTGTTCTTTTCGTGTCCAAAATATAGGCTTTACATTTAGAATATTTTGAGCAATCACTAATAAAACCTTAATCACCCCTTTAGCACATTAATTCTAAGCAAACACAGTACTATTTAAAATAGGTTTTGAATTCAGATAGCAATTTAAAAATTTAATTACCTCAACCACAAAATTACCGTTTCAATTAAAAAGTAATATTAAAGTTACCTCAGGAATTTCTTTGGAGCCAAGGGCTTTAGGACCTTCTCTGTTCAAGTAACTTGCATAGTTTCCTCCGTTACCTTTGGGTTTCTTTGTAACTGGCTTTTCCTCTTTGACTTCTTTCTTTTCTATCTAAAAAGTTCAAAACTAATAAACGATTTGAAAAGTATATAAAAAAAATGTCTCTTCAATTTCTTAAGTACTTAGAATACACTTTTACTTATACCATTTATGAAAAACCAAAAATGGTTGCTTCAAAATTTTACTAGTTAAATTAAGCATTTAAGAACATGGTATTTGATAATTTCTCTTCTCATTCAGGGGAACTAAGAATTTTTTACGCTCTCATACTACTGCTATATGTTTGGAGGCAGTTTGAGCCTGTTGTCAACTGATTTGGTGATCTTTTACAGAAAATAACAACAAATACATGCAAAAACAAGCAATTAAAATTTTTCTTTAGTGCTTGGGAGTTATATTTGTAGTTTTTTCTTGAAAATTAAGTACCAAAGATCATCTAGCAACCACTGATTCCAATGTTTCTTTCATAGTCGACATAACTTGCCACAAAAACTTTGAAATAGGGCACACTCAAAAGATTTTCTCTAAAGAAAAACCTGTGAAAAGTTATTTTTCTTAAATCAAAATTTGAAAATCAAATGTGCTCGCAGAAGTATTCTGAAAACTCCAGAAACGTTTGATGTATACTTTAAAATGTTTTTAAAAATTTTGTTCACAAATTATCCAGTATCAAATCGTAAAGATAAGAGCATACTAGGAGTTTTAAGTTAGGGGTCACAAAGAATGGAACAGAGATGGGTGTAACCATTGACAACACTTCTCTTTTACTGTCCATTCTAAAAGTTACCAAAACCACTGGACTCTCAGGAGAACCTGGCTACAATAGAAAAATGAGACTGATGTAAGAAGAAAAAGTGAATAATAAACCTCTACTGTAAGTGTAATTTAATTTTTTTTTCAAAATTTCCAATCCCAATAAACTTTACTTTAGTCAATTCTTCAATATATTTATTCCCTGATGACTGGATTATATATATATATATATAGGTAAGGGTGTAGTTTGTTATATTTATTATTATTATTTTTTTAAATTGTTGCACCTAACTTTCTTAAAATTCTTTTATTTTTGTTTGTTTAATCTTTCTAGTTTTCAGGCAAGCAATATAATATTATAAAATTATATACAATGATTGAATCTTTATAAAAGTAAAATTTTTACTTTAGGCATTTTTTGGCATGTAGCATACTAAAAATAGATTATTAAACAGCATATTACAAACAGCTTGTTTTCCAGAGCTCTTCATGGTGGCATAAAAACCTTGATAGAATGAATTTGTATTTACTGTAATTTGCATTACAACATTTATTAACTGTTACATAATAACTATCATTGATATAAAACAATTAAAAACAGAAAGAACCAATATATATTTACTTTTGAAGCAGTTTTCGTAGGATTCGGCGTAACTTCCATCTTTATCAAACTTTCACGACCAGACTTTCTTTTGCTAGAAGAGGATTTACCTAAGAAAAAAAAGTTTTAAGGATGCATTCAATTTATAAATATATTTTTGAATTAATCTTAAAGGAATCAAACTTTAATAACACACAATTTTAAAACAACAAATATGAAGTAGTATATAAACCTAATTAGAAAATATATCCTTAATTATGTTAGTGAATAGTATGTGGATTTAACAATACACAATGTCTAGCCTTTTTATTCATTATGAAATTCGGATAAGTAAAATACAGAGCTTAAGAAACATCAGTTTATATTGTGTTTTTTACATTGCACGTAAAGTTGACTCACAATCAATATATATATATATATATATATATATATATATATATATCATACGACACAAGCATTTTCATTTCACGCAAACTTGAAAATGTACGCCCAGTAGATTTTCTTTACTATGATAAGACTATGAGATAATCTCCTGATCACTTGAAAACTACATTATAATGGTAGGTATTATAATTAACATTGTACTGGAGCAACACAATGGGCTATTGGCGATGGTCCTGGATCAATCCCAATGGGAAAGATCTGTGAACAACACTTGAGCTGGCACCCTACTCTACAAGCTTCCACACTACACCAGAATAATAATTTTCTTTAGTAATGATATGAATATCAAAAATTTCTGTTAAGTTAAAAGGATTTTCATGTTCTTGATTTTCAGAAAATAATCCAGTTAATTAACAAGTAAGTCCTTTAGCACAGCAGGGTTGTCAATGTTAAGTGTGACATGCGTTCAAAATAATTTCTATACTCCATTAGTTTTAAATAGACACATCTGGTCATGTGCCATTTCACCCTACCCTATGATCAATATGCCAAACCTATTAACTCTCTTCATTAAATTCGATTCCTTTGTTGACAAAATAAAGCAGATGTCATACACAAAATCGAAGTAAAGTAAGAAAAGTGAGCTTAACACATTGATAGCAAATGCTACCTTGTTAACCAAAGTGAAATGGTGACCTTAAATTCTTATTTTAAAGTAACATTTTGTAGGCATTCCTGTGCATGAAAGTCATTCCACAATGTCTACTTGAAGCTGGTTTTGTGAATCCTCAACTTTTAGAAGCTGAATCCCTTGATAGCTATAGAAAATTCAGCTTTTAATATTAAAGCATCATTTCTATCTTGCTTTTTATCCAAAGTCCATGGTCACTGGTTTTTGAGGGCATCAAGATTCATGGACTTGGTTGCAATTTTATATTTATATAGAATATGAGGTAAAAGCAACATTAAAAAGAAGTATGTGTTTCAAAGTGCAGCTCGATAATTCTCTAACAAGGCTTGATTACTTTGAATGAATTTGATAAAGGAATAGTGAAAGACATTAATACAATTTACAATAAGATAGTAGCTGCTTAAATGAATGATATGGCTAAACACTCAAAATAATTATATTAGTTATAGAAATCTTACCTTTAGTAGTACTATCTTTCTTTTCACTATTGGTGGGAGTCTTATCCTTATATTTGCTGTCTTCACTTGCACTCTTTGAAGATATTTTATTTGGAGTGGCATCCTTATCGTCTTGGGTCTTAAGGTCAATGCTGTCACTTTCAGAAGGAATCTTAGCTTTCCCATTTACCTTTTTATGCTGTAAAATACAAGAATTTCGACAAATTAATTTCATGGCAGTATAATTTAATGTGAAGTGTTTTTGATTTTATGACAAACACATCAATAAAACCAAATCAGTAATAAAAGGTCTCTAATAAAAAAAAAATTAAATATTCTAAAACCATCATGACTTCTGCATTCCTTATGTTTTATCTATTTATGTAAATGTGGGTAATAAATATAAAATAAAAATTGGAAATTTTTTTTTTTACCTAAAATATTTTAACATTAATAATAAATGTTACATATTCAAAACCCCATCCGCCAAACCACCTGCACAGTGGCGACGCCAGCGCCACGGAGCGCAGGTGCATAAGAGAGCAGGGCAGTGAAGAGCGAAGTCGCCAACAGCGAAGCTCTCATCGATGTTTCCGTTTTAATGTGTCTTTTAGTTAGGCTTAAGAGCCTAAAGTTGTATGCTAAACCTGAGAATATATAGTTATTGTTAGAACCTGACTTGTTCTTGTCTTCATACATCAACACCCTAGACAACCCGAACCAGAACATAAATGTAATTTTATTTTAAAATGGGAAAGATAGTTAATATAATCAGAAGTCTGTAGTATTGCATATATCACCCAATAAAGTCAGATTATACTGTCTCTCTTGCCTAGTTAAAAATATCCTGAGGATATTTTTTCAAGAGAAAAATGTTCTTCAATCCAAAAAATTTAATATTTAGATGAATATATGTTTTACAGGCAACACATTTCCAAAACACATTTTACAATTTTGCAATAAAAACTTGCAGAATATTCTTATGTGACTACAAAAATGGAAAAACTGAGGACCAGGTAATGATTTAATAACAATGACTTTTATAATAAATAGCAAAATTATTATATATAAAGGTAATTTTGAATATGACATTACAAAATGTTAGTCTAATAAAGCCTTTCATAATTTCATCAACAAAGAATAAAAATCTAGGAACACACATTCTGTGGAAGTTGATAGGTATACCTTAACAATGAAAAAAATACAAACTTTTGATTTTTGCACATCTAATTGAGCAAGAGTAGCCTGGAAATCTTCATCATCATGAATGTTAGCTATTTTGGGTTTCTATAATAAACAAAGAAATACCTTGTCAGTTTTAAGGTAAGGTAAGTGTCTCATAATGTAGAAATAAGAGTGCACTCCAAAGCTCAACAAGACATTTAATAATTATAAATAGACACTGTAACAGACAAGCATAAGAATGATACAATCAGCAAAAAGACACTGGCTCAATGCATATCATGAAAAAGATAACGTCAGACAAATGAGCTGATAAGAATACAATATACAGGAAGCAGTAATGTAAAAACAGGAAATATGCAACACTCCTCTTTTCCTAAAGAAGTTCAAACATTACCTATAGTCTGTTTAGTGGACGTCTGGTATGTTCTGAATGTCGTAACTTGGTAAAGTTGATTGAGCTTAGCTAAGTTCAGTTTGTTCTCTCCCAGGTTGCATTTCCGATGTAGCTTTTGTGATGTCTCATAACATGGGCAATGAAATGTTTGGGTTAACACCAGGAATGTCTGTTTTAGGTAGCATTTCTACGATACAGTTGATCTTGGTGTCAGTGTAATAACAATCCAGAGGGAAGTGAGATACGAAACCTTAAGTTACTTATACCTGATAAAATCTCACCTTGTATCCATGTGTCACCTCTTCCAAAATTTCCTGCGTAAACAAGACCTCCAACATTGAATGATTCGGGTTTTGATTCAGATATTCGATGAGTGTAGTGAATCACCATGTAATGTTTTTAGTATTTTCTTCACAAATTGAACCGCTCTGTCAGACTGGCCATTTGATGAAGGGTGGAATGGAGCTGTGAGTAAACGTTGAATACCATTGTGTTTCATAAACGCTTTAAATTCATGGAAGTAAATGCAGTTCCATTATCTGTTACCACACAGGAAAGAAGTCCAAAGCGAGAAAACAGTTCGTATAGTTTCCTCAATGGTTGCTGATGAAGTTGCAGTCGTAAGCCATTTCTGATTTTGTTAAAAGAGCTTACCTTTAGTACTTTGGCATTAGGCATGGTGACCAAGATAAAGTTTGATCTTCATACATGTAAAATTTGAACAGAACACCTATGACAGTGGACTAATGGGAAGAGGGAGTCTAAAATTTGGTGTCCTGATGGTTTGGAGGGAACCCATAAACCATTATGACAATTATTTTTGTATTGTGAATATTAACGGCATAAGCCAAAATAACCACAGTAAGTGGAAATACCCTGATTTAGTCTCTACAAGACAGTCTGTTCCTTACTCAGACTTAAAATGGTTAACTCTCTCCTGGTCAGAAAAGAGGCTACAAGAAATATTCTTGTTTCTTGTGCCCATGGGATAGCAGAGCCAAACAATACCACTGGATAAGAAAAGAGTGGCCTACAAGAGAGAGGACATGGTTGTTGGTACAATGGCATTCAGGAACTCTTAGTCGGATGAGACAGAATCCTCTTGCCTCAGCTGTATATAAAGCTAGGTTAATGAAACATTTCATGAAAGCTCTTGATCAGGATAGTCCTTGCTTTGCAAACATGGACAAAACATGCCTGCAACAAGTACAGAAAAATTTAAAGCTGGAATTTTTGATGGTCCTCAAATCAGACAGCTCATAAATGATCCTCATTTCGTGGATTACATGAATACGACAGAGCAAAAAGCGTGGATCTCATTTGTCCTTCTTAAGAACTTTCTGGGCAACTACAAGGCTGAAAACTATGTTGAACTAGTTAACAGCATGCTTTACAACTTCAGAGACCTTGGTTATAACTAAAGCATAAAAATTCATTACTTGCACAGCCATTTCGACCATTTTGGCGATACTAGTCAAGAACAAGGTGAACGATTTCACCAGGACATAAAGACAATTTAGGACGATACCAGGGCAGATGGGATACTCATATGATGGCACATTACTGTTATAATCTGTAAAGAAACTGTAAACAAAATTCACTCAAAAATTTCAAACAAAAGGAGCTTCCAGAATGTAACGAAATTAACTTTTCCTTTCATTTGATTCTTCTCATTTCTAATTGTTAATTAATCTATTGTAGATTTGCATGAGCGCTGTGTTTTTTTCAAGTAATTAAAATGTTTTACAAAATTTATTAACAAAAAGTTTTTTAATTTAATGCCTATACCCTAAGCCTAGTTTATTATGTTAATGTAAATACCTCTACTGTCATATCTCATAAACAAGAGGTGATGGACAAAAACTAACGTCATATTTGTCTTCAGCACATGAAAGACGCATAAAAACAGTTTTAAAAATGCAGCCACCAAATTTTGTGTTATCTTTCTTGATCAGTGAAAGATATATAGAATGGGACTTTTTTTATATAATACAAAGAATGTAAATTAAAACCTTTTTAGGAAGTTCCTGCTTATGAATTCTAGAAACGGGTGCTGAACCGAAAAAATCAGTTACTGAAAGTTCTTTTCGTTTCTCCAGAACATTGGCTTTATCATGAACATCTTTCTTCTTAGGACTCTTATTATTAGATGGTTCTGAAAGAAAAGGGAATATAATTTATTTAGTAAATATGTTACTCAATTTAGATAAGAGTTTAACAGAAAACACTGAAAAAGATTAATAAGTCTGCAAAAAGATCATAAGTAAAGCAATTTTTAAAAACCTTGAACAAGTTTCATTTTCAAGAATGCAGTAATCAAAGTACTTGTAGCACAAATGTTTTCAAAATTGTAGCAAAAAGTCTCATTTAAAATCCTATTTTAGTAGCAATTTTAGATTAAGAAACAAAATAAATTGGCTAAAACACAAAATGTGGTCATCAAGTATGTATGAAACAGACAATAAAAATCTCACCAAGCTATTTCAATATTAAAATAAAAAAATTTCTGATAAGATTTTCATGACAATCTTGCAACCACAGGTTACAATGTTTTTATTTCATGGTTGCCACTGCTTGGCAATAAAACTTCGAGATTGGTATTACTTGGAAATTTCACCCCAAAAGATAAATATTTCTTCCATATCCTCTTTGTTTTGAAAAAAAGTCTAAGTTTTCTTTGACTTTTGGTGAATTTTCAAGTCGCCAAAATTTTAAAAATAAGCACTAATTTTGCCTTAACAGGGTGGCAACAAAATCCTCGAAAAAAAAGTTCCCTGATAGTCTCAAAAAAATTTCCTTGATTTTACCCTTAAGAAATGCTGTGATTCATGATTGGTATTGATATACAGTATCCACATAACAATATTTTTAAATATTTAGGGTCAGATGGGGTAAAAGGATAATTCTCCACAAATATTTTGTATTTCTTCTCTATGGATATTTTAATTGTTATTGTAAGGGTTGAAACCCCTAATGGAACTCCTTCAATAGCAATTGAAAAACTGGAGAAAAAATACAAAATATTTTGTTTATGAACTTATTACACCTGACCCAACATTATCATACCATACATCAAAATCAAATATACATAAAAAATTCTACAAAAATGCAATTGCAAGCAAACAATATTAATTTAATACACAAAAAAAAACCCATTATTAGTTACACAAATTTCAAATTGTATGCCACAAGTTGTATTGCTAGCCTTACGGCAACAAAATGATGTACTGCGATAAAATCAGCTAATTTTCAGTGTTCAAAAATTACGACGCCAGGGTTCTTTATTCTAATTACAATTTCGGCGAATACATTTTATTCTATTCTTAAAAGCACTCGTAATCGTTCATCTCTAAATAGGACAAACTATAATAGCTGCCGTTTAAATTATCAGATTTGTGAAATTTGGAAATTTTCCCCTGCATTTCCAGAATTTAAGTTTCCTTAGAACTCCCTGATTTCCCGATTCTGTTACCACCCTGTTTAAAGATTACTCCTAGTTGTCAAGGTTGATATGCAAAAATATCACCTATGGTAGACCGCATGCTTAATTTTGTTCATATGTTTGAAGTATAAACCAGATAAAATAAAGAATAATATAAACCAAACATTCAAAGAGGTATACAAGATTTCAAGTCTTTTTTATTCAAAGCAAAGGCAAGTTTAGGTAAAGCTTATTAGTAGAAATGGTATGAATTTCAGTTATAATATTTTGTAATTATTATTGGGATATAGAAACAAAATTAAAATTAAGAAAAGAGCATAGAATTGTCACAGTAATAATTTGTAACATAAAAAAAACGTTACAAATTATTTTTTATTGTGGAATCATCTATAACAGTCATATAACAATCTTAGTGAATAAAACCACCACATATACAAACAATATCTATATGAAGTAAATACATGAGGGTATAGAATTTGAGTTGGTTACTTTTTGTTTCCTTTGGAATAGGATCTTCATCAGAATCTAGAAAAAAAAAAATTAAATTATCTAATAAATATTGTGACAATTTTATTCTGTACTATTCATATATGTCATCAATATGAAGTAAAACAGAACATACCACTTTAAAGAAACCATTTCAAATTGAAACTAATGATTTTTTAATGCATGTTTAGACTAATATGATTAAAAATTGACCGTGTGCTAGTGCACACTTAAAATACTAATTTAAGCACTGTTATTTATGTTTATGCATAGCCATTAATTGATTAGAATTTTTTTTTTACAATTAAACAGTTAAAAGAGAATAACTTGCACTAATAAAACATATTTTCATAAATGAAAATATTTATTATATATTTAAATAAATAATATTTATACTTAAAGAGGTACTTAAAAGAATCACATTATAAAGTTCATTTATCTAGATAGAATAATTGCATCCTAATGAATTAGAATTTCATTAAAAACTTATGCTTTCAACCGCTGTTGTGGGATACATGATAAAAGGGTGAATATGCTGCTTTCTGTCAATTGACTTGAACTAAGTCAAAACAAAAAACATTTTGTTTCTGCTTCACTGCTTACAATGCTATTTGTTTGTGAGTAAAAGTAATGTCGATCTCAATTGCTGGATGAATTTAACTCTTTGTAAACACGTCAGAGATAAATGTGTTATTTTTTTTTATCAATATAGGTAAAGATGCGTTCAGAAGAGACAAAATAATTTGAAACCTAAAGTAAGATATACTCTATTAAAGCCAATTTGTTAAAAGTGAACCTTAAAAAGCAGAATTTCTAGGTAATTGGCCTTGTAATATTCATAATAGAAATTTTAGTTATTTTTAGATGTGATGTTTGATTAAAATTTGACATTATTGCATAGTTTAGAGAATAAATAAACCTTTGGAGAAGCTTAAAACTGAAAATTTCTGAACTTTTAACATCACTTCTTTGAAAATAGTAAAATTCACAAAATTATTCTTACCTGATTCAATTATTCTCCTTTTCTTGGAACCCTTTGAGCCTTTCTACATAAGGGAAGGAGACAAATAATTAATTAAACAAATATTAATCAAAAACAATAAAAATACATTGCCATACATCAGTCACAACAAATTGCTTTAATTTGAATATTGTCATTTCGTATATTTAGTAATACAAAAGTTTACTTATAAAATTACACGTAAACTGTATTTTTCACATGAACATGAAGAAACATTTTTGTGACATGTCTTCTGAATACATAATTTCTTAGAAATTATGATAAGTAATTTACAGGTTTGTTTGTAGTTCTATAGTAATTTTGTGCAGTGGTAAGGTTAATCAGTCTTGTGTCAGAGTGAATAATTTATAGGTTAGTTTGTTGATGTATGGAGCATCGTTTCCAGAAGTATAAAAAAAGGGATACAATTTATTCCATTATTAAGTACATTTTGTGATGACGAATTAAAAAACTAATTGCTACATTTGCAGCAATTCAAACAGAAAGGTTTATTTTATTTTAAATTTCAGAAACAAATGCAATGATACATTTGCATTTGGATGCATGGGTAATAGATGCATATTATTTGATGTATCCTAATATCAAAGATCCTCAAAACTGTCCATTATTTATCTATATAGATATTACCAAACAGAAAATTTTTCGACAGATATTACTGGTTTCCATCTACCTAGCTTTGTAATTTTCAAATATGATGATGTTGAAAATTTGATTCCACTATTAGTTTTCAAATTTGTCAAGTTTAACCTTGCAATTTTGTTTTTAAATATCAATATACATTACATCATGTAACAGATGAGGCCAGCTTACAAATGTACGTTAAAATGATCGAGGACCACAAAACTATTTCACAAAACGAAACTTTATTACAAAATAAGGTTGAACGAGTTTTTTGCCGTAAGGCAAGCAGCGCCAAACAATGTCATGTAAGTATAAAAAAAAAAACAGATTTTCGGGTAAATTTAATAACGAGTTTTTACAAGTCTTTAACTGTATCACATAATCGAAACTATTTCAGAAGTAGAAGATTGAAAACATGGTTCCCACACCTTTATCCAAAAAAAAATTCAAGGACTTTTCAAAACCAAAAAACTATTTTTCAAGGACCTAAATTTTTTTATAACGACCTAAAACAAGGCATACACAAAAGTTGTCAATTAAAAAGAAAAATGTGAAAAATAAAAAAGACATAATTTTTTAAACTACTAAGAGTCAAAAAAAGAAAGGTTGTCATCAATTTTGGTTATAATTTGGATTTTCTTTTCTCAATACCTGTGATTTTTTTTAGTTGCAAACTGGGCTTCTCGTCTCAATGCTAACTATCAGGCTACTTGCACACATATCGATTTCGGTCGTGCGATAAAATATCATACAATAAATTCTTTTGGTGGCACGAAGAGTATGGGAGCTTGCACACAGTTCGATCTGCACCACACTATCTCCATTTTGCTGTCGTCCTCTGCCACAACAGACGACTGTCATGGTTCATTTTGTTTGAGAAGCAAAACAAATTAAAAGTTTTGACTGGTGTTAGGGCTTTTTTATTCTCTAGTCTTAAGTTTCTATCTTTGTAATCATTAAAGATAGAGTAAATATTTCAAAGGATTTGAAACATGCAGAAACTTTCACAACTAAAAGATATCTTAAATGTGATTTTCTTACAAATTTTGTTTTTCAATTGCAACTTTTATATTTTTGCAATAAGAATTTGGCTTTATTTCTTTCGATGCGTGTCAGGTTTCCAATGACGTTCTGACTGTTAAAGCTATGATTTCCTGAGAAAACGGTGCCGTTATCTAGTGGCCGTGATACATCATGATGCGGCAGGCCTATCAAGGTGGCCGTCTAAATGGAGACCAGAGGTGTCAATTTGAGACAGAAAGAATACTGTGGAAAATAGACGATCTAGTCGTAGCATTATTAGTATATTACATAGTGTCAAAGCGCAAAACACAGGTTTCATTCAGAATGACGCACCTGCTGTGGAAGAAAACTAGAATGGACAAGTTCCAAATGCAAGACGAAATTACACAACTATGAACTAGTTAAAAAAATCAAGTACTTTCAAGGACTTTTTACCAAATTCTGTAATTTTCAAGAACTTTCAAGGGCCCCTAGTTAGGAAAAAAAATTTCAAGGACTTTTAAGGACCGTGGGAACCCTGGAAAACGAGTGATGCTCTCGCGTAAAAATTACGTAACAGTAAGATCTTACTTTTTTGTCAGCTTCTAATTTGTTAGATTTCGTGTCATTCTTGGACTGTTGGCTACTTGATGACGTCGTATTAGCTTTTGGAGATGTAAACCATTTCCTTATATCCTACAATTAGAAAATATTCTTATTACACATACTTTTTTACACGATTACAATTGATCATATTTCATACATCTTAAACGTAAATAGATATACACTTCAAAAATAAACTAATTATTAGAACCATACCATAACGTTAAGTGTGAAACACTTTTTCTCACAAAATTTAAAACAAGAGATATGTTACAAATGAAGATGCATGTGATCGCTGCTTTTAATTTCTTGAAAAATATCCTAATTCATGTTTACTCAGTATTCACAAAATACGAAGTTAAGCGCGCGTACTTTGTTGATGTTGTTTTGAATTGTAGTTGCCAACTTATAAGTATTTAAGTATTTTAATTGACGTCGCACTAGAGCAGGTAGGTATTTTAATTAACTTTTACTGGAGCAACACAACATGCTACGGTCCGGGATAAATCCCCAAAGGGAAAGATCCGAGAACAAGTAGTTTTAAACCATAGTCAGATGACGAAAACACATGAGTTTGCACCTCACTCTCCAAACTTCCACACCATGCCAAGCGAAGATAAGCTAATTTTATTTAATGTCGTGCTGAACAACACAATGGCCAAGCTTCGGACATTTGAGGTCACAAAAATTTAACGTGTACTAGCCCCTTTTGTACACGACGGTATTTTTTGGGTTTTGAACATGTAACCCGCCGATTGCTAATTCTTTGCTTTGCTCATTTAAGCGGGATTCCTCTTCATCTGACCGTGGTTCAAATTCCAATCGTGGTGTTATCTTCGATCTTTCCTTTCGAGATTAATCCCATGCCGTCACTAATATCCAGTTGTCTTCCTCCAGCGTGACGTTAATTAAAAAGACCTATCTACAAACCAGGATACCTCGGCTTTTAAATTCTTGAATTTGTTACATAAAAATTTGGTTAAAATAAAAAATACTTGATCAGTTAGAATTTACTTGAACAGTTCACAATTCCCTTTTCTTTGATCATAGCA
The DNA here is from genome assembly GCA_947359465.1 of Metellina segmentata. Lineage (NCBI taxonomy): Eukaryota > Metazoa > Arthropoda > Arachnida > Araneae > Tetragnathidae > Metellina > Metellina segmentata. The sequence goes on from OX375874.1 coordinate 125,343,066, forward strand.
CAAAAAGTACACAAAGAATGTTTTTAATACCTTCTGTCATTCTTTGCCACTCAAACTTTTCTTTTAATATTTGGCATCACAATATACTCCTATGGCGGTTTATTAAAAGTTGAATTGAAAGTAAAACATTGGATAAATTTCAACACACACTGTGAAACTGAAATTACCGTGTCTTGAGTTCTTTTGTTTTGTAAGTAATTTTCCTCTTTTTTGTATTAAAAACGTTTATTTCGTGTTTTCTAGGCATTCCTTGTTTTTAGATTACAGCTTATTTCTATAAACCTTATGAAACTTGGTTTTATATTTGATCAATTTCTTTGTGAAATCAATTACTTAATTTGTGTCAAATTTATTCATGATCCCGAATTTGAATTGCTCATTGGAAACAATTTGCTAACCAAAGCTTCCTCGCGATTAGTTGGCTTGTCCAAAGAGGGACCTTTCTAGATTCAGCTTAATTCTCTTCAGCCTGTATATCATTGTATACCGATTCGTTCTCCTTTCGAAGATGGCTACTTACTTATTCCTGGCCAAAATTGGAAATTTTGAAGTTTTTCTTATGGCTTGAATCTATAAGTAATAAACATGTATTCCAAAGAGTTTGATCATAGTAATCACTATTTTGTATTCTTTCTTTAACAAAATTAATTTCACTGGCATCGGATGTGAGGATTATTGTCAGAGATGCCAACTACTACGTATTCTCCGTAGTTTCTACGAACGTGAATTGCGTACTACGGATATGGAATTGCTGTTTTTTTTCCACGGAAAAATTCTATTTTCTTTATTTATCACAACACATCAACATAATGTGTTGTATATATGTTTCAAATTTGTAATTAAATATTTGAATTAATATTCATGTTATTAAAGCCGATTTCTTAAATTTTTACTTGACTACAGAAAAATTCTTAAAAAAACCCAGATTTTTTCCTTTGGTAGGTACAGCTGAAAATTGTGAAAACTTCCATTGCAGGTTGGGGTCTCTGTATTGTTAGTGTGGAATAAATTGGATTTAAAGCTGATAATTTCTCTGATGGGTCATTCCAAATCAAATCAATGCAAAAACAAGGGTTTTATCACCCACCATCTCAGATTTTGATGAAACTTTGTATACGCCCTTCCATTATGGTTGAAAGAACTCCCTTTAAATATTTCACCTCTATTTCAAACGGTTTTAATTTTATAGCACTTCAAAATTTTGTAAAATCTGTGTTGTCTGTCCTTATTGAGACCCCTGCACAAAATAGGGGAAGACGGGGTACAATGAAACAAGAGGTACAATGAAACATTACTTCTAAAATCAGTACAATTTGTCACAGAAAGTTTCAATTTATATATATGTTATACAACCATAAGTTCCAATTATTGATGTGATTTGAATACATTCGCACTTCTACAACATTAGCAATAGAAGATTATTGGTTTTTCACCATTGAAAGTAAGTTTCTTTACTAAAAGTAATTTTGTTTCTTTTTCCTCGTTGTTATATGTAATAATTATTTTTTCTATACATTGTTATCTTTGTGTTGTTGTCTTCATACCTCCAAAACCAAAATTAAAAAATAAATATTAGAAGCTTGAAATTTTTTTTTATTTAGTAACCTCAGTACGGGGTACAATGAACCACTTGCAGATAAGGTACAATGAAACATGTTTCATTGTGCCCCAGGTGAATAGAGATGGGCGATCCGCTCAGGAGCTGACTCAAAGAGTCGACTCTCTTGACGGAGTGAGCGAGCGCTGATTCGTCAAAAAAGAGCTATAGCTCTTTTTTAACCAATCAGGGCTGAAGAGCGGTAACTCTTTTTTAACGAATCAGCGCTTCCACTCTCGAAGAGTCATTTCCGCATGCGATCACCAGCTCAGTGATTCTTTTGGGAGTTGATTCTTTGGGAGTTGATTCTTTGGGAGTTGATTCTTTTGAGAGTTGATTCTTTACGAGAGTTGGCTCTTTCGAAGAATCATTTCCGCATTCGATCGTTTGCGCTCACTGATTCTTTTGGGAGTTGATTCTTTTGAGATTTAACTCTTTGGCTCTTTTCGATAACTATCGCTCTCGAAGAGTCAATTCCGCATTCGTTCTTTTGCGCTCCCTAGCTTTTTGTTACTTTTTTGAAGTTTCAAATTTTTAAATATCTATGTATTATCATAAATGTTATTTTTTTAAAATTTAATTCAATTTTAGATTGAAAGGGTGTTTTTACGGCTTAAGTCATATCACGCCTTTTAGCACTAATTAAAACTAGTCTTAAGGTTGTTATTAAAACATATTCTAACAGTTATGTTATTCACTTAACATTAATATAATAATAACTTTGATTTCTTGGGAGTGATATCATTTTAATAAAGCTACACAAAATTAAATTAAACGTAACTCGTTTTTATTGCATTGCCTTCACAAAACAAGGCATTTTGAAAATATTTTATTAAAAGACAAGGAGGGGACTTGGATTTTGAAAATCTTTGGGACAACGAGTATTCGAGGATATTATATACCTATATCTTAAAATAAATAGTTAAAAATCTTAAGTACTTAAATAAATTATTAATATTTTTATTATTTGATTTTAAAATATCATTTAAATTATTAGGAAGTCTCATTTGGTAACTAAGTGGTTTTAGACCCGAACATTCTAGAAGGAGGTGTTTTACGGGAAAAGGGTTATCGCTAAATTTTAAAACTGACAACGCGGAGAGAATTAAAGGTTTCCCCAAACAAATATTACCCGGGTCGACGGTCCGGGATCAATCCCTTAAGGGAAAGATTTGAGGACAACACCTCGTAATTTTTAACCATGGTCAGATGACGAGACAACACCTGAACTGGCACGCAGAGGCGGATTAAGCGGTACGCGGACTAAGCGGCCGCGTAAGGCCCCGGAATACGGAGGGGCCCCGAAATCTTTACAATGTGTTTCTTTAAGTGCAGTGAAAAGAGTTTCTAATACAAGATGATCAGCAAAGGCAGATTAGCTATTAAACTTGGTTTCACCAATAGAAAAGAGGCTTTAACTGGAAGTTGGATAAAAATATATAATTTACCAAAATGACATTGGTGTTTGTACTTTTGAAGATGAATTTGACAATTTTTAATGTTTCTAAAAGAAAACGAGAACACCATAAAAACCACACCAGACATCTATCGAACCTTCAAAGAAATGTTTTGCACTTTTGCGAATGTTGAAACATTATTAAAATTTTTTTTAACAATTTCCTTTTCTGATGCGTCATTAGAAAGATCATTTTTTGTTTTAAAGCGTGTAAAAAATTAATAAAGGAGTACTATGGGAAAAGAAGGATTAATTAATATGGCCATTCTGTATTTTGTGCAAAAATTTAAAACCGAATTCATAATGCAAAAATAATTGACGAATTCACAAAAAATAAACCAAGACAGAAATTCATGTAAAAATATTTTTTTTTTTTAAATAAATTAATTTAATGTGTGGTTATGGTATGGAATTTTTATTTTCTTTTTGCTAATAACTTAATAAGAGTTTTCTTGAAAAGTTTTTTAAACTTGAGTTTGGGAGGCCTCCAAAAATTTTACCGCTTGGGGCCCCCACTTGACTTGATCCGCCACTGCTGGCACCCCACTCTCCAAACTTCCACACCAACCCAACGTGAGGACTTTCGGCCACGACAGATTTAAGGTGCACCAGCCGACTCTACACCAAATGCTTACAAACATCCATGCCCGGACCCGGATTCGAACCAGGAACCTTCCGATCTATATATATATATATATATAAAGGATGTGTATATAATAGTATATTTTCTATAGAAATGGATACGATGGTTCTTATTTTGGACGCATGTTTTTCTGTTTTGGAAAGTCAAATAAATACTCTATCCAATAAAATCGAAAACTTTTTTAGAATTCTTGGTCAAAAATGAGATTTTTAACGTGTTTGGATATTTTAATTGCTACTTCTGTAATCTCAACGGGTTCATGACGGGAATTACAAAAGTAGAAGTGTCCTCAAAGTAATTTATTCTTTATGGACAATTTCAAAGTTTTTGAATTGACATGGTTTTGGGCCATCTTATGCCTTAGCAATTAAATTTTACAGCTTAGCAGCCCTATGCTGCAATGCCTATCGTCCTCGTGCCCCGTCTCCCTCCTTTAGTTGATTTTAGAGGTAAACTGCGCAATTGCTGGATGAGTGAGGGTTTCAAGTGTTGTGTGCGTGGGTGTTTCAAGCACGCTTGGCGCCTCTTCGTCTGGACACATGCGCTCACGTGACAACGAGGGATGTTCGATGGCCCAAACATATTGTATACATTTCGATGTGTTATATACATTATTATATATCTCAAAGGAGCAGTGAGTCATCAAAAAGAGCTAGCTCTTTTTAGTGAGTGAGCGGTTCCGATCCGATCCCTCAAAAGAGTCATTTTCCCCATCACTACAGGTGAATGCATTTACTTGAAGTAATATATCAATGGTAAATATAATATCACTGATATAAAATAACATATTACTGGTTGTCATTAATCTAAATAAAACACTTTTACTAAGGAAATGGCAACACCTAACATTAATAGGAGAAGACAACACCAAATCAAAACAGTAATCGTTTTGAAAGCATGCAAAATTAAACTGTTTTTTTTTCCTTCTAAAAAAAAGTACACATTTCAATAGTAAGTTAGATTTTTTATATTCAAAAACATTTAAGAATAGTTTATTTATTTCATAGGCGTAAACTGCACTTACTACAGTTCACAATCCTCCTAAAGTTCTTGGTCAAAGGGGCCAAAAACAAATAGGTCAATTAATTTCTGGTGAAAAGGGTGTTCTTGTTACTATGTGTGGATTTAATAATGCTTCTGGAAATTCTATACCCCATTATTTAGTATTCCTAGAGTCAATTTCAAGTTTTGCATGTTGAATGGAGCTGTTTGTGGGACTGTGGGTGTTGCAACAAAATCGGGTTGGATGAATGGAGATATTTTTGTTAATGTTCTAACAGATTTCCAGGCACATACGCGCTGAACGAAAGAAAATCCAGTTCTACTAATAATGGACTATCATGAATCGCATATTACAATTTCCAGTCTAAATTTTTTCTAAAGATAACGGAATTGTTGTTGTAACCCTGACCCCCATACCAGTAACAAATTGCAGCCGCCTTTAGACAAAACTGTGTTCAAGTCACTTAAAAATTTCTTCAATCTAGCTGCAAATGATTGGATGTTGTGTAATCCAGGTCGTACAATCTCTATGAGATATCTTCTTTGCTTGGCACTGCTTATTTTCTTATCACTCCACAAAATATTACAAAAGGTTTTTCAGCAACTGGAATATGGCCTTTCAATAGAGAAATGTTTTGTGAAGAAGATTATTTGTGTTCGTATGTGTCAGATAGGCCTTGTCCTACTGAAAATTATTCCCATGGTCAGATTAATGAAACTGATGAGCTGAGTAATGAAACTGAAGACCAGACAGACAAAACCCAAGAATCAGAAGTGGTGGATCTTGCCATAAGTAAATCAGAATCACCGACTGCAGGTTGATCAGCAAATGTTCATACACCATGCACTAGCTCTAAACCTGTGAGGAAATACATTTATCCTCAAGAGATAAAACCTTACCCCAAGGCTGGTCCAAGAAAAGTAAGAGTAGGAAACAGAAAAAAAAAAGAGTTTAGTTCTAACCACACAAGTAAAAAATGCTCTGGTTAAGCAATTATAAAGTAAAAAGGGGAAAAAAAACTAAGAAGGGATTGTTTTCAAAACAAACTCTGCCTCCTACAGACTCTGAAGATGACCCAGATTATTTTCCAGCTCCAGATGATCACTGAAGTACTAAGAATGAGATATCCACACATAACAGTGTGACACAAGCAGTATCTGTATAAATGATTGTTTTAATCAATGAGGGTGAACTGAAACAAGAAAATATATTCTGTTGGAGAAATCATAAATTTAAATGAAGTTGAATGTGACTAAAATAAACTATATAGGGTGAAAATTGCTTGCATCATTTGGAGTGTTTCATTGTACCCCAGTATGTGTTTCATTGTACCCCGCCATACGGGGTACAATGAAACACTTTGAGACATCTACTTTTTGTTATTTTACAAGCATAAAGATATTGTTTAGAACCTAATAAAAATTTATTTAAATGGAGAAAATACAAGATTAAAAGTATGCATTAATTATATTTTTGTGCATGCAAAATTGTGGATAGGAAAAAATAATTAGTAAATTTTGTTTCATTGTACCCCGTCTTCCCCTACCCTTGTTTACATTTTATTTTTTTCTCTATAACCAATTATCAGAAATGGCTGCATAGCCATTTGTACAACTTTCCTACTATCCATAACTGTAATAGAAATAATGTTGTTCATTATATAAAAGTAACATAATATTGCCTATTATATGTTTTTTTTCCAAAAGTGTTTTGTTTTTAGCTTTAGAGTATTTAAAATTAAGAAAATTCGCTATTGAGAATTTAAAAAAAATTTAGTCAGACAACATTAACTGCTGATGTTGACATGTAAGGAAATAAGACCTCCGAAAATATTGTAGGGATCCTTTAAAAAAAAGAAAGGACCAGTCAAAAAAAATTTATGTTCTGTAACGTTTACAACAGTCTAAATATTTGCTAGATAAAGGAAGTAAATTAATGCCAGGAGAAAAATTGTGGAGAAGATGTAGACAAATTATTTATAGCAGTGATGTAGATCAAGAGAGTAATGTTAAAGACAGTTGCATTCAATTTGAAGATATTGAATAAGTTTAGAAGCTATGAACTGTAGGAAAGTTGTTCAAATGGGTACCCAATAGCCATTTCCCCCACAATGTCAAAAAAAGTAAAATTTTCATTACAAGGAATATAAAAACTAAAAATTTCATTCTTTGTTGAGAAAAAGGATGTCTTTGCTATAATTTTCAACATAAAAAACTTTGGGTTCCGTCATACCGACATGCTGAAAATTCAGGTTTTCTAAAACTAGTTTTTCCACCCAAAAAAACTAGACTACAAGTACATCTATACATTTTTTTAGGCATTTATAAAAATTTTTGAGTGCCCTTGCATTTTTTTCTGTAATTTTTAATTAGCATCTTATTGAGCTCTGTGTTAAATTTTAAAGAAATCTTATCATTGGTTATGGAGTAAAAAAATAATATGTTTTGTGACGGGTCTTGAGGGACAAACAACACAGATTTAACAAAACTTCGAAGAAGTGCTATGAAATTTAAACCGTTTGAGGTGGGGTGGGGGGAATTTATAGGGTTTTTTTTTTCTTCAACCAAACGGGAAAGGTGTAGTGGAAGGTGTTGTACCTTGGGACAGTTTTAAACAAATATCTTTCCTGAGGCTATAATGTAGCTACAGTTTGTTTTTACCATAAACTATTTACATTCATTATCTTTGGAAGAATTTGCCATATTTTATTTATATGTACTTCGAACACTAACTGTTTAATAAATTATTTTGTAATCCATGCAAATGCTCCAAGGTTCAACGTGGTGTTGTACCTTGGGATACATGTGTTGCACCTTGGAATGCATGTTGTACCTTGGAATGCATGCTAATTTTAGACTGTTTGAAGTAGACTACAAGATAAATCTATTCAACACATACTAAATTCCGTAATTATTAACAATTACTTAGTTTCAACATTTATAATTGTAAATAATGATTCTGAAATTAACATTACCCTCTTTTTAATAATACAATGTTAGAAATCAAGAATAAACCCATTAAACTAAACTTAAGCAACAAATTCTAAATTGTTAAGTAAAATTATTGAACATAATAGGCATTGAAATGAACTGCTAACTTCAACACATTTTTCTGTCTTTCTCTTCAGAATTCTTCCTCCGTTTTTTATCAAACCTGTCAACACAACGAAACAGTCTAATTTACAGATAGCTTGCGTTGATTTTACAAAATAAAACTATATATAGACTATATTACAGTAGAGATTTGCATACCAGTCTCTTGGGTGCTGCAAAACAGTCAAATATTCAAAGGCTGTAGCCCCATAAATGATCACCACTAAACAAACACCACCACCGCTCAGCTCTCTAGCAGATCTTGCGGTGTCACCAGAATTTTTAAGGAATCAGTTAAAAATCACCTGCACTCAAAACCAATGGTATGGCTGTCAAAGACTATCTCTGCGGCATGGGCAGATGAAAGGGCCTAAAAATTATAAAAAAAACAGACTCCAACGAAGAACGCGTTATATAAACAAAGCAATGAATAAAAAAGTGATTAGCTTGCAACGAAGAAATTTCATGTGAAAAAAAGAAGACATTGTGTCATCAGACAAATTGGTTAGATTATATGAGGACATCGAAATAATTTTTTTACACGTAACACGTTAATTTCTTTAATATTTTGTTTTTTAATATACATATATATAAAACTGCAATTTTATTAAATATTTTTCTTCTAAGCTACTGTTTTTATTAGTCCTTGGTCCCATTAAAAAAAATGTATACTTATTTATATACAAAGTTGTACACTGACGTACACGAATTCAACTTACGCGGTTTTCCGTCGGTCTCGCCTCTCGCGTAACTTCGGGTAGTACTGTATTTGTTTATCCAGAATGTTGTATCAAGGGACAAAATAAATGTTGTACCTTGGGATGTCCCAAGGTACAACATTTATTTTGTCCCAAGGTACAACTGGTTGCCTTTACAAATAAAACAGTCTAGAAATCAATACCAGGTTATGTTTATATTAAAATTGTATCATCATAGAGTAGAACAGTTTTTTTTAACTTACTTTACCAACCTCCAAAAAATTTTTACTATAATCAGTGAAAATACTAGAATCAAAATTGAGTAATCTAAAATATTTATTTACTAGAGTAAATAGTATTTCAATTTGTTGTTTAGCAAACACAACAAACACATGTAGAGTGCCAATCTTTGTGAGAAGGTTCTTTGGTGGCAAATGGTAAACTGCAATGTGTTATTTTGGTACTTACTCAAAAGGAGACTGCACAATATCAACTGTTTCAAGTTACAACTGTCCCAAGGTACAACACCTTTCTATACACTAAAGGTGAAAATTAAAAAATTTTGTAAGTGGCCACTGAATTTGTTTCATTTAGTGGCCACTTTCGAGTCTTCACATATTTTGTAGAATACACATGTTATATATGTGTGTCCAAACTTTTTCTTTCAAAATTTTTTTTACGGTACTCAGAAGAAAAAAACCGTAAAATTAAAGCTTCCACCATGTAAACTAATGTTTTTAAGAAAGTGTGGTGACTGTAGCAAAATTTTTCAGTTTCCACATTCAAACATTCAGTTGCCATGTGGCGGCCGTTAATTTTCACCTTTAGTGTGCACCAAATTTCATCAACATCCGAGACGAAGGGTGACATGACCACGTTGAACTGATGTGGAATGACACTGATCTTAGTTCAATATACTTTTTACCTAAAGCTTCCAATAAATGATAGGTTCCTCCACCATGAATAAAGATTTAACATGTGGTTTTATGATTATGCTCTTAATTTCTGCTCCCATCATCTACCCATATTGTTTCCATTGCAATAATTTAGCGTAGCTAAATTCTCAAAAGTAAAGACAATCATTGTCTTTTGAATCATACATAAATTTTCAATACCAGTAATACTAATTGCTACCAGGGTGTCAAGATTTAAATCACTTGATTTAAATCAATGATTAAAATCATGATTTTAATCAAATGATTAAAAAAAAATCATTGATTTAAATCACAACCAATCTTACATTTTTATAACTAAGTAAATACACTCTAGAAAAATCACAGAATTTGTCAAATGCTTTGAACTTTCTGCACACATGGTGATTTCAGCACTAATAGCTACACCCCGTACTGATGAGCTTTTAAAAAAAATGTTTGGCACTGGACAGTTGCAAATAATCTGAGGAGTCTATGGACTAAGTAATCTGTTGAGTGTTGAGTCAGGGATTCTGCCAAACAGTAAAGTAAAAAATAAGTTTACATCTATTTGAAAGTTTTTACAATGTTCATGCATAATTTTATGTTATAAACAATAAAGCAGTAGGCCTACATCTACGTAAATGTCAAGACAGCCAAAGAAAATCCCCACAAAGTAGGCCTAAACTACTTGTTACCCCTTTAATTGATTGACCAATGGCTTAGCTATAGTGATTTTTCAACTACTTTTTTTTTAATTGAGACATAAATACAAAATAACACAGTTAATGTGATTAATAATTTATTAAATAAAAAATTCAAGTGAGCTTTCTATTTGAAAGGATGAAAGTTTAAACACAATGAACATCTTTTATTTTGCAAAATGCACCCTGAAACAGTCACCTTTCACTTTAAGAGAAGTGACCCATAACAAATATTAATTTATCAGACTAATTTAGGTCTCACTTACACTTACTGATACATTTGTTTACATGATGATGTTAATTTACTCAAGAAAAACTATGGAGGATGTGAACTTGTGTTTTAAAGTTAAACAAATGTCTTATCTTTTGCTCTTGTTTTGAAAATTCATCATGTAACACACAATGGTATTTAGTAAAATAAATATTAATTTACCATATCACACAAACTCCGATTGTTTACTTAAATATTAGTTTACATGTCATGTCAGAAACTCAATTTTTTATTTAACAAATTTATAGGCCCTTTAGAAATTTAAATTAAAAAAATCCTGTATTTGATTTAAATCAAATAAATCCTATTAATTGATTTTTTTGAAAAAATCAAGATTTTTTTACACCCTGATTGCTACACAGTGAAAACTTTTAGAATCAATAATTGGTTTTATTCTTTTTTTGATGCACTTTTTCCACGATATTCCGATTCCGATTAGAAACCTCTGTATTGGTAAATTTTTTCGTTTCAAGTGATTTGTATGAATTGGGTTAAAATAATTCTTTTCACTACATTTTATTTCTGGTTTTTAACAATTCCTTGTATATCCCATATCAAATCAGGCTGGGGGGTTACTTCATAGTCTCAGATGTTTTTGAATATAACGTAACTTTCAAACATAGAAACCTCAACAAAATATCTTAAATCCTTTCAGAGGTAGAGCGTTTTAAAATTTTGCAGAAAAACGCAAGTGAGAAATAGCACCCAAGGCCCCATCTCAGCCAGGAATTTTTTTTAACAAAACGAAAATAATACACGTTTTTTATTTCCTGAATTTTATTCAAAAACATCAAAGATTAAGAAGTTAGGCCTCCCTCTCTCCTGCCTGAATTGAGATGGAATGTGTACCCACTACATTCTATATAATTTTGATCATTTAAGAGATAATGGTCACTGTTTGAACCCCCTAAAAAGTTATGACCCTTGTTTGAACAAATTTACTTGTTAAGATACTGCCAATTTTTAAAATACATACTCACATGATCTAAAATAAGAAAAGTTATGACAGTCATTAAGAGCATGGTGTAGCATATTGACAAATATGAAATTACATTTTTATTGGCTATTAATCACTGAATTAATGAAATCTTACAGTGTTTTCTAGTTTTCTGAGGTCAACATTTAAATTAATCTAAGCTGATTTTTATCAACATTTCTCAGATAAAAAATTTATAGATTTAAGGATCGGATACAGACTGCTTTGATTTTCAATTTCATTGGGAAATTTTTCTTTATACTTGATGATTAGTCACTAACATTTGCTACACAGCTGTTATTTAGGCATTCTGGGGTGAACTTTATGATACATTCAAATATTTCTTGCCTCTTACAATTGAGAAATTGAATTAAAGCAACATATTAAAAAATATATATATCTATCATGCATAGTTGTAACTATAAAATTATCTATTTTCTTGTGTTTTGAATTATTTAAATTAACTTGATGATTTCTATATATTAAATAGTTTTTTGGAATAAATATTTTTGCTTTCAGTTGTGAAAATTCCTTACTGTTGTGCATATACAATATATAAAAATGGAAGAGACTCCTAGAAAACGCACTCCTTTGGTAAGTTTCTAAAAATCTAGTCATTCGCTGCTATGAAATGTTCATTTTTAAATTTTTTTTTTGGTATATATGGGTTTTTTAATCTAATAAATCACTTTAGGTCGTAGAATAATAGTTTGTTTATGTAAGAGTACAATTTTGACAATTATCTTCCTTTAGAATAGTAGCTTTTAGTGCAGAAGGGCCTATTATGAATTTGAAAGTTACGACAAATATTTTCTGTAGGCACTGACACATTTCAGTCCATCATCTCCTATATTTTTATTGCTAGAAGTGCAATTAATATCAACATCCCTTGCATTCTGATTTTGTGCTTGGATTAGTATCAATTTACTGTCAAAATTCCCTTTATTACCACAGTAGAATTTGGAATTATTAACATTAGAAAAAATCTTCATTTTGTTCCATGGAAAGAGATGTTCAGTGATTCAAATTAAAACGTTCTGTAGTTTCCGTTTGTCACTTAACATAAAGTGATTTCTAGATTTGATTAAGATCAGTTTTGAATTGACTCATTGAGACTGTTTTCTGAACTGGTTACTTATTAAAAGGGGGATGCACAGCTATTATAAAAAATATTGTTGAAATCTACTTCCCCAAACTCATTTTTCTATGAAAACTTCCTAGTGCTTGAACTTCTCGGCCGTCCCGCATCATACCTGTTGACATTAAATGGTCCAGATTGTTGTGGTAGTGTTGAAATAGACCAACTTCCATCTTGAAATGAGACTGATATCGGCCAATAAGCCTGTACTCGTGGCAGTTTCATCAGGTTCATCTCCCTTGCCATTCCCACAACAGTGTGAGTTTTACTCTTTTTTGCTAGCACCCCTGTTTCTTCATCCCAATAAGACTGCTTCGGGCAATAGAGAAATTTTCAGAAAATTGCAGACGTCACTCCTGGTTTTCAACTTTGGACTACAGTTAAGTGCGCGTGGTGATGGTGATCTCCTTGAACACTTTTGATTGGACAGAAATAGGGAGGGTGAAATTTGTGAGGGGAGACGAGGCAAGTTGAAGAAGAATGAGGGAGACTAGATTGAGTGGGGAGTATCGTCTTTTTGGTTCTAGAAATAATTTACATTTTATTTATATCCTTAATGTTGCATCGCATGTCCTTTTTTAATGTAATATTAATAAATAATACTTTATAAGCTGGTTTTGACTTGATCACTACTTTTGTTGACTCCTCTACTCCTGAGCAACTTTTTGTGAGCGCAGAGCTGAAGGAAAAGTTACCAAAGCTCAAAGTGTGATAGTCTGATCAGTGGATATAAAAGAAAAAGAGTACAGATATTTGATTTTTCTGATAAAAAAATATGCGTGACAATAAGAAACATAACATACATCAATGGTATATGGATATGACCTAAATTTCTCCAATACTAATGGAGTTGTTAAAGCATTTTTAAACTCTTAGGCTGCCTGCACATTGGTGATTTGGGCGGAGAAACTGTTTAGTAACGAAAATGAAACATTGTTTTTAATGTAGACTCGTGCATTGGTGATTATTTAGTTGATGTAACTAAATAGATGCAACCCGTTCTATTTCAAGTGTGACAAAATAGTTTTAGTATTGCATCTGTGGGAATAGAATAGTATACATGTTCAGGCCTGTTCCGATGCACAGAATTGTTATGTAGAAAACTACTTTCGTGCAATGAGTGGACATTGTATAATTTTTCTTTCTCCCTTTTATTGTAAACTTAATAAACATCATGTCGATGGACATAATTTTTTATTAGTGAAATTGGAAAAAGACCACTATCGTATATTTGAAGGACTATTCCAATAAACATTTAAAAAAGAAATTACGTGGAAGTTTTTGAGAACATTGTAGAAAATTGGAGTAATTTTGAGACTGCTAAACAGGAGAAAAAAGATAAATATTTATATGCATTATGTATATTTTTTATGTATCGCTTTCATTTTATGCAATATGTGTAAACCAAATATTATTACCTACATATTTTTTCTTGAAATCTTGAGTGTAATACTTTTCTAAAATTCATTTGTTAGGAAAAAAATTAAAAAAATTTTTTTTTTGGAAAAAAGTATTTTTCAGGTTATTGAAATTATTATTACTTCTCCTGGTATAGCTAATTACATTGATATATATTATAAGATAAAATATGTGGGCCAGGTTGTATCAACAGGTTATTACTCTATTTCCTGTACTACTCTAAAGCTGTTTACTCACTCTGAAATAGTTACAAAATTTGTCCAGATACTTTTTCAAGGTCTCGGACAATTTGTAAAACTGACCACTTATAAGTCTTACTCAATATTGGATGTACCCCAAATCGTTTGTTTCTTAGATTACTTTTAAGTCTTAGATGGAGTGCACAAGCACATGCTGTTTCTTTGAAAACCATTTTGAGACAGTTGTTTGGCAACTATTTAATCACCTAATGCATGCTTACAAGGAGTAAAAGACACTTTAGTATCGGAACTATTTAATCACCAAACAAAAATGATGCCAGTGCCTGGAGGGCCTTAGTGGGGATCTGGTCAAGGGATTCAACTTTAGGAATCCACATTTTTATGCAATATACCAAAGCGATGCATTAGTTCTCAAAGTTATATGGCTGAAGTGCCAAAGCCTAGCACATTAATTTCCGTTCTGAACTAGCATTTAATTGCATCCAAACCAATGGATTATTGTCAGTTAAAAATGCCAATTTGTGTCACAAGTTTATATTAATGATCGACATAAATCAATACTATTTAGAAACTATCTTATATGTATGTCTCATATCTAACAAGTTTAAACATGTAGAGGCCATGAATTTATTGTAATCGATCAAATCCGATAAAATATTTTTAACAGTTCATTTAAATAAAGGTTAGATCTGATTTTTTCATATACTGGATGAAATTAGAAAAAGGCAATTGTTCCTTAACACTGTTTGCTCAAGAAAAACCAATTAATGTGTTTTCTTCGAAAGTCATTAAGTGTTTTTCAGCTCAAAAAGCTAGTTCAATGTTACTCAAGGGTTGCACGCAGACTGGAGAGGTTGAAAATTTAGTTTTCTTTGATTTAATCTTGAGAAGTGAAATATTTAATTAAAAACAGTGCTCAAAATATGGATTTTTAGTCAAATTTTTGTGTTTAGATTGTGTCCCAACAGATTAGAATTTTTACCACCTTAAACAGCAAGGTATATACCCCACCATAACTTCAGTATCACACTGGACTTAAAATTTGTATTCCGAGAAAGAAAGTGGTTAAAAAATATCGCGGTTTTCAGAGCACAGAATGTAAAGAATGATTCAGAAGGCAAAAATATAGAAAAAAATTTGGCCATTTATGTCTGTAAAAGTTTTAATACAGAGCCAGACTTTCTCTTCTGGATTCGATTATTTTTTCTCAAATTATGTAAATGAGTTTTTTCGTCTTCCTTTGGGATTAAATTGCCGTACTTGCACCAAAATCAAAATTACCGTCTGGCCCTTACCGTATGACCTGACAACACTGGCTGCAACTGAAAAAATGCTGCATTTGCTACAAATTTTTTTAAAACTTTTATTGTGTTTCTAGGCGAAATTGTTTAGGTGCATACCCAATTTTGTAAATTTGACCATTTAAAACCTTTTTTTTTTTAAATATAGCGAAAATTGGGGATTATTTTTTTACCTAATATGTTCTTAAATATGTGCTTTACCATTCCTGATAAAAATTAAGTTCGAATTAGTATTTATTTGAGATCTTATCATGATGCATACTCAATTTTGAGAGCCATTGCATTTCTAGAATTCCGTCGCATCTTCTTTGTTAATTGTAAAAACTGGTACATGCGAGCGTGTGCAAATAAGGGAGAGGCAGCCAATCAACGCGAGTCGATGCGGTCATCAGGGAAGCTGTCAGAGTGTCCGAACGATGTCTAATTTGATAGACAATGTGTGTAATAGTGGCCAAGAACAGAGGGACACTGCATACTAGGGTGGAAAAAAAAAAGGTTTTTTTTTTTTTTTTTTTTGTTATCGCATTCTCTAGTAGTGCGGAAAAGTTGGTTCATGCAGTAAAACTAATGTGTAAAAAATTTCCTCTCGATTTATTGATATCTTTTGCCTTCCCAACGGATTCGAACTCTCCAAAAAAAATCAAAATTAGAGCGTTTTTATGTAAAAAAAAAAAAACGTTTACAATTACGTTCTAATAGTGAGCAAAAGTAAGCTAATGTTCGTCTGTTCGATGTTCGTCTACTAGAACAGTAGCAACCAGAACACAAGAACAACTGTTCCTATAACTTATCTGTGTTCGTAATCAATTTCTGGAGATAGTTACAGAAGCAGTTAGATTGGTTTCTGCTGATACAATGGCAGGTTATCACGATTTAAGTGGCTTAGTTTGTGGCATAGGTAGTCGGCGCTTGTGAGATGGGGCATAGTATTTCCAGGGTAGAGATGAAATTTAGATTTTCTTACACGACTATTGCAAGAGAGTTAACCGTAAATATAAAAAAAATCCGGAAAAACATCAAATCTCCGACAGATTTGCGGGCGGAAAAAGACCCTGAAGGAACGAGACCATCGACGGCTCAGCAGAATCGTTCACGAGATAGTCGTGAAATTGCTACAGATTTCAATGTTGGGGCATCAACAAGTGTCAGCGTGCTAACTGTAACTGTCCCTCCGTGATATGGGTATTCGGAGCACAAAGCTATGCGCCTCGCCTGGATTTGCTAGCATACAGGAGGTTCCTTAATTCCTGTAACTGGAGGAACTTCACATGAGGTTTCTCAGTCATGTCGCCGATTCACAGATCCTTTTGCATGATTTTCTAAAAGGCTCCCGTAAAAAGAAATACACAGTCCAGTCACATTAATGTGACCACCTGTCAAAAGCCAGAATAACCACCTTTGGCAGAGCGGGCCGCTGCGAGACGTGCTGAGTGCACCCAGTGAATGCCAGGAAAACATTTCCCAAACCATAATGCTCCCTCCTCCACAGCCTGGATCCTTCCAGCAATTGTTGCAGGGTGTTTTCTTTAAGACGTTTCACGCCGTATACGCCAACGTCCATCTGTCTGATGGAGCTTAAAACGTGGTTCATCGGAAAAAGCCACCTGTCGCCACTCTGGACGTCCAGTTGCGGTACAGACGTGCAAATTCCAGCCTTCGTCGCCGATGAACAGCAGTCAGTATAGGTGCATTAACCAAGCGTCTGCTGCGGAGGCCCATGCGCAGCAACGTTCGCTGAACCGTTGTTGAGGATACACTCTTGGTAGCCCCTTGGTTAATCTGGGCGGTCAGTTGCTCAACAGTTGCACGTCTATTCGCCCGAACGTATCTCCGTAGCCTTCGTTCGCCTCTGTCATCTATAGCCCGTGGTGCACCACATGTGCCACGCCGCTGATTTTGGATAGTGCCATTTTGCCATGTACGGTATACTTTTACCACGGCTGCACGCGAACAGTTCACAAAATTAGCCGTTTCCGAAATGCTTCCACCCTTGGCCCGAAAACCAATAATCATGCCCTTTTGGACGTCGGATAAATCGCTACTTTTCTGCATTACGCCAACGATTGAAATGCTTTCCGATGCCCTAGGACATCCTTTATATACACTCCACTGTAATGTGCTGCCACCTGCCTTTTGTGATTGGTTATTTCACGTTGACGTCGAAATTAGGTGGTGGTCACGTTAATGTGACTGGACTGTATAATCGCCCAATGAGTGGACAAATTCTGCATTTGCAGCATTCACTCGTAGTAAGGAACTGCTCGCCAATGCTACTCTCTTGGCGTACCCTTGACCCTTCTCCAACTGCCAAACTTGCACTCCACGTCGATTTTGTGATTGGCGGGGCCCTCAACCAGCTAACAAAACATGGTTTGCAACCCTTGGGATTTTCTCTTGCTGACTCACTCCTTCCGAAGAACGCTACACTACTTACGATAGAGAAATATTGGCCGCACATTCTTCTTCCGATTTTACGAAAAAAACTTAACAATCCCAGTCAGAAGCGTCTCAATCTCATGATAGTACCTTACGCAAGTCCAACTTGATTGGCTAGTTTCACGGGCTTGGCTTCACTTGGATATCTCGCCAATCTGATTGTTGCAGTAACCATTTGATTTTGAATATGCGCGTTGTTTCGTAGAAATACAATACATACACTAGCGCCTCAGCGTAAGTGTCCGACAAGTTGACTCTGATTTGCTCCTCATTTTCATATATATGTTGTATGGTTGTTGTTAGTAGTATTTCTTGCAAACTTATATTAAAGGGTACTTATACTTTAAAGAGCTTCTTTTCGTGAAGCAACGATGGCCTAACGGCTAAAGTCACCCACATTCAGATTAGCGTCGGCAGCGGAGGATGACTACCCCAGTTCGAACCCAGCTGGCGGAAAACTTTTTAGATCCTCCAAATTATTTAAAAAAAATTCAAATTTAATTCCTTTTCATTCTAATTTACTTTTCCCAATTTTTAATACCCTTTTTATATTTTTCCAAGCTTCCGTTGATTTTACATAAATAATCTAAGAACCACTCCTGAACTCACTACCAACTGATATTTTTCCGCCCCTCTGCCGTCCCCTTTGCTTTAGGATGATTGTGTCGTATCCACCGCTGGCTTAGGACCATTCTGATGTAACAAAAAGCATACATAAAATACTAACTTATATAATTATTAACTTTTTTATAAAAGGATACAATTTTCGGCTCCCACCTCTACCCACCCATAGTCATGGGTCTGAAAAGAAAAGAAGAAAGCAGAAAAGAAGAGATAAATCGCCAACAACTATAAACCGTGATGACCTACGTATCTAGGTCATGTGATCCGATTAGCCAATCAAGTTGGACTTGCGTAAAGTCCTATCATAGGATTGAGGCGCCTGTATCCCAGTCAATATATTTTTTATTTCTTGCTCTCATTAGCGGAAATGCAATGGGACAGGAAATGTAATCTGTTTCTTTTTTTTTTAACGCGAAGGGCAGAAGATGCAATCTGCTTTTTTTTTTTCTGGAAAGAGAAAGTTTACGTGACATCACAATCCCTTGCGAAAATATAAGACTCCGCGTTCTGTCGGATGAAAAAATTGGCAAGGTTCCAAAGCCTACTGCAAGGTCACGTGGTTAGAAAAAGTCATCATCATATTAAATTCATTTAAAAATATTCTAGATTAAATTTTAAAATTCGCCGCGACCCAAAAATTGCAAAAAATTTGAACTACCTGTGAGCCAAGTCTCATTACTGTAACGGCCGTATTCACAAGTCCGAGTTAACTCAAGGATCAACGATAATCCGCGAGTTATCGAAAAAACCGTATTCACAAGTCCTGATCCGTGGTTTAAACTGCCGTTTCGGCGTTACATTTTGATCCTCCGAAATCGGCGAGTTAACTCGCGAGTTACATTTAACGCATGCGCAGTACCATCTTTTTGGAAAATCAAAATGGATGACACATTTCATTCTATTCTCAATTGCAGAATTCTTGCGACGACTGAACTAGATCTGTCATTACGGAGCACCTACTACATAGCAGCTAATCTCATCATCATAATATTGCTTAAATGGAAAAATTTAAACATATTTTTATTGAAATTCAAAAGAAAAATGAAAATAAAAATAGCTGCGTAATCTTAACCAAGCAGCTTAGCGAAAAGATAGATGGCGCCACCTCTGTCCTATAAGCCAGAGATTCGAACGGGTAGAAAACGACCATGGCAGATACAAATTCGTCGTAGAATAAAAATTATTCTGTTGATTTATTTTGAATGAAAAAAAATTGACATTGCAAGTCACTTTTCACACCACCAACAGACACCCATACTGACAAGTACAAAGATAATCGGATTACATACATCTGTCAAGACATTGTGTACAATTCTTTCTTGCAAAATTTAGGTTTCCATAAAAATCCAATTTGAAATTAAATACCTTTGCATTTCTTTTCCCAAACCCATATTAAAATGCTGTACGAGTCCTATTTATTCACAATTTGGAATCAATTCTACGGCGAAGTACGTGCTTGATCTGTATGAATGCAGATTCGATGCGTCGTAACCAATGTAAACAATACCACGTGATCGTGAGGTAGCCAATCACAGCGAGCGTCTCATTTTAATCCCCGGATCACTTAACACGCTGTTTGAGAATACCGTTCTTGCTAATCCTCGAGTTAACTCTTACTCGCGGATCAACTGATCCTCGAGTTAACTCGAGACTTGTGAATATGGCCGTAAGTCCCATAGAATCGTCAGGATTTTGCGGCAACAGACAAACAAACAAACACTTCCTTTTATAATAGTAGAGATTTGCTATAAAGGTACGTCAATTCACTCTTTTCACGGACCATAAACCACTTGTGTATGCTTCTATCAAAAACAAGACAAATGTTCTCCACGCCGAGTTGGACAATTAGATTTTATATTTCAGTTCACCACAGATTTCCCACTAACCTGGTAGTACACAAAATGTTCTAGCTGATATTCTCTCGCGGATACATGCAATCTCTGTTCCCATTGTTATTAATTATACTGCAATAGCTAATGCTCTGGCCGAAGACGTTTAATTGTCGCAATTAATGGCAAGTTCAAACAAAACTTTACAACTAAAGAATATTCAACTCCCTGAACCTGAGATTGATCTAATTTGTGATTTTTCCTCTGGAAGTGCTAAACCTACGTTCCAAGTTGCTGATGCTCCATCACACCAACTCACACACCTGTGACAGTGCAAACACCTGAAGTGCCAAACTACACCACCAGATCTGAACGAACAGTATATTTTCCAGATCGCTTCTGCGTATATCGCTGACACTGGGGCGTATGCGATGCTTTGAACAGCGCCACCATTTTCAACGGGCTTGCTGGTGATAATCGCGAACTACAGTTTCGGTTCTCACTTCCCTTAGGCCACGTTCACATGAGGCGTTTCACCACGCGTTTGGCGAGGCCAGCTAGGTCCCGCTATTAAATTATCTATATGCACTGCTGTTTGTAAAAAATGTAACACAATGAAGGAATCATCCGAATGAAACAGACCTACCGGTATAGAGGTTAAGGTGTTAGTCTATAGATCGTAAGGCTCCTGGTTCGAATCCGGGTCCGGGCATGGATGTTTGTAAGCGTATGGTGTGGAGGCGGCTGGTGCACCTTAAATCAGCCGTGGCCGTAAGTCGTTACGTTGGGTTGGTGTGGAAGTTTAGAGAGTGGGGTGCCAGTTCCGGTGTTGCTTCGTCACTGACCGTTGTTCAAAATTACGAGGTGTTGTCCTCGGATCTTTCCCTTAAGGCAGTGGTCCCCAAACCCCGGGACGCGGACCGGTACCGGTCCGCCGAAGGAACATTAAATTAATTCCATTTTATTTACTATGGTGTATTTCTCTCGGGTTTGTGCGGTTCTTATCTATGAACTGACCACTCAAATTAGGAGGCGGTTAATCAGAACTTGTAACTTGTTCTGTTACTAGAGCTTCAATTATGATTTCTGAATTCTGTATGTCTCTATTTTCCAATTTTGACAAATGTGACAACTGTTTTCAAGTTAGCAGACAAAGTAGCTGCATTTAAAGCCAAACTGAAGTTGTTGGGACGGCGCGTGAACAGAGGCATTTTGGACATGTTTCAGACATTAGCGGTGATTTTAGGCTAGACTGAGCCTAAACAGTTGGTGCACGATCACCTGCCTTTGCTTTTAAAAGAGTTTTATCGCTACTTCCCAACCACAAAACACCCACGAACTAGTAAGGAATGGATCCGCAACCCATTTGTCAACAAATCAAGCGAATCTAGCATGTCTGTGCAAGACGATCAACTGCTGGAGATTGCAAATGAAGGCGGCCTTAAAACTACGTTCGCGACAACAACTTTGCTGGTGTTCTGGATTAAAGTCATGGCGGAATACCCTGAGATTGCCACCACAGCACTTAAATCCCTATTGCCATTTCCGACAACCTATCTGTGTGAAGCGGGGTTTTCTGCGATGACAGCAACCAAAACAAAACAACGGAATTAACTGGACCTAAGCAACACACTTCGAGTGTCATTGTCTCCTATTACTCCCAGATGAAACCATTTCGTAGCAAAGAAACAAGCTCAGGGTTCTCATTAATTTAGCGTTCTAGTGAGTTAAAATGTTAAATCACTTTATATTGTTTTTTTGGTGTAACTGCATTTTATTTTGAAGGCATGTTTAAATACAATTAAATTAAAATTATTAAATCAAAACAATCTAAGATATAAACAATCAACGCCCCCCCCCCCTTCAGCGGGCCGTGTTAAAATTATCAAACGTTGCTCCGGTCCGCGGCGATAAAATGATTGGAGAGCACTGCCTTAAGGGACTGATCCCGGACCGTTGTCAATAGCCCGTTGTGTTGGTCTAGTAAGACGTTAACTAAAACTACCATTACCATCATCCGAATGAAATGAAATTTGCAGCAAATATCAATTATAGGATGTTATGCAAAGTAGTAAAGTTTCAGACCCACCAGGCATGCGTGGTGTGAGCAGCGCTCTCTGAACTGATGCTAAAAGCGTATAAATAGAGGGATGTAGCGGGACGTTGAAAATAGTGCATGGTTATTTTTTAGTGGCGATCGTTTAGTGAGACCTAAGTATGCCTCCACGACAAAATAGGGTGAAATTTCAACAACTTACGGAGTTTGAACGGGTGAGAATCATCTGCATTCGTAAAGGAGGATTTTCCTATCGCGCAATAGCAGCTCGTGTACAGCGGAACAGTTCCACAGTGATGCGAGTTTGGAAGCAGTGGATCGACGAGCACCGGACAACTCGAAAAACTGGGAGTGGACGACGGAAGGTGACATCAGCGCGCGATGATAGACACCTGGTCCACATTGCGGTGAATGACCGTACAGCTGCCTCCGGGCAGTTGGAAGCACTTTGGTCCACTGCTACAGGTGTACTAATGTCGGCTTCGTCAATTCACCGACGTCTGAACCGTGGACTGCGTGCAATGATTCTTTTATACAGGATCCCCTCACGCCAAACCATCGACGGCTGCGTCTGCAATGCGCTCATGAGCACAGAGCCAGGCGGGTTGATTGGCAACAAGTTGTCTTTTCTGACGAATCCCGCTTTAACTTGTGGAACCATAATGGCCGCATTCGTGTTAGACGTTATGCCGGTGAACTCTGTCTTCCAGAGTGCGTTATCGAACGTCATAGTGGCCGAACACCCGGAGTTATGGTCTGGGGTGCGATTTCGTATCATGGACAATCTTAAATGCTACGAATTGAGGGTAATCTGAATAGCAACAGGTACGTCCGTGAAGTGCTAGAACCCGAAGTCGTTCCCTTCCTTCAAGGCAACCCTGGAGTTGTCTTTTAACTGGGTAATGCACGCCCTCATGTTGCAAGGAATGTTCGAGACTTCTTTTCAGCTAAACACATGCAATTTCTTCCTTGGCCTGCTTATTCGCCGGATATGTCGCCTATTGAGCACGTGTGGGATTTGGTTGGTCGGCGTATCGCTCGTGATCCGCGTCCTACAGCTTCAAAGGACGAACTTTGAGTGCGCATACAAATATGGAATTCTCTTTCACAAGCAGACATTCAACATCTGTTTCACTCTATGCCACGTCATATAGCAGCACTTATTGCAGCGCGTGGTGGCTACACCAAATACCGATTTCGGACACTTAATATTGTTTTTTTTTTTGCTTTGAAAATTATTTCATTTATTTGTACTAAATACAAGCCGTTTGTGTATTAAATTTCATTTAATGAGGTATTTTCACCTTTTTTTGTTTTAATTTTATTATGTTAGAGGATGAAAATCCATGAAAAATGACGTATATATTATTGAAATTGGAAAACTATTCCCCGAGATATTAATTTTTTAATTTCGTTTCCGGTATTGGCGGGAAAAACAGGAATTTCGTAATGGCTGCTCTGTGACGCCACAGCGCACAGTAACCCACTGCGCCGGCGTTGCTATGATTGTTTATAATTTGGACAAGTTCAGTAATGATACTTCGTGTAAAAGGGCTTTATGCATTTCTGAAACCTTTTCCAAATCTCTTCGAATATTTCTGTTCAGCATAATATTTTAAATTATTAATTGAACCTTTCACTTGTTTATTTTTTATGATTGCCCTTTTGTAAACAGTATTTGTACGAGTGATTTGTTGGTTCATGAAGTACTTTTTATTAACAGTTACTATCTTATTTACTGCTGCTTATGAAATAAATTTGCGAATCAATATAGACAAGAGCAATTGCGAGTGTACAGGGAGCATAGATGAGAGATGTAAACAAAAGCTCAGCTATGCGCAATGCCGTCACATCCAAAGGCGGCCTATTTTCGATAAATTTTAGATTTATTATTAGATTATAGATTTATTAATACTATGTATATAAGAGAACCATTAGTCTCGTATAATAATTTAAATAAAAAAACTATTCCTTACATATTTTTTGTACATAAAAATTTTTCCTCGGTAAATGGTATGTTAAAGGGTTTGAAACCCTTAAAAAATGTCGAATTCAACGCTTTTTTTAGCTTATTTTCAAGTAATCAACGAACAATGATTTAATTTTCACATTGATTAAATTTTAGGCACACATATATAATCAAGTATGAAGATTCATAAACAACTTTTTAAAAAGTAATAAATAAAATATTTCTACTAAACTAGGAGGAGGGGGGGGGGTGTCACGAAATATAAGCCTTCTGCCGACACGAATATTGCCACCATGTTGTGTGCAGCATAACTAAAGATCGAATGAGCCTAAAACCTTCATTTAACATTTTTTATAATCTAAACAATTGTATGTTTCCAATATACTATTTTTAAAATTTATTAGAAAATTTAAAAAGTTTGAGAACATTAAAAATATATATATTTTCCCCGCAAATAATTTTTTAAACTTGTAAAACAAATAATTTTTTAGATTTTTCAAAGTACTAGTGTATTAAAAACCAACAATTGCTTAGATTATCAAAAGTGTTAAATGAAGGTTTTAGGTTCCTTTGATCTTTAGTTATGCTGCACACAACATGGTAGCAATATTCGTGTCGGCCGAAGGATTATATTTCTTGACCCCCCCTCGTTTAGTTGAAATATTTTTATTTATTACTTTTTTAAAGTTGTTTCTTCATACTTGATTGTATATGTGTGCTTAAAATCTAATCAATATAAAAATTAAAACATTGTTCGTTGATTACTTGAAAATGAGCTCAAAAGCGTTGATTTCGATAATTTTAAAGGTTGTTTGACCCCTTAAGTGGTTTCTCAGTGGAGAATATTGTGAAATTACGTATACTATTTCAGTTTTGCGCAACATTCTCGGAATTGTCTCAGATAAAGTTGCCAACCCTATTGCTGACTGAATTCTTTTTCTTGGAAAAACTACTTTTAATTCTCTGAAGAATGCAAGAACGCAATTTGTAGCAGAAAGACCTGCCTTTAAATATCTTATTTTGATTATAAAGCAGTAATTTATGAAAATTTTACAACTTCCGAGCAAAGTTTTTGTAACTGACATTCTTCCTTTCGTGCTTGTACCAACAGAGTAAAACTTAAACCTGTTTAGTTTTTAAGGTTTTCTGAGTTTTGAGATCCTTTGTAGTATGGATTATTTTAGGGTGTCTCTTGTGTCACATTTCTCTATCTCATTCTTACTTCTATTTACCTCTCTGAAACTCGTTGATATGATCGGTTTTTCTTCATTTATTAAAAAAAAAAAGATTTTTTTAAAAATTGACGTTTTAAATTTCTGCAAGACATGTAGCATTCTATCCTTTGAATACTAACATTCTATCGCAAGCACTTGTGTCGTTTTTCCCGCCATCTTCACCTGCAGCCACTGCTCTCATTGACGGGGTGTATGAATTCTGAATGGCTCGTCGTGGGGTTGAGCGGAGTGCAGCAATTTTATTTATCGATCCGTGCCCCTCTCTGTAACTCACAGTTCATCGCCATTCTGCGAAATGTCCCCTACCTCGTGCTTTTGCCGCATGTCCAACGTTCTTCTGCTAAGTAAAGCGAGTTCGATAAATGTGTCGGAACAATGGTCTCCCGTTCTACGAATGTCTGGCATTGTATTTTGTTTATAGTAACGGATCTTTTTTCTCTGCTTTATAGACTATAATTAGCTTTCCAGAAAACCGAAACTTGTGAGTGGTTGGATTCAGAACTACGAATTCAACCAGAGAATTTTCACGTTTTTTGCCCAAAAATCGTTCGTTTAGAATTTGTTCTTGAATCTGTTTCTTGCATTGCGATAGCAGGCCGTTTTCTTTCGATTGCAAAGTACTTGCAACAGTTTTGATTGCAATCTGGATTAAAAGGGTTCTAGCAATTTATTTGCATTGGATTCATTGAAGGGTAAGTTGTGAGAGCATGATGTAATAGTGTAAATTAAATGTTGCTCTTGATAGTTTCAGTAGGTTTGGGATGAATTTGTAGGTTCTTGTACTGCAAATAGTGTATGCATTTCGATTTGAAAGATCGGAACATCAAATATTTAATAGCAAAGGGTTATTGAGATAGCAGGTTGTGGTATAAGCCACTTGGATGATGATTACAATAAAATATAATCTATAAGATTACTATTTTTTATATTTATAGTGGTTTTATGGTTTTTCTGTAAAAAAAAATCTTGTTTTTAAGTACATGCAAGAAAAGTATAAACTCATTAATTTAGTTTAAACTACCACTGTATTGTATCTTATGTATCATTTTTAGGGCTAAAGAAATTGTCAGAAAGGAACGCATAAGAAAAAGATTGTCTTTACTAAAAATTGGTGGTTTCTCTTTGAGGACACAAAAAATAACTGGTCGTTTTGATTGAGAGGACAGTGACAACTGGCATTTATTTCTCTGGTTACTGATAGCAGATTATTCATTATCTTTATCAGTAGAGATCGAGTTTTATTTATTCTGGGCCAGTTCATACACTATGCATAATGTTTTTGGTTAATTTTGAAATCTACTGCATGAAAATGTTGGAAATACTTGAACTGATGAGGGAATGAATTTCAAGAGTTAATTGGGTATTTCTTATTAAGGAATATTATCCGTTTTTATTTTGTTTAGCTAACATTTATTTTGAGTATGTAACAAACTAGCACTTCCAAGCTAATAAACCCTCCTGGAAGAAATTCAATTGAACTTGAAAAAAATTTTAGTGCTTGAAAAGCAAAATTTTCACCTAGTATTATTTATGTCTTGAACTAGAAAAATGTTTGAGAAAACGTATGTTTTTATTTCATCTTAGTGAATTGTATCATTGTATTCCAAATATCTTTGGAATATAAGATATTCGTAAGGATTTTAGTGTGTTTGTGTAGAAAGCAAAACCATTCATAAAGCTCTTACCACAACAGCTACTTCTATATTTGTAAAAAAAAAATATTTTCATCTCTTGCTGTTTTACTCTTAAATCTTTAAAACAAGATGGGCAACAACATGAAAATTATCATTTATTTATAATTTTAAAAAATGCAATGTAAAAAAAAAACTAAAATTAAATTCTATCTCTCTTTATTTAAATGTTTACCTATTTTTTAAATCTAAAATCTATTACAGATGGAGTACAGATCCAAATGGAATTCAAGTGAAAATTATAAAAGCCACTAAGTCCAAGACACATTTTCACAGTGAAAGTAGTTATCACTAGTCTTGATGTTGTCTAAAAGTGCGATAAATAGGCAAATTTCTTGAAAATATATATTGAACTTTAAGTTAAAAACCAATAATTAACAACATTCATTTTTTTTTTCATTTTTTTTTTGCTTGGTAGATTTTGTTAGTTAAAGTTATTTTATGCATTGAAAAATATATATTTAAGACAGATATATTTTCATGAAATTACCTAAAGTTGGTTGAAACTTCTATCTTCATCAAGTTTTAGGGATTTATGAGTGTCCAGTGTAGTAGGAACCTGTTGATTGCATTCTATATTTCAATTCTTTTTCTTTTCAGGCACCTCTACAATACAGCAGTTTCCTTCCTGACATAGCCACCAAACATAAGCTCCGCTCTGCTTATCATCTCACTCCACTGGAAACCCGAAACTTTCGGCAGAAAAGGGCCAAGGAATTTGGCCTCACTCCTCCACCATTGGATCCTTTTTTACTCAATCAGTCTTTACCTAATACCCACCAAGACCCAGAAGATGGGAATGTCGATCTTGGCATGGGAGAGATTCGCAGATGCTCAATTGATAAGTACTCAGGTACTTATTTTTACTTTCTCAACTCTTGTCGTCCTTCAAGATTAGGGATGGCTTTCTGCCAGCAGCCTTCATTGCAGTGGCAGAAACTGGATATAACCGGTTTAAAATGGCAGAAACTACAAGGCAAATTTTTTACTATAGCAAAAATGGAATGTAGCAGCATATGGGGGGGGGGTGCATGAACCCCTCATCTATTTTGGCCAACAAGACACATACAACAATATCTTGTTGGTGTCTTGTCTGAATAAATGAAAGAAAATATTGAATTTATATTTTCTAATTAAAAACGAAGAACATCTTTTTTACATCTACACAACATAATTTAATTTAATTATTAGTTGTGGAGAGTGGGGAAAAGAACTCCCAAATTTTTACCCCCTTCGGTCAGCTTTTGTAACTTCCCCAAGCAGGGTTCCCACAATCCTTGAAAAGTCCTTGAACATTTTATACCCAACTAGGGGCCCTTGAAAATTATGGAACTTGGTGAAAAGTCCTTGAAAGTACTTGATTTTTGTAATTAGTAAATAATTGTGTAGTTCGTCTTGCATTGGAAGCCTGATTGTTAGCATTGAGACAAGAAGCCCACTTTATAACAAAAAAAAATTACAGGTTCTGTGAGAGAAAATCCAAATTATAACCAAAATTGATGAGAACTTTTTTTTAAATTATATTATTATTATTATTATTACTCTATCAGTAGTTTAAAAAATAAAAGTAGAAAATATGTAGTACTTTAAAAAAATGTTTTTCACATTTTCTTTTTGACAGCTTGTGAGTATGCCTTGTTTTAGGTCGTTATAAAAAAATTTTAAGGTCCTTCAAAAATATTTTTTTTTTGGTTTTGAAAAGTCCTTAAAAGTTCTTGAATTTTTTTTTTTGAATAAAGGTGTGGGAACCATGCCAATTATTTCCCTCTGCCTATGTGTGGCAGTACTAATTAATTATTAATAATAATAATAGATTACAATAATTAAGGAATACCCAAATGCTGTAAAGCCACAAATACATGGTAATACACGGTGTGAACAATCAGTTAGATTGCTTGGAATCATTCATAAAGAATCGTTCATATTACTTACAAATGCACTTGAATATCATGAAGATGATTACATGACAAAGCCAGGTTTATTTCAAGTCATAAATAATCAGATGATTAATAAAGAAGTAAAACACTTATTGCAGCTACTAAATCTTATTGCTGTCACCCTAGATAAGATGCAAAAAGATGACTGTTCTATTGCAGATGCTTGTGAAATCTGGTTAACACTAACGGATGATGATAATCTCATGGAAACTAACCAAAGAAAGGTTGATAAGTAGATTTAATCAGGTAGTAACTTAGCATCATATGCTAGCTTATATGCTTCACCCAAAGTACATGGGATCTAAATTGTCACATGACCAGGAAGAAAGTGCTAGGGAATTAATGACATCAACCCAAATTTGGTGCCATACATCATAGCATTTTAAGCAAAATCGGCTCCTTTTCCTGAAACATATTACTCCAATGAAGTCTTAGAAAATGTATCAGCTTCTACAAAGTCTAGTTTTAGAAAATAATTGTAAATGAAGATTTCATAACTCTTGTTTGTACAATGATGATATTGCCTGCAAGTTCTGCCGAGATTGAAAGAATATTCTCGAACTTTTCATTTATTCACAAGAAATTAAGAAATTGTTTGGGTTTGGAAACAGCAGCAAAATTGGTCTTTTGCTGTTGTTTGGACTACTTTGTGGAAAAGCTGAACTTGAATGGTGAATTTGCTACAATGTAACCTTTGAATAAATATAAATACTGTAAACATTATAACTGAATTTGTTTCACTTTAAAATGCATTCCTCTGCTATTTGTGGCACTTCAATAAGTTTTTATCACATGAAATAGTTATTCTCGGAGTTTCTGCCAGTTATTGCCAGAAACTAGTTTCTGCCATGCCGGTTTTAACTGGTTATAACCAGTGGTTTAAACTATCTTGGCAGAAACTTGCCAACCCTGCTCAAGATATCCAGTTCTGTATCCACTGAAATCCAGTTAATGCTAGGCTTGAGACACATTTTAGAAACTTTATAAAAGTGTTTAATTAAAAAAATTTTTAAAGTACATGAACCCTGAATTGAAAATTTATTACCTTTTTGTAAATAAAATTAATTATTAAAACTAACACAACTTTTTTCAATAAAAATAATTCTCAAATATTGAAAATTAATTTATTGTTTATATGTCTTGTAAACTAATCTAATAAATTGCAAATAAATAATCAAAGTTGCTGAAATACAAAGGAAATGAAAATATATTTCTCAATTTATTCAGAATATCAAAAAACATTATTATTATTATTTTTTTTAATTTATTTATTTATTATTATTTTTTTTGTTACTAGGCAAGACTAAATACGTACGCAAGTAAAAATTCCCACTTCTTCAGTGTAAACAATCCACATTTGCCATGCCAAAATATTAAACAATGGTGCTTTTTGGATATGTTTTTAATTCTCATGAGCTTAATATATAGCTTGGGCTTTTCGTTAAAGTTTTTCTATGTTTTTTAAAATCGAAAACTATTTTCAAAGGATTTTACTTCACACTTTTTTGACATCTTTTCAATTTTATCAACTGCTTTCATGAGAATGATTTTTCATATGCACCATATAGTAGTTCCAATCAAGTTGCATGTGATAAAAATAGATCCAATATGATGTTTTAGAAATCTTTTTGAGTTTAGTTAAAGATCCATTGTCAAATAAGGCTTATTTTCACTTTTCAGACTAACATTGAGTGGTTGTAAGAGAACATTTTAATTTACTGTTAGTTTAAAACGTTATTAATAAGGCATTTATTCTATAGCAAAATATAAATTATCGTCTCGTTTCTTTCATCCTGGGTAATTGCTATGTGCTTTTTCCAATCAATTATTTATTGCTCTATCTAATTATCTGGTCAAATATCACTTGAATATTGTTTTCCTCCATTTTCCTACATTGAAATTACTTGTCTTCATTACTCGGAACTTTTCATCTACCACAATTTGTTATAGTAACTATAATCATGTATTGAATAAAATCAATCTTACAAAGTTTAAATTGTAAAAGTAGCATGAAATATAACAGTTGTGTGAAAAAGATAGGTTTATCTGAAAATTCTCAACCAGATGCACCTAAGTGTAATACTACGTTCACACATGAAAAGTTAAACTAGTTTAAGTGCTAATCTAGCTTAAGTCGAGCATGTGTGAACGAACTGTCTTAGATTTAAACTAGCTTAGCGAAAAGAAACTCTCTTAACTTTAAACCAGTTTCCCAAACTCACTTAAGTAAGTTCTACAGTGACGCCACCTAGAGGTGTCACGCGAACTTCATTCCGCGCGCTTTTGTTGACGATCTTTCATTCTGTTCACCGTGTAATCGTTTGTGATGGAGCTTAGCCCTACCCCTAGTTTAGAACTTCCAAAAAAAAAAAAAAAGAGTTAAAGAAGGAATAGAAACTGGTCCACTCAAGAAGTAAAATGTTTATTATCCATTTGGGCGGACAAGTATGCGGATCTGACAAGAATCAAAAGAAACAAAGAGATTTACGAAAATATGGTGCAACAATTAAAGGAAATGGGATTTTCCAGAACCCATGCCGAAGTTCAGACGGAAATTTTAAAATTTGACTTCAGAATACAGGTAATTTTATTCTTATTGGAAATTTGTTAAGAATAAAAGAATTCTTTCTCCACATTATGTTCTATCCATTTAGAATGAGAAAATTTAAATGTCACCAACGGCATAACTTTGTTTAATTATAACTCCTTTATTTAACCATTTATTATAATAAATTTACAAAGTAGGTTACTTTTATCATACCAGAACATAGAAATAAATGGATTTTAGTAGAGGATATTAATATAATATATCATTCAATTATCAAATAATTCATGAGCAATTGATACTGCAGCATGTCTGAAATTTTGTATGAATTCTTTATATCAGATGTATAAAAATACTTCCCAATTTTTCTTGCACAAATTAAAACTTTATCATTTGTTGATAAATGTTATTCTAATCTATCTACATGGATGCACAGCAACTGGCACTAGTCCTTCGGAGTGGCTTCATTTCAGGGAAGTGCATAAAATCATTGGGAACTCCCACCACCATTCAGTCGATGTCATCATCGATAAAATAACATCGTTAAACCGATTTAAGCTAGTTTAAAAGCTGCCGTAGTGTGAACGCATAAAAATAAGATAGCTTAAGTTAAGATAGCTTAAGTTCTCTCTTAAGTTAAACTAGTTTAACTTTTCATGTGTGAACGTAGTATAACAGTTCTTGCAGTTAAGCTATTAGGTGTACTATTTCTGAATGCTGCTTATATTTGCTATGCTATATATATCCATATTACACTATATCTAAATGCTGCTTCTGCTGGGTGCTAATTATGTTTATTGTTTTGTTTTCCTGGAGATTTAAATGCCTCCAGGGTACATCTTTAGGTATGTACAGGTTTCATGACCCCAGGGTACTCTAGCAATATTTTCTTTTCCTGTGGTATTTGCTGTCTTTATAGCTATCTGCATCATACTCCCTGGATACCCAGGCAATCCTCCTCTGCTTTCATTACACGACTATTCCTCAATCCCTCTTTTTTCCGCCAGTTCATGCCATTTTTATACTTTATGTTGGTTTTCTTTCTTCACTCATAGCTTCATATAAAGCTGAACCTTGAATTCTCTATTTTTAGACTAAATGCCTGATTGGAACTGAGTCAAGGTTAAGCTGTCAAGATTCAAATAGCGTGGTCTATTAAAAATGGAAAAAATATGCTGTACTTTTACATTGCTACCAACCTGGAGCAAATGTTGATCTGTTTTCTGTTTTTTTCTTCCTAAAATAAATTTTGTTTAGTTTAGTGAATAAAATATCTTAGAAATTAATAAATTTTGGAGTCTCTGATTTCAGTAATGAACACAGTACAATAAGAATATTTATGCAATTGTAACATGGATGGAAGCTTGAAAGAGAAAATAAGATATTTTTTATAAATTAATTCCACAGAGCATACTCATAAGTGTCTTCAAAAAATTGGGGTTAGGGGATGTCAAAAAGACAGTACTATGTACATTACTTATTTTTAACATGTAATGTCAGCTGCAACTGCTAGGTGTACAAATAACATGTGTAACAGGTCAATAAACATGGTAAGTAAGCATAAATAGCAGGAAAATCTTTACT
Source organism: Metellina segmentata (assembly GCA_947359465.1). NCBI lineage: Eukaryota > Metazoa > Arthropoda > Arachnida > Araneae > Tetragnathidae > Metellina > Metellina segmentata. The sequence continues at coordinate 125,376,381 of OX375874.1, forward strand.
TTTTGAAATTGAAAAGTATTTGGTTACAGATTGTATTAATTCGAGTTTGTCATATCGCGTTAAATTTATTGTCTGCTTTTTTAGGGGATGCCCTAGATTCCATCAGTTACTCTCCCACCAAAAGCGCTCATGATGTGGAGATATACAAGGGTCGTCATTTGAATGGAAGTTTTTTCCGCAAAGTTGTTGATGGATGTTCAGACATTAGCCAGCATGCATATGCCCAAAATCCAAACAAGGCAGTTGTTACTATTGATGCTCGAACTACAGAGGTGTGCATTTCATAATTGTTTTAATCATTTCTCACTTCAATTAACATGTCATTAACAGTAGATTTAATTTTCTCTTAATATTTTTTAAATTCTATGTTTTGAAAATGACATTAACACTTACTGTTACTTCAATGAAAGTTACTTGCTATAACAAGGTTGCTACCTGACATGAATAAACCGTATCCTTATTATGATTAATGTATTTCTTTTTTTGCTTATTTTTCAGATTTTGACAGCTAACAAGATATCTTTTCGTTTGCTGGGTATAACAGACAAACAAGGTCCTTTGAAACTAAGCGATTACTTACTTTCACCAGACGAGCCGTGTTTATTTTCTGATACAGAGTTAAAGTCAAACGGAGATTTAGTTCTCTTTTCCGGAAAAGTGGTTTGTGATTTTAATGTTTTATAAATGTTTTGAATTAATTACACATGAAATTGAATAGTCATGAAAAGAAAGTTGTGCCAATTACTTTTATTTCTATCTACGTTTTTCGATTTTCTGCATTGTTTCACTATTTAGCTATATCTGAATGCCATTCCCCCAAAAAATTGTGTTTATACATAAAGCATACCTGACAACTCATCTTGAAAACCTCTTTTTTAACCAGTCACATAGACAAAAACCTTCTTTATACAAGGTGTGTTCCATAAGTAATACAACCCAATTCATAAAAAATCATTTATTGAACATATTTGTACAATTAGTTTAAAATCTTCAAAATAACACCCTCCTGCGCTGATACATTTCTGGCCTTCCAGGCTTGGAAGGCCTTCTCCGGGATGTCCTTTAGGGCCCATGTAATACGAGCCTCGATGTTTTCAATCGTGTCCCAATGTTTCCCTTTCAAGACTCTTTTTAAGCGAGAAAACAAAAAAAAATTATGGGGGAGCCAGGTCAGGACTGTAGGGAGGCTGAGGAACCAATGGGGTGTGGGTTCTGGCCAGGAAATCGTTGGCAACAAAAGCGCTGTGGCTTGGTGCGTTGTCGTGATGAAGTTTCCATGTGTCCTTGATGTCACTTCGACAGCACACAATCCTCGTTTTCAGCACTTCCAAGTAAAAAGTTGCGTTCACAGTAGGTATGAATTCGTGGTGGACAATGCCTCTGACGTCAAAGAAGACAACGAGCATGGTTTTGATACTTGTGATTTGGACAAGCTATCACTCCCAAAGGCCTTCCATAATAATCTAAATGTTTTGGTGGTGGACTTCCCAAGTTCAACACAAAATTTGATAGCGTAACATTGCTCCATAGAACGATCCATTGCGCAGCGTTACATTAGCTCAAAACATAGTTCACGGGTACACATGTCCAGGCTCTCTGGCAGCTCGGTGACTGAGATTAGATGCATTATAAAGCTAACACCCCTCTCCACCTAGCCCAGCAGCTTAGAGGGCGCTGCGGTTTATAGTCATGTCTGGAATAAATTGGTCCTGTATCTTTCAGGTTTTTCTTTTCTCTGGGAAATTTTCGAATGTCAATATTAAATGCCATGTGATTAAAATGTATGATCCAAAAAGATATAAGGGACCACTTTACTAAAGCAGATTAAATTACTAAAATTAGTTAAAATATCTATCTGTAGCAAAATTGGGAATTCATTCTTTATAAAGGTTTAACAAACAAAAAAATTTAGTTTCTGGTGATTGTATATCTTTACTATTATAAAAGGAAGTGTTTGTTTGTCTGTTTCTTCCCGCAAAATCCTGACGATTCTATGGCACTTGCAGCAATGAGATTTTTGGCACACAGGTAGTCCAAATTGTTTGCAATTTTTGAGTCGCGGCGAATTTAAAAATTCAATATGAATTTAATAGTTTTATTCTCTACCTGGTTTTTTAAACACGTTTCTTCCGTAGAAAAGAAGAAATACGCGAAGCTGGACCTTTTCTACCCACGTGTCCTTTAATATTTTCGCATGAGATTGTGACGTCACATAAACTTTCTCTTTCCAAAAAAAAAAAAATAATAAAAGAGATTGCATCTTCTGTCCTTTGGGTTTAAAATAAAAGAAAGAAACATTTCCTGTCCCATCCATTTCCCCGAATGAGAGCAAGAAATAAAAAACATATTGACTGGGATTGCTAAGTTTTTTTTCGTAAAATCGGAATTGATAAAGATAGATTGAAAATTTCAACAGATTTGAAATATGCGGAAAATTGTACTATATATTGATACCTAAAAATAGGATTTTCTTTAAAGAAATGATTTTTTAAATGACGGGCATGGGCAACACAGTGGCTAGTTATACAATACTAGCTAAATACGTGCTATGCTATGGAGTACTCTTTAAGACCATCAATTGCAAATGGAAAATTGCATAGTGGCAAAATATCCGGTAACTGTAAAACAACGTATTGTTAACATAAACTTACCTTGTCTAAACTAACCTGGTTTGGTCTTTCCGATTTAAGCTGTAAATAAGAAGGAAAATGCAACAGTAAATGTTACTTAAATTTAATTAACGGAACAATACTTTTTACTAAACCGACTGATAACTTTATTGCATATTATTTTTGCTTAATTCCAATTTTGCTAAGTTAAATTACTTTTTCAGATGGATTTGGTTACAAGAGGTGATGTTCTAGTTCCTGTATCAGTGTGGGCTCGCAGATTGTGTTCTGATGGTGATTTCCGTTGCCTGGTTGTCATGGAACCAGTTGAGCGAATTACTGGAATAGTCAAATTTGATTATACGGTAAGTTAACTTATACAGGGGTGAAAATCTTCCGCGTTTACGCGGATTTCCGCTTTTTTTTTCTTTTGAGAATTTCCGCTTTTTTCCCCCCTTTTGAGAATTTCCGTTTTTTTTTTTTCTTCCGAAAATTTCCGCTTTTTTCTTTGAATTAAATTATGTCATGGAATTACAGCCAAAGAATAAATGTAAAAAAAAACAATAAGGAAAGTGTGTCCTTACTTCAAGTAGTAGATTCTTCCGACTTTTCGTAAATTTTGAAAAAATGACCGATTTTTATCATTTTTTACAAAAAAAATCCTCTTTTTGCCCTTATCAGCTTTTTTTACGTTTATAGAAGACAAATAAGTCTTGCTAATTCCTTTTTGAAAAGAATCCTTTGTGAGAAGCTTATTAGTTTAATGGTAAACCTGGAGAACTTAGATTTTGAACTAGTTAGCGTACGTTGTTGCATATTTCGTAGGTAAAGCTACGGTTTCCTAAAAAAGCGGAGCTGTTATCTAAAGGCCGTGAAACGTCATGATGCGGCGGAAAAGGTATAAATGAAATATTTTAAGTTGATCAGCTTTTAATGTGATTTTTCTTTCAACTAGAAAATAAGATGCTTTGTTATTTCGTCTTTCATGGCAACCTCGGCAAGCGGAAAGTTTAAATTTTCATTTTGAATATTCTAGAAATTACTTTAAAAATCCGTTAACACTTCTTTCTTTGGCGACTTTAGAAGTACGCCAAGGCGGTGGCCATCGTTTTAAACATAGACTGCAACTACTTTCAAAATGATGCTTCTTTTAAGGGCAATATTTATGATTGTTTTAAAAAGTTAAATTGTTTCTTGGATAATAAGAGTTATTAATTTTAAGTTTATTTGATTCAAATAAAAAAATAAGAATATTTACGAAAATTATAGAGATTTTGAAAAAAAAGTTATTTAATATTCGAAAATAGGTTGTAAATTTAAACTGAACTAAGAAATATTTTTCCTACCACATGGTTTCAGCTTCAGTCTACGTTTATAGCTGTGCCAACGACCTGCCCTTGGCGCACTTAGGCCCGGTGCACACATCCGGTTTTGCAACGTGCGGCGCCGCTGCCGCAACGCAATTGCGGTCTGAGATACATTAAATCCAATGCAGCAGTGTGTACATGCCTCCAGCGCCGCTGGGGCGACGCACGTCCAACTTGCGTGCAATTTGTACCGCAGTTCCCCGCGGCGCCGTTCGGAAGTACCTTGTTTTCATAAACAAATATATTATGAATAATAATTAATAAATGGTTGTATCCAGTAACGTCTATTTTGTTTCAAAATATACTTTTTTTTAAGCCAAGTAAGCGAAATAAACACGTTTTCTTCGATAGAATATTTATCGCAAATGGCGCGAAATGAGTTCGTGTGTCAATTCACGGTTATGTGTGCATAGTTGGGCTTCGGTGCCGCAGTGGCGCCGCACGTTGAAAAACCGGGTGTGTACCGGGCCTTAAGTCGCCAAGGAAAGAATTATTTCGAATGAACCAATGAAATCAAACGACAGTTTAACTGAATTTGAAAGATTTTTCTGGAATATTGGAAATGAAATTTAAAAAATTTTCCACTTGACCTGGTTGTATTAAAATCCGCAATAACCGTTATACATATTGGTTACCTTAACCTGTAATTACTCGCTACTAGAAGTGCGCCAAAAAGCGCCAAGTCCGTTGCCATTTCTATAAACCAAGACTGAAGCTGTACCATTTTTATTTTTGGTGTCTAATTATTATTATTTTTTTTAATTTATGCTTTTTTATAAAAATAGTATATATTTGATTTATTCTTTTGTAACAGCATTTTGATTTCCTGTTAATTTCATTTTTGGTATCAAGGTTTTTGAAAAATTGCAACTCTTAAGAAAATCTTACCATTGGTGAGGTGTTCAAAAATATTCACAAAAATAACATTTTCAACTTCATCCAACTTATTTATACTGTTTATAGTTGCCTAGATATTTTTTCTCTTTTACAAAATTTGAGTTTGCACGTAAGGTGCCCACTCCTACTTTTCCAAAGACAAATTTCATTGTTTATAGTGGACTTTATAGGGTTTTTATCAGACTAACAATTTGCCTACCCCCTCAGAAAAAATTTCTGGCTGCACCACTGTTCTGTACACACATTAGTACACAAATATAGTAATATTATTCAGCTATTTTTGTACTTCAAAATAACGCTGCATATATTTTCCTCTTTTTTACATTTTGACTGTTTTCACCCCTGCTTATACCTTTTGTATAATTGAATAATGATGGCGAAAAGTTTATCGCCTATCAGATTTGTTACACAAATAATGTAAGGTTTAAGGAGTATTTGACAACTTTTTTGATGATACATTATCAGCATAATTTTTTTTAATCAAAAACTTCTTTCTAATTTTGTTCCGATCATTTACCCCACATTTGGAATTGCATCCAAAACTATGCAATTATATTTTGGGCATTTCTCTGAAAATAGTAGTTTTAGTTCTATTTTCTTTCAAAGAGTGATATTTTATTTAAAACTTTTTTTCATATATTCCTATTTAAACTTTATCTTTAAATAATTACTTCAAACAAGCTATTCAGCAATTCTGTGTATCAACTTATATTTCGGCATGCTTGATTTTATAAAGTATTTTTCATATAGTTTAGCTCTTTCGTTTTTATTTGCCTATTTTATCTTGCCTAATGCTGCATGTTCTTTTAATATATAACATTGAATTCTATACTTTGATATTTGACAATTTCAATCGAAATGAAAATCATTTAACAAAAACTTTCTTAAGTTTCTAATGTACTTGAAAATTTGTAGTTTGGTCTGCTTTTTTGTATGTTATATTTTATTCAGCAGCATTTATTTCTAGCTTATATTTTAACATTCATGTAAAACAAATGATTTAAAGATTTAAGTTCAATTTTTCAATGATCTAAGTTGTTTTGCTGATGAAACTTTGCGTAATATGTTCAGTTTTCTTAACCTTTTATAAATAAAGTTTGGCATTAACGTTTTCAATTGAAAATCTTTTCCATTTAACCTATTGTAGTTTATTTTTGTATAGATTATTCATTGTAAATTTTTTTGAATCGGGTAATGAGTTTATATTTGTAGCTTCCTTTATTTTGTCCAATTATTGCAATTATCTTAACAGGTAAACTTGATCATCATAATTAGCGTCGTATCATAATTGTGTTATGAAAACATGCTATTTTGGATCCTCAGCTCTTTAAACTTCATTTTTATTGATCACAAGGTTATAGTTGTTTCTTTTAATTTTGCTTTTCAGTTTTCGGAAGGTTTTTTTTAATATATTGATTTCTTCAATTTTCTTTTCACATATATTTTAGGGAGCAGTTATTAACTGCGATAAAAGTTTTGCTTCTCTCTATGGATACACTAATCCTGATGATGTCGCTGGCAAAAATATGAAGGAATTGATTCCATCTCTTGAATATGGTCATGAAAGTCAGGACAGAGACTCAAAGGTAAATGCACTTTATGTATATACTGCTGTTGCTTGAAATACATAAATTTCAATTTAAACTGAAAGTTATAGATTTCTCTCATAGAAAAATGGAAATGTTTTACTATCATCTGACATCATTTTAATCTTATATTATATAGCTGTTAATTAACATTTTCAAATTATTTTATGCTAATTCTGATATGCATATACTTGCTCACTTACACTTCACATAATATATGCAATACCATTTGCCAGTTTGATGGACTCAAACTTAAAAGCTAATTTTTTGTTTATTGGTCTCTAAAAATGTATCAAAGTTTGATACTATTTACCAAGGGTTTTGAAATTAAGTGAAGATAAAATGTGCCTAAAAGGGCTACATTGGTCTTTTTATTGCCAATCATTCAACCAAAACAGTAGGTTTGAGATGGGCAAATGGCATTTTAAAAACAAATACCTTTCTATCTACAGGATCTTAAAGAGGAAAATGCAAAATTTGATCCAATATGACCCAAAGGTTTGAAATGCATAAAGCCGAATAATTCTATATTTTATGTATGTTTAGATGTATTTTACTACCTCTCAAATATTTTGTGCTACACTGTTTGTAAAAATTCTTGATTGTTGTTTAATTTATTAAATTTGTTAGTAATAGCTATTTAATTTGTTTTAATGGTTTATTTTTAGGGAGGTACAAAACAATGTGTGACAGGCAGAACAGTAGATGGTTTTATTTTCCCTCTTAGTATTCAAATCAAACCCTGTTCTATAGAAGATGTTGAAACTGGACCTGATTCAGTAATAGGTACATTTTAAATTATGTGAATACTATTTATATTTTAATGCAATAATTTGAATGTAAAAATCTGCCAATTATGTATTGTATTTACTGTGTTTGTATATTTTACATGTTTCCATTTCTTTCATACATATAGATACTGATGGTGCTCTTTATGAAGGAGTTGTATGGGTTTTTAACAATATCAGTGGTCTTATTACTTTATTACCAGATGGAACAATTCATAGTTGTAACACAAATTTCTCACTAATGCTGTTTGGATACTCCCAGAATGATCTTGTTGGGAAGGTGTGTATGAAATTTTAATAATGTTCTTCACACATTGTATACCCCAAACCTTAAATAATAGATTTTTCCTATTTTGGTATATCTAATTTTCTTAAAAGTTGCAACTATCCTGCAATGATTTACTAAAGCACTGTTCGTATTTGAATCATATCTTCTGTTGAAAGGTACAAGACCTTTTCAAAATGTAACGATTTAAGACTAAGAAAAGTCCTCTCTTAACTAAGTATATGTCATTGACCATTCAGTTTAGTGGCTGGGAACATTACAGTACCAACTTGTTTAAATGCTAAAAATATAAAATTATTTTCTCTTATTTTTCTTTGAAAAACATCTGACATTATATTTTAGAATTTATTTTAATTTCCCGTCTTTATCCTACTTTTACTTAAGATGAAACATTTACTAGTATGTTGGGTTTTGATGCCTGTATAGTTTTGCGGTATGTTCCTGTGTAATTAGAAGAAAGCTCTGTGTAGAACTGAAAATTTTTAAGACAAGCTACTAGACACAAAACACCCAGAAAATAAATGCAAACCCTTTTCTATTTGAAAGCAGTAGAAAGTGGGTAATTTAATTTTTTCATTATCTTTACTTGGAGATACGCAAGCTTTCTATTAATGATTATCTAACTTTTACGACTTCTGGTGCAATTATGAAATATGTTTCTTAAACTATAGATTGTGGCATATTTACTCAAGCAATGCAATTTTCTTTTTAATTACTACAACCCTTATCCTCGGGATGTAGTTATATTTTACTTTTTATCTACTCAAAATAATTGTATCATAGTTTTTCCAGTTTCATTCATGGAAAAGTAATTTTCTTTTCTGTGCAGGAGGTATTGACAGTTAGGAGATCATGTAATGCATGACAGATATGCACATAAAAAAATAAGTCCTAAATTAATTTTGTATAATAAATAAAAAATTTTTTTTTTAATAAATCCTAAATTAATTTTTGTATAAAGTATGTATTGCAGTAGCAAACTTTGTTGAATACCAAAAGGTTTCTTTGTGACCAGAGATTATTATTCTGTTTACGATATAGGATGCTATATTTTTGTAAATTAGAAGCATCTTGTATACCATAGGGACTTAACTGTTCCTTTTAAGTAACTGTAGATGATGCAGGTTCTATTCCTGTGTATTTCACAGCCCTGGATATATTTCACTCTTTTGTATCAGTAAGGTCACTTTCCTCGTGTGCTTGCTTATCCACTAACTTGACAGAATCCATTGCTTGGCCCAATCCGACCATTTCATTTAAATAACCCTTTTTGAAGTCCATCTCCCATCAAACAAGATCGACGTGTCTTGTGCATGTCTCAAAAATGAATTTAAAGATTCAGGTGTTCAATAGACAACTGGATGCAACAAGTTGCACTGAACTTACTAAACTCCTCTTTCCAGAACATTTCCATGCTTATTCCATCATTTCACGACGATGTAGAGTTCCTAGATACCAATTCCATGGCCTTGCCTATATTTGACGACGATGACGACTCCAATGTCAGATATGGCCCGAGGGATGGTCGCTACACTGCAGATTCCATGGACCATGATCTTCCTAGGTATGAACTGAAATTTAGTGCTAATGTGTGCTAGATTAATTGATATCCTTTGCTCTGTGTTGTACGATTATGTATTGGTTTTATTTCTGAACGGAGACTATAATTGCGATGAGGTTGATGAAGTATTGTTAAATCTTCACAAATCGTACATAAAGCTGACATTTAAATATTAACCATCAGAATAATAATAAAAAAAAAGATACATTTTAGTGAAATTTCTATTGTGATTTTTGTAGATTTCTTTCAGGCTCGATTCTTTAACTTACCCTGTATTGTCTTCTCGGGGGCACATCTTTATGTGTATATGGGCATTACAACCCCAAGGTGCCCGAGGGATCTGTTCTTGGGTTTTACATGGATCGAAGTCGTCCCATATTGCCTAATTTTAAATTTGGATTATTTAAAAAAAAATTAGTATTAGAATATGAGTATTATAGAAGATATGAGTTATATTATCAATATAATATAATAAGTGTTAGCAACAATGTGAAAAATATTTTTACTCGCATTCCAGAGTTTGTAAATTGTGGTAAAGTAATGTACTATATGCTTTTTTAAGGTTTTTTTAATATTTGGTGTGTGAAGATTGGCAGCTGTGATGGTGTGTTTCATAAATTTAATTTTCTTTGCAACAAAAATAATCTGGCAATAGGAATAAAAGTATTTTTGCCATTCATTTAAAATGTTAAATGATTAGTTGTGATTACAGTATATTTTAACCAGAGACCTGCCATCATTTACTTGAAATCATAGATGTGTTCTCAGGATGGAGCATGTCAAAGTAAAAATTGGTTCCGGGCACACTTTGCATGAAATATGGCCTATAGAAATGTGTTGCCATTTATATGTTGTAATAGTTACCTATTACTGTCTTATATATTTTTTGTAAAAAAAAAAGTCTTGCTTTTTTTTTCCTCATTTGTCTAATATATAGTTCAACTTGGGCAAATGTCCCTTGCATCATAAAACTCAAAAACAACCCTGTCTTGTTCATGTTGATTTGGAATAGCATTAATCTCCATTTCTTTTATATAAATTTAAAGAAAATGGCTTTTATAAAAGACTTTCCTCATGATTTGATTTGTTCCTCATCTTTAGTTTTCAATAGGAATAATGCAAATTTCCCATGCTTTTAAATCCTTCATAACAATTTTTATTCAAGATCGTTATATTCCTGATCTATACATTTATGGGCATTGCATCATGATTGCCAACCGCACTAGAAAAGAGAGGCCTGCTGAAGTTTAAGTAAAATATTCCTAAAATTTTGACCTACATTTTGTGTGAAGGACCAGGGAACCGCGTCCGAAACCTACAGCTGAGCTGGCGACATTCTTGCAGTAGGAAGAGACACAAATACCCATTGCTGTGTATCAAAACCTTGTTGAAAGTATGCCCAGAAGGGTTGCTAGTGTAATTGCAGCATATGGGGGACCATCCCCCATTAAAGAATGTATTATTTCCCTTATACTATCACATCTTGCTGTCCGGTCCATTATTGTAGGGTTGCGTATATAGGCATGTTCTAAATAATGGTCAATAAGTTACTTAGCAAAAATAAGAAATTGTGCCAAGGTCTTAACATAGAATTTTATCAAAATTCTATCTTGAAAGGGAAAAACTTCTTCAAGCGTAGGTTAAAAAATATAAATGAAAGTTATTTTCAAGTCAATGACTAGAACTGACTTCAGTCTTCAAATGGAAAATGTGTTCTGATACTTCTGCAATTTTCACAGGAAGTATTTTCATTCATAATCTTTAAGGCATCCTTTCTTTATAATCTTTGTTCATATTGCATAAAAGGTTATATCTATAAAAAATGGTAAATAACGCATCTTTATCGAAAAAACGCAGAAATTCCTGAAATTGGCCATAGATTTCTGAAACCTCAAATCAGGTTAGAATCTGAAAAGTAAATAAAGTACAAATCCTACCATATTTTAAAATAAGCACCCTTAAGATGTACATATACCTACAGTAGATTTCTTTAAAAATTTGTTTCTTTTTCAACAAGTCATTGAAAATCATTTCAATGAGAAAAAATCAGATTAAGCTAATCATTAATTATGTAATTTACATATAACTAGCTAATTAGAATGTTTTTTTAAAGTGATGTCTCAATTTCTAATTTGTCGGAAAGACAATTCTTGTTTGAAATTAATCCGAAAATTATTCATATTTTGACTCTTAATCATGTTAATAGAGGAAATTGGTTATTTTGACAATTGTTTTCACCAGGAAGTATGAAAAATCCAGATTTCTTCCGGAATTTTATCATTTAGTAATCAACTAAAAGTTAATTTCTTAACTAATAGCTGAAGGTTAAAACATCCTCACTGTACTATACAATTTCTGATACAAAAATATTTATTATAGATTAAGTCTCATTCTTAAGCTACCACCATTTGAATAAAGTACTATATAACAGTTCTTCAGAAATTGAGTTTAATGTTTTGGAAACATGTTTGTACTGGTTGCAGTAAATAACGAAAAACCCTTTTAGCTAGAAAAAATATTTTGAATACTTACAAGATCTCGGTATGGCTTGAAAATTAAGAAATTGATGAGTATTTTAAGTGATAAAAGAAAATTTGATATGATTGATTTTCGTGATTTCTAACTTATGTGCATATTCAAATATATATAAATAATTCAATCAATTGTCGTGTAATTTTTTGAAAAATTATTTTATCTAGGCCCATGAACCCTTTAGGAAGGCCACTGGATGATGAGTATATGCAGAGCACAGCCTTTTGTTCATCCTATACAGATGAATCATCACCATCAGCTCTTTCTGATCGAATAGAAAACTTACCCGAAACAGATCAAGTAGAGAATGCGTGCGAAGCTGCGAGTTCAGACGTTTTGAAACTCGAGGAGCCCTCCACATCGTCGTCCCAGTATGGCAGCAGCTCCAAACACTTGTCATACAGCGAATCCCAAGACACGCTTCACTCCTGCACCAACAGCATCACAGAGTCAGACGTCAATGCCAACTTTTTCGGCGGACCCTCAGAGAATAAAGAGTGCTGCGAGGATTCCATCTCCCCCAAAGTCTCTGCCTTGGAGGAGGATTCCACCTCCCCCAAAGTCTCGGTCTCCGCCTTGGACGAGGAGAAAGACGAATACGACAGCGACGTCTATGACAGTGAGTCTTCGGGCGCCGGAGAAAGCGAACGATCCGACTACGAAGAGTGTGAGACCTCCGATGTTGAAAAAAACTTATCGCCCTGCGTGGAGGAAGACGTTTACTTCCTGAAGAAATCCTCGCGGAGTCCCATTTCTAACAATGTCAGTACCACCTCCTCTCACCTTGCTGCGAGCGACAGCAATTCCGACGCTTCCAAAAAGCAAGAGCGATCTCGTTGTCCGTCGGAATGCGGATTGAACTGCTATTTCCTGAATCCGAAAGTGTCCACACCCATCATTAGATTTCTAAGTGATAGTTCCTCTCAGGGTATCCCCGAGGGGGACTTTATCGGGATAGGAAGGCACAAGGACGGTACAGACCTTGGTAAGTGTTGTGACCATCTTACAAAGCTTTGCATCATTTTCATTTTATTAATTATTTGTCGCTCCTTTAAATTCTTGAAAGTTTATTTTTAAATAAGTTCAAGTAAACAAGCGTACAAAGCCTTTTGTGAGAGTTTTGTTATGTGCTATAAGCAAACATATTTAGCCAATTTGCAATTCTATTGATTCTATGGTTCATACAGTGATCACTATGCAGGGCTTCGAACAAAGTGGCCCACCCTCTTGGGGGCCAGAGGCCGACAGCTCAATGTCAGCGGTCACTTAAAAGGAAGGAAAATCTCGTGGTACCACTGTTGTACCGTCCGTAGTCCAGAGGTTAAGAGTCAAAACGGATTAAAATGCATTGAATATAACTTTGCTCTTGTTGCTGTGACACGGTTCCCAAATGTGTAGGAAAATTTAATTTTGTCTATAAAAATCGGGAAAATTACACATTTTTGTCCCAAACCTGGGCCAAATCAAAAATCGTTTTAATGACCTGGAAAATGATTGATCATGGCGTCTCAGACGCTGTGTAGAAAAGTAGCCAATAAGATTCATACATTTTCGTATCACTATTTTATGAAAAAAAAATTTTTTTCAACCGATTTTAAAAGGAACAGCTAATATTTAACCGGTAAAGAATTTTGTTTCCTCCACTGGCTTAATTTGGAAGAATTTCATGCTTAGGCAAAAAAAAAAAATTTGTTTCCTGTAACTTGAAGCAAAAATATTAGGTGGGAAAAAGTTGTTCGTTGCTAAATATTTTTAGCAAATACGCAAGAGGAAATATCTGAGTATTAATGTTAGATTTAAAATTGATCAGTGATGTAAAATACCTAGGTATATTTATTTTTGCGGGTCAATATCCTGGGTACACACTCAGGTATTCAACCAAATAAGGCATTTTAGTGGGCATTTATAATTTTTCTTCAGGTTTAACTGCTTATTCACCCCTAAAGAGTTTATTTATTACATATAATGTCTGAAGTGAATTGTATCAGAGATTGAAATGAAGGAATTTCTCTCTTTTTATAATTATAATTTATCTCTGTTCAGTAGAGCTACTAAATCACTCGCTACACAACTAAATTACTGGTGTGTTCAAGCATTAACAGGGTGGCGACAGAACCGGGAAATCAGGGATTTCTCAGGGAAGAATCATTTTCTGGAAAAATCCGGGAAAACTCAGGGAAGTTTCGTTTAACTCAGGGAAAAAGTTGGAATTTCGTTTTGGAAATGGCATCCATTTGGTGCTTTTCCGTAAGCCATGCGGGCGCCACTTTGAACCAAAATCAAAATGTCGCCAATTTTGTTTTCATTCCGAAAATGAGAAGCGTATTTTTTACGTAAACATCCAGAAAAAAGAGTTGTATACATTGTATACTGTTTTATTAAACCTGTAACGGCCGGAAATCCTGTAGCCGAAGTCTACAGCTGTGCCACGTTCCCTAATGTCAATAATAGGAACGTAGTGCCTTGCGGCTTTGAAAAATACCAACGGCCGGAAAAACTTGCAAAAGTTAAACATCCGGTTCCAATTTAATCAACATTTAAAATAAAAATCATTTTTTTCTAAAATACCTAGATTGGCGATTTTGATTTTGGTCCAAAATTGCGCCCGGCTAACGGAAAAGTATTTAGATTGCGCATATATTTTTTAATACATATGTGTTAGAAGTTATTATTTTTTTCGAAAATTTTTGAACTGAGGTTTTTTTGTTGTTGAAAAGTTTGCGTTGCCCGTTACAGTTCTTTTCGTAATGGATTCGTCTTTGTCAAATGCGGCCAAAATCGTTTGCGAAGAGATCCAATCAGCGTAACGTCACAATCTCCTATGAAAAAATATATATTTAATTGAAAAATTATTTATTAAAAGAAAATCAAACGTATAAGGTATCTATCTGGTGTAAAATTTTCCGCATATTTGAAATCCGTTGATATTTTCATTTTATTTTAAACAATCGCTGAGATAGAAAAAAGCACTGAAGAACGCCAGTCATAACTTTAATTATTTCTTTTGCTTCAACCGAATCCGTCAATCTTCAAAATGAATGAATCTCGAATAAAACGAAGGTCATTCTTCTCGGCGGCGAAATTCGTATTGGAAAAAATATAAAATTTACAATTTAAAAATTATTTATTTGAAGAAAATCATATTTTTAGGTATGGATCTAATGTGAAATTTTCCGCAGATTTCAAATCCGTTGAAATTTTTATTCTATCTTTAACGATCGCAAAGATAGAAAAAAAGCAACAAAGAACGCCAGTTCGAACCAGAACGAACGAACTCGAATCCGTTGCTCAGGAAATCAAAATGAATTAATCTGATCTTTTTAACCACGAAGGTAGAATTCTTCACGGCGCCGGCGGCCATATTCGTATTCGAAAAAATATAAAAGTTAAGATTTTTTAAAATTATTTCTCTCTATATTAAAAAAAAGTTACCGCCGCCGAAGAATTGAAATTTTTGTTGTTTAGCTCCATTCTTAGACGGTTTCCCGAGAAAGTACTGATTGGAAAAATATGAAATTAACATGCTTTGTTCTTCATCGTATTCCCTGGATAATTATTAAGATTTTTTTCCGATTCGGCTATTAGTTTAGGTTTTATTAAGTGTTAAAGTTGAAGAAGTGAAATTTCTTCCGCGAGTGAGCAAAACACATTCAAAATTTCAGTCTTTAGTCGTGAGTTTTTTTTTAAGAGTATCTCTCAACGTAATTTTTTGCAGCTCGTCGAGTTTTTTTTGAAATTTAAATTTGGTTCTTGATAATATTTTTTTGAAATTCGGGAAAAATCGGGACATTTTTGTTACTTTTTTTTAAAACTGCCGTATCTATATCTAATTACTATTAGTTTTTAATTTTTAAAATATCGCAGTATACCTCAGAATATACTCTTTCTTACGGTACTATTATTTTTGAAATCGGTTAATAATTAAATTGGATGCGATCAAAAGTTTGTGATACAAAATTCGGAATCTTCGGATATTTTCGCTACTTTTTGTTAAAACCGTTATGTTACGGCAAAAACCATTATTTTTTAAATTTGAGAACATCACTGAATACACTACATTACACTCTTTCTTATGGTACAATTATTTTTCAAATTGGTTAATAAACAAAATCGATGCAATTAAAAGTAGGTCATACAATTTTCGGAACTTTCAGATCGTAACTTCCGATACAAAACTAAAATGGTCATATCTATATAGTATTACTATTAGTTTTTAATTTTAAAAATATTGCAGTATACCTCACAATGTACTCTTTCTTACGGTACAATTATTTTTAAAATTGGTTCATAAATAAATTCGATGCAATCAAAAGTTGGTGACACAAATTTCGTATTTTTCAGTTCGCATAGCTGGTTCCGCAAACAGCAGTGGGTTGCATTTTCTACTATCGGGTTTGCCAGATATCAAATTTATCGTAGCAACAATTGCCATAAAAACGATTTCTTTTTATTTGGCGAGGAAAAAGGCTCGCTTTTTTCCCTCTGTTCTCAAGACAGTTTACCGACATAGTACAATCGTAAAGTTTTGATATTAACACTGTTTACTTAAAATTGTACAGGGAACAAGATACAGAAGATTTTTTACTGATGCGGCTATTAGTTTAGGGTGCATTAAGTGTTAAAGCAAAAAAAAGTGAAATCAATTGCGAAAGAAGTATTGGTTTGAGAAAGCAAACCAAACGGGATTACGTAGCAATTCCCGGAGGTTGGCGAGCGTAAGTGAGCAGGGGACGAAGTCCTCGCTGTGACGTCATGTACCGGAAAGTGAAATCAGCATAATACGAATTATTCAGATAGTTTCACTCTGTGAAAGGAATGTTGGTTTGCGAAGCAAACCAAATGACATCTGTGAAAGGAGTGTTGGTTTGCGAAGCAAACCAAATGGGATTGCGCAGCAATCCCCGGGGGTTGGCGAGCGTAAGCGAGCAGGGGGCGGAGCCCCCTAGTATTTAAAGAAAATCATGTTTTTAGGTATCGATCTGATGTAAAATTTTCCGCAGATTTGAAATCCGTTGAAATTTTTCTTCGATCTTTAACGATCTAGGAGATAGAAAAAAGAACTACAAAAATCTCTGTTAAAACTTTATTTGTTTTGTTCGTCCGCTAAAATCGTTGCTGAGAAAATCTAACGGAAACGGAAAAATAAATTTAGAATGTTATGTCTTTATACCGTATGCCATTCTACGGAAAATAATAATAATTAAATTCCAATTAATTAATTTTTAAATGTTTTAGATTAAATTTTAAAATTCGGGCGCGATGGAAAAATTGCAAAAAATTCGGACCACATGTGTGCTAAATTTCACTATTGTAAGTGCCATCGATTCGTTAGGACACTGCGTACAAGACAGACAGACAAACAAACACTTCCTTTTATAATAGTAGAGATGTACCGAGCGCTGGCGCCATTGACGGATTCAGGGGCTGATGACTGCTTTTACAAACACATCAAAATAGTTAAAAATGTAAAATTAAATATTATATCTATAACTTTATATTATTTGGTCTATTAAGGAATACAGTAAAAATATTTTTTACTTATCTTATTTTTATTCATCTATCAGTCTATAGTTTTTCAGTTCATTAAGTGTCAAGTTTATCATAATAACAGAAGAATTGTTCTGCGAACGGATGGAGAAACTCAGGGAATTTCATGAAAAATACTCTGGAAATCAGGGAAAACTCAGGGAACTTTTTACTTCAATTTTTGTAGCCACCCTGATTAAAGAAACCAGTTCAAGAAGCTCCTAACAATTATTAATCGATTACGATCGTTGTGACATCGTAATCAATTAATCGTTTTAACAAAACGTGTTTTTTAAATTAAATTAAATTTTAATTTTTTTTTTAAAATTATTATTATTATTTTTTTTTAAAACTTACTTTAGGGTTGGAATCTTTGGATTGTAATTTTAGGGCCGATCGGATTACAGGAAACAACCCATTTTTTTTTTTTTTTTGGCCTTATGAAACATTAAATCACAAATTGATTTAAGTCAAATGTGTTGGATTATTTGAACAAGTTATTTTAATGCAAAATTACTTGTACTTTGTGTATTAATTTTTACAGTGTATAGTTCTTAAATTGATATTTATTATTGGCTATTAAATGCTAAATTATTTCTTGGTTTTTAACCTTAAAAAATGTCATGAAATTGCTTAATGTATGACCTGGAATTTTGAAAGACTATATCTGGAAAATTCAGGGAATTTTATTTCTGAAAGAATGGGAACCCTACTTTGAAAAAAGTAACATATTTTTCTTTATAGCTATTGAATACTACATCAAGAAAGTGACGCTTGATGATGGGAAACGTCTGTACTGTTTGTGGGTTTCTCGGGATCCTGATGAGATTCAAGAATGTTCTCCTGTGTCTAAAGTGCATTACAGCAACGGCCATTCCGAAGCTAGCAAGTCGGGTCAGTCAAAATCTGAGGTTAGTATTTTCTCATTGCTCTCATTGGCACTCTAGGTTTGTACCAGTGATGTGACATCAATGTCAATGTTTTCAAAACATTGATGTGTTTTTCCCATCGATGTTTATATGTTTTATTTTTAAATGAAAAAAGTACCATAAAAATTAAACAAACCAAGTAGCGTAATTTTTATAATCAGTAAATGTTTTCAAAGCATCAATGTATTCACCGTCGATTTAAAAAAAAGAGCACCATAGTATAAAAATTAAGAGAAAAAAACGTGCAACTAAATTTTTTTCAGTGTTGACGACATCTGTCCCATCAGAAGGAGTTTATCCCCTAACTGGTGGTATAGTTAGTGAAAAAAGAAGTCTGCTTAAGGTGGAGAAAATTAACAACTTTTTTTACAAACTAAATAACAAATATTGGGGCGTATAATAATTATAGACCCCAATATATATTTTATTTACAGTAACTAAAAATATGTTTGTTGTGTCCCCCCCCATAAGTTCATAAATAATAATAACAACTAAATAATTATTGTTATGTGCCTACCTAATTATACTTATAGTAATTAGTACCTATGTCAAATTGTTGCAAATATTATTTTCTTTTATATTATTCAATTTGAAAATAAAAGATTAGATAATTGTTCTTAATAATTTTTTTTACTTTGTTCTGACAAAAAAAGTCTTTGTTATTTGCTGTGTTTATTGTTTTATAACTAATTAAATCCCCCTGCCAGTGAATATTAATGTTTGAGGTTGCCAAACACAAGTTTTAAGAAATGAAGGAAAAAAGTTTAAATACACTGATGTTTAAAAACATTGATGGTTTTTGGGCGATATTTGAATTTTGAACTTAGATGTTTTGCTGTCAATGTTGAATCTCTAATTTGTACAGGCTTCACGGATCCTAGGTACTATAGTGTTTTTTCCCCAGTGGGGTTTACTGTCTTTAGTAAACACAGGGGTGGCACTCGGGTCTTTTTCTGCTTTCCATCCCACTACTCATAAAATTTAATTTTGTCCAAATGTAGGGGAAAATTACACATTTTCATCGAAAAACTGGTAAATGATTGATCATGACTTCTCAGACGCTTTGGAGGAAAGTAGTCAATAAGATTCATGCACAGTTTCATATCACTTAATTTTACGAATGTAATCTTCCAACCGATTTTTAACCAACGGCTAATATTTAACAAGTAAAGAATTTTGTTTCGTCCACTGGCTGAAATTGAAGAATTTCATGCCCATGATACATTAAATTCAAACAATGCCAAAGGTAATATTACTTGTTTTAAAAGGTATTTTTTTAATCTTTGAATAGCAACATTTTCCTACCTTAACTACCTTCTGTAATTTGTAATGATAGTGCAATAATACAAACACTAATAAACAATCTTATATTAGTTTGTGAAACTACAACTATGAATGGACTGAAAATAATTAATCCAGTTTTGAAATGAAATTAAATTTTCAAAGAATATTTTAAAACTAGCTTGAACTATATAGTACACCTTTTCCCTAATATCTGTTTTAAAAAACCTTTTCCAGCTCAATACTTACTGCTTTGAGTCAACTTTATTTCCACCTTAAACAAATTATTGAACTAAGAGGAAATATGTTTTGATTGTTATCATGTTAAAATGTTCTAATTTTGTCCTGAAAATTTCATATTAATTTTGAATGATCTGATTCTCTTGACCAAAATTGAAAGGGGCTGCAGTAGCTCAGTTGGAAGAGTAACGAATTAGCAACAGTAGGGCTGAGAGTTTAAAACTAGGTTCAACTAAAGTCCATCATTTACCAGGGGGCAGACACACACACAAACACTTTTATAATATTTCCTATAGAAGTTTTTATTATTGATATTTTACATGTTCATAACCAGATTACTTGTATGTTTTGTAACTATACAGCAAGCCATAAAAAAAAGACTGATTTTGAATTCTGTGGTAAAAATTAATTTATCAAGGTTTTAATGCATATTTGTGTTTTATTTTAAGGTATTAAAATATTTATTTTATCCTCTTGCAGAAAAGCGTTTCCGAAAGCAGTGGTTCTTCTGGGAGTTCTACTTTGTCTGAGAGTGACTACCTTGCAGGTTCTTTTTCTGAAAAATACTCCATTTTGCAACATTTAAGGAAAGGGGCTTTTGGTTGTATTAAAAAGGCTTATCGCAACTCTGATAAACTATTGGTGAGTTGCTGAAAATCTACTTTCTCTTATTGAAATGTAACAAGAAAATGTGTTTGTAGGATTTGTGTATAAAACACGTGCTTGTGTAAAAAGTGTATATTTAGAATAAATAGATTTTATATTGTAAAGGATATTCTGAGAAGATATTAAATATTTTTGAAAAAGATTATTTCTATTTTCTTTTATGATGCATAATTAATATTTAATTAATTTTCAACCTTAATCTTTACTATTTTTTTCCAATTATGAACAATTTCATTTGTTTTTAAATCCTTTTATTTCTCTACTTTCAATTTTGTTACTACACTCTACCCCCAAAAGAATAGAAACAACCAGCATTCAACAATGACCATGAAATTTGGTATTCAAAAATTCTCTGCACTAGACATACAAATGAATAAAGTTTACATTTTTTCCCCTGCGCCTTTCAAGCGATATGTTATTTTGATCCAACACGGGCTTTCTGGTGTTTCCATTTCGCAGAGTATTTTTCTCTGTCCACTTGGCATCAGTAAATTTTATACTTTAAATTAAATAAAACATCATTGCTTTGAGAGCTATACAAATAATTTATTTTAATCATGAATACTTGCAAATTGCTCCTATATTAAGTTCAGTTTTATACTGTAACAAACTTATGCACTGCATTGTCTTGGAACTAACTCCACACACAATGTGCAACCGTACACCAAATAGAATAGACGCTGTTCGTTCTTGAGGACCAAACTAGGACATTTTGTTCTCCCCTGTTACTCAAGAGTTATCGTATTTCTTTGCATATTTCATTGTTTAATTAAGATGTTAGCCATTTAGGGAAAATATTCCTCTTATTGTATTTGATGCTAATAAGTATTTCATTCTTAGGTTATTACTAAATTCATTCGAAAATCAGAAGTTTATGAAGATTCTTGGGTGAATGATAACAAACTCAATCAAAAAGTGCCTCTAGAAATCAGTCTCTTAATTACATTGGATCATCCAAACATTGTGAAGGTTAGTCCAAAAAATATAGCTTTTGTTTTTTATACAGGGTGGTCCCGAATTCATGGTACAAACTTTAATGGTAGGTACAGGACATTGTAACAATGATTTATTGTATAGGAATGTATAGTCGCAAGTGACGCGGTGAGGCGAAAACAGGGGAAATAACGGCCGAAAGGAAAAACAAAGATTTTATTGAAAGCGTTGTTGACAAGTGTCATGTTTACAGTAATTGTTCAAAATTGCGTCCACCAGTATCGATACATGCTTGACAGCGTCGGTGGAGCGATTGGCGTACACGTTCAAAGATGCCTGGTATTTCACGCACACCTGCAGCAGCTACAGATAAGCGAGCGACGAGATCCTCATCTGAGTCAACTGGAGTCTCATAAACAAGATGCTTTAGATGTCCCCATAAAAAGTAATCGAGGCTCGATAAATCGGGAGATCGGGGTGGCCAAGGGACTGGTCCACCACGCCCAATCCATCGAGTACCAAACGTGGCATTCAGGTAATTCCGTACATCAATGCTGAAGTGTGCTGGCGCCCCATCGTGCTGAAACCACATGCGGTTACGAATGGCGATCGGAACATCATGCAGCAGTTGTGGTAACACTTCTTTCAGAAAAATAAGATAGCTTTCGCCAGTGAGCCGCGTGGGTAGTAAGTATGGGCCAATCAAAAAGTCGTTCACAATACCAGCCCACACATTAATACTGAAACGTTGTTGAAACGCATGTCGACGCGTTGCATGTGGATTATCGGTTGCCCACACATGGGAATTGTGCGCATTAAAGACACCCTCGCGTGAAAATGTCGCTTCATCTGTAAATAGCACATAATCTACGAAATCCGGCTGCAACGCACATTGCTGCATCACCCACAGGCAGAAGTTCACGCGGCGAGGATAATCTGCCGGATTCAATGCTTGTACTTTCTGAAAATGGAAGGGGTGTAAGCGATTTTCGTTTAACACTCTGCATACAGTCTGATGACTCACACCTACGTCACGCGCAACAGTTCTTGTGCTTGACTCGGGTCTATCAGCCACAATGTTCAAGATGCTTTCTTCCAGCCTTGGAGTGCGTACAGCTCTTACTCGACCAGCGCCATGTCTGTTGACGTCGAACGCACCTGTTTCACAAAGTTGACGATGTAACCGTTGAAAAATTCTATGATCCGGCATTCGTCGATCAGGATACTCCGCGCGATACATTCGTAACGCAGCTCTGCCGTTACCATTTGCACGGCCGTACATGTAATGCATGTCTGCTTTTTCTGCATACGTAAAGTCACCCATCGTCTACGGCAGCACAATTGTGAATGGCGCTTTTCCCTACTGCGATGCATCATGTTCAACAGCGGCTAGACATCTACTGCCCTCTACCGGCAATGATACCAACCGATCACTCCATTTCTCTTTCCTTTTATTTCCCCTGTTTATGCCTCACCGCGTCACTTGCGACTATACATTCCTATACAATAAATCATTGTTACAATGTCCTGTACCTACCATTACAGTTTGTACCATGAATTCGGGACCACCCTGTATTTTGCTCTCATTCCCTGAAATGGAATAGGACAGGAAATGTAATATATATATATATATATATATATATTTTGTTAACGCGAAGGGCAGAAGATATCTGTTTCACGTGATGTCACAATCTTTTGCGAAAATATAAAAGATATATTCACTTTAAAATTATTTATTTAAAGAAAATCATATTTTTAGGTATCGATCTAAAGTGAAATCTTTCGCAGATTTCAAATCTATTGAAATTTTTACTCTATCTTTAACGGTCTAGAAGATAGAAAAAAGTACTACATTACTAAAGTTAAGACTTTGTTTTTATCCTCTGTTGGAAAATCATACCTCTGGGCAAAACGAAAGCATAAACGGAAAAAATAAATTTAGAATCTACTGCGATGAAAAAACTTGGCATGATTCCAAGGTTTTCTCTCTCCAGTAGAAATTTGTTAAAGAATTTGTTGGAAGATAAAAATATTAAATTCATTTTAAAATCTTCTAGATTGAATTTTAAAATTCACCGTGCCCCAAAATATGCAAAAAATTTGGAATATCTGTGTGCCAAATCTCATTGCTGTAGGTGCCATAGAATCGTCAGGATTTTGTGACACCAAACAGACAAACAAATACTTCCTTTTATAATAGTAGAGATTCAGGCTTGAGAATTCTGTCTTGCCAATGATGAAAAATCAGGTTTGCATGTATCAGTATAGTCAGATAAAGTTGCAGCATATGTTGCTTGTGTGAAGCTGAAATTTTTTTTATCAAATAACTTGAGATAACCATAGATTCATCAGGAACGTACACATGACAAACATACATACATAAAACCAAACCCTTTTATAATAGAGATAAAATAGTAACATCTCTTTTCTGGAAGAAATGTGTACCTTAAGGGGTAATCCTTTTTTTTTTCCTGCTAAATTTACCCCTTGTCTATTTTCATTTCTGGTATTCACAAAAAAATGTTAAATAATTTCGTAAGGAATCAATACTTGCTAACCTCCCCCCCAGGTTTTTTATTTAAAACTATAACATAGCTTTTCTGTTTCATTAAACAATAAAAGTATGTTTAATCATCTTGCTGCAAGAAGTTACAAGTCAGTTGATCCATAAATTTTACAATTATTATGCCAACCACTCACATAAAAGCTGTTACGTAAATAACAAGTTTCACAGTTAACGGGAACATCTACGGCAAAGTATTTTCCTGCTAATCACAGCGTGAATATATTTTTATGGTGGCAGACAAATTCTTAACGATCCTAAAAAATATATTTATTTGAGGGGTGGGTGATTTTTTTTGCCAAAAATAATTTATTTTAAATAAAGTATTTGCATTTGGAAATAATTTTGATATATCTGATTCAGGTTCTGGACGTATTTCAAAATGATCTGTGTTTTCAATTGGTTATGGAGAAACATGGATGTGGGATGGATCTTTTTGAATTTATAGAAAGAGATCCCAGAATGGACGAACCATTGTCAAGTTATATATTCAGACAGGTATGCAAATAAAATATTTTTTGTTAAGTATTATTTCTCTTGTTATTATGTTTAACTTTAGAGTTTGTTGGAATTGTTTTGTTTAAGCACTTATCATATTTTTTATAATAATTTAATCATTTATCTCCTGGGTTTGATTTTCCTATAGGTGTACTTCTCTCTAGTATCAATAAAGCTTTTATTGTGTTTGTGTGCATTTTACTTGATGCACTTGATCAAAATTTGGCCAATGTGCAATACCAACCATTGATCTCCTTAGTTTAAGATAGCAGGTTGACTGTTGCTCCAATTGAGTTTTTAGTGTTAAATGAACTGTCCCTGTTTAAAGTAATCTTCAAGAATATTAAAATATATAAAGATAGTAAATAAATAGCCACTGTTTACAGTGTAATACATTTTTATTATGATTATAATAACTAAAATATATTATAATAATAAACATTATTTGAAATTTGTGAAGTACAATGAATGATAATAAATAGTTGTGTAAAAACATTTTACTCAAAACCCTAATTATGAAGTAAATTATAAGTATTTTTATTCAATATTTCTTTATATAGGTTAATTACCTGTTGATTTTGACTTATCTATGTTATCTTTCCATGCTGTAAACATTTTCACTTGCTAGTTTTGTTATCTTACTCTGCCAATACTAGTGCAGCTTTTTCCATTTCCTATAAATCATCCAATATACTTCTAGTCTGTAACTTAACTTTTTATACATATTAGAAACTGTAATTGCTTATAATAAAAATGTTTCTGAAAAAAATTGGTGCACTAGATACTAAAAACTTTTCTTAAAATTTGTCAATGAGTGTAAGGATCAATTCTTTTATCTTTAGTGATATCGATTTACGTTTTCTAAAATCATTTGTTTTATTTCTTATTTGTATTTGCTTTCTATAATATTTACAAAGTATGTTTTTCTCTGATTTTATATTTTCTTGTGTTAAATTGCAGAATCATTAGAATTTCCAAATTTTTAGAACTTGCAAATGAAAGCTTCTTAGTAAAGATTTTTTAGTGTATCTTTTTCATCATCCTATTGCCAGTACAAATGTTTTCATATTTTGTAGATTGTCTCAGCTTTGAGTTATCTTCATAGCTTATCTGTTTTGCACCGAGATATCAAGGATGAGAATGTCATTATTAATGAAAAGTTTCATGTTAAGCTGATAGATTTTGGTTCAGCAACTTTTATAGGGAATGAACTTTTCTCTACGTTTTGTGGAACTATGGAATATTGCAGTCCAGAAGTTATCCGTGGTAATAAGTAAGTTTGCAGGGTTTTTTTATGTTCCAATGATTGAGAATTGAATTGGACTTATTGTATTTGTTTTCTTGAATTTAGATTTTATATAAAGCCAGCTTTTATGTCAAGTCAGCCACGTTTTTGAAAATTAAATGCATAGGAAAATTCTTCATTTTACAGAATTGAAATAATTTGTATCATCCCTACAGCAGGCCATGGTAGCCTGATTGGTAGAGTAACTGACTCGCAACCGGAGGATTGCGAGTTCAAACCCAACCAAAGACCATCATGTACAAAGGGGGTCTGGTGCATGTTAAATCTGTCATGTCTTCACTATGAAGCGATGTGGAAGTTTGGAGAGTGGGATGCCAGCTCAGGTGTGACCTCACCATCTGACCGTGTTAAAAAAATTTCAGGATGGTATCCTCGAATCTTTCCCTTCTGGTTTAAACCCGGACTGTTGCAAATAGCCCACTGTGCTGCTCCAATGCGACATTGTTTAAAGCGCCGGATTGGATGGGGACGCTAAACTGGCATTTTTTTCACCTATAGATATTTACGTGTAATAAAAATGAAGAGGAAAAAAGTTGTTAGTAGACTACAGAAACCAAAAAACTCCAAATGTATGTTGTGTTGCATGATTACAAGTTAGGTGAAATCAGGCATTTGCCATCTAAGTTGAGTAAAAAAAAATTTGGAATAATAGAATTATGTATGGTGGCAATGTCAGATGTTGTTGGGGAGGGTTTTAATTTGGTTAGTCGGTGTGTGTGAGAGGAGATTGCCCAGGCCAGTTCTTGCCCCGGATAGAAACTAGTCTAGTTACGTCTCTGGAAATAGATAAGACTCCCTCTGATGTTTAACTCAAGACTTGATCTAGAAGATTGGACTCCTTTGCTTGTTGGAAACCTAATTGTGTTCTTGCAACTAAAATTTCAATGCTCATATGTAGTCCCCACAATCTAGGTAACCATGTAGTTTGGGAGATGTTATTTCAATTAGAATAGTTATGAGTGGCTTCCTTGCATAAAAAGAGATGCCTACAGTGTGTATTTTTAATGCCGAAACTAAATTTCATTTATACATGCATTTTATAACATACAAAGGTACACCCTTTTAAGTAGATTTACCTTAATTCCAGGTATCGTGGTCCAGAACTGGAAATGTTCTCACTTGGAGTGACTTTGTATACATTAATATTTGGTGAAAATCCTTTTATTGGTGCTGAAGAAATCCTCAAAGGACATTATAAGATGTCTTCAAAAATATCTGAAGGTAAATTGGAATTCTTATTTGGTAACTTAGATCTTGCACTTACTGAAAATATTAGAGTGTAATCGAGATGAATTTGTATCCATCGCAGAAGGTATGATGCGCTTTAGAACAAATAATTTAAGTGAACATAAGAGAGGAGTGTTCCCAATCATCGAACTATGAACTTCAATGCTTATATCTTTTAATTAAAAAATCTTGCACTGCTATGATCTTGTAAGATTCAAACAAGTAAGAACGATAGGTTTTGGGTTTTCTTTTGCCAGGATATTTAAATGGTATAATTTAAGAACTGTGCCTTGTTTTGAAAGAATTTGGATTCAAGAACATAATTAGCAAATAAACTCAAGTTAAAGTGTACTTACTAATATATTTAAATGAAAAAATACTTTTTGCTGAAATTACGATAAGTATGATCTGTTAAGTGATGATCTTGCATATCTATGTAGCTTTTCAGTAACGTAAAGATTATGCAATCACACTTTGCTAAAAATAGGTGCTAATTCTTTAAAGATCTCATACCTGATTATTTATCTCTTAAAAAGTTGGTGCGTTAATATCCTGGTTATGTAAGTTTCGTTTTTACAGCAAAGTGTAAATATAAAGGTGGAAAATCATGTAAAGGTGTTTAATCCTGGATTAGCAAAAGTATTAATAGAAAAGGATTTTAATTTCTAACAACTTTAATTTCTAGATCTGTCTACCTTAATTTCTCATTTATTGGAACCTGATCCTGTAAAGCGATGTACCTTAACAGAAGTTGAAAAACATCCTTGGGTGAATCAAATTGTTCCTATTGGGCGCTATGATTTTTCCAGAGTCATTCGTGCTAGTAAGTATAATTGTCTTACTATACTAAAAGTAACGAATGGATCTTATTCTCAACTGTTTCACACGAGGTCTTTATTAATTGATGCTTGTTCTACCATTTGCATAGTTTTTTGTGGAATGTTCGTAAGAAAATGTGTTGAGTCTTGTAGCTGGAAAAATTATTGTAGGTTTTACAGAGTGGTAATAAATTGAAAAACTTTTTCATTCTGAAAAATCAGGAAAAATTACAAATTTCGAAACAAAATTTTAATTTAAACTATTATTGTTTGTCCTATATAGAGATGCGCGATTATGAGTACTTTTGAGAATCGAATCAATCGTATTCGCCGAAATTGTAATTCAAATAAAGAACACTGACCGATTAGCAAAACATGGGTCTGAAACATCATTTATTGGACCAGAGCCTGTTTTGGGTCTGCCTCACAATGTGGTTAGAGGGACTATAAGGGATTTGCTCCTTGCTGGCTTCAGTCTAATAATCAAAGACAAGCCAAAGAGCTCAATCAGCAGTCTCCTTGGGATAGATCAAGGAGGCTGCTGAATTCGGGTAGGAAAAAAATCAGGATAGCTATTGGCCTCCTAACTGGCCACTGTACCCTGAATAGACACCTCAACAATATGGGTGTTATAGATGACCCATTGTAGAGGTTGTCGGATGGTAGAGGAGAGTTCTGTACAGGTTCTATGTGAATGTGACCATTACTCTGCACAACGATTTGAATATCTGGGATACCACTGTATCAAACCCTGGGAACTATCAAACATTCCTATCAAGTACATGCTGAAATTCATTTCGGCAATCGGTCTTTAGTGGATCAGTTGGGGTCTCAGTACAATAGACTATTAGTCGCAGTGCTGGCACTCTTCGGTGTCACCCCTTTACAAGTCATAAGAACACTGCTGTCGTAATTTTTTAACACCGAAAAACGCAGCCGCTGTTTTCCGCATCTCGTCGCCATGAGCAATACAACTTGTTGTGTAACTAATAGTGTTTATAGTGCATTAAAATAATATTTTTTGCTTGCAATCACTATGTATACTTGCATTTGATTTCGATGTATAGTATAATAAAGTATCTGAAGAGAAAAAATACAAAATATTTGGGACAACTTACACTTTTACCCCATCTGACACACACAACATTTATTAAGAACATTGTACAATCATGGACATTTTTGTGACACTCGTGGAATTTTTTTTCGAGGATTTTGTTGACTCCCTGTTTTAGATTTTTACCATGAAGCTTTTCCTCTTCATTGCCTGTTTCTTAATCAATGATATTCATAATTTTAATTTCTGCAGTTCAAGCCTGCAAAGCAGTTGGAATTCTAGAAAAGAAGAAAGTAATGAAACTTCTTTCTCCCCCAAAATGATTTAGGCTGCCGTGACTCAGTGGGTTTGCCTACTACGCTAGCAACCTGCGAGTCACAGGCGGCGCATGTCCATCATTTGTTTGTCTTGTGCTTAGCACAGCTTGATCAAATGTCCTTTGTGTCATAAAATCCAACCCCCAGGACTGCCACAAGTGGCTGGTAGATGACTTTTGGTTCCTTTTTTTTCAACCTTGTTGACTGGGTACCTTCAAGCAAAATTATCTCAAGCTTCAAAACGTTGACTTTTCGAAATTTTGGGTGACTTTTTTTGAAAATTCACACAAGATCAAAGCAAATTTAGTCTTTAACTAATAGCAGTTCTCAGTACAATAGACTATTATTCGCAGTGCTGGCACTCTTCAGAGTCACCCCTTTACAAATCATAACTAATAGCAGTTGGGGAAAATTCATTTTCCTGATTTTTCAAGGGACGCCAATTTTTAAGTTATGACTCCAAAACTTGACAATAATGAAAGAAAAATATTAGAATCTAGATTGACATGAAAATCTTATTAAAAATATTTAGTTTTTAACATTTAAATTTCTTGTTGATATCTTTAATGTCTGTTTTTCTGCTTGACAGTTCTTTGTGAGAAGAGTCAGTATATGATTTATCATTGTGTTGTTTCCCCCTTACTTCTAGGTTCAGAGGAGATATCTCCTGCTAAATATTATAACCAGCATTCGGAAGCAGACAGCCACAACAGCACTGAATCCGATATATCTTTCCTCGAAAAGAAGGTGAACGAAGTGGATTTGAACAGTCAAGCCTGTTCTTCGACCGAAAGCGAAATGAACAGTTTGTCGTAAACTCATCCAGATTGATAAACTTAGGTTAGTTAATCGATTTTGCTTGAAGTATCTTATCACAGAGACAATGTAGTTGTACCAAAGAAGAATCCAACCGAAATGCAGTTTATTTTTTTGCGAAGCGGCAAAATCATGGTGTTTACAAACAGTGTCGCGAACTGGGAACCGAGTCTTGCGATAAACTGTGCTGAAGATATTCACAAAGTGCCAAAAATGTAGTGTGAACTAGATGTGTTACTATATATTCCGTTCTTTTTTACTTGTGAGGGTATCCATTATTTGTGTGTTTTAAAACATCTAGCCTGTACCTATTACTTGAAGTTTGTGCAATTCTTAAAATGTCACTTTTCGGTGTATGTTTAAGCCGCAAATCAAAGCAAACCATCTTAGTGTCTTACAGTGTATGCCCCTGCTCAAATACAAAATGGCCCTTTCTAGATTCATTTGAGTGTATATTTTCTGTGATATACTTGTATATTTCGTATCGTTAAAATGCATTGAACATTTGTGAGTAACCTGATCGGCACATGTGATATCCATTTGGAACGAAGGCATATTTGTGGCCTCTGAACTGTGCTTCTTCATCTTTTAAATTTTAGTGACATTTCTTTAGTTTAGTTAATACTCAGCACATGATATTTCATCTATTTTCTGTAATACCAATTGTAATGTTTTTAGTGTATGATGCTAATAAATTATTATTTTAAAATACTGACCTGGTGAAAAGGCTGAATTTTGTACAAACTTTTTGACTCAGTTCTCCCTTTCCAAAGGCAATTTTTTTCAGTGCTCCCTCTAAAAAAACCCAACAGTTATAACTAATTGCAAATGGAGATATCTATGTAGCTGTGTAATTTTACCTATGAAATGGGAGAATTTGAACAATTTAGAAACAAAACTACTTAGAACTGAAATTATAAAGCTGTATATTAAATTAAATAAAAAAATAAATTGCATATGAACATACTAATCACTATTCTTGAGCCTGGTGTTATGCTACTAATTTGTCTGTTGTAGACTCCATTAAAAGAATCAATGGCGATGCACTGTTAATGAGATCAATGTAATGAATGTATCTATATGGTTAAGCATTTGCTTAAAATATTTTTAGCATATTCTTACTGTCTACTCTTGCTTCTCGATTTCCCTTGTGGCCTGCATTGCCTCCTAGATTCCTTCAGCATTTCACAGAGGGGCTGTAGTGGAAAACTAGGCTCTAAATCTATACCTGTCATCTAGTACAGAATATTCATATTTTCTATAAATTCTGATAGTTTACACTGGTAGGTAGATAGTTGAATCAACGTCACACTATAGAAATAATGTGCTATTGGTGACGGTCCAGGATCAATTCCAATCCAAGGACAACGCCTCGTAATTCTTAACCATGGTCAGTTGACAAGTTCAACACTTGAACTGACATCCCACTCTCAAAACTTCCACTCCACGGAAATTTGAGGCCGGGTCTGATTTAATGTGAACGTTCCCTCACGTAGATTGCGGTGTTTGGTTGAATCGCGTTAAGAACCCGTAACTCTCCATTTGCCAAACTGCTACTCTTCCAGCCGGTGCCCCGATGCAAGAAATTTAAAATGTCTAAAACTAGTTTTTGATCCTTTCTCATTACCATTAAATATCAATGGAGAATTAACTCTTTAAAGGTCTTTGTGGCAAGTAAAATATTTTTCAAAAAAAGCAAATATTTGGGTAGTTGAATTGATGTTGCTCTGGAACAACACAACTGGCTATTGGTGATGGTCCATGATCAAACCGTATAAAAAAAAACTTGAAAAAATTTCCCCTCGAATGTTTGCAATTTGTAAAAAAAAAGTTTAGTTTAAGGTGGGGGGGAGTGCGCTCTTGTATGTCTTTGCTCTTCTAGAGCCTAATCATTTCAAGATGAGACATTCCAGTTCCTTAAATTGTAAACATTTATCCAGTATAGTACTAAAAGCTTATAAAAACTATCTTACTTTATTTTTTAAAGAAAACAAATGTCCTCAAACCCACATTTTGAATGTGTTAAAGAATTTGATCAATGAACATGTATGTACAGAAAAGAATGAATTCGGTTGATGGAATACCAAAAGAAATCCCATGAATCGTAAAGATTGAACCTGTGTTGTCTTCGCCCCAAAAATTGTAGCATGAAAACTACGAATTATACACAAGGAGAAGACAACCAACAGCTAAGATAATTCCATTCTTATTGTTCCGAGAAACAAGAATATATACACGATTTACATCATTGTTTCAACATATTCCAATACATCAAAATATGTATATCACAGACCAGTGTGGGAAGGAAACAGCCTCACCTGTTACTTCTGGCTCTCTTCTAAAATCACCCAACAGCTAAAGTCAAAAGACCAATCGGAGATCATTCTGGAATATCACCACCTGCAGAGGACGCTTCTATTTTCGCCTGCTCTTAAGTAGTATAGTGCAAGACACAACAGCAAATGGTGCCAAAATATAACCTATCCGAATACATTGGGCATTGCAAATTTCGATGATTGTTTTCTTTTTCCGGTCGGAGTATCTCATGATGTCACAAACCAGTAAATTGGTTTGTTACGTACCTGTCTAAAATTCTTGGTGTGGTGTGAAAGTTTGGAGAGTGGGGTGCCAGCTCAGGTGTTGCCACATCATCTGAACGTGGTTCAAAATGATGTGTCGTCCTCGAATCCTTGGGGATTGATCCCGGACCGTCGTCAATAGCCCCTCGAGTTGCTCCAGTACGACGTTAATTAAAACACCTTCCTAATATTCTTTTATACCACCACGCTGCTAAGTTTTTTAAATCTAATTTCTCAAATCATAATTGTAGTTTCATATTATCTACCATATACTTGTATTTAATGCATTTCAAATAGGAAATAGATACTGTTTGATAATGTGTCAAGATAATATTTATATTGGGTAAATTAAAAATTTTTTTTGGCAGAATACGCTTTGCCCGTCTTTTTCCGAGAACCTAACGGTCAATGTGATAACAGTATACATGAATTCTTGTTGGTAGCCAACCTTTTTGCTGACAATTTGTAAATACAGCAGCTAGAAATGCAATTTAAATATTTCCCTTTATCTTCAATTCTCAGTTGAATGGAATAACGCTAAATAGCTTATTTACTTTTATTGTAATATACTAAGTTTTATATGGGGGGAAATACAGTGTCGTAAAAAAGTGATACTACACTTTGTTCTTATTAAACATTGAAATTTGCTTTCCATGTTTATAACAAACTACATAACATATTTTTGTACACCAATTTTTTTTCAATTAAATCGCTTTAAAGTACGATGAACATTATCCTTTGGAATTAATACATCATGAGCAGCCTGTCGAAACAATGTTTGTTTTTTTTCTGCAGACGATACAGCTCTAATACTCATGTTTCTTTGTCAGTCGATGATCTCGGTCTTCCGGAACATTGTCTCTGAACAGTTCCATCTGCTTTAAATTGGTCTCAATTTGTCTTAGGGGAGTCCACTATAGGGATCAGTGTGAAATTCTTACCAAAAACGTCTTTGCACTACTACTGGTCCTGAAAAAGTCCCTAAATAATAAATTTTGTCCTGAAAATTTATCAAATTTTTTTAAGGTGAAAACAAATGGTGGCTGAATTTAAACAAATCAAAAAAGAAAATTGCAAACTGCAAATGATGAAATTGAACAATTAGACAAAAAAATTATGCAAATTGGAAAGAAGATGAAAATGGTGTAAGTTTCCCAATCCAACCACATTCGGAGACAATTTTTTTAAATACACAAATTGGTATATAATTTTTTTACCAACTTCATTTGATGCATAAAAGTTAAAAAAATTTACCTGACAAAATGTTTTTAAATTGGTTGTAATCTTAATTAATTATTATGGTTGAATCTTAAATTAATTGTAATGGTTGATTTCTTCAATTTTTTTATTATAATTTCAAGTATTTAGGAAACAAAAATAATGAATATAATATAGAGTATTTGTTTAATGTTCATTTACTTTGACATGATTTAGGGTTTGTCTTTATTTTTTAAATTTTATTTAGAAAACAGCTTATATTAAAGTTGAAATTTGATACTATAGTCCTAATTTCTCGAGATAAGGCTGTAGGCAATTAAAAAAGTGTGATCTTAAAGTATAATTGCATCTAACTGACGCACATAATCGTGTAAAATCAGATCATGCTTTTGTTTTAGAAAGTCTCTAAAAGGTTCCCGAAAATGGACCTACAGAAATTTAGTTGATACCATGCAGTAGCACTTTAACGCAAACTTTATCTCTCCGAAACTCAATCTGGATTGGGCTATTATTTCTCAACCATTAAATTTGCAACTATACTCTGTTTCACCTTAACTTGTCAGTATTGGGAAAGGCAGAAATGATGTTCATCCGCATGAAAAATAATTCCAACTTGATTTGGAATTTAAAATAAAGAAAATGCATATAAACGTGTAAAAATTGTCCTACAATGAAGGAGTGATTTTTGAACCTTTATAATCGGTTATTTATTTGTAAAAAGCATTTTTTTTTGACCGAAGCGAATGAATATATCCGAAACGGAATTCTAAACCGGTTTCCATGGTAACATTTCTGGCGAGCTAAATACGCTTTCCGGCCAAGTCTGCGCCATTTCGCTCTGCGTCTTTGCTAGCGTGTGTATTTACGTTCATATCTCTCTTGTGCTATTTTATTGGAGTGTGTTTGATACTCTGAACATGGCTGAAAAAGGAACGTCACCATCCAAGCTGTATACGCCATCAAAGCAAGGAAAATCAATTGGTAGTGGAGCTCGCAGGAACATATTGAATGTTTATTCTAGACTTCGAGAAGAAAACCATAGTGATTCCATTAACCAAATCGTCGGAAAGGTGTCTCAACTAACTGGTGTTTCCAAAAGAACTGTTTTTCGTTTGAAAAAAGAAAAGAAGACGACAAGTCCTTTGAGTACTCCAGGAAAAAAACGACCTTATGCCGTTGGAAAAAGAACAAGAATGATGAAATATGACAACTTTACTTTATCGTGCATCCGACGAAAAATTCATGATTGTTTTCGTCGAAATGAAATTCCTACATTGGACAAAGTTCTAAATGAAATTAACAATGATAAGGATATTTTTTCGACAAACATTAGCCGAAGTACACTGTACAGGATACTGAAAGATTTGGGATTTTCCTTTGAAAAGCGAAAAAGGCAGGCTATGCTTTTAGAAAGACACGACATAATTTTATGGCGAAGAAATTATTTACGAAAAATTAGAGAACTGAAGAATGAAAATGCTTCAATCTATTATTTAGATGAAACATGGGTGAATGAAGGACACTCACAAAGTCGAGTATGGCAAGACAAAAACATCAAAAGCACCAATGAAGCTTCCTCTTCAAGTTTGACAACAGGCTTGGCTGCACCAAAAGGAAAAGGAAGAAGACTCATCATTACCCATATCGGAAGTGATGAAGGATTTGTACCTGATGCGGCTGACATTTTTGTAGGAAAAAAATCCGGTGACTACCACGAAGAAATGGATGGTAACCATTTTGAGAAGTGGTTTGAAGATATCATGCCTAAATTGAAACGAAACAGCTTTGTAGTGATGGACAATGCCCCCTATCACTCGGTGAAGAAAGAAAAAATTCCGACGACATCTTGGAAAAAAAGTGCAATTCAAGAATGGCTATCGTTGAAAAACATTACGTGGAACCAGGACATGATCAAGATTGAACTGTTGAAAAAAGTTAGCGAAATCAAACATATGTTTGATAAATACAGAGTTGAAGAAATTGCCGAAAAATTTGGACATAAGGTTTTGAGACTTCCCCCGTATCACTGTGAGCTTAATCCCATTGAAATGATATGGAGTCAAGTAAAAGGACACGTTGCCAGGGAAAACAAGACTTTTAAACTGAACGATGTGAAGGATTTAGTCATCCAAGGGATTGAAAAGGTCTCTGTACAAAATTGGAAAAACTGCATAAACCATGTTACTGAAAAAGAGAAATACATGTGGGAAGTAGATGGACTTGTGGATGATATTTGGGAAAGTAAGAACTTGGTAATTTCT
This sequence comes from Metellina segmentata, assembly GCA_947359465.1. Classification (NCBI taxonomy): domain Eukaryota; kingdom Metazoa; phylum Arthropoda; class Arachnida; order Araneae; family Tetragnathidae; genus Metellina; species Metellina segmentata. The sequence goes on from OX375874.1 coordinate 125,412,239, forward strand.
TTTAATAGTGAGTCTGATAGCGATTCGGAAATGTTAAGTGATGATGATGTGTAAATTCATGTGATGAATAAGTATATTATAATGTAAATAGATTTGTTATGATGTTTGCTATGTTTTACATATATTGATGATGTATAAATGCATGTGATGAATAAGTAAAACGTAAATATAGTTTTCTCATTGTAACTACTATTCATGAAAGAGATTGGTTTCTTCTGTACACTTTCTTGTAAACTATTTTAAATTATTCATAAAATTAATAATTTACTACTAATCAACCCGACACCGTTCCGCGAGTTTCAGAATATGTTTCACACATATAAGGTTTATTTTTTTTAACTCTAATTTTTAAAATGGTTTCATTTTTTTTATTATTGTATGTGTATTCACTATATTTGTATTTTTTATATTCTATTTATTTATTGTGAATGTATTTTATATCCTCTATGTTATATGTATTTTTATTTGTTATTTACTTTCTTTAATATCAGAATAAATTTGATTTAATTTGGAGACTATATTTTGCTGTTAAGAAAAACACATATTTTAGCAGACGACGCACTCTCCCCTACCTTGTCCAACCAAATGTAAGACCAAAGGAGTAATTAAATTGGATTAATTTCCTTTAATAAAATTATTAAAATTGAAAAAAGAAGTATTAATCAAGGTGTTTAGCTTTCAGGTAAGTAAATTCAAAAAATGAATTTTATGGTTCATCACATCTTTAAATAGACTGTTTTTTTAAACAACATTTATTGTAAAAAAATTTTAAATATATATATTTTTAAATAACTAAAAATAATACTCATTTAGAAAAATCAAAACGCATTTATATTAACATAGAGTAGCTTTTTGTTTAATTAACAAATGTAATGCAAGAGCCATTAGAAATTAAAGATCTGTGAAACGTATAGAATTTCCACGTGCATTTTATCTCTCCTTGCCAAAAAGGGCGAATTTCCTCGCTTATAGCTGACTTCTTCTGACATTGTAACCCTAGTTTCTACGACAACGGCTGTGATGCGGTCAACGTAGCCTTTACTCTACTGACAAGTTAAGGTGAAACAGAGTATAAAATAAAATTCAGCGTTTTATCTGCTAATAAAGTGGTAACATTTTTTGGAACACCCTGTACATTCAACTGTTTCGTCCCATAAACTTTCACAGACAAGAAATGTGTGACCATTGATTTTGACATAAAATGACTTCAATGAATAAATTCGTTCAATGGGTAAATGAATTAGATAAAAATACTTTTCAATTTTTTTATGTATAGAAAATTGTTGGCTTACATTATTTAAATATGGGACTTGTAGTATAATAAACTACAGGAAGATAAACTTGTTCGTTTCTTTTTTATTTGAATTCTTTTGCAATCAATCAACTAGTTTAATTTTGCAAAGAGAGAGAGTAATACATCAGTGTAGAAAGTTTGCTTGAAATTATTCTCAATAACTATTGTTTGTTTATGTGCTTCCAAATTTCGTTCATTTATTACCTAAGTTTCAATTATGCGATAAAGATGTATTCTAGACTTGGCATTACTTGGGTAGAATTGGTTAACTAACTTCCGCTTTCGCTAATAAATTGTAATTCCTATTCATCACATGTAACAACTACCACACTCTAATAAAGGTACACAATTTCGTAAATGTAAATAAATGTCATATTTTACATTTTTGTAGAATTTAAATTTTTGCAAGAAAGAAAAAAGTCTTGAGTGCCAATGTTACACAGAATGCGTCGATTAGTTCAGAGTATGCATATAAATGCCTTGTATGTCATGTAAAAACAAGCATTTTCCTGAATTACCAAGCAATCATTAAAACTAATTAAACCAGTACTTACATTGATTGCAGTTATCGAATGAAAAAGTTCAAATTGAAAATCCAGAAATACATTTTAAAACAGATTAAAAAAAGCTTCGAACGAAAAGTAGTACCACAAAATAGAATCTTGTAATATAATGGACAGAAATTTCAGGGCTTATAACACATCACTTATTGTCACTTTTTCAGGTGTTTGAGTTCTTAAATTCTACTTGGAGAAAACAATTTTAGGTGCACAATTTTAAAAGAAATTAATTTTTTCCTCTAAAAAAAGTCATGTCAACCTAGTACATATTGTGTAATTTTGGTCTGACGCGTTGGAACTTGTCCAGACTAGTTTCCTCCACGGCAGGTACGTCGTTTGAGCGTCATCTGAATGACACCTGTGTGTTTCAACTAAAATCAAACCTTTTATTTATTTTGAGACGAACGTAATGTGGTGCTTCGACTGACGCCGGCTGCTATAACATTGATTTTGGTTCGTGAAAAGAATGGGAGCCTCAAGTATCACCAAATAAGATCATCTTGCCATCAAATAACTAATAGCAACCCTCTAAATACGGAGCAGTACAATATACTTTCCTTCCTTCGTAAATTTCCATAAAGGCAGTGGCACGCTGTTCCATCGAATTTCCCCTCAACACGCGTGGTCACATAGCCTGGTGCTAAGAAATTCTATATAGGAAGAATTTGAGAGTCGGGTTTGAAGCTTCGGGAAGATGTGTATGAACTAGTTTTTTCTATTCACTGATTTTTTAATCAGTGGCCTAAGCGTTGGTCAACATACAAACAAATTCAAGGAGACTTGAAACTTCCCTCTCACTATTTCATCAAGCAGGTGGGTAAGCCTAAAGCCAGCTGCTGAAAGGTTGCTTAAACAGTGGATTGCAGTGCGAAAGTATTTCCTTCACTACATTCCAATAAAGAAACCAAACATGATACAAATACCAGACTACACGAAAATTGTTCATTTGCTTTGAAGAGAAACTATGAAGGCTGAGGTGATATTTGTATCAAGTGCAAGTATATGTAATCGTGTGACCGAATTTCTTCAGAAAAAGGTACCCTCAATGCATAACCTTCATTCTCAACTTGAATTGTCGATAAGAACTATTTTGTGTAGGTTCTACAAAGAAATTTATTCGAGATTGGAAGATGGATGAAATGGAAGGTATAAGGTCCTCATAAACTGTTGCCTCTGGCTGAAATTGTGATTGGAGATCAAAATTCTAAAGCGCTTCAGAATACAGGGGTGAAAATCTTCCGCGTTTACGCGGATTTCCACTTTTTTTTTTCTTCCGAAACTTTCCGCTTTTTTCTTTGAATTAAATTATGTTATGGAAAATACAGCCAAAGAATAAATGTAAAAAAAAAACAATAAGGAAAGTGGGTCCTTACTTCAGGTAGTAGATTCTTCCGACTTTTCGTAAATTTTGAAAAAATGACCGATTTTTATCATTTTTTACAAAAAAATTCCTATTTTTGCCCTTATCAGCTTTTTTTACGTTTATAGAAGACAAATAAGTCTTGCTAATTCCTTTTTGAAAAGAATCCTTTGTGATAAGCTCATTAGTTTAATGGTAAACCTGGAGAACTTGGATTTTGAACTAGTTAGCGTACGTTGTTACATATTTCGTAGGTAAAGCTACGGTTTCCTAAAAAAGCGGAGCTGTTATCTAAAGGCCGTGAAACGTCGTGATGCGGCGGAAAAGGTATAAATGAAATATTTTAAGTTGATCAGCTTTTAATGTGATTTTTCTTTCAACTAGAAAATAAGATGCTTTGTTATTTCGTCTTTCATGGCAACCTCGGCAAGCGGAAAGTTTAAATTTTCATTTTGAATATTCTAGAAATTACTTTCAAAATCCGTTAAAACTTCTTTCTTTGGCGACTTTAGAAGTACGCCAAGGCGGTGGCCATCGTTTTAAACATAGACTGCAACTATTTTCAAAATGATGCTTTTTTAAGGGCAATATTTATGATTGTTTTAATAAGTTAAATTTTTTTTGTTTCTTGGATAATAAGAGTTATTAATTTTAAGTTTATTTGATTCAGATAGAAAATAAGAATATTTACGGAAAAATATAGAGATTTTGAAAAAAAAGTTATTTTATATTCGAAAATAGGTTGTAAATTTAAACCGAACTAAGAAATATTTTTCCTACCACATGGTTTCAGCTTCAGTTTACGTTTATAGCTGTGTCAACGACCTGCCCTTGGTTCACTTAGGCCCGGTGCACACATCCGATTTTTCAACGTGCGGCGCCGCTGCAGCAACGCAAGTGCGGTCTGAGATACATTAAATCCAATGCAGCAGTGCGTACATGCCTCCAGCGCCGCTGGGGCGACGCACGTACAACTTGCGTGCAATTTGTACCTCAGTTCGGCGCCGTTCGGAAGTACCTTATTTTCATAAACAAATAGATTATAAATAATAATTAATAAATGGTTGTATCCAGTAACGTCTATTTTGTTTCAAAATATACTTTTTTTTTACGCCAAGTAAGCGAAATAAACACGATTTCTTCGATAGAATATTTATCGCAAATGGCGCGAAATGAGTTCGTGTGTCATTTCACGGTTATGTGTGCATAGTTGGGCTTCGGTGCCGCAGTGGCGCCGCACGTTGAAAAACCGGATATGTACCGGGCCTTAAGTCGCCAAGGAAAGAATTATTTCGAATGGACCAATGAAATCAAACGACAGTTTAACGGGATTTGAAAGATTTTTCTGGAATATTCGAAATGAAATTTAAAAAATTTTCCACTTGACCTGGTTGTATTAAAATCCGCAATAACCGTTATACATATGGGTTACTTTAACCTGTAATTACTCGCTACTAGAAGTGCGCCAAAAAGCGCCCAAGTCCGTTGCCATTTCTATAAAGCAAGACTGAAGCTGTACCCTTTTTATTTTTGGTGTCTAATTTTTTTTTTGTAATATAAAATTTATGCTATTTAATAAAAATAGTATATATTTGATTTATTCTTTTGTAACAGCGTTTTGATTTCTGTTAATTTCATTTTTGGTATCAAGGTTTTTGAAAAATCGCAACTCTTAAGAAAATCTTACCATTGGTGAGGTGTTCAAAAATATTCATAAAAATAACATTTTCAACTTCATCCAACTTATTTATACTGTTTATAGTTGCCTAGATATTTTTCTCTTACAAAATTTGAGTTTGCACGTAAGGTGCCCACTCCTACTTTTCCAAAGACAAATTTCATTGTTTATAGTGGACTTTATAGGGTTTTTATCAGACTAAAAATTTGTCTATCCCCTCAGAAAAAAATTTCTGGCTGCACCACTGTTCTGTACACACATTAGAACACAAATATAGTAATCTTATTCAGCTATTTTTGTACTTCAAAATAACGCTGCATATATTTTCCTCTTTTTTACATTTTGACTGTTTTCACCCCTGAGAATATGAAAGAGAAGGAAATGAATTTTTTTTTCTAAGGGCTCAGAAGCATTACATTGCTAGTGTTAAATATCTTTTGAAGAAGTCCTTTGAAGAGTCCCATCGCTCCTTATAAGTTTATCCTATCTTGGTCCTCTTGAGAGACTCAGTGGTGAGAGTGTTCAAGTATTAGACGTTGTAAGAGCAATGTCATGTGAGGTCCCAACAGACATACTTCTGGATGAGTGAAAATTACTCCAAAGAGAATTTGAGGAAGAAGGATCAAAATGAAGCCTATTGATGTTTACTGGCACCAGTTCTTCAGACTGCGAGAAATTAGTGGTGTAGATCCTAAATACCCAGCTATGTCAAAACCAAGTATAGGCTGCTCTGTCACTTTCTCATGGTAGTGCTGACATGGAACGTGGCTTCTCAGCCTCAGGAAGAGCTTTGATAGGAGACAGGGCATCAATGACAGAATGCACACTCAATGCATTGATGACAGTCAAAAGAAGCTTGGCAAATTTTGACAGCCAACCTTATTTGGTGTCGATCACATCAAAGCTAATGGATATAGGAAGTGTTGCATATAAAGCCCACACTGCCTATTTAGAAAATATAAAACGGAAGGCACAAGAAAAATTAGAGAAGGACAGGAAAGAAAAAGAAAGACTGGAAGCAGAGAAGAAAAATTAGAGAAGGATAGGAATGAAAAAGAAAGACTTGAAGCAGAGAAAAAGAATTAAGGCAGCTGGCAAAGAAAAGAAAGGTAATAGAAGAAGAACGAAAACTTAAAATTATGCGTAACTAAGAAGATGCGGCGTTGAACAGTGCTTCAAAATTGTGAAAGGGAGCCAATGACAGGCTTCAGAAAGCGATTAAAAATAAAGGTTTTAGGAAGCAGCACTTGCTCAGGCAATGATTGAAGGGGTAGGTGGCAAAAGTCTCAGATGATGCTGGTCAGCAAAGACAGACTTTAAAAAATGCATTTTCTTCTCTTGAGAAGAAAAGACAAAATTAATTTCAGACTTTTTCAACAAAACAAATAAGACAATTTTTCAAAGAAAAGGACGAAATTCTTCAAGCTGTGTCAAAAATGAACAACATATTTAAAAAACATGATTGCAAATTATTTTATTTGTTTTGTTAATATCGTTTCAAAATAATATGTTTTTTAAATGAAGAAAATAAATATCCTTCCATAGAAAGAAAAGAAAAAGATAGAGATGACTAGGGAGTACCTTTTTCTTTTCTATCTTTATACTTGAATATATTTGGCATTGTTGTTATTTGTCACTTCTTTTTTGTTCGATTAGTCACTTTTACACCTTGAAACCTGTTATAAGCATTGAACTTTAAAAAAGCAAACAATTAAAAAAAATACCGAGGTTGTCAGTAATTACCAGTTCTATTTTAAAAGGTTTTGTGTTCTGTATATTTAATTTTAAATTTTTATTCATTTTATCATCTGTCCCAAATATTCAGAAATTTTTAAATTCTATAAAAGTAGTTTTTGGGGAAATAATTGATTTTTAGCAGCACTGGTAAAACATTGCAAATAATAATTTACCTTCCAACTATAAAATTATGGATGATTTAAGTAGTTACTTAGATGTTTTGGCATGAAATTTGCTTAAATATGGAAGCAAACAAATTTCAAATACTGCATTCACGTAACTCAAAATATACTGTAGTAATATAGAACATTGTATCAAAATATATGAATGAATAGTATGTGCTACTTGTGCAAACATAAAATCAACCATAGAATGGGAACACAGACAGACTTACGCAATCAAGTTCATAGTACTAAATGAATATAAGTACACCCATACCTCGCTTTACGGCCTAGATGCGTTCCGGAAAAGTTGGCCCTAGAACGAAAAGCTGTATAACAAATCGATTTTTTTGATACAAACCCATGCATTTGGATCTGTTCCAATTTTTTTTATAAAAATAATACTTTTTAGTTCATAAAGCTTTTTATTTTCGATAAAAATGCTTACATAAAATAAAAGTACAAAACAATGTAATAATATAAAAATTAAAAAGAAAACATTTGTATACATATAGTAAAATAAAATGTTTAAAAACTGTATTAATCTGATGACGAACATTACATGAAGAATCAGTACCCTGTAATATGTGCTGTCATCATCACTTTTCGCCGTTGTGGATTGACCCAGTTTAAAAGAATAAAAGAACCAGTGAGGTCCCGCCATTAAATTATGTTTTTTTATTCCTGTAATTCAAGTTTCTTCACATGTTAAATCTTAAAATTGCTGTCACGAAAAATTAAAAAAGTGACTTATAACATTTTGACATCTGCTCACAGAAATTATCGTTAATTTTTTTTTTTTTAATTTTAGCATTGTGGTGACAGTTAAAAAATCGTTTGACTTTAATCTTTGCTTGCTTACTTCGTAATATTCTATTTATTATTTAAAAATGGCTCCTAGTCGTAAGAAAACAGCAATCGGAAATTGATTATAGTTTTCATCATAGTGGTAAATTAGTAAATTTATCCCAATCTACGGTGCAGTATGTGATAAAACGCTTTAAAGAAGAAAAAAGGTAAGAAAAAGTCGTCCGACAAAGTTAACTCAACGTGATCAGAGATTTATAGTTAGAAAAAGTGAAAATTCCACGTTTGCGCGTATAAAAATTTCTATAGAATTTACTGAAACATTACTTTAATTTCATCTGAATCTGTTCTACGAGTGCTCAGATCAACCGGATTAAATGGGCGTTCTGCCCTAAGAAAATTTTTTGTAAGTGCGAAAAATAGAAATCTACGCTTTCCTTCGCAAAATCAATAAATAAACCCGGAACGTATTGGAATCACGACTTATCTGTAGATGAAAGGAAATTTAACATTTTGGTTCCGATGGGCGCATATGGAGAAGAAAAAATTAGGTACTTAATTGGAACAGTAACTGTCCTAGTGTGTGTGTGTGGGGGGGGGGGGTGCATGTCAACATCAGGACTAAGTTATTTGGTATTTATTAATGGTATAATGAATCATGCTCTGTAATTAAATATTTTAAAACAATTTAAAATTATCAGCCCAAAATTTGGGTATTAGAAACAACTTTTTTTTATTTATCAAGATGACCATCCTAAGCATACGACTTTTAACGTTCGCCTCTGGTGTCTGCTTCTTCACAAGTACTGAAAGCATCACCTCAGTCCCCGGATTTAAACCCATTTGGAGAGAACTGGAGGTTAGAGTTCGAAGAGGCGACATTAAAACGAACTAAAAATAGTTATGATTGAAGAACGAAGGAACATTGATGCAGAAATTACAAAAGAGAAGTGAACTCTATTCAAAGCTGTTGTGGATATATATATGCTATAGGATAACCTACTAAGTACTAATTTACCGAAATATTAAAAAAAAAATTTTAATTGCACGAAAATTTTTGTGAGGAAACTTTTTTGTTACTTTTGATTATTGATTTTACAAAAAAAAGTTTTACTATCTTTAAAAATATTTTATGTAGTTTTGTTTAGAATATATATTTTTGGAACAAAAGTTATAATTATTAAATTATTCCCATTTTGAAATATTAATTTTATTAATGGATAGAGCAAAATTTCATTGAAATACGTGGGTGTGCGAACATTTTTAGGAGTCACTGTACATGACGGGAAACAAATCAGCCAAATTTTAAAAAAACTGGTGGAGGTTGGGTCGAAAATCTTTTTTTTTCGTGCGATTTGACCTGGAATGACCTATAACGTTACTGACATCAGAATTAGAAAAAGAGCGGTGTACTTGTATTGCCTTCGACAATCGTTTTCAAAGATGAGCAATGCTTTCCAAGTCACCAATAGCCCGTTGTGTTGCTTCAGTGCGACGTTAAATAAAATATCTACCTACCATACCTTCTAAACATTTGATAAAATAATCAGTTGAAATAATATGAAGTCTGTGGTTCTACTTGGGAAACTCAGTAGTGTCTCGAAGAGTTTTTTAAATAAGAAAACTTCGTAAAGTTGACGAAATTATAAGAGCTTAGAAAAATATGTACCAGAGCACAGGTATCGAATGAAAAACCAAATTTTAATCGAGGCCGTTTAGTTTGGTTTTTCTTCATTCAATATCTGAGGTTTTATCAAACTACATTGCTATGCAAAATAAAATTCTATTTCGAATCTCCAATATTTAAAGATATTGTTGTGCTTGGAGATTGTTCTATTGTAATTATTGTTTCAAAAACATTTAAAAAAAATCTTCTTAAGAATTTTTTTTTTGAAATTTTGAGAAAACTAATGATATTAAACATATATGACCCTATATAATTTAGATTTTAGTTAGTTTATAATTGTATAATTCCATTAATCTTTTTACAATTACTCATTTAATTAAGCATTCCAATTTTAACCAGTATTCAATTATTACCATGGTAACTCCTCAAGGAGTGATGCTATATAGAAATGTTGCGAGGTTAAATTTGATAGGGAATGAAGTTTACGATCTCTACTCATATACCCCAAAAAATTCAGACCTCTAAACGTTTTTACCATTTAGATTCATACAATGAAATCGCTTTACACAAGAGGATATTAATAATGATTAACAGGCACCATTTTAAAAACAGTGTCTATAACAGCACATCGAAGTTCAATTCCAGCACATTTTTTCGTCCGTCGAGACAGTTCTTTTGAATGTGTAGCTTGCGTGAAGGGATTTCCGATAACTTGCTAGGCTATGTATAAGTTTGAGAACAAATTTGTTCTGTCACTTGTATATTCTTTTGAGTTGGGATTAGGAAAATAATATGTGTAACATAAAGATAGTTAAAGGAGTTCGGTAAAAGTTTGTTCAGGCAAATAGAATACACATTGTTTTGAATTAAATTCTCAACTAACACAATAGCACCAGCTTTTGTCTTAGATCCTATAAAACTCTGTGGTAGTAGATTTAATATTCAGAAAATCGAATATGATTGCTTCACCAATAATTTGCGTCTACAATTGCACAAAGCATATCCGAAGTAAACGAAGGCAAGCTATGATTCTGGAATAGTTTTAAATGTAATATTTTCCCTTTGAAAATCTTAGGACAAAGAAACAGTTCTTAAGTTAGACAAAAACTTACATGCAGAAGAAACAACATTCTGTTTGATATAATTAGGTGTAGAAATATTGGAAAAAATTTAGAATAGCAAAGAAAATAACTCGTTATACCAATGTACAAATTTATTTCCGAATTCCGAAGAGAATAATCATTCAAAAATACAAGAACATCACATACATATTTTCAGTGGAAGGAATGAGTTACATGATTTCGGACTTCTCTGCTGGATACCTCTAGTGATGATGTCCATGATGGTGCCCATGGTGATGGCCGTGATGATGATGGTGACCATGGTGATGATGATGGCCGTGATGCTCATGATGATCATGGTGATGGTCGTGATGATGATCATGGTGGTGGTCGTGGTGATGGTCATGGTGCTCGTGGTGATCATGATGATGGTCGTGATGCCCATGGTGATGATGCCCATGATGGTGGTGTCTCGCTTCTTCTGCAGCAACAGGTTTGGCAGAGGCAAATTCGCAGAGGACCAGCAAGCAGGTCAGTGCTAAGGCAACGGTGACAGGCTGCATCGTGAATGAAGGTTTATGGAGGACGAAAGTTTGATTATTCAATGAGATTTTCACAGTTCAGACAAGGGTTTATATACGTGAGGATACGAAATGTAAAACCATAGGGTATTGAGCATCCGTGGTACGGTTACAGACCACTGCTCTTTGACAATCCACTCTTAGAGGGGTTTTTTTTATAACGGCGAATACACTTATTTTTAGTATTAACAGTAAGCAAGAACAGCTCCGTATCAGAATTGTATGCCAAGGCCATTACTCAACTGGTGAAAAAAGATACTAGCAACTTTCATCTTCAGTTTTTTTTAAGTAAAAAGAAACTGAAGCGGAACCGAAGCCCGGTTATGACATCGATTGTTTGGTCATTCGTAACTACTAGCCGAATCACAGTTGCGTTATTTGTCAATCAACTGTTTTGTCACAAGATGGTTGTACTGCAAAAGTCGCAATTCATTTATTGTAGTCATTCATTGCCTATTACACAACTAATCCTTAATTTGATCTAAAGGGAAAGACAAAAAATGAGTCCGTATTTTTCTAAAAACTGTTAGAAACGGAATTCACACACTGAAATCAAAAACTTTTTACTTCTGATTTCCTATTTTATCTGACGTGATTTGTTTCTCATTTTAAGGTACATTACAGTATCCGGAATCCTCGGGACCTCGGCCATTTCGGATTATTTGCATTTTTTGTCTAAAAAAACCTAAATCTAATCCTACCACCCCAGCGTGAATATTGCGTTTGCAATAGTAAAATACAGGGTGTCCTAAAAGTTCCCGTACTCACGATTCGTGAATTTATTATACAAAAACAACAAACTTTAAAACAATTATTTTTATGCCAATGGTGAAAAATACTTTTAAATAACGTAGGGAAAAAATTTGAACTTACGTTTATAATAAATGTTCGAAATTTCTGCCCTTTTCTTAGAGACAAAGCTCAAGTAGTTTGCGCATATTTTTAGAAACGCATTTCAGGATGCTGAGAGTGTATCCTTTGAGTAATAGCAATTTTCAGATCACCAATTGTTTGGTGGTTATCTTCATTAACTTGGTTCTTTAAATATCCCCACAGAAAAAAGTCAGGGATGCGCAGATCAGGGAACGAGGTGGTCCAAAGGTTTCTTGAGATGATCGCCAAATAAATCTTGGAGCATGCCCATGGTTTCATAACTTGTATGACAGGTTGCAACGTCTTGTTGGAACCAAGAGTCTCGTTCATTCACTTCTAATAATGAAACAAATTGTTGAATAAGTTGATATAGCGTATCTCTTTACTCGATATTGCATCATTTGGATATTTGTGTCGCCAAAATTCTTTACATCTTTCATATGATTTACATTCAAAATAAGCCTCAAACAGCGCAATTCTCTGAATGCGTGATAAATTCATCCTGCAATAAACAAAATGACGTGGACCTTTATTGTCGAACAACTTCAGAGCGAAGAAAATCAAACGATAAAAATTAAAGAGTCGATTAAACTATAAGCAGACGATAAAATTCAATAATTACACGAGCAATAAATTTTTTTAAAGTTGAAGTACGGGAACTTTTAGGACACCCTGTAGCAGATATATAATAGGAATAATTTAGAAAAAATCCTTTTTAATACAATGCAAGAAATTTTACTTGCAAATCTTCTAATTCTTCTGTGTGGCATTTATTCTAAACACGTCTGTTATTTTGTGTTGTTTCATCAATTAGGTCCAGGTTTAACTCCTTGCTCTTTAAAAACTGTCGGAAAGATGTGAAAAAGCGAGAAAAACAAAAATACGCCGGTTAGCAAAATGTCCGGATTTTGAATAATTTCGGATCCGAATTTGGGAATTTGTACTGCATAATGAAAGTGGATATCGTTCCTAGATTGCTTTTTGGGGTTTCCGTGGTAAGGGGGATTTACATGTTCGTTGTTGGAAACTATCTTAAATGTGACGTGACACCAAGGGGTTATCTGCCTTGCTAATTCCTAGAATCTATTCTGTTCACAATTTTATATTTGTAGGTACTATGAACATTTTTGTCTTTTACAACAAGTCCATGGTAACCCGGTTGGTAGAGTAGCTTACTAACAACCGGAAGATTGTAAGTTCGAAATCAGATCCGACCAAAAGACCGTGGGGACTGGTGCATGTTAAATCTGTTATTTCTAAAATATTCCCACGTTGGTATGGTCTAGAGGTTTGGTGAGTGGAGTCAGAGCCGCCCATAAACTTCCCGGGCCCCCCGACAAAATTTTCGCGCGGGCCCCTAAGTTTTTTCCTTGTGTAGGAAGTTTTTATTTCCCCAAGTATTCATATATTTACAAACACCCAACTTCAAAAATGTACAAGCAAACCCACAGTAAATTAATAATGAACTGGTAAGAAATTATGGAATTAAATATGTATACGTGTTATACGTTTAAAGCACGAAGTGTGGCCACTTTGCGATCGAGCAGGACTTCGATAAGGATAATGAAGTATAATCAGAAAACTATAATAAATATCTCTATAGAAAGATTGCAAGAGAAATCCATGCAAAAACATATCTTAGATACTGAAGAATAGTCAAAACTCCTTAAACTTTTGCAGTACTGAGGAGGGAGCAGTACATCTTCTATTCGAATTAATGAATTTATCGATGCCGTCAAAAAAGGAAGCTCGTTTTGCACGCCAGTTCATGCTCAATTGAAAATATTCTAAGATGAATCAAATTTTTCCTGGCCCAAAGTAAATCGTAAATGATTTTTGATTATAGATAGTTTACTGAATCCTTTCACTAGAAGCCAGTGATGGGGAAGAGAAAACAAAATTCTTAAAGCTAAGCAAAGTTCTGGGAAAATAGATTGCAATTTTAATTTACAGATAGAATTTAAAGGGAGAGTGGAAGACCTTTATTTTCTAACTTAGCTTAATATGAAAAAGTAGCTTCGCGAACGGTCTTGTAGATCTGATTTCATTGATGGGATTGTGGCTTAAAATCATCTGAATAGCTTTCAATTAATTTTTTTAAGTGGCGTTGTTTGTTGTCATTAGAATTATAATTTATTTTAAATAGGGCATCGAATGTATTGCATATGTTTTTTCATTTGCTCATACCTTGATTCTAACTGAGAAACTATTTTTATTGAAGAGAACACACACACACACAACACACACACACACAACACACACACACACACACACACACACACACACACACACACACACACACACACACACACACACACTGAACTTTTGAATTTTGTTTCTTCGGTTTCTAATACTTCGGGCATTTCTCTTTCCACTTCAAAAGCTTCCTTTTTCGAAAAAAAGCTTCCTTTTCCGTCCTCTTTTTTTGTGTGGAAAATTCTGCATCTATACCCATAATAAAAGCTGTCTCTTCAGCTCTATTTATATAGGCCACTTGTTCTTAAATCTTTATCTATTGTTTCAGTTAACGCTTTAATGTTATTCATTTCGATATCAAAGGAGATATATTATGATTGAAGGATTAAATTTCTTGTTTTTATTTGCTCTAGTATGTCCTTCTAAATACTTAACTGAATTTTAAAAAAAAGTTTCAAATTTTGAAAAATAATTGAGGAATCCATTTATTCTTCCGCCGTTTACGATAAACTACTGATTTTTTCCATCTTGAGGGCCTTTAAAACGTCAGGTAGTTTTTCAGATATAGGTTTCACTGTCTCAATTCTTGCACTCCCTCTTGTCTCACAAAGACCGTGTAGAGACCTCCCATCAGTGTGTTTTAGAAACAGTTCCCATCGCCGTGGGCTCGCACTGAAGAAATTGTAAAGCTGGTTTATAAAGTTGAAGAACGTGCTTACTATTTCATTACTCCTTGTGGCATGTACACCAACTAGTCGTTGTCGTAGACTGCTGAAAATGTGAGACCATCTCGACGGGGACATTTTTAAGGACTTGAAAAGAATATGTATCTGTTCGATATTATTTTTTGTGTCAAATTCGGAAAATAACCCTAAAATGAGCCAGATAATTTCTTGAAACAAACCTTGGGGCAGCGGGCCCCTTAAACATCTGGGCCCCCCCGACATTTGTCGGGTTTGTCCCCCCTTATGGGCGGCTGCTGAGTGGAGTGCCCGCTTATGTGTTCACCTCGTCATCGGATCCAATCGAGATAGATCCCGTACCCTCGCCAATAACCCATTGTTTTGCTCCGCTGAGATGTTAATTCATTAATAAACCTGGAATTCCTTTACAATTCGTCGTTGCACCATCTAAGCCGAGTAGTCAACTCTAGGATCAACAGGCTTTTTGAGATCGAATGAATCCCAGTGTCATGGATGTTTGTAAAGGTTTGGAATATATTGTACTGAGCTATAGGTCTCCGCTTAATAGCCACCAAATAAAAGCGCAAAATGATCGTAGAGCTATGAAACAAATTAATGTGATTAATTAATATTTAAAAAATGAACGTCGTACTAGAGCAAAAACACAACGGGCTATTGACGACGGTCCGAGATCAATCCCCATAGGAAAACATCCGAGGACCATCCCACGTAATTTTGGAACCACGGTTAGGTGACGAGGTAACGCCCTACTCAAATTCGTGTTGTATTACGCCTGAAGAAGTAATAAGTCTTGATAGATACGCATGCATGTCCTGACAAAATAAATGAAATATTACATTAAAATGATTATAATTATTTTATTTAACGGGTAATTGGTAATTTTTAGTTAACGTCGTACTAGAGCTACACAACGGGCTATTGACGGACGGTCCGGGATCAGTCCCTAAAGGGAAAGATCCGAGGACAACACCTCGTAATTTTGAACCACGGTCAGATGACGAAGCAACACCTGAGCATGGCACCCCACTCTCCAAACTTCCACGCCAACCAACCTTAACATGGAGAAGGGAGTAGTTGAATTAACCTTGCACTGGAACGACACAACGGGCTATTGGTGACTGTCCGGGATCAATCACGAAAGGAAAGATCCAAGGATAACATCGTCATTTTGAAAGACGATCAGATGAAAAGGGTAACACATATGCTGACCATTCTCCAAATTGAAGCCACGACAGATTTAACGTGCACCAGTTTCCAAGTACACGACGGTCTTTGGTTGGATGGGGTTTCAAACTCGCAACTTTCCGGTTGCTAATCTGCTACTTTACCAACCGGGCTACCGTCATGGTAGGTAGATGTGTATTTAACGTCATACTGAATCAACACAACGGGCATTTGGCGCTATCCGGAATCAACCCCCGAAGAAGATTCGAGGACAACATCACGTAATTTTCAATCACGGACAGATGACGAGGTCACACCTGAGCTGGCACCCCACTCTCCAAACTTTCACACCATGCCAACGTAAGGACATTTGAGGTCACAACAGATTTAACTTGCGCCAGCCCCCTTTGCACGCGACGGTCTTTGGTTGGATTCGAACTCGCAACGAAAGGTTGCGAGTTCGTTAATCTTCCAATCGAACTTCCTCGGCTCAGGATGGTAGGTATTTTAATTAACGTGTACTGGAGCAACACAACGGGATATTGACGGCGGTCCGGGATCAATCCACAAGGGAAAATCCGAGGACAAAACCACGGTCACATGACGACCATGACGAGGCAACACCTGTGCTGACACCCCACTCTCCATACTTCCAGCCGACCTACCGGTATAGTGGTTAAGGTATTAGCCTCTGGATCAGAAGGTTTCTGGTTCGAATCCGGGTCCGGGCATGGCTTATGGTGTAGAGGCGGCTGGTACACCTTAAATCTTATTTGTTGTATCATTACCTTAGATTTTATTTGTTGGGCGGTCCGCCAAACCTTACCGATGAATATATATTGCGCTTCACTTCGCATTCTAGAATTGTAGTTTGCATATTCATCTGCATTTTTAGTCATTGCAATCGGCTTCCCACGTTTTAAATTATTGATACGATACAAAAATGAGTGTTAAAACTTGTATATATTACTTAGGGAGCTTATAAAAACGTTGTATAAAACGCACCTTCCACATATCGTTCGGCTATTAGTGGATGAATCCAAAAAGAGTGTAATTTCTACGCTTTCGCAAGTACATCCTGAACAAAATAAAAATTTCTTTTCTCTTTTTAAAGGATACACGCATACTCACTTGAACTATAATTTTAACTAAGCTCCTTGAAACGTCAAATAAAATCTTTTTAATGCAATTTGATCACGTTCAAACGAAAATGACGAGGATCTCGGATAAAAAATCGGACGCAATGCAACAAGAGACTACCACTCTGATAATTACTTCTCCGATATCCGTTCATTACTATCGTTGTGTGTACAAACGCTTTTTGAATTAATTCTAAGCGATAACTAAACACCCCTTACAAAAATTTATATGGAATTATCGCCCGGGTTTTTTAAAAAGATCTATAAAGTAATCTTTATTCACAAAGTCTATAGAAATTTGTATAGAATGTCTGCAAAGGTTGGTAAGTAGTTAATTAAAATCGATCTGGAATTCAAATGGCACTAATTTGTTATCACGTTGATTCTTGCATTTCATACCGATTGCACATATCGGTGTTGCCTCGTCATCTGATCGTGGTTCAAAATTACGAGGTGTTGTCCTCGGATTCTTTCTCTAAGGGACTGATCCCGGACCGTCATCAATAGCCCGTTGTGTTGCTCTTGTACGACGTTAGCAAAAATTAACTTTACCATTTACCGATCGTTAAAGATACAGTAAAAATTTAAACGGATTTGAAATCTGCGGAAATTTTGCACCACCTTAAATGTTCATATTCTGTTAATACATAAGTTTTCAATTGAAACTTTGATACTTTCGCAACACAAATTTAAGAATTGTAATTTGTAATTTTTAGTTAACGTCGTACTAGAGCAACACAACGGGCTATTGACGACGGTCCGGAATCAGTCCCTTAAGGGAAAGATTCGAGGACGACACCTCGTAATTTTGAACCACGGTCAGATGACGAAGCAACACCTGAGCTGGCACCCCACTCTCCAAACTTCCACGCCAACCCAACGTGAGGACTTTCGGCCACGACAGATTTAAGGTGCACCAGCAGCCTCTACACCATACGTTTACAAACATCCATGCCCGGACCCGGATTCGAACCAGGAACCTTCCGATCTAGAGGCTAACACCTTAACCACTATACCGGTTGGTCGGCACGAATTTAAGAAATACAAAGTTGGGGTATGCACAAACTCTGTGCACATTATATATATATATATATATAGTTACTAAAAAGTTATTTCGATGTCGATAGTTTCATAAAATCTATCAAATTCGTCTGAAGATACAATGCTTTCTTTATTTTCACGCAGAATTTCTTCGAAGCAAGTTAATGATTTGTCTATGTTTTCTAAATATTTTAAGCCCTTTTCAATTAAGCTGTCTGTCATCTGCCCGAACCGCGCAGGTGGTCTTCGACAGTCATACCATTGGTTTTGAGTGCAGGTGATTTTTAACTGTGATTCTTGGAAAAAAATCTGTCGCCATAAAGGGATCTGGGATTCAAATCTGTACAGTACTAAAGCATATATAGTTTTTTTTTTGTAAAATAAACGCAAGATAATTGTAAATTAGGCAAGCCTACGAGAAGTGATTGTGTCTGGGAACGAGAGTTTGTGAAGCTTTTAATTACTTTGTATCGTGATTATCCTGATTTATGGAAAGTTATGTGAATATGTAAGCAAAAACTAAAGAAGTATTAATTTTCAAAAAACAAAATAAATAAGATTGTACTGAGGAAAAATAAAAACAGAAAATTAATATTACTAGGGGGCCCAACCCCTGCTCGCTAACGCTCGCCAACCCCCAGAGGATTGCTTCGCAATCCTCATTGGTTAGCTGCGCGAACCTATGCTCGCTTCGCTCGCATCAATGTTGGTGTGTGTACATTTACCCAGTACTCGAACCACCCACGCTTTTTCATTGAGTTTGTTGTCGAAAGTTGCAATGCAAGCGTCTATAATAGTTTGCCCCGAAACGGACCTTTTTTTTAAAATGACTATGCAAAGATCCTCCGTTTTCTTTGATTTCTATTATTTACTGCAACAGCTCAACTAAAATTCATTTTTTTTTTCAATAAAATTTCATCCGATAACGCTATAAATTCAATTGAAGCGCGAGGCTTTGGGATAAACAAAGAATCGTACAATGTTGCCAAAACGCGAAAACAAATAACGTCTTTTTTTGCGTGCCTCGTAAGAGAATTATATATATAGATGCGTAAGATTCAGTATCTCGCAGAAAGTTTAGTAAATGTTAGTGGTGAATAAAGCTACTTCTTTCAAGTTTATACCACTCTTTTGGGCCAGCGTCTTTTCTTATTTTCTTTCTTTTCGATTGCAAACAACCAAAATCAAGACAAGAAAGCCCAAATCTGAATTCGAAATAATTTTAAAAATTTAAACTGAAACACGTGACGCTCCTTAAAACAACATTGTTCGAATGAGATAATGTTAATGGTAATTTTAGCTAGCGTCGTACTAGCAACACAACGGTTGACGGCGGTCCGGGATCACTCCCTTACGGGAAAGATCCGAGGACAACACCTCGTAATTTTGAACCACGGTCAGATGACGAAGCTGTGCCTGAGCTGGCACCACCCCACTCTCCAAACTTCCACACCAACCCAACGTGAGGACTTTCGACCACGACAGATTTAAGGTGCACCAGCCGCCTCTGCACATACGCTTACAAACATCCATGGCCGGACCCGGATTCGAACCAAGAACCTTCCGTGACCGAATGAGATTTACGGGTTGATTGAAGCAGTATTGAAACACCTATCAATCGAAGCTGTCAATTACAATAAAATAGAACGTCTAGGGTGCCCTTAACAAGCTGGTTCAACTCATAAATATTTTTCAATGACATCAAAATTTTTATTTTTTGATTTGTGTCACTTTTCTTGCCGGGGTGCGATATCTTGAAAGATGAAAGAATCCCAAAGTGAGTGCCGCCATCAGGGATGTAGGTATTTTAATTAATGTCGTACTGGGGCCACACAACGGGCTATTGACGATTGTCCGGGATCATTGTTGTTGTCGTGCGGGCCATATATGGCTCAATTGGGGGTGCCATTGCCCCGGAGGGTTGGACTATATAGTGGTTAAGGTGTTTACCTTTAGAACGGAAGGTCCCCGGTTCGAATCCGGGTTCGGGCATGGATGTTTGTAAGCGTATACCAGCTCGGGTGTTGCTTCGTCATCTGAACATGGTTCAAAATTACGAAGTATAAATTGTTAGGAGCAATGATGGTCCTCCCACTGGGTGCTCCTTCACAAGTGGCCATCGCTTCGGGCCTTGTAGTGGCCAATGATTTAGGTCAAAATGTGCCCGCCATTAGAAAAAAAAATTACTATGATCTATCGTCATTGAATCTTTCAAATTAAAAAATGAAACAGCTGAAAATAGTTGTCAGGCGATTTGAGGATTCTGCCTACTAAAATAGTGCCAAAAAAGACAAATTAACGCACGTTATGCTCGTCCTTCTTATTAATGATCTGTTTTAATTTGGATTTGTTGTTGTCTTGCGATATATGGCCCAATTGGGGATGCCATTGCCCCGGAGGGTTGGACTTCTTCATACATGACACATCCATTTTTACAGGAAGGTCCCTTTCACGCATCCATTCACTCACGCATATCGTAATTTAGATCCCAATCAGAGGCCGATAACCCCCTGATCAGGTACCCCCAGAGGTATTGATTCAGTATGGGAACATGGGGGACTTTGTGACCATGACCTATTTAACGTGCCCCAGCCACGATTAGCGAACACGACGGTCTTTTAGCCAGGTCTAAGCTCCGATCTCGCAACCATCAGAATTGCAGGCTCCGCCGAAGACAAAACCCACAACCGTTCCGATGCGAGCCCGACCGCTCTACTAACTGAGCTACCGCGGCTCTTTCCGGGATCATTTCTAAGCAGGAAAGCTGAAAGCGAGACATCAATTTAAATATTGACCAACCGGTCTGGTGATTAAGGTGTTCACCTCTAGATCGGAAGGTTCCTGGTTCAAATCCGGGTCAGTGCATGGATGTTTGTAAGCGTATGGTGTAGAGGCGGCTGGTGCACCTTAAATCTGTCGTGACCGAAAGTCCACGTTGGGTTGGAGTGGAAGTTTGCAGAGTCGATGCCAGCTCAGGTGTTGCTTCGTCATCTGACCGAGGTTCAAAATGACGAGGTGTTGTCCTCGAATCTTTCCCTTAAGGGAGTGATCCCGGACCGTCGTCAATAGCCCGTTGTGTTGCACTAGTACGACGTTAACTAAAAAATTACCTATTACCCGCATACTCTTCAACAATGGTAATCCAGTCATCAGTAGCACTTCTTACCGAAATATTACATACGACGTAGTATCAATAAATTATTGATTAATTATTAAAATTAAAAGAAAGTTATTTTCTTTAATAAATAAAATTAAAAAATTATTGAATAAATAATTGAAACTAATATTTTAAAGCAATATTCAAAATTATTTAAGAAAAGTATTGACTAAATATATAAGTGAATGAATCTCATTTTAAAAGTCATACAACACAATTTTGTTGATCAAACTAATTACCTATTTATTAACATCTCATCTACAATTTTTGTATTTAATGTCAAGCACTTTTTGCTTTTTTTTTAAAGTATTTATTGCTTAGTTTGATATTGTAACAAACTTTCATATTAATTTTTGTTATGAGCAGTGACTCCAGTGTTTTAGTATTCGGTTTGGTATTTTCGAACCATGCTGAAAATTCTCTCAAAGCTTGCATTGTTGTGAGGAACTGACAACATTATTTTAGGAAATGCCACATATTTAGAGTAGCCATTGCTATGCTTGATTTGGGAAATTTTATACCAAGCTATATCAGCTTTATCAGTTTCTAAAATTTCAGATGACAGACTATCAACTTGATAATATGCAAATTCTAATGCAAATGCAGGATTGGGGAAGAGTATTTCCGACGTTTTTTGTTCTAGATCCATAGTTTTTCACTATACATCCGTAGCTCCGTAGTTTTCATCTGGGGTGCCAGCTCAGGTGTTGCTTCGTCATCTGACCGTGGTTCAAAATTACGAGGTGTTGTCCTCGGATCTTTCTCTTAAGGGACTGATCCCGGACCGTCGTCAATAGCCCGTTGTGTTGCTCTAGTACGACGTTAACTAATAATTACCAATTTCTGTAGTTTTCACCTAATTTCCGTAGCAACTACGGAAATTCCGTAACAGTTGGAGAGTCTGATCCCGAGCCGTCGTCAATAGCCCGTTGTGTTGCTCTAGTACGACGTTAATTAAAAATTAACAAAATCACCATTACCAATTTTAATACTACACAAAAGCCATAACACTCTTCAGTTATCAAAAGAACAACTCTACAATTCTGTTCTGACTGAAAGAAAATATCTTTGAATGGGTTACGTATCCATTGATAACAAAACTTCGAGCAGTGAGATATCATGTTAATATTCCACAGGAAGTAGTCGTTCCTTGGGGTGAAACATTCGCTCGCCGTTTGGCGTTTTTAGAAGAAAAAAATGGCAACCTTTCTCGCGAGGCTTAGAATTATCCGCACATGGCACTTCAAGTTTCAGTTCGGTGTTTTAGCCGCTTACGAGTGTTTTGGTGGTGGTAACCGATTCATTGTTTTTAACGTTGACATAACACTTGCTGTTTGCGAAAAGTAGTGTTTAAGTGCGACTTTTATCGTTTTAATTAAAAACTTTTGTTCTTGTTGCGATGCCAAATAAGACTGTTAAAGACACCAGGAAGAAAGCGTAAGTGTTATCTTTGAGATTGTTTTTGTTTTGAAATTATTGAGTGGGGTTAATTTCCAGGCAAAATAGATGATTTCAGCAAAATATATAAAATTTACTTTATTCTATTATGCGTAATGGTTAGTTTACCGTTTGAAAAGAACAAATTTTTCCGTGGCATTTGTATTTTTTATTCAAGGCATACCAAATCGTTTTTAAACTTCTCGCTTTCTGTGATTCACAAGTCGACCAACCGGTGATTAGGGTGTTCCAGTTCGGAAGGTTCCTGGTTCGAATACGTGTCAGTGCATGGATATTTGTAAGCATATGGTGTAGAGGCGGTTGGTGCACCTTAAATCTGTCGAAAGTCCTCGCATTGGGTTTGTGTGGAAGTTTGGAGAGTGGGGTGCCAGCTCAGGTGTTGCTTCGTCATCGGACCGTGGTTCAAAATTACGAAGTGTCGTCCTCGGATCTTTCCCTTAGGGGGTTGATCCCGGACCGTCAATAGCCCGTTGTGTTGCTCTAGTACGACGTTAGTTAAAAATTACAAAAATTAAAAGACCAGTTTTTGCATAAAGACTTGTCAGATGTTAAATACAATACCGAAACTTTTTTCAAATTATTTTTTTTTTAAGTTAGCGTTGTGCAAATAAAATGACAGGAGAGTAGGATTTATTATACTGTTTCCGCACGGGGTTGGAGGATTGAGAGTACGAAATCATACCAAGCACCTTCGTGTAAGAGGGGTTGGTGCACATTAAATCTGACTTTGACTCAAATTTACTTGCTTTGTGGGAGTTTGGAGAGTGGGGTGTTTGCTAAGGTGTTGAGCTTGTCATCTGACCATGATTCGAAAATACGCGGTTTTCTCGACTCTTTCCCTTCGGGAATGATCTCGGACTCGCCAATCCCCCTTTGTAATGCTCCAGTGCAGTTCGTTATAAATGTGTACTTAAATGTTAATGTGTTTTTTGTAACGTACACTTGTAATTAAAATGAAGAAATACTACGATAAAAACAGCTTAATCTTTCTCAAATTTAATAGATCTGGTAAAAGTAGGCAATAAATTCGGATCCATTTTAAAATGTTAACGTACATCTACCCTCTTAGCACTGAGCCTCGAATCTTTCCCTTATGGGATTGATTCCGGACCGTCGTCACTAGCACATTGTGTTGCTCTAGTGCAGGGGTGGCCAACCTGTGGCGCATGCGCCAAACTTGGCGCATTGGATGATTACAAGTGGCGCATTGTATCCTTGCACCTGCTTATTCTTTTCAAAAGTTTTTAAGATGAAAAGTTGTATAAATGGTTTTGTAACGACGTACAGATGTGAACAACCCTTATCATTCATGGAATTTATTGAAAGCAAAACGAGGTGGCGAATGACTGATTCAAATTAATAGAATTCTCTGTTGTAGACATTGTTTTACATATAGTTAAATCATTTAAAAATGTTAATTATGTCGATAAATATACTTTTATTAAAAAAGTTATTGAGGATATAACAGGACCATGAACGTAAGGTAGAAGAGGTGCTTGAGTTGTATGGCGCATCTGAACTCGCATGTGAAATAAATTGACGCATAGTATGTAAAAGGTTGGCCACCCCTGCTCTAGTGCGACGCTAATAAAAACTGCCACCACCATTGCCTCGTAACACTGGTTTGTTTAGTGCCTTCCGATTAACGAACGTAAAGTTAGTTCAATCGTCATCTGACCGTGGTTCAAAATTCCTAGGTGTTGTCCTCATTTCTCATAGGGATCGACCCTGGACCGTCGTCAATAGCCGGTTGTGTTGCTGTAGTACGACGTTAGTTTTAAAAAAAGTACCAAATTACCAAAATTTGGTAGTTCAAAACTCGACCCAATGAAAGTCCTTGTACGTGGGGCTTCTGCACGTCAAATATGTCGTGGCTTCAAATATCCTCACGTTGGGTTGGTGTGGAAGATTGGAGAGTGGACAGCCAGCTCGGGTGTTGCCTCGTCATCTGACCGTGGTTCAAAATGACGTGGTGTTGTCCTTGAATCTTTCCCTTAGGGGTTTGATCCCGGACCGTCGTCAATAGTCCGTTGTGTTGCTCTAGTAAGACGTTAATTAAAAATTACAAACTAACAGTGCGACGTAAATAAATTATCTACACGAAATGCAAGTAAACTGAGTTTTAAGTAAACTGTCTCGCATTAGTGTCGTAAATTGAGTGTTTACGTTGAATCTCGAGTAAGAATTTCAAAATCTTCACGTAGATATGGGATTGTGATTTGTTACAATTACGTTTCTGTCCGTTCAAAACTGAATGTTTAGGAAATTTTGCAAGTTTGTTATAACTTCAAAATCATCAGATGAATTGTTTCCTTGTACACCTTCCCGTTTTGTGTGTAGTCCACAAAAACTATTCTTTCAAATCAAATTGATTTCAAATTGTGTTTGATATCTGATCTTTTTCAGTAAATGTTATTGTAGAATTCAGTATGCAAATAGCTATGCCTCTGTCGCCACCATGCTCATCTTAACAAACTGATTGTAGTTTCAAGACCTTACCTTCCATAACAAAATGTGAAAAGGTTTTTTTTTCATGCGAATTTTTATCTTTCAGGACTGATAAGCGATAGCGATTATCAATTTCTTTACGTTGCTTACGAAAGAAGAGTCGAACATCAGCTACTAAATTTCTCTTGTCAAAATACGAAAATTTAGCGATAATATGTAATTTATGATCCGTTATTTTAAGCGGTTTTATGAGGGTGAGTTATTTGGAGCGTTCAACGCATATACACTATATGGATGAAAGTATTGCATGCTTTTCTGAATAAGTATCCTATTATTTTTATTTAGTTGCGGATAGGCCCTCCTTTTGTTTGTTTGTTATTACAACACGTCGAGGCATACTTTCCACAAATACTCTAAATCTGAGCAGGTATAGCTCGCCATGCCTCTTGCAAGGTTGTGAGAAGAGATTGTTGTGAAGATGGGGGAGCGTGGCGGTGTCGTACGCGTCGCTCCAGTTTGTCTCGCAAGTGCTCGATCGGATTGAGATCGGGGCACTGAGCAGGCCAGTCAAGCAAATTCACCTCATTTTCAGGATACCAGCCCAGCACACGTTCTGCCTTCCTCTGACAATGTCAATTTTTATGTGTGTAGTAAAACGTTCCTCGTGCATGATCTCTTTTTTAAAAAAAATGAGAATCTTAAAACTAATTCCAAATATGAGACGGCTTAAAATGGCCTCACGTTGGCGCGGTATGGAAGTTTGGAGGGCGGGGTGCCAGCTAAGGTGTGACCGTGGTTCAAAACTGCGTGTTCTCGTATCGTTCCATTCGGGTTAGTAACCAATAGTCCGGTTCCACTGCGACATTAATTAAAATACCTACCTGAAGTTCGGAAATGCACATTTAATATTTCTATTGATTTGTAAAAACAAGCGTCATTTGTTGCACAAGATCTTTATGTTCAATACTTTGTGTCTGACAGTTCAAATTTTCAATTAATCGCTTGAGAAGCCATTAAGAGGACATACAAATTATTGTTGAGGAAATAGGCAGTCTTCCACTTTTTATCCAATCCTTGTATTTAAAATTTGCATGCTGCAGAAATCTAAAACATTTTCAAAATTACTAAAATAAACCACCGAAGTTAGATAACATCACACTGCATTCGTATACCTTATTCTGTTTCGAGGAATATTTTAGATTCGACTTTTGTGTTATTTTCTCTTGCCTCGTGTTTTCCGCAATGTGGTCCAAAAGGCTGTTGCCATTAAAATATTTGGACTCGAATGTCATCACTTTGGCGGGTGTGGAAGTTTGGAGAGTGGGATGCCAGTTCAGGTGTTGCCTCGTCATCTGACCGTGATTCAAAATTACGTTTTGTCCTCGGATCTTTCCGGTTGGGATAGATCCCGGACCGTCGTCAACAGTCCTTTGTGTTGCTCCAGTACGACGTTAATTAAAATTACCTTAATTTACCTGATTTTTGCGGATTATTTGGAATGATTCGAACATTTTTTTGAGCCCTCGGAGGCTTGTCATGATTTCGTAATGAACAAAAGTACTGCAGACCAAACTTTTACTTTACTTTGATACTCTTGAAGTGATGTATGCCTTTACATGACATCGTTTCCATCACGCCAAATGCACTAATCTGCAAAATTGACGTTTCTTCAAAAACGCGTTCAAAGTTTTGATGCTTCGGGTAATTTGGTAACTTTTAATTAACGTCGTACTAGAGCAACACAACGGGTTACTGACGACGGTCCGGGATTAATCCCTAAAGTAAAGATCAGAGGACAACACCTCGCAGTTTTAAACCACGGTCAGATGACGAGGCCAACACCTGAGCTTTTATGCTTTTGGAAAGCTCCCATCTTGTGGATCTTTAACTATAGACTGTTAAATGCGTTACCTACCTTGTTTATGGTTGCATTAATAACAACACTGCATGTGGATTAAACTCTTTTGGATCTGTAAATTTCTCACGCTTTGAAGAAACTTGTAAAGTACAAGTCATGTCAGGATCGTCAACTTACCGTGGTTCAAAATTACGTGGTGTTTTCCCCAGATCTTTCCCTTGGGGCATTGATCCAGGACCGTCGTCAATAGCCCGTTGTGTAGCTCCAGTACAACGTTAATTAAGAATACCATGATGTCAGAAAAATGGATATCTTCCCTGTGCCCTTAATTTAAAAATTGCACAGTAGATATATTTAAACCATTTTTAATATTACAAACAATAAAGCACATTATTGCACTGTCATTCAACGGATTCCAGGTGTGACCATGGCTCAAAATTATGTTTGATCTTGTCCTGATCTTTCCCTTCGGGTTTGATCTTGGACCGTCTCCATAAAAACAAAACATCCAGTCCAATCAGGTATGAGTAGATGTAATCCATTTGTGCAAGTTAAACACTTTGTTGAAATGTATGTTTGGATTTCATGGAGACAGACCGGTGTGAAGATATGATAAGGTATGTTAAGTTCATAGTAATAATTGTTGAATAGATGGAAGGAATGAAACAATTAAGCGGGTTGAGTAAAATATATTTAAAATTTAGTGGCTATACTAGGGCCCCAATAATAACCCCAAGTTGGGCACCTTGCATTTCACCTTGAAGGAGCGTTGCACCGCGTTACTCATCTGACTCTTGCTCCAGATAATTGATAATATCGGTTAGTGAAGCAGGCATCAAGGTCGACTGCGATTGCTTATCCAGTAGTACCTTTTCACTAGGAAAATTTTTTTATTGCTTGCTGACTTCATCCTCGTGTTTCACATGTCAGCGCTCTGTCAATGTATTTTATTCCAATCAGTTCCGTGTTCAAAACGGGAAGAAAAATGGTGGGACAATCCTGCCAGATATAAATAGGAATTCAGGTACTTTCCCGTTATAGCCATAGGACCAACAAACTTCGCCTCCAATTTGGCACATTTTTGCTTGTTTCTTGGCGCTATTTGCTTCCATACCAGCTTTTTATTTTTGGCGCGATTTTTGCGTTTAGTTAGTTTTATGGATTTCGTGATTTGGGATTTGCTAAGTGATACACAATCGACAATTCTATTTTTCAAGAATTAATATTCTTCACAAAGACGGTGTTCGAATAATCACCTAATGAAATTAAAATTCGATTCGAAGCCGAAATGGTCATGGTTAGCCTTCGTTCGAGCCGGGAAGTGAAAGGTGTCCGAACCAAAACGTGGTTTACTCTGGATCACTCATTATGCGATTCATTTGCTTATGGTGACGATTCATTTATGGTGTCAAGAATTAATGTCCATTGAATTCTGTGAATTACAGCTTTAAATGAATCGCAACACAACGGTCGATTGGAATAATTATGTGTAAGGTTGCCAGAACATCTTTTAAAAGAACATGTCCTCTTAGTCCGCTCGGATCTTTTTTCACTTTCTTAAGTCGGATCTTTTTATGTCCTTTTTTTTCGGTTGTTCACTTTATTCTTGTTTATTATTTCGGATTGTATTAAAAAATATATATTTCACACTTCAAACTTTACGCGCTAATCTATTCACATTTCCCACTATATCGTTATGTAAACCACAGCTATTCTAATACGTACTAGATCTAGTACATTGTACGAAAATCGTACGTAATATTAAAACGCATCAACGTATATAATAAGTTCAACCTCTAGTGTATATTGAGCTCCATGTTAAAACTTCTGATTAGGAGATCTAATAGATGACCAATGAGTGTTTAGATTCATGTTAGAGTAATATGAATAAGAAATATTACTCTTACGAGTTAAAAGTTCAAAAATTTGTGTACATATACACTGCCCTACAATAATGGATAGGACGCCATTGCATAAAATCAGACTACTTGTTTGGGGGTGTTTTTCGCGGTATGGCCTGGGACCTTGGGATGTTGTTCCTGTACAATTGAACGCCGACGCCAACATGAACATTTTGGACAATCGGGTTCTTCCTACGCTCTGGCAATTTTATGGAATGGACGAATGTTACTTTCAGGACGACAACGCTTCATGTCATGTTGCAGCCTCTGTCAAGCGGTGGTATCAAAATACGGATGTAAAACGTCTTCCCTGGCCTGCTCAGAGTCCCGACCTAAACCCCATAGAACATGTATGGGACGGATTAGAGCGACGCTTACGGACCAGGGAACTGCGTCCGAAATCTACAGCTCAGCTTGCGACGTTCTTGCAGCAGGAATGGACACAACTACCCATATCTGTGTATCAAAACCTTGTAGAAAGTATGCCTAGAAGGGTTGTTAGTGTAATTGGAGTACGTGGGGACCACCCCCTATTAAAGCATGTATTCTTTCCTTTAAACCATCACATCTTGCTGTCCGGTCCATTATTGTAGGGTAGTGTACAAAGCAATAAATAAAGGCATCTTCCAGGGATGTGTACAAATGAACATTGTGAAGTGTTGCTTTGGGGCAGAACTACACCGGTGAAACGAATCAAAGGGATTCAACGTTGGGTTGGCGTGGAAGTTTGGAGAGTGGGGTGCCAGCTCAGGTGTTGCTTCGTCATCTGACCGTGGTTCAAAATTACGAGGTGATGTCCTCGGATCTTTCCCTTAAGGGACCGATTCCGGACCGTCGTCAAAGGCCCGTTGTGTTGCTCTGGTACAAAGTTTATTAATAATTACCAAATTATCTACCCAAGTCCAGGTATTGTAAGTAGGTAAATTGTATCGGTTTTTAATTTGACAAGAGGTTTTTTGTTTTGGGCGCAGCTTGATCACGTGTGGCTCTTGGGCCATAAAACCCCAACCTTCCTTCCAGAGAACGCTTATCTGCGAAAATAGTGTCCGAATTGTAATCTTTCAGAACAGTAGGCTAAATTCCCTTCATTATGCGCTGGAAGAACACTGAACAAACAGGATTGGTGTGCTTTTTTCAATCAATTCTAATGAACTCTGATCTCGTGGTTCATGAGTCTGGAAAATGAGGCATCACCAATGTGATCTGACAGTTCATTAGTTCCAGTTTGTGTATTTTTCCGCTCGCTCTTTCGGGCAGATGTTCTCTGTGCACTTATTGCCTCTTATCTGGGAAACGACGACCGCAAGTACAGTCACGTGCACAACAACGGGAAATAACGGGTGTTTTTGCGACTTCGATATCGCCTCGTGTTCCTTCCTTTTGGCGATGTGTATTCGAATCGAATTACATTTCGTTTTCTAGTGGGTGTTCGAATTCTTGTCGTTCCTACTTATTTCTGGACAAATGAAGCGCTTTCATGGTTTAAAGAGGGTTCGGAACTCAAAATTTTAAAATCTTCAATTTTAAAGTTTTAGTTGAATTTTTTCTGTAGGTATACATTGTATATTGCAATTAGAATAACTATATTATATTTTCAAAACTTAATTTTTTTTTTTATTAAAATTAAAAATTGTCAAAATTTTGATAGGCAAAATTGGACGGACAAACTTTTAAAACTAATAATATATATCTTAAAATATTTTATAACAAAATCACTTCATTTTTGTATTAATTAACTTCTAAAAGTTCATACTATAAATTGTCTTCGTGATTTTTGGTTAAAACCGTTTAAGCAAAATATTTTAATTATTATTTTTAACTAGGGGACTCCGCTTCTGCTTGCTGCAAAAATTTACGTTTAGAGGTACTCTTTAAAAAAAACTCACGGCTGAAGACTGAAGATTTGTATGTGTATTGCTCACTCGCGGTAGAAATTTCGGTCTTTCAACTTTGACACTTGATAAATCCTAAACTATTGCCGTATGGGGAAAACATATATTCATCTTGTTCCCTGTACAATTTTGAACGAACCATGCCAATTTTGAAATTTTCTTATCCGTACTTTCTCGGAAAACCGTTTAAAAATCAAGCAAAAAAAAGCGAGTTATCAATCTTGCGGCGGCGGTAACATTTTTTTAATATAGAGATTACATCAAAACACATAGTATACAAAGTTCGAAAGATTATAGAAAAAAAATATATGTACACAATTCCTGAAGTTAAATTAAAGAAATATATTTGAAAAGCAAATGTAGAAAATTTCATTCATTTGTGACAAGTAGTTTTTAGGTTACTAGGGGGCTCAGCCCCCTGCTCGCTTAGCAGCTCTGATATGTTATAAAAAGCTGAATATTTCCGTTTCTACTGATAGTAGAAAAAAAATTAGGTATTTTATTCAGAAATATCCATTATCTTTTTAAGATAATAAAAAATGTGGGCTTTTTTTTTCATATTTTGAGTCCTAAACCCCCTTGAAATTGTTTAAATAACTGTTCCCATTTTTGTGTTTAAAAGTTTCGTATTCTGATCAGTCTTCCAGCATTATGCATAAATGGAACTGAATTCGAACAATATCTTGGGTGTTTCTTATGGTATTTTATAACTTTTGACAGGTTCAGTCATTTTGATACATAAGCTGCATTTGCTCCAGTGTGACGTTGATTATAAAAATTCCAAATACTACCATAAAAATGAGCTGTCAGATTCGCGGGGAGACAGACGTAATAAACCTTCAAATTTTCGATTTTTCAATTTTAGTACAGAAAAATAGAGCGTGTTTTGCTGAACAAAAAAAATATGTAGTTTGTATGGGTTTTTGTAAATATAAAGTGGAGAAAAATGCATTTGAAAAATGTAAACAAAACATTTACATTTCGATCACGCTCACTTGTCAAATTTTGTCATTTTTGTAAGACGAGCCTTTGCACAGATTTATTAATTATTTCTTCCAGCTTCTTTTTAAAATATGGCAATAACATCTAACTGTAACTGTCTTTCAGAGAAAATCGCTTGCTTGTTTTGTTTACCTTCTGTTTTATGTGTTGCTTTGATTTGTATGATTCTACTCGTATTTATCGTTGTAAAATTTCGTAAAACGTTGTGTAGAAAAAAGTAAATTCACAGTGTCTTTCTAAAGACGTATTGATTGAACAAAACATGGGAAAATGCAAACTTTTCGGGAAAAGGAAGCGTCATGGCAATCAATATAAGAATTCCAAGAACTCAAAAGGAATTGACAATTCTTTCCTTTCGCATGTGGACTCGTCTGACACTGTTATGAGTGCATCAGGAAGAAAAATAAGTGTTGTCCAAAATGATTTTGATGCAGATTTTGGTGATTACTTACATAATAATAATGTAATTGTGGATTTAAATATTCTTTCTGATCTGATGAATTTTGCACTCAAGTGTAAAAACTGTAACAACAGTGGCATGGCTAAACATTCAGGAAGAGGTCAGGAGTCGAAGAGGCCTTGCAGTTAGTTTATGTATTATTTGCAGTGCATGTGTGTGTGTGTGTGTGTGTGGACATTGTGTGAGCAGTATGTCTTCTGAAAAATCCAACGCAAATTATGACATCAACATCAGATTCATTTATGGGCTACGATGCATTGGAAAAGGAAACAGCGCTGTTCAGACTTTGTGTGCTATCTTGAATTTGCCACCACCTCCAGCAAAATTCGAACGATACCACGACTTAATTTCCAACAGTCTTAAGACGGTTTGTAGAGGTTCAATATCAGCCGTTGAAGAAGACACCTTGACCAACAATAACAGGGATATTGTTGCAGCATTTGATGACACCTGGGAAAAGCGTGGCCATACCTCGCTCAATGGTTTTGTGTGTGCCACAGGACTCGAAACAGGAAAAGTTATCGATTTTGAGTGCTTAACAAAATACTGTTCTTTATGTTATAAGAACATCACACATAATTGCAAGAAAAACTTCGAGGGTTATAGTGGTGGCATGGAGGCGGCCGTTGTCCTGCAAATTTTTCGTCGATCAGAAGACACAAGGAAAGTTCGCTACATAAAATATCTGGGTGATGGTGACTCGCGAAAGGGTTTATCAAAGTTGACAATGATAACGTTTATGGCCCTTCAATTAAAATTGAAAAACTAGAATGCATTGGCCATGTTCAAAAGCGGATGGGTGCACGTCTCAGACTTCTGATACAGGAAAAAAATATATAAAGCTCTCAGATGGGAAAAAAAAAAATTCTGGACGTGGTCGTTTGACTAATTTAGAAATGAATCTTCTGCAAAGTTACTATGTGTTAGCCATTCGACGAAATGTGAACTCGTCAGTGAAAGATATGGCTAAAGCAATTTGGGCCATATACTTTCACAAACTTTCTACAGATGCGTCGCCTCAGCATGGATTATGTCCTGTAGGAATAGAAAGCTGGTGCAGATATAATGTTGCCCAAGAGACGGGTGAAGAATATTCACATAAGCATTCATTGCCTGAGCCAGTCTTACTGGCAATGAAACCTCTTTCGAAGTTTAACAGATTCGATTCTCTTGGGTAAATGTCTGCACGGCAAAACCCAAAATCCAAATGAGAGCTTTAATAACTGTTTGTGGGAGCGGGTACCAAAAAGCACTTCTGTTTCATTACAGACATTGAAAATTAGTGTAATGGATTCTGTGATATGTTTTAATGAAGGAATGCAAAGCCAGCTAAAGGTTTTGAAAGCTTTGGGTGTTAACCCTGGGGAAAACACTTACCGTGCATTGCGTCGCATTGATATGCGTCGTATATGCAAGGCTGAAATCAGTATACAGAAATTTACAAAGCAGGCTCGGGCACTCAAAAAAACTTCAGAAGCATAAACAAGATATAGCTCAAAGCATAACAAAGAAAGACTATGGTGCAGGATCGTATTAGGAGATAATTATTATAAGTTTTAACATTTTTTGCATTTTTCTCAAAACATTTTTTATACTTTAGGTATGCTCATTTTAAAAACCGTTATATGTAGGATGTTGAAATTTTCCAGAGTATTACTTACAACCTAGTAGCACATGTATAAGGTATTTAAAAAAATTCTATATTAATAATCTGTGTATATTGGAGGTTTTACATTAAAAAAACACACAATTTATGTTGCTGTAGAAATTTGCAATTTTATGAATTTTTAAATTAATATGCATGCATTTAAAAGAAAGCATTTTAAGAAAAATAGTTTAACAGCTAGAACAGAATGTTTATAATACATGTACTAAAGTTTAAATTGATAAAGTAAAAATTTTTTGAATTGAGCTTACCAAACTGTGTTAATACAAATTGAAACTACCAGTATTTATGCATAGTTGAATTGATCATTATTTTTTTTGTATTCCATATTTCTTAATTCTTTTTATAAACTTGTATTTTTATAATGTACTTATTATACTGTAAAAGTTTATTAATTTTTGATAAATATTTCTCGAGTTATGACTAAACGAACTATCACTAAAAATCTAACGTTCTCGTTCCCTGGCATCCAAACACGTTGGAGGCCCTTTAAAAGAAAAAAATGGAGTATAGAAACATTTTAATGATATTTTTATGTTTACTAATATTAAAGAATAGCATTGGGCTATGAATTTTTAAATTATATATTAATAATTGTGTAAAAATGATAATTATGTATGGAATTTTAAGGAAATGTGTCAGAAACTTCAAACGTGTTACACGAAAATCTATTGAACCCATTTGAAAAATGTTTTCAAAATAAACTACATGCATTTGTCTAGTGAATGAACTAGAATCAAAAGGATATTTAACTAAATAAAAATTCTACAAGCGATCGAAAAATAAATGCAAGATTTTTGATAGTTTTACTGTCATATTTCTTAAATAAATGACCATAATTTGAAAACTTTTCAATTTATCATAATTTTTCTAGTTAATTCACTAGACAACATTATAAAGAACAAGTTCTCAAAATTTTACGAGAATCCATCAATAACCTTTTGTGTTATAACATTTGAAGTTAGGATTTAATGTAAAAATATTAATTTAGAGTAAAAGCATTTTGAAGTGTATCGTTTCTCTTGCCTTTTATACTGTTTGTGTAAACAATTTAATTTTTCACTTCGCTTTAAAAATGTTCACACTATTTCCAAAAGAGAAACCATTTAAACATTTGAGAAACCTTTCTAAAATTATAATTGCAAAAAAAAAAATTAAGTTTTAAATTTAAATTTTGACAGGTTTTTGGTCTTTTAATGGTGGTTTCCAAACCTACTTCCGGTTTTCTCGCCTTGATTAAAATCGTATCTCTTGAACTAATAAACAAAGAGAAAAAATAAAATACACTTTTGAATGTCAAATAAATACTCTTCCAAAAGCAGCATTTGATCTTATTGGATTTATTTGGTCAAAAATGCCATTTTCAACGTGTTCGGATACCTTAAATATTTAGAGAACTGGGAAAATCAAATGAATCTTCTGATTAATTTTGCGGGCCGCGGTAGCGTGGTTGTAGATGAACGTATTAGCAACCGGAGGTTTACAAGTTCGAATCCAACCAGACAATTGGGTACAAAGGGAGTGTAGTGGTGCACGTTGAATCTGTCGTGACCTCAAATGTCCTCGCGTTGGCGTGGTGTGTAAGTTTGGAGAGTGGGAAGCTAGCTCAGCTGTTAATATCGTTCTCTGACCGCGGTTCAAAATTGTGTTGTCCTCGAATCTTTCTCTTTGGGATTGATACCGCACTGTCTCAAATAGCCCGCAGTGTTGCTCCAATACAACGCTAATTAAAATACATCTGATTTAATTTTCTGTTGGGTAACAGTTAAGTTTGATTGCAATTTTTTTTTTCTTCGCAATGAACTTGATACCTGAAAGGAAATGTATATTTATTATAGGAAAATGTGGCTTTAGAATCCGATTTATATTCCAAGCGTGTTTCAGTTTGGGAAGTGTCCGGTCTGGTGGTTAAGGTGTTTAGCCTCAAGATCGGAAGGTTCCTGGTTAGATTCCGGGTCAGTGCATGGATGTTTGTAAGCGTTATGGTGTAGAGGCGGCTGGTGCAACTTAAATCTGTCGTGGTCGAAAGTCCTCGCTTTGGTTTGGTGTGGAGGTTTGGAGAGTGGGGTGCCAGCTCAGCTGTTGCCTCGTCATCTGACCGTGGCTCAAAATTACGTGTTCTCCAGTATTTTCCTTCGGGTTTAACCCTGAACCGTCGCCAATAGCCGGTTGTGTTGCTCCAGTGCGACGTTGATTAAAAGTACCTCCCCAGCGAGCTTATTGTGTGGCTCTGATGAGAAGGCCGGTAATTTTTAAGAATTTTTAATTAACGTCCTTCTAGAGCAACACAACGGGCTATTGACGACGGTCCGGGATCAATCTCTTAAGGGAAAGATTCGAAGACAACACCACGTAATCTTGCACGAGGCAACACCTGAGCTGGCGCCCTCTCCAAGCTTCCACACCAACCCAAAGCGAAGACTTTCGGCCACGACCGATTTAAGGTGTACCAGCCGCCTCTACACCATAACGTTTACAAATATCCATGCAGTGACCCGGATTTAAACCAGGAACCTTCCGATCAAGAGGCTTAACACCTTAATCACCAGACCGGTTGGTCGGCGTGCGAGACAACGGGTTACTAGCGACGGTCCGGGATCAATCTAGACTCGAGGACACCACGGTCAGATGACGAGGTAACACCTGAGCCGGAACCCCACTCTGCAAACTTCCACACCAACACAAGATGGGAAGGTAGGCTTATCGTGTGGCTTTGATGAGAAGGCAGTCGGCCTTGGCTTAATCGATTGACTCACGGTTGACTGCCGGTAATTGAACGGGCTTGAAAGTCCTTCAAGGCAATCGTACACGCAAAAGCATAAATAGGCATTACAGTGGATCAGGGCTCGAAACAAGTCTCGGCAACCACGACAAATGCCGTGAGCTTAGTTTAAATCGCTGCGACGATCAAAGGTTCTCACGGCAAGTTTTGCTGCAATTGAAACCGAATGTTTCATTATTTCTCTTTCCAATACCAGCTATTCAAAATTTTTTAGTAAAAATAACTTCCGTTATGACGATATTTTCGGATGGTCTTTCGCTTTCATCTTTTTTTAAGGCTGATCGAGCCGTTCAGAGATGGTTTCGTGCATGTGGTTGCAGACCTTGCATTTAGCTAAGTAGTTATGAAGCAACTGCAATTTTCTCTGCCCAATTATTGACGTGCCTTCGTAAACTTGATAATCTCTAATATTATAAAATAAAGTGTTTGTCTGTTTGGGGCCGCAAAATCCCGACGATTCTATGGCACTCAGGTAGTCCGAATTATTTGCAAGTTTTGGGTCGCTGAGTTTTAAAATTCAATCTAGAAGATTTTTTTAATGAATTTAATAGTTTTATTCTCCATCACTTTTTCAAGCGCGGATAACGTTTTCTACTCGTGTGACCTTGCAGTCAGGGCTTGGAACCATGCCAAGTTTTTTTCAGCCGCAAAACGCGGAGAAATTTTTTTTTTTCTTGTTTCCGCTTTGATTTTGCGCGATTGATTTCTCAGCCAGACGACAAAACTGAAGTCAAAGTTATTTTTTCTATCTCCTAGACAGTTAAAGACAGAGTAAAAAAATTCAACGGATTTGAAATCTGCGGAAAATTTCAGTTTAGATTGATACCTAAAAATATGATTTTCTTCAAACAAATAATTTTTTAATATAATATACAACGGATTTGAAATCTGCGGAAAATTTTACACCAGCTTAGTACCTTACATCACGGGCAACGCCCGTATGAGTAAGAATTAACCTTGTCTACAATATATTATTTGAGTTTCTTTTTTATCTCTGATATATTGTAGGGTTTCATATGCAATTGAAGAAAACTTGAACGAAAAGTGAAGAATTTATTTTTCTTCTCGTTGCATTAAATTGTTTTAAAGTTTAGCCAAAAATCTGCAACTGCAGTTTACCGTTATGACGGAAATTTTAGGTATTCCTATAAGCTGAATACTTTTTGCTGCCAGCTTATAAAAGATAACGTAAATATTTTCTGCCAGTTTAAAAATCTTATTTCGAGCCTAGTCGTGGACTTTAGTACTTTCGGCACCGAACAATGAACTTGAAATCAGAATTCACTCCAGAAGATTCCAACCGACCCAGCGGTCTGGTGGTTAAGGTGTTAACCTGTAGGTAGAAAGGTTCCTGGATCGAATCAGTGTCGGTGCGTGGATGTTTGTAAGCGTATGGTGTAGAAGCGGCTGGTACATCTTAAATCTGTCGTGGCTGAAAGTCCTCGCGTTGGTTGGTGTGGAAGTTTGGAAAGTATGGTGCCAGCTCGGGTGTTGCCTCGTCATTTGACCGTGGTTCAAAATTACGTGTTGCTGTCGTCGAATCTTTCCCTTAGGGGAC
Source organism: Metellina segmentata (assembly GCA_947359465.1). Classification (NCBI taxonomy): domain Eukaryota; kingdom Metazoa; phylum Arthropoda; class Arachnida; order Araneae; family Tetragnathidae; genus Metellina; species Metellina segmentata. The sequence goes on from OX375874.1 coordinate 125,450,404, forward strand.
TGATCCCGGACCGTCGTCAATAGCCCGTTGTGTTGCTCTAGTACGACGTTAATTAAAAATTACAAAAATTTCTCCCCAAGGACATCACGCTGGTGGTATCCCAGTTGGATGAGAAGATTGGCTACCGGATAGTTTCCATGCTTGAAACCCGATCCAACCAAAAACAGTGTTCGTGGAGTATGGTGTGCTTTAAATCTGCCATCCCTTCAAATGTCTTCACGAACCATGGTAACCCGGTTGGAAATGTAACGGATTGTTTACCGTTACATTTCGGAGAGTTTGGAGTTCGAAACTCGATCCAACCAAACACCGTCGTATAGGTAGAGGATGGAGCACGTTGAATATGTCTCAGCTTCAAATGTCCTCACGTTGACGTGGTGTTGAAGTATGGAGAGTAGGGGTGCGCCGGCTCAAGCGTGACTTCGTCATTTGTCTCAAAATTACGAGTTGTCTCCGAATCTTTCCCTTCGGAATTAATCCTGGACCGTTGCCTTGGCTGTTGTGTTGCTCAAGTTTGATGTTATTTTAACTATACTTATCCCAAGGGCATCTGACTTCTCATCAACCTTACTCTATCTCGGGTTTCATGCTGTATTTGTCCCAGAAAAATGAGTCGACACTAGCCCCATTGTGGTGTTTTTTACAGTATGACGTTAGTTAAAATATCTACCTACCCGAAAAATGAAGTTTATCAGAGGTCGGGTCAGGGCCTTTCCTTTTGGGGATCAGTCCAACCCTCGAGATCTTTTGGGATATCCCTACACTAAAAATTTCTCTTTATTTATTTGATATCGGTTTTGTGAATTTTATATAAATTTATACATTGGGACTGGTTTCAATTCTATTCATTGGGGCTTGTAGATAAATTTTCGCAGTCTTTCTTTTGGTTTAGAGTTTTGTCTTGTATCTGGCGCACCTTGAGCTATGGTGTGGTCCTTACGCCACAAACACGCGATCTACCTTTGGTGTCTTGTTGAATTTGAGCATGCTGATTAAGAAACAGATGCTACCTAATTTGATATCCAAAGTAACTTGAATTTTGAAAGTAACCGGTCCAAATTTTTGATGCAATATTGTAAAAGGAGACTTAACTATAGCTTTGTTTTGTTCATTGATTCTTTTGTTCTAAAAATTAGCACAGTTTAGCTTTGATTTAATTATCTGCAAATAGATTTCATCAAGTGTTTGGAAGTGGGGTTTTGTTAACATAAATTTCTTAAAATAAAATGTTTCTGAGGGAAGATTAAATATAAATTATGGGATAGCATTTCTCTTGTGAATATCTCTCTATATTAAAAAAAAAAAGTTACAGCCGCCGCCGCTGTCGCAGGATTGAAAACTGTTGTTTAGCTTGATTCTTATACGGTTTCCCGAGAAAGTAGTGATCAGAAAAAAACTAAATTAACATGGTTTGTTCTTCATCGTATTCCCTGGACAATTGTTAAGATTTTTTTTCCGATGCGGCTATTAGTTTAGGGTTTATTAAGTGTCAAAATTGAAGCGAAATTTCTTTCGCGAGTGAGCAAAACACATACAAATTTTCAGTCTTCAGCCGTGAGTTTTGTTTTAAGAGTACCTCTCAACGTAAATTTTTGCAGCTCGTCGAGTTTTTTTAGAAATTTCAATTTGGTTTTTGATAATATTTTTTTTTGAAATTCGGGAAAACTGGACTATTTTGTTTTTTTAAAACTGTTGTATCTATATCTTATTACTATTAGTTTTTAATTTTGAAAATATCGCAGTATACCTCAGAATGTACTCTTTCTTACGGTACAATTATTTTTGAAATTGGTTCATAAATAAATTCGATGCAATCAAAAGTTGGTCACACAAATTTCGTATTTTTTAGTTCGCGGAGCAGGTTTCGCACGCACTTGTGGGTTGTATTTTTGACTATCGGGTTTGCCAGATATGGGGGTTTGCGAGCGTAAGCGAGCAGGGGGCGGAGCCCCCTAGTGTATTAAAAAAAAGTAGAGTGTAGAGTTCAATTTATCGCTACAAAATAAAATACTGTGGCACTTTCTGGTATGGAGAGGCACGAGACACTGAATAAATGTTATTTTCAACATTTTTTTACCTGTAACAATTTTTTATTTTGATTATTTTTTGAAGTTCTGACCTTTTATAAAAATTTCACTAACGTTAAATTATTCGGTTACCAAGATATTCATATTTTTTCATTTGTGGAAAATATCCCAGATTTTATCATAGGTAGGAATAGAACCAGCTTTGAAAATAACTACGTAAATATGCATGTTTATTAACTGAATTATTAACCTTTTGACTACGGATGTAGTGTTATGATTTATACGGTTATATATATATAGCGCGATTATTTTGGCGCGATTCTTTTATTTTCAAGATACCAACTGCTGTAACGGCCGTGATCTAAATTCTTTCTTGGCGCAATCATTGTATAACTGCTGTATCGGCCGTAGCTTAAAGGTTAAGAAATGGATTTAATTTTGAATTTTATGGTGGGAGGTATTAAGCTGGATAAGATACCCCAGAAATGTTAAGATATTCACACAAAAAATACTAGAAATTAACATTTAATTTCAATTGACTGTTTTTATAACAATCTTTGCAAAAGAACTAATGATCTGCTGATATCTGGGAACAATGTGCTATTACCAGGCACATCTGTAAAATAAAATTTCAAATCTATCTTTTTACGAATTCGACCCAAGACCGTCGTGTAGAAAAGGGGCTGATGCACGTTGAATCCGTAGTGGCCTCAAATGCAGTCTGTAGCAGTAATTGCAGTTCCAAGTTTATCGTTTGTTGCTTGAAGCGAGGCAGTGATTGTGTGCGTCGGCAAGGGGTGGAGGAAATCCTCCATAACGATCGTTATACATGTCACAGTAGCTCGGTAGGAATAGTTAGCAATTAACAACTTGAGGATTGCGTGTTCGAATCCGACCAAAGACATAGGGGATTGATGCACGTCATGGCCTCGAATGTCCTCACGTGGACGTGGCGTGGAAATGTGGAGAGTGGGGTGCCAGCTCAGGTGTTGCCACGTTATCTGACCGTGGTTCAAAATTACGTGGTGTGGTCCTCGAATCTCTCCCAAGGGGGTTTTATTCCAGACCGTCGTCAATAGCCCGTTGTGTTGCTACAATACGACTTTAATAGAAATACTTACCATCTTTTTTTCCTCTTCCTGGAGGTTCACATTTAAGGGAAAAGATCTTGCCTAATCAGAGGAAAGAAATGAAAGAGGGATAAGCAGTCTCGATGACATTTATTCTGAAAAGAGCAGTAACTTGTTCCCCACTCACAGTACACGTTACTTGATCTACAGGCAAACGATAGAGACTTCCTGACTCGTAATGATCAGTGAAAAATACTAGCATTTGCTGTTTGGCTCTATATATTCATGCGAACAATCTTTTTCAAACATGAACCTCATTAAAAGTAAATTGAGAAATCGTCTTATTGACGAGAACCTGAAATCTTGCCTGAAATTAAAAACTACTTGCAAACCTGACCCATTCGAACTTTTCAAGGAAATGCAAGGTCCTTGTTCAGATTGAATGCGCGTACTTTGTGTCATATTTTTATTTTAATGTAAAAAATATTTTTTGTCAATATGTATAAAAACGATTAAATAAAACCAGATGTATAGCACGAATAATATTAAGTTGCTAATTTAAACAGACTCCTAAAAACACGGTTCTTGAAAAGAAATTTGGCTCTCAAAAGAAATATTAATCTTTGTACTGCTGATTTTCGGCTCTTTTGACTGATGAGTTTGCCGACCACTACCATATAAGAATCCGATTTTTAGATTGGGCCGCGATAGCTGTTGGACGAGTAACGGATTTGCAACTGGAAAGTCCCGAGTTCGAATCCTACCAATGACCGTCGTGTACAAAGGGGGGCTGGTGCACGTTAAATCTGTCGGGGCCCCAAATATTCTCACGTTGGCGGGGTGTGAATGTTCGGAGAGTGGGGTGCCGGCTCAGGTGTTGCCTCGTCTTTTGACCGTGGTCAATGTCATGTGGAGTTGTCCTTGGATCTTTCCTATTGGGATCGATCCCATACCGTCCTCAATAAGCGTTGTGATGCTCCAGTACGATGTTAAACTACCTAACTACCGATTTGGAGTTTCAAATCCAACCCCAAAATACCTTTTGTAAAATCCTTATAAAAGATGTCTTCATTTCTGACGTCGGTTTTGTATTTTGTTTAGATTGTATACATTGGGTTAGTCTCGATTTATATATCTCTCTCTATATATAAAAAAAAGTTACCGCCGTGGGATTGAAAACTGTGTTTAGCTCGATTCTTTGACTATTTCCCGAGAAAGTACTGATCGGAAAAAAACGAAATTAACATGGTTTGTTTATCATCATATTCCCTGGACAATTATGATTTTTTTTTCCGATGCGGCTATTAGTTTAGGGTTTATTAAGTGTCAAAATTGAAGAAGCGAAATTTCTTCCGCGAGTGAGCAAAACACATACAATTTTTCAGTCTTCAGCCGTGAGTTTTTTTTTAAAGAGTACCTCTGAACGTAAATTTTTGCAGCTCGTCGAGTTTTTTTTTGAAATTTTAATTTGGTTCTTGATAATATTTTTTGAAATTAGGGAAAAATCGTGACATTTTTTTTTTTAAAACTGCCGTATCTATATCTTATTACTATTAGTTTTTAATTTTTAAAATATCGGAGTATACCTCAGAATGTATTCTTTCTTACGGTGCTATTATTTTTTAAAATTAAATTGGATGCGATCAAAAGTGGGTCATACAAAATTCGGAATGTTTGGATATTTTCGTTACTTTCTGTTACAACCGTTGTCTACAGAAAAAAACATTATTTTTAAAATTTGAGAACATCACTGAATACATTATATTACACTCTTTCTTATGGTACAATTATTTTTAAAATTGGTTAATAAATAAAATCGATGCAATTAAAAGTTGGTCATAAAATTTTCGGAACTTTCAGATCGTAATTTCCGATACGATATAGATATGACAGTTTTAGTTTTGTATTACTATTAGTTTTTAATTTTGAAAATATCGCAGTATACCTCATAATGTACTCTTTCTTACGGTACAATTATTTTTAAAATTGGTTCATAAATAAATTCGATGCAATCAAGCCCCCTAGTATAAGTATAAAATTATAAACAAATGTGCATTTTTTTTCAGTCTGTATTGTCTGGATTTTTTTTGCCTGTCTGGTGTAGCTTTTCCATGTAGACCCAACGAAGCAACCACACAAAATGGACGTTGTTTTTTTTATTACATTTAACAAACGGCACTAAAACGAAATGGATCATCTATAAAAACGTTTCTAGCAATGAAAAAACAATAATTAAATCCAACACTCGTTTTCCATGTCCAAAAGATCGTGGTGCCATCTGGTGAGACAAGTTGCTACTGTTGAAATTTAAAAGGCGGAATTTTTAAAATGTCTCTTATCTCCCATCCCTGCCACATCTCTGTGATATGCAACTTTTGTTAAACTTCAATTAACCATCGCTCTTTTAATTGTCTGTCAGTCCGTCCGTTATTACAGAACATTGCCGCTCAGAAAGCGCGAGTTTCGAAGAAACAAAAGACAATGACCGATTATTTTAAAATTTGAATATGCATATACGTCCACAGCTTAAGTTCATGTAACACTATGTACTATACTGTACTTTATGTAAATTGTGATCGTTTCTGTGAAATATAAAATACATGTACTGTGTATTTATTACCAGTTCGTAAACGTACTTTTTTGATCATTCGTTCAGATGCAATGGATGAGTGCTAATCCTGACGGTTAATCGGAGTTTCACTGTACTCCATTGTATTTTACTGTGATTTAATTGGCTCATTTTTTAATTTTTTTTCCCTCAGCGACCTGAAAGTTGTTATGGTTGGAGATGCATCTGTTGGAAAGACTTGTTTGGTTCATAGGTACATGGAACGTCAATTCCCAGAATCATTGAGTGTAAGATCAGTATGTAATAAATATATTTTGCTATCCCTAAGTTAATCATTTCTCTCTTCCACAAACAAAATTAATATTACTAAGGTGTAAATTGGGCTACATCTCTTTATTAACTCGCGTATTTACTTTAATTAACAATACAGCAATGAGCTGTTTCTAGTTTGTAACAAAGTTGTATAAGAAGCTTTGGCTGTCATAAATTGCTACATGATTTGTTGGATATTCTCATGTTCTTAACTGTTTAAATATGTGTAAATCCTTCGTATGTAAATCAGGCTAGATTTGCATATGAAACTCCCATTTCATTTAGTCAGCTGTACATGTAAACGAAGTCGGTTTATATTCTGCTCTCACGGATCCAAATACTGGATGTTTGTATGTTCTTTTATGATTTGCTATTTTATCTGTAAAGTCTTGCATTTTTATTAAACTCTTAAATCTCACCGTGGCTGTCTATTATTAAACTGATATACTATGCATCCTGCACTTCTCACCTCTGCTAGATTTTAGCCCATTAACATAACATAATTAATCACACTGTATGAACAGTGTTGATGAAGTCATGGAGAACCTGGCCCCGAAGGGTCCTCGATCTCCAGTATTGACAGTATAGCACTTGATAAATGGGCCTGCCTTGGTGTTTGGCAATCCTATTAAATTGGTAGATAAGAAAATAACTGAATTAAAAAAATTTATTTATATAATTTCTTAAACAAGAGGACATTCAAAATAAAAACCAAAAGGAAATTATTGAAAATGAAAGTGTTGGCGTATCGGGGCGTCGTCAGGGAGGAGCCCGACCCATACAACACAAAATGGTGTTTTCTACGTATATGATTAGCAAAACGCTAAAAAAATGCTCATACTCCCCAAACACCATTAAAAAGCAAACATTATATTGTACATATATATTCTGACAGTTTTTTTTTTCTGCCGCTAAGTTAAGTCCAATCCAAAGTAAGTTTGCTTGATTGAAATCTTGAAAGAAAAATGATAGATAAATAAAAAAAGCCCTCAAAATTCCCTCCATCATAAATTTTATCAACAAAATCTCCCACAAATTTTTCTTTGAAATTGAAAGAAAAACAAACCTTGCAGCTAAAGAAATTCATATTTATGATCCAGCGCTCCCCCAAAATAAAACAAGACCTCGCAAGACTCTTGGACACTGAAATTCTGCACCTCCCCAATTCTATCGGTAAGAACATACTCGTATACATAATTTGAGGCGTTGAAGTTGAATAGGAGGAAAGCGCCCCAAACTAAATTTTACAGGACAAGAAAGTTGAAGATTTCACTTACCTCGTTGGAATATCCGTTAGTGACATCTTGTAAAAGGTTTTTCGGAACTGGACTTCGTGAGTTACGAACTTGCATCCTTTTCAGTGTTACTGGCATTGGAACATACAATCATATCAATGAAATAATTAATTTGGCACTCGCCTCATTTCACAATTTGAGTACTGACTGGGTAAAATTTCACAAACATCGAAATTTAAACGAAGTAAAATTTCAATAATGTATCTATATTTTCTTAAAACTGAAAGTACAGTTCGTTTATCAGTAGGTTTTTAAATTATGAAATGCTAAAAAAACAGGAATTTTTTTTTTCTTCTCTATTGAATTTCAGCTATTATTTTGTTTGATCGAAATACTATTTGAGCTATTGCATTTTTATACAAGCTACACTTGGTTTCGACTTTTGATCGAGATGCCAACCAGACAACCTAACCTATACTCTATAACAAAAAAATAGACTCGCCAAGAAGGTGCAGAATTACAGTGGTACCGGGCTCGATCCACTTGGAATAGCGCTGACTGAGGACGTATAGTCTTTAGTGACGAGTCCCGTTTCCAACTGTGTGCTGACGACAACCACAGACGTGTCGGGAGACGTCCAGGACAGCGTGGGGATCCTGCCCGTACTATCGCACGCCACACATGCCTACAACAGTGCGTTATGGTCTGGGATGCCATCTCCTTTGATAGCCTTTTGGTAGTCATTTCTGGCATACTTTCAGCACAGCGGTTCGTAGACGACATTCTACGACCTGTTGTGTTACCGTTCCTTTTGCGACACCCCGGACTTACTTTTCGACAAGATAATTCCCGGCCGCACGTGGTACTATGAATTGTCTTCAAGCTTTCCCAACACTTCCTTGGCCAGCTTAAAGACCAGCTAGGTTTGATCTCTCCCATAGAGCAAATTTGGGACTTTATGGGAAGGCGATTGCAACCCTCCCGGAATGTTGACCATTTAGCCCGACATTTGATGACAATTTGGCAAGAAATTCCATTGGACACCATCCGGGAACGTTTTCAGTCTAGGCCACGTCGGTTGACAGCTTGGATACCAGAGTCGGACCTACGGCTTATTGAATTCCACCTTCTGAAACGGTCAACCTCTGAAATAAATCATTCAATTGTTCTGAAATTTTCATCGTTTGTTTTTCTATGCATGTTCTTCACATCCACCCATTTTTATCGCAATCGGACAGTTCCTTCTTGTTGCGTCGAATTGTTTGTTATAGAGTATATATTTTGACTAATCTGTTTTGGGAGTTTTCTTTAATTAACTATCTGATGGGTTTATAACAGAGCACAAATGTAACTTTAAAAAAATACAACACTTCATAGTTGCATTGATCTGTTTGGTTTTTCAGACAATCGGAGCATCATTTATCTTCAAGGACTGGGGAATCTACAGCATTGCTATATGGGTAAAGAATTTTTTTTTTACTATTTTTAAATTGTCACACTATATGGCATAAATGTGTTGAATAATATCGGAACAACTTTAGCAGAAGCGGATCTAAAATTATTTCTTCGAAGGTTAAGGTGATATATGCCTGTGAAGATATTTATATTTATAAGTTTAAATGGTTACTTTTCAGAACCCAATATTTATGAAACATAATTTCTTTAGAGCAATAAATGTTTTAATCTGTAATACATAAATTAGGATATATATTATATATAATCAATAATTTTTATGAATTGGTTGCAAAATTAATTGGGTAGATAGATTCTAAACAGTTAAGAATATTGATTAATTTTGTCCAGAAAACTCGTTTCTGATGTCAAGAAATTCAAATCAGAATAGCCAAAATTTAAAATTACAGTATGTTGTAAGATGTCAACAACTAGAAGGCAGTTGACCTAGGTTCAGTTAACTTTTTAATAGGTGTGAAAGCTCGTTAGGAGAAACTGCCATACTAAAAGCATGAATGGCGATTTCGGTGTTTGGTTTTACCCACACCAACTCAATATCGCTACCATCACTTTCTGGGCAGAAAGAATAAACTTGGAACAAGAATCCATGCTAAAGACGCAAATTATGGAGTCTTTGTTTATATTCCATTCCAATTTGAAGAATACTCATTAAAAACCGTCTAACTACTGCAAACCGAGCCAAAATACAGTTTAAAATATTAAGAATGTTTTACTTTTTTAAATTTTAGGACACTGCAGGTGAAGAAAAATACGCAGGATTAACCACATTTTACTATCGTAATGCTTCTGCTGCAATTTTAGCATTCGATATGTTTGATAGACACACCTATCATAATCTCAAGTAAGCTGATTTTTTTTTTAATGTTGCTTGGTTTATTGTGTCTGCTGATGTAATTTGTTCAATGTCCTTGCAAGGTGTGGGCCGGGATATCGCACCGACCTGCACATCTATAGACGGCTGTCCGGTATCGGGATGAAATCCTAAAACCCACCGTGAGACTGTACGCTGCAACAGTTGGTCATTTCGTTTTAATGGATGATAATGCGCGTCCCCATAGAGCTGGTATCGTCGACGACTACCTGGAGATTGAAGGATCGCGCGTAATGTTTGGCCGGCGTACTCGCCCGACCTTAATCCCATTGAAAATCTTTTGGATACCCTCGGCCGTGCTGTGTCTGCACGTTTCCCACCCCCAGCTACTCTCACAGAGTTGTAAACTGCTCTACTAGAGGAATGGCGATTACTTGACTTTGGGATGGTTGATCACCTTATGGAAAGCATGATCACTCTCTGTAAATTTTATGAGGATGAGGGTTGATCACATACCCTATTAATGTCAGTTTTGGATATAAACATTTTGTTAACGACTCCAATACGACTTCCTCTTATAATTTATGATAATTCAATATTGTTTTCATCTTTGTATTAAATTCTTTGTTTTGTTTCATGCATACACCTATTTGCTACTTTCCTGCCGCATTTCATGTCAATCAAAGCTGTACTAGTCGTTTTTTCGCATTTTACCTTTCGTGCTTAAGTTTGGGCAGAAAGTGTATACATACTAACCACTGCGTGGCCAGCATGGCGTTGCCCGTGACAATTATTTTCGTGGGGACTGGTGTGACCACTGCTCGCCAACCTCGGTGATTGTTACGTATTCCCATTTAGTTTGCTTCGCAAACGAACTTCACACAGGCAACGGCCTCGAAGGGTTATTATCAACAACAAAATCAAAACATGCTAGAATCGGAAAACTTGGCATAGTTCGAAAGGTTTTAAAACGAAAAACGCTTGTGACGTCAGCGATCAAAAATCGCAAAATCGGTTTCCAATAAAATTTATAATGTTGAAGAAAATTGAAAAGAATATCGAATTGTAAATTTCCTTAAATGAATGAAACTGGGATAGGCATGCTTTAGTGATCTTGTAATTCGTAAATAAATTCAAAAGAACAAATTATTTATACTGAACACACTAAAAATAACTTTAATCAACCTTTGTTATTAATTTTAGCTGTAAAAACCAAAAGTTATGTGCTCACTATCGCAGGTTTTGCTGTGTTAGAAAAGTATTAACGAATTGCAGCTCGGTGATGGAGATTAAAGACAGCTTAGTACGAACCTAGAATATTTAAATTCTGGTATGGTATCAACTGATTATTTAAAAAATATGCTAGTAACGTCCCCAATTCTTTCTTTTGTTTGAGAGTTTAAAATAATTCTATGTAGAAAATGATGTAATTCTAAGCAAGATGGGTATTTTAAGGATGTAAATACTTTGAACCTTGTGGCATTAAACCAACCCAAATGCTGTGTAGATGGATTTAGTTTAGCTTAAATTACTTGCGAGATATGTCGTCTTTAACTTTTAATATTGAAAAATAAATAGGTTCAGAGAAATATTTTATCTTTGGTAAAGATATCGTGATTGCTGGTTTAATTGAGGAAAAATGTTTTCTCTGAAATTAAAATGAATAGCATTCAAATAAATACTACTTGAATTCAGAAATTAACTAAACAATAAGTAATAATTACTTTTCTTGCAGTCAGCGTTACATTCCGATATTAAACAATGTGAGTTCTGCAGAGCTGAAAGTTATTGTTGGAACTAAAAGTGACCTACTTGGCACTCGCATTAGACAAGTAAGTATTTTTAAATTCATGGCTGTTCTATATAACATTTATGATTTTGAAGTACTTGTATTCAGTACTTAAATAAAATTGGTGTACAAAATTTTTTCACTATTTTTTTTGTGTAGAATGTGGTCAATATTTCAATAAGCTCTATGAAGTAACCTTTTTAGAAAGTCTAGATATCAATCTTTTCAAAAACCTCTAGAATTCTATATAAGCTCATTTCTTTTGTCTCGCGATTTAAGCTTTGTATTCAACTCTAGAAATACATTTCTATAGAATCGGCTCCGTTTCTCTAGAATGTTTTAAAAAGAAACATTTAGTTTCTTAGTTAGTTTTCAGTTCTTCAAGGTTTTCCCAGTGTTTAGAGTACACTTAATTTGAATACCAATAAAAAAAATTCTATACAGTTTTATTAATTTTCTTGACTATGGTGTGTAACAATAAATTGCCTATTGACGCTTGGCAATAAATTGATTAATATACAGGGAATCGCTACTTGAATTATTTGAATGCAAAAGTGTAACATTAGTTTTAGTGTCTAGTTGGTAGCCGATGGATTTGCTTGTGTCCTTGGTTGAATAGACTGGTTTGGGGTCTAGGCTTGAGCATGATTATCTAGTTCGAATTGGATTAAAGCTATGATCCAAGTTATGGCAGTAAAAATGACCATAAAATTAGATGAACAACCAGCAATGTTCTGGGGCTTTGAGAATTTATGGATTGATTCATTGAAGAAATATATTTTTAGGAAGTAAATTTATTTTTATTTTGAACCTGTAATTGAAAATTAATGTTAGACTTTCAAAATTGATGTTGACAATGATTGAACAAAATGCATCAACTATAGAACATTATCCTTTGACCACTAATGCTATTTGAATTCAATCGCAATATGAATCCTAAATTATAGAATTCAAAGTGCATTATATGAAAGCATGTGTAATCTTTAAATATTCACACTAGAATTATTCTATGGCAATGTCTTGAAAGAGAGGAGTCAAAATTATCCTATGTTCCAAAATAGCTGTTGAGCTGCTAAATATGAACTTGCAGAATGAGGTGCAATTGATTAACTATCGATTTTTTAATACCTAGGTAACAGCAGAAGAGGGAATCGCTTTAGCAAAAGCATCAAATCCCAACATGGATTTCAGCAATGGTGGATTCGTTCCCTATTTTGAGACTTCTAGTAAAACAGGGAATAGCGTGGACGAAATGTTTGAATACATCTTCAATTTCTTTTACCCTGGTGGGAAACCAAAGCTGAAGCCGCTTGAAGACGGAGACAGCATACAACTCGACAAGAAAGTTGAAAGCACCTATGGCTTTCGTTGTTGCTAGTCTAGCAACGTGGATTTTATGACGTTTTCATTAGCATTTGAACTTAAACTGCAATTGTGTCATTTGCCTCGTTCATCATTTGCCATCATTCTGCCTCGTGACATTTTTACAAACTTTTAGTGACATCTTGGGTCACCTTTCATTCGTAATTTGAAATTGGTATGTTAGGAAAGGATTCCTGTCCAGTTTTATACTCATTTCATAGTTTTAAATTTCATTAGCAGGGTTGGAGTTTTAAATGATCAATTATCACATTGTTAATTTTTTATTCATTGTTAAACGTTGTTCAATTCATAATATATGACAAGAAACTTAATGAAACTATGCATCTTGTATTCTGTGTTCAGATGCAATGGTCAAAAAGTTTCAATGTATTTAATTTTAGCAATTATGATTTTGTTAAACTAGTTTTTAGACTTTTCTTGTTCAGTATTGTAATGAAATGTTTCTGCCATATTCTTAGCTTTGTTTTCTTCACTGTTTGTCTAATTGTTCATTAACGAAAGATGCTCATTTCACATGCATCAATTGGCTGCTGTGATATTTCATCCAAGTGTTTAAGTCGTCACTTTTGGCGTTTTTATGATGTCTTTACAATGTCATTTTGAAATCCGTTCATAAAAATCCTTTTGAGTATTTTGTGTTTAGTTATTTTTTCGGAACAATATGAAGTACTCGCAGAAAATTTTTATACATTTTAGCTTTTCAGTTTTAGACTTAGCCTTGTGTACAAAAATGTATCTTTCAAAAGGAAATAAGACAATTTGCCTTTTCCAAGACCCTCTGCATCAAATGAAAACTTAATTTTTTTTCAAAATTTAACTGATCTGTTTCAAATGAATTTTTCAAATTGTAAATCTACTTTCCAATTTCGCATTGGGAAATGCCTTTAGGAAGGTAGTTTTAACATCTCCCTGGAGCAACACAACGGGCTATTGGTGATGGCCAAAGAGTTGCGAGTACGAATCAAACCAAAGACCATGGTGTACAAGGTGAGCTGGTGCACATTAAATCTGCTGTGGTCTCTAATGTCCTTATGTTGGCGGGATATGGAAGCTAGGAAAGTGGGGTGACAGTTCAGGTGCGACCTCATCATCTGACCATGGCTAAAAGTTGTGATGTTGTCCTCGGTTCTTTTCCTTCGAGTTTGATCCATGATCTTCGCCATTAGCCCGCTGTTGCTCCATTGCGGCGTTTTTAAAATACCTACTTTACTAAAATTGTATTTTCCAAATCAAAGTGTAGGTAGATTAAAATCGTACTAGGGTAAAATGGGCTATTGGCGGCAGTTCGGGATCAATCTACAAGTTTAGTAAAGGGATTTCTGTGTTTAGATTAACCAAAATGCACAGTTTTGTGCATCAATAATCCCTTGTTTCGAATTTGTGTCTGCATCAAATATAAAAAAAAGCTAAGCTTCTATGCATTCAAGTGTACGTCTTTAATTATCAAAAAAGGTACAAAATTGTGCTAATAACCAAGCTATACCTACTTTCATATACTTGATATATGAAAAAGGTTTCGAGTGAGATTTAAGGATGTATAAACTATTGAAATCAAAAAACGCATATCATTGACTAGGTGAAAAAGTAATATTTATTGACTGATTTAAAGTAAAGAGCAGTTTCAAAACCCATGTAAGCAAAAGCAGCTTGTTATTTGGAGCATTAACTTAAAACTCTGCAATGGCACATAAAAATCACTTCAAATCCAATAACTGCAATTCTCGACACTCCAAGCGTCACTTACAAACAATTCTTAAATGAAACAGTCAATTTTCTTACAATTTCTACAGCATTATTCACCCATCACAATTACGATTCCATCTCTAAAATTTTAAAGTATTGCTCATTCTGCATAAAATAGTCTTTCATATTGAGAAACTGTTATTTAAATAACAGAATGCAGACAAAAAAATTATGAGCTCTTAAGTTGAAAAATATGAACCCTTCATAAATTTCCAATGAATTGCACGCATTACAATTTATGTAGTTTTCAAATTGTGCATGTCTTAAAGAAAAAGAGATACAAAAAAATCCAGCATTTACATCAGAAAATTCCAACTAGAAATATTTTCTGTTCTTTCGTTGATGTTATACAAAGCCCTTTAATTGACATAATTTAACTATCGGAAAAGGATGATGGGTAATTGAATAGCAATAGTAATGAACTGTACAATTAATGACATTAGTTTAAATGATACACAAAGCATGATTAAAAAGGATGTAAATCTTCCCCCTAGTAATACAAAAAAAATTCATATAATTAGTACAATTCAATTCATGAAATCGAAATTCTGATTAATTGAAGAGACTATCACAAAAGACGATTTTCATCTTTTCACTTGACTGAATTTTTCTTGAAAATGGATAACAAAATTTTTTAAATGCAATGTTGAAATCTCAAAACCGTCTCTTCTAGAGAAACAATTTGTAATCGTGTATCAACCAAGTGCATTGCACGCTGTTTATAGCACATGGTTAATAAGACTTACACTTCAGTGTAATTGGTATCAAATAAATACAATTAAATCATCAATAAAATGATTTCAATGATTAGTAATAACTAGAGAAAAAAAAACGGCTGAAGATTCAAATCTATACACTCCACAAACAATTATTCCTAGAACATTCGATCAAGAATACGTCAAAAAATACATATATTTTTACACAATTAAAAAAATCCTAAATCCTTGCACACTAGTTCTAAGATGTCGGCCATTCTCACGTTCAGGTTTGAAAAATGTCTACAGAAGCAAATCCAGGTATTTGGTACCTTGATAAATTGGCAGTTGGACGTGGTATTTTACAAGACTGTACAACGCCCAAGCCTTGAATGCTCCATCGCATTGTTTAAAACCTACATTACAGCACGCACATCACAGATGATTTTTTCAGTGTTTGCCAGTTGCTTGAGAGATAAATGAAATATCACTACAACTGCAGGGACTAGCTTAACTGCAATTTTACTAGTCTTGGATACTAGTTCGAGGAAAGTCACGACAACGCCATTCTTCCGAACTCTGAGCAGTAGACATCAATGCATTTCTTGTAAAAAAAAAAAAAAAAAATCACAGTCCTCTGGACGGAGAGATAAAAATAAAAGGTTCGCAGAACTTGGAAGATCTTGCAAAAGAGGTATCGTTAACGCCTCAAATCGTACAAAAGCTAGAGAAAAATCTTTGAAACGTATCACAAATGGGAAATATTGACTGTCTTTTTCAAAATCTCTTCCACTTATGAGCTGTAGCGTAACAAAATGTCTTGTATCCATTCTTGAACTTTGGATAGGCTGTTGTAGACGGCAGGCTGTACCATGTCGCAAGGATTGGGGAAATTCAAAACTCCTTGAAGCTCCCACTGCGCATTGTTAAGGCAGAAGAGCGGTGATCCTAAATCCATCTGGGAAATAAAGTATAGTTTTAGTTTAATCGTCATTTGAACAAATCTTATACAATTGACGTCACGAGTAGGCGAAGTTTCAAATTGTTTTGATTAGTTGTGTAATGTCACACGAATGAAACGAGATACGAAGTATAAAAAATATTCAAAATCGCCATGGGAATAACATTGAGTATAAAACTATTACCCCGTTCGCAGCTCATTGTTTTACCAGTGTTCAGCCTCCATGTATGTTACGCGTAAATCCGCCAGAGGGCGATATTTTTGAATTTACTTCCTCTTGGCGCTCCATGCTCATTACAATTCATGCTCGTGTATCAATGCTTGTCTTGCCATAATAAATTCTTTTGTTGGTTAAATCTTGTTTTTGTTCATCGCTTAAGTTCATTTCGCGACGACAGAAACAACCGGTGTTGATCAAAAATTAAGTTTTCCCAATAGTGTTTCACCATTATTACTCAAGAAACACCATGCGAGAGCAAGGCAAGTTGACAGATAGTGGTGGGAAAAGGTTTATACGTAGCCAGTGATTACGCACCGCCAGGTTAAAAAAAATATACATATAAATTTTGTTATGCACCCTTCGCATGACGTGCCATTTATTCTAGTTTTAAAGAATTGGTACTGTTAATTTGGCACTTTTCCATCATAGCCATAGTTCCAATAAACTTCGGCGCCACAATGGACTTCATGATTTGGGATTTGCCAAGACAAACGGCAACTAGAATGCGACGCGAAGCCGACATGGTTATTTAGCCTTCGTTCATGCCCAAACTGTCGAGCGTTTGTGGGATAGTGTAAAAGGGCGAAATAATCGACAAAGTGGTACTGCCACCAAGATTTAGACTCTTAACTAATTGTGAATTTATGTTGCGTCGGCTATATTCAAAAGAGGAAATGTTCTCTGCTTTGCTAAATGCAACCGCCAAAAAATAAGCGAAAATGCGCAGAAGATGATTGGTTTGGCTATAACGAAAGAGTACCGTTAATTTAAATGTATTTCACGTCATATATGATACCTCAATATAAAACCCCTAACATAATTTTTGCATTAAGTCCCTTAACGTTCGGGAATAACTCCCCTCCTCTCTTTTCACATGCTAGTCTTTCGTTTCTATCGACCAGGGTTCTTTACCTGTGTTCCGTGGAATCCTCGGGTTCCTCCGCGTTTATGGGACAGACAACTGAGATGAAATTCAATATTGTATCAACGTGAAATATTCTCTGGGCAGCAAAAATGTCTAAATACAGAAACCGGTTGGATGCAAAGGATGAAATTCGTTTCCACATCAAAACCATTACTCCAGTTTTCCGTGATACGTAAAAATATGTTTTGGTGGAACCTTGAGTAGATAACACAAGTTTGAAAAACATTCTTAAATTGCCACGGTTAGGTGTTTCAAGTATCGCCCTTGTGCTTAATATCGCCTACTCGTGTTTGAAAGCTGCTATGCGCGACATCTATGAGTTTAGTTACCTTGACGGTCTAGGGTTTTGTTACACGAAGCGCCATCGGCAAGTTTACTATCAGTTACATCAACAGCACTATTGCATCTGAAGTATTTGAGGCTGATCAACGTATTTTTTGTCTCCAATCCATTCAGGGAATATACAGGTAAGTGTTTTCAAATTATAATTTCTTTTATATGACTCGAAGTACATTCAATACTAAAGGTAGGTATGTATGGCTCTTCTAGAGCAACTCGTTTTTAATAGCTCCTAATTTCGCCTAGTGGATGGTAATAGGAACCCACTCTTGAAAATTCTCTTGGGGAAACGTTTTGATGTTTTACCAGTTAACTTAAACTGACATCAGTAAAGAAGGTATATGATCTCTGGAAACCAAAGGAGAGTAGTTCCTAGGGATATTCATTTAGTTCCCAGCTTGATTTCCCAACTCAGTAGGCTGAGATATAGAGAAATAGTTAGATTAAGCGATATTTGGAACACCTATTTCTAAATTTAGGGTTCCTTGAAGAATAATATAACCTAGAAGGGTTTCAAAGAATTGTGGAAAGTTGAAGATCCCTCTTCCGTAGACACCTGGAATCCCATTAAATCTTGTCACCACTTTCAGGCCTAAACTTTCCCTTTTGACATCATGGCTTCAAACAGACCTGCTCTCGCTGGTTCTTCCCCTTCCACGCTGTCCGTACGTCTGGTAAACACAGGGGCAACGACCCAAGGATGCCCAAGCAATATTTATCTCCATTCCTTCTTTTCATAATTACTTCACATTGTCTTGTGTTCGGCACAGCTTGCCTAAATACGGTCAGTAAAACCCAAAACCAAACAACCAGATCGTCGGTACATTCCACTTTAAATTAACCTTTAGACTACAGCCTATACGGCAGTTGTACAATAATCGCGCCAAGAAAGAATTTAGACTACGGCCGTTACAGCAATTGTACCTTGAAAATGATAAGAATCGCTCTTGTTATATCTATAGCCGTAGTCAAAAAGATTAAGAAGCGAGTGCAGCACTTTATAGAGTTGAGCCTCTCGGAGCCAATCTTGGCGCAGTGAGGGAATTGTGGGATTTTTATATTTGTTCTGTTTCTCGGGGGTGAAGGTGGCCTGGTCCAGGGTCCTCAAAATTATCATTCAAGTTGCAAATAATGTATATGCATCAGTTAATTAAACCAGATAAAAATTGCAGTCCATTTTTATCGACCCATTCCATCTTTGAATCGCAGACACCAACTTTCCTGCAATGAACTCTCTTGATAGACCCCCTTATCCAGTCCCATTCTTAATCCTTAGTGGACTTAATTTTAAAATACTTAATTCTTACACGAGTCCCTTTGAATAAGGAACCAAACACCCAATACTCAAAGCTGAATCCCCTTCACATTACTATTGACAGCTTATCTCCTGAAGGATTTGATAAAAAGTCCTAGAATTTTATGCATCTCTCTATTTGTGAACTCGCAAACCCCGCCAACCCTTCACTTAGCGCCCCAATGGAACCACTTGACTGCCTACCCCCCCCCCTCTCCTGTCATGAGACTTGTTTCTGTTCTTGCGACATGTATGCATACCATCAGTTTAAATAACCCTTCAGAAAAATTCACAACTGTAATTCAAGTACTGTTGTGCAATAGACAGGTGCTGAATTGTAGTATTTACTAATTTCTATACATAGGTACAATTTATATCCATATTTTTGTGTGTGTGTATTAAATGAATTAAAACTTCAATCTTTAGCCGAGTTTTAAATGAAAAACTGATAGTAAAAAATAGCACAAGAAAAATATTTAGACAGGTCACATAGATGAGTGTTGTGAAGTACGATTCTAAGACTAGAAGAACTTTGGAAGTTGTAAAAAATGCGATCTGAATTCCAATTCCGGTTTAAAAAAAATAAAGATATTAAATTCTGATCACGTTTTATACAATTTCGGTCGTTCTAGTCTTGGAACTGATGTCGTGAAATTCCATTCCCCAACCTGTTTTTTCCATTTCCTTTATTATTATTATAAGTAGCTTGGCATGTATCCTCACTATTGATATGTGGGTCGCCATGATTCAGTGGGATTGGCCACTGCGCTAACAACCTGCAAGTTCTGTGAGGCACAGGCTTGGGAAAATTTCTCTGAGTCGGTAAAGCTTTTTTTTGTGTTTCTTTATGTACATTAATTGATGCGGTCTCTCTTGTGTTGGGTGCAACATTGACAAACATGGCCACCTGTGTTGATATGGTTGTTGAGTGGTTAACTGGGATTTTTTTTAACTGAAATTACTCCAAGTTATAACTTATTTATATCAGAAACTAATATGTTTTCTAAAAAGAAGTACGGTAGGTGTTCCAAATATCGTCCCTGTGCTTAATATCGCCTACTCGTGTTTGCAAGCTACTGTGCGCGACATCTATGGGTTTGTGTAGTTACCTTGACGATATAGTGTTTTGCCACACGTAGCGCCATTGGCAAGTTTCCTATCAGCTATATCAACAACACTATTGCATCTCAAGTATTTGAGGCTGTTATCAGCGCACTTTTTTTGTCTCCAATCTATTCAGGGAATATCCAGGTAAGTGTTTCCAAATCATGATTTCGTTTATGACTCGAAAGTACATTAAATACTAAAGGTATGTATCTATGCTCTACTAGCAACTTTTTTTAAATAGTAGCTCCTCATTTCGCCAGGTGGGTGGTAATTGGAACAGGGGTAGGCGAAATTAGGAACCTACTCTTGGGAAACTTTTTGAAGTTTTACTAGTTAACTTAAACTGACATCAGTAAAGAAGGTATATGATCTCTGGAAATCAAAGTAGAATAGTTCTTAGTGATGTTCAGTTAGTTTCCAGCTTGATTTCCCAACCCAGGAGGCTGAGATGCAGAGAAATAGTTAGTCAGTAATAATAGTTAATAGAGTAGGCGATATTTTGAACACCTACCCTACTTTTGTTAAGGCGTTCTCATAATTTAGCAATTTTTTGTGCACATTTCCCCTAATAAGAAGACAACTATGTTAGAAGCAACAAGAATGTTTATACTCACTTGGCAGGTTGGAAAACTCTGATTGCTGTAACTTGCACAGATTAAGCTATCCAATAAGAGTCCATTATAGTTGCTCGTACTGTTACATTCATCCTGTGGAATGATTCGAACTGGAACAGAGTAAAATCTCTTCCCTTCTTCAATACCTGGGGGAAAATTTCCATTCTTAATACATTTAATCTTATCTAATAACAAATCTGTACAGGAAATTTTAAATGTTTTTAAAGACTTGGTTATGTTTGAAGTAAAGATATGTTATGTTTGGGGACCCTTTCAGCCTAAAAAGAAATTTGTTGGAAGAAAGTAGTTCGGAGTTATATTTAGAGCTAGTTATATTTCTATTCTACAAAGCTCTTTATAGAATCTCCAGTCCGTAAAAATTATTTTTAGAGCAACAGGACTGAAAATATTTTGCAAAGTAAGTTGCAGAATAATTCATGTTATCGACGAGTGAATAGAGTGGCATTTTAACCATGTATTTAAAAATACATTTCAAAGGGTTTTTTTTTCTAAGAAGAGCTATCGGAATTTTTAAGAATTAAAGTTTTTGCTGTCTCTTTCGACATGTATTTTTCAACTATTACTATTCTTAACTTTCATACAACAATTAGAAAATATCGACCTTCAATGACGTATTTGCAAAAGGAAAAGACTAACACCTTTGATCACTTATTTGTAAATGATTACACATTTACTATAAACATTAACACTTCTGAACATTTATCGAATTATATGTATGGTGGAATGATAAATCCTTACGAAAAATTTTTAGAGCTCCATACAACTCTAAAGAGAATTAAGAATACAATAGATATAACTATAGAAATTAAATATCTATGGAATTAAAATAAATTCTATATAATACTATAGAAACAGAAATTCTAAGGACACAATCTCCAGAAATTTTTAGAATTCTCTAGAAATGTTTACATAGTTCTTCTCTAGAAAGTTTTACGGAATTCTCTAGAAAGTTTTACAGAATTCTCTAGAAAGTTTTACAGAATTCTCTAGAAAGTTTTACAGAATTCGATAGAAATTTTTACAGAATTCGATAGAAATTTTTTCGTAGGGGCTCTTTTTTCACTGAACTGACATTTGATTGGGTAATAAATTTTCTCCAAACAAATATAAGAACTGTAAAAACGCCAATTCTGCATGTACAAATAAAGGGCGAATTTTTATTCACACCGATCTAATTCTTACCAATCAACGAACAATATAGCTATAATATAAAAATAGCAGACTTTCATTACTATACAAATAAATATAACAATAATATGAATCTATTGATAGGTAAAATAATCTTAAAAGTGAGTATCGAGATTTTTCTTAATAAAAGTATTAGGTGCGATCTGCATTCAGTATTGACTCGGGTAATTAATTTAATATATTTAAAACGGGTTTGTGTGTTCAACTGAAATATTTTTACCTGTCGGAACTTGTCCCCAACCAGTAGTGTAGCATTGTTGATCAGGTTGAATATCTTTGGGCAAGCAGACACTCTTGGAGAAGTTGTTGATTCGCACTTCATCTTTTATCCTCACTAGAGCTAAATTGTTCTCGTGGAACAATAGAGATGTGCTGCTATTGGCAAAGGGGATGATTTCTGCTATCAGGTGAGTTTGTTGTCCATCTATTGAAGGATCGTTAACATACAAACCTCCAACGTAGGCCCATTTGTCAGGGTCCAGTTGATTATCCCTAGGAGGAAAAATATATTTATCAAACTGTTGCTAGGAAACGAATATACATTTTTAAAGGGAAAAAATGGGTATACTTACTGCCATCTTTAGTCCTTTAACGAGTGAGAAGGCATGTTTAAAAATAAAAGCATACGTCAATGGATTCTTGAGTTAGTTTAAATATGAAGTATACATATGTATAATTAAAAATAACTTCAAATAGGTTTTCAGTGAAGCTTGTTTAGTCTTTGAACTATGGAATTTATTAATGCATGCATAATTCTACTTTAGAAGGCTAGTAGATTGATGGCATTACAAAATCCTTTCCTATAAAGTATGAAGTTGAAACCCTTATTTTAGAATGATTTTATCTAAGCCCACCATTACAATTAAAGAACTTATTTAATCAACTGTATTTTTCAGAGAAAGTCTTATGAAAAGGAGAGTTAAATTGAAATGTTGGTTTTTCCTTTCCAATGGTGTTATCACAAAACATCCATAATCACGGAAATAATTTCATTATTTTACATGCCTTTCATCTGAATATACCGTATACTTTTTATTTAAACCATATGAAAATGATATTTTCATACAATCGATTATAAAAACAATAAAATAATTTGCTTTTATTCAAAATAGATAAAAAATAAATTTAGGGAATAAATCTAGTGGGAAAGAAATCGCGACTTTCACCAACTCAATATGTATTTACATTATTTTAATTCTACTGTTTTATGCTTCGTACAATTCTATAGCAGGCCTCGAAATAGATTTTTTAATACAGGTGCACCTAAGTTTTTAAATTAAGTGCACAGATTAAATTTTAGGTGCACATTAGAAAAAACGTAATATGAGAGCATTGAAGTAATGTAAACTACTTTATTGGTTACGTATGTTTAGATAGATTAGTAGTAGATAGTAAATAAAAATATTTAAACAATTTTTTTTATCTCCGAAATTATTATTTACAAATATTCAGTCATCATCAGGCATTAGTGGGTAAAAAACACAAAAAATAAACGAGTACACTATATTTTAAGCAGAAAAAATCTGAATTTAAAGATAAATAATGAAAATATTTTACTATACGCTGTGGCCAGACAATTCTTAGAAATTACTACGGCTTTACACGTTATGGAAGCACGAGGTGTTTACAGAAATGCGTAAGGCCTGTCATTCGCAGGTGGTCAAGTGATCTAAATTCTCCCTTCTCCTGCTGTTGCGACAGTCGCTTTAACAGAATCTGGAGAAAAAGTTCACAAAGTGACATATGGAAAGTTTCGATCATCGGAAGGTTCTGGTGGCATGGAACAAGTAAACCTTCCTTATAAACCCGTTACGGCCCAGCGACTGTTTTTCCATAGTGTGTATTTAGGAATTTTGATTACGTTCCTTTAGAGCGAGAGAAGTCGCAACAAATATTTTCTTCAAACATCAAAATAATATACAACACATTTCTCCCCCCCCCTTTTTTTTTTAACGTTAGGTGAATGCGTTCACCTAGTGGGAAAAAATTAGGCACACAATTTTATTTTCATGTGCACGGTGCACCCGGGTATTTCGAGCCCTGTTCTATAGTATTAATTAAACATGTGCTTCGTTGTTATGAATCTTTAATAGCATCGACAAGATCTAATTCAAAACCATTATTCTGGTAATTTAGGGAAGTTCTAGATCCGAGACCCCAAGAGAAGATTCCGTGCTACAATAGTTTTTCAAAGTAGAAAATAAATCATTGAATTTTCTAGGATCTCTTTTAAACTAAACATTCAAAGAAACATAACAAAAATTAAGTGCCTGCCATCAAGCTTATTTATGAGGGTGGATTTTCATCAATGGTGTATTTAAAACATAAATAACCCCACCTATTAGGTTGCAAAACTGGGATTCAAGAACGTAACAAGAGATGTTAGAAAGCTGCGACTTGTGTAAGCACAACAATTAATTGGAAAACTTTTAAGGAAAATGAAAAAGTGGTATTAAAAAAGCCATTAAATTTGATATTGGAAATGTGTTTTATATATTTTTAAATATGCTGTTAACGCCTCATTCCGAATTATAAAATATTTGTACTTAATTCATGTTCTTTTCTGTAATCGCACCCAATATTTCATAATTTTAGTCGTATCAGAATTCATGCATTGTCATCTATCGATGTTTATTTACTAGAATAAGTAGCAACTAGAATACAAGAACAACTGTTCTTGTAAGCTATCGCAAATGGACGCAGTCTGTGCAGTATCTCGCAGATCTCTATTCGATAAAGTTGTGTTTGTAACTACATCGCATTTCCTTTTCTCAAAATATTATCACATCGCATTTACCATAAAATATCCAATTAAGAAAAATATAAGTTTACATTACATCTGTGTCTAGGGTATAATCAGTTGAGTTTAAGAACACCTATTGTTAATTCTACTCCAAAAAAGTTTTATAAACATCAATATAAATTCAAAAAAAAAAAAAATGTCTCGCCATTTTTATAAATAAATTATTCTTATGATTAACTTCTAGTATTTTTATATTTATTTGTAAAATGCGAACCACTGAAGTAATTTCAAGATCAAAATGAAAATTAAAGAGCAATTACCTCACTGACAGACAATTTAGTGATGTTATAACAAATCTGCTTGAAATTAAAGAGGCTGCGCACATTCGTTTATCGGATATAAGTTGCAAGTATCCTAATGCTGGCCATTCCTTATAAAACTTGGTCTCATTAAGATTGCTGTCATTGGAAGGATAATCCCATGTACCACATAGTCCTAAAAGATAAAAAGAGATATTGATATAATTACAAAATGTGCATGATATACAGCCATGTGAAACAGTGGTACACCTATGGATGGAGATCTTAAGCCCATTTCAGGCTTGAAGGAAACCGAAAGTATCCTTACGTTATTGATCTCTTTGTTCATTAAAAATTGAGTATGACTTGACCTTTTCTGCTTGTTCAATCGACTAATATGGTACACTTACATAATGTGTGCCGTCATATATTGGCAAGAGTTGGGCAAAATAATATAACAATTTTGAAAATGTATCATGTTTTTATTAATAAGGAGTTGAAGGCCCACCTCTTGCCTTCTATTCCCTTGTACCTTTTGAAGGTTTTTAGACCAACCACTGACTTCTTTGGCCGTCGTCACTGCCAAGGGGCAAAGTAGCGGTTATTTCTGAGGGAGTCTGCTCAGTAAGCAGTCTGACCTGACTTGTTGAATCCACTTCAAGTCATGTCCTGGTTCAATTAGGTCCCCAAAAGCAAAATATGACCATAGAGCAACTAAACAAATTCTAAAGATTGGTGGTTACGTTGTGGTTGACTGAGGTATTGCAATGTATTGGATATAAAATTTTGTTTGGTAATATGTCAAATCTAGTTAAACAAATACTGTGCTTTGCATGGGTATAGAATTTCTCTGGTTCATAAATATATCACATTTTCAGCCACAAAGTTTATGATTTGAACGAACAAAATTATGCAAAATAATAGCGTATTTAAATATAAAGTGAAATATACCTGCATCATCTAGAAAGTAGTTTTCTTTTCCAGTAACATTTACTTCATCATTTGAACGAAATTTCATCGTTGAGAGTCCAGGGGGCATGGTGCCATCATATTCCATAAATGGTGTGGTTTCTGTTGGGTACTGTTCTGTTTGCAGATTTGGTGATGTAGTTTCTGTGTTATCTTTAGGTAACTGATATGAGGGTGTTGCAACCACAATGCTGTCTTCGCGGGCAGTTTCAGTGGTAGTAGTTAAATCTTCATCCACACTTCTGGGTGTTGTTAACGTCGTGTAATAGTCTTCCCACTCCGTTGTGATGGAATCTGTTGCATCTGGATCAAGAGTTGTTGTGGTATAATCTCTATTCGGCTGCATGGTGTCGTAAATGATATCCGAGGGCTGTACGGGTTCATCCAGCATTCGACTCCTAGACATGTTATAATCCTTAGAGCTACCATTGTTTTCAACAATGCTCAAGCCATCAGAATATTCAGCTGGTTGTAACACAATACCATCGGAATCATTGAAGGCAATAAGAGCAATGTCCCCATCTGTACCCACTTCGGTCTCAAACATTAAGGTTCTGGTCTCCAACGATGGTGTTGTATTTTCTGGAGCTGAAGTCGTGGCTTCTCCATCAAAATGGGGATTTTCAGTAATTGCATCGACTATTGTTTCAGATTCTGCTGTACTTTCTCTCCAACCTGAAACAGGTGTTGTGGTTTCTTCCATTACGTAAGGTGTTTCAGTTCCCTTTAAACCCAAATCAATTGTGGTTGTTTCTTTCATTAGATGAGATTTGGTCAGGTCACCTGTACTAGATTCTGTTGTGGTTTCTCTTAAATTAGAATCGTTAGTAATGGTCTCTCTCAAACTAAAATCTGAAGGGCTAGTTTCTTTCAAACTGAGATCAGCAAGAGTGGTTTCTTTCAAACTGAGATCAGCAGGAGTGGTTTCTTTCAAACTGAAATCAACAGGAGTGGTTTCTTTCAAACTGATATCAACAGGAGTGGTTTTTTTCAAACTGAAATCAGTAGGAGTGGTTTCTTTCAAACTGAAATCAATAGGGGTGGTTTCTTTCAAAGTGAAATCAGTAGGAGTGGTTTCTTTCAAAGTGAAATCAGTAGGAGTGGTTTCTTTCAAACTGAAATCAGTAGGAGTGGTTTCTTTCAAACTGAAATCAATAGGGGTGGTTTCTTTCAAAGTGAAATCAGTAGGAGTGGTTTCTTTCAAAGTGAAATCAGTAGGAGTGGTTTCTTTCAAAGTGAAATCAGTAGGAGTGTTTTCTTTCAGTAGATGAAAGGTATCAGCACGTCCTTCCATTTTCAGTTCAGGTTCAATTAACCTTTCCTTCATATCATCAGTTGTAGTTTCCTCTACCATAGATGGATTTTCTGTATAACCAATAGTTTCTGTTTCTTTTAAATCCCCTCCGAGAGTGGTTACTTCTTCGTACGAGAGTGGCCTTTCAGTGAATCCTTCTTTTCTTAAATCAGTTTCTGTAATTGCATCCTTATAATTGGCCCAGTCAGGACTTTCAGTAGTTGTGGGATTTGCATCTGAACTATTTATGGTAGTTTCTGTTGCATTCCCTTCCTCAGTTGTAGTTCTTTGATCTCCAACATCTGAGATGGTCGTAAGAGTGAGTCTTTCTGGTTCTATTACTGTGTCTAATGTTTCATTTGCCATTGACATGACTGGCATTCTGGTAAGTGAAACCCCGGAAGAGTTGAAGATGTCGTAGTCTGTTGCGTATTCAGTAGTCCAGATGGTACTAGGTACCTCTGGTTGAGTAACCATTGCTGCTTCATCTACAGGAGCGGTGGTATTTATGCCATATAGTTCAGTTTTGTTGTCGGACATGAAATAAGGCACGAAGCTGTTCCCTGGATATGTTTCATTTGGCTGAGCTTCCATCATAGAGTCGTGAGTCTTATTTACCATGTCGCTACTGTTGAAAGTGGTTTCAAACATCTTTGGTTCCAAATCGGACGAGTTGTCTGAATCGGATCTTATTTCACTGTCTAGCGTTACAGTGTCAGTCAATGGAATGGTGGTACCTGTGAAGTTTTCATTGTTCCTAAATTCCAGGGGTGAGAAGGTCGTGACATCTTGAGTACCTGTTGTGTTATCACTTGTTAAATTGAGCACTCTTGCTTCTTCGTATATGCTATAATCTGGGGTGTAGGTTCCTTTTAGTTTGTATGTAGTTTCAGGATATCTAAGTGTAGTTTCGGTAGTATTTCCATCAACAAACGCTCCTGGAGGAAGAGTGGTATAGTTACTTTCACCTCTCATTTCCTCAACAAACTCATCTGATGGTAGAGTAGCGTCTTCGTACATTGAATCCAAAGGAGTGGTACTGGATTCTGTGAAATTTTCCATTAGTGTAGTAACCTCTGTTTCATAAGATGTGCCGTTGACTGTCATGTCATAATTCAGAACGCCCATTGTGGTACTGAAATCCGAAAGTGTTGTTTCGGTTGTCGACAGGGATTCTGTTGTTGTATACACGATGGTGGTAGTCTCTGGTATAGTTGGACTTGGGGTTGTAGGTGGAATGATCATGTAAACATTGCTGTCGTGGGGAATCTCGTACTGCTTCTGTCCTGTAACCTGATCTATGAATTTCCGCATCGAGTAGAGGTTTGAAAACACAGCTGGGTGCTTGTTGTAAACTTCACAGTATCGCTGATAGGATAGCATGCCAGCAAGGAACCACTTGTTAATTCCAGTCAAACACATCAAGGGAGTGCCTTCGTCATACTGAAAGTAAAGGTATAAAATACTTTGTGAAATGAATTAAAGTACAGAATGTTTCAATAATGGCAACTGATTTCATTATTTTCCATTGGCTTCATTTTATAATTGCACTATTTTGTATTTGATAGTTTTGAATAATTAAGCTAAAACTGTTTATTTTTAATAAAGCAAAAGAAATGAATTAAATGATCGTGTAAAAAATATATGGATTATTCATACATACATAGTATTGCTATTGAATATTTATAGTGGAACTAACTTTAATAAAAACTTCCAACTTTTTATATTAATTTTAAGGGGTTCTGGGCCTCAAAATTCTAAAATCTTCAGTTTTAAAGTTTTTTGTTCTGAATTTTTTCTGTAGGTATACATTGCATTTGGAAATTATAATAACTAATTAATATTTTCAAAACTTATTTATTAAAATTTTTTATTTATTAAAATGTCAAATTTTTGACGTTGGGCAAAATTGATATGTCGCAAAATATTTTGTAACAAATCACTTCATTTTTGCATTAATTAACTTCTAAGAGTTCATACTATAAATTGTCTTCGGGATTTTTGGTTAAAAAAATTAGAAAAAATTAAATCAAATATATATTTTGTTCAAAAAACTTTATAAAACACATAGTATATAAAGTTCGAAAAACAATACATAAAAAACTAATATATATACACACAATTGCTGAAGACAAATTAAAGAAATGTATTTGCAAAGTAAATGTTGAAAATTTCTTTCATTTATGACAAGTTGTTCAAGTTATATCGATTTTTACTATTGAAATCCCATTTTATACAAAAGGAGAAAAAGAGCGTTTAAAATTATGAAGGCTCATTGGATTTGCAGCTGTCATGCTGAATATTTTCGGTTCTATGTGTGGTACAAACAATTGTGAGGTGTCATTGTATTCAGAAAAATCTATATAATTTTTTGAGATAATCGAAAAAAAATTGGACTTTCTTTCATATTTTAAGTCCCAGACCCCCTTTGTTTGAAGTTTTACTTTGAGTTAAAAACAATCAAATTAACGTTTACTCCCTATTTGTATTCTCTTAAATTCAAGTTACTTTAATTTTTATTATTTAGTAAATATTTCAAGTGGTGCATCTTTACCTAACTGTGGTATTTACTGTACATTGCATAAAATATCAGACTTGATATTAAAGACAAGAAATGAAAACGAAGCAATACTCACATCACAGATAGTATGCCCCTCACTACTTTGAGTGCACAGCATTCTTTGGTTAATTAAATTGTTGTAGTGGTCCACACTATTGCAATTTTTTCTGTCGATGATTTGCAGAGCCAGGCTATTAATAGTCAGTGATGTAGGGGGAGGAGCTGAAACACAGAGATGAAGCTTTAAATATTTATTACAGCTGCAAGTGCAGAGAATGGCTTCTTAATGCAATTTAAAAAATAGCCAAGCTATCTAATTTATGAAATTTCTTTTAAGAAATAAACATATTTAAATCAAAATATTTGAAGTTATATTAAAATCCAATAATTAGACATGGCTATGAAAATAAATTGGGATTTCAAGCAATCGCTACATAAAACTAAAAGTAAAATTACAAACTTGTTTATAATTCATTTATACTGTTGCATAAATGTTTCTGTATAAATATCGCTTTCTGCTGTTTTGGCCTAAATATTATCATTCCTTTACCATCTATATCATGATACGATATTTATTTATTGTGCTTCAGCAATTTCTTCTCGTGAAAAACTACCCAATGAGAGCGAGGATAATTTAAATATAACTTTTTAACCAGTAAGAGATGGAGGATAGTTTAAATATAACTTTAACCAATAAGAGTTCGAGGAAAGTTTAAATTTAACTACCCAATGGGAAAGCAAGGAGATAATTTTTTAAAATAACACTTTACGATTATCTTCCTCTCTCATTGAGTAAAATAACTTTAACCAGTGAGAGAGTGAGAATAATTTAAAATAAAGCTTTGACCAATAAGGGGTGGAGGATAGTTTAAATATAACTACCAAATGAGGAAGCAAGGATAATTTAAATGAATTTAATCAATGATAGAGAGAGCGCAAATAATCTAAATAACTTGAACCAATGGTGGTTAAAGTTATTTTTAGATTATCTTCGCTCTCTCTCACTAATTAAAGTCAATTAAATTATCCTTGCTTCTTCATTTGGTAGTACCTCATTTGGTGAGAGAGTGAGGATAATTTAAATATACCTTTGACCAATAAGAGAGCTAGGATAACTTAAATATAACTTTATAACAAATAAGAGTTAGAATAAAAAGTGATCAAGTACGCATGACCAAGTTTGTATTTCATATGTTATAATCATACCAATAAACTTTTTTTTTCGACGCCAATTTGGCACATTTTTGCTGTTTTCTTAACGTTAATTTGACACATTGCTTATTTTTTGGCGCCTATTTGGCATATTATTGTTTATTTTTTGGAGACAATTTAGAACATCTTTTCTTATTTCTTGGCACCAATTTGGCACACCTTTTCTTGTTTCTTGGCGCCGTTTATGTACATTCTTTTTTTAGTGCAATGGATTTCATGACTTTAAATTTGTCAAGAGATGAACAAGCGGCGATACTATTTCTTCAAGAAAGAAATAATATTCTTCACCCAAAGAAAGATTGTGTTCGACAAACCACCTGATTAAACTATAATGTGTCTCAAAGCCGAAATGGTTCAGCCTTCGTTCATACTGAGAAGAAAAAGGTATCCGAACAAAGACGGGGTTTATTAGAACACGCATTTCATTCGTTATGTACGATTCGTTCATTTATGGTGTAAAGAGTTACGTCTATTGAATTACAGTTGAGTCAGGAGTGTTTTCTCTCCAACTAAAATCTGTAGGGGCGTTTTCTTTGAAACTCAGACTTGAACGGAACGTCTGAGAATTACAGCTTCAAATGAATCGCAACACAACGGTAAATTGGAGTAATTACATGCGAGAAGTATGTGCCGACTGCGCTTCCAAAGGAATAAGCAAAAATGGCACCTGAATCCAAAAAGCTGGTATGGAAATAAATAGCGTCAAAAAATAAGCAAAAATGCGTCATACATAACGGAAGGGTTACTTAAACGGAACTACTACCGTTAGGATTTCATTTCAACTCTCGCTGTACAAGTAATGAACATCCACATTCCATACCTCTGGGTGTTTGCATGCCGAGAACACCCGAAAAGCACGTGATTCCTGGCGGCACCTGTTCATCTGGGGGACAGATGGCGCCGATCTTGTCGCTCACAAAGACCAGAGCATGCTTCAACCGAATCAAGGCCACGTCGTAATCTCGGACGGTGAGTGACCGGAATTTGGACGAGTGGGGGTGAGATATCATTCTCAGCACTTCGTGGTTTTGAACGGATCCAGCTTCCACGCTGCGTCCGATGTTTGTTCGTACGTACCAGTCCGATCCATTAAATGGCTGTTTGCTATAGTGACAAATCAGAAATTTTGATTATTCTATGTTAACAGAGATTGAATCGTATTTGGTATGACACACACATGAATGCGTTGGTTTTAATAACGCAAAAGGACAGAGAATGGCTTCGGCTTAGAGCAGAAACTCATTAACTGACGTCTAAATGCTTATTTTCATGAAGATGAGCAATACTGAGTCATATTGTAATCTGTTCATGGGATACCCTATATGGACAAAAGTATTTGAAAAGCAGATTCGGAGGAGGATCCATCTTTTAGTGTGGGGTTGTCCGCAAAGATTCGACTAATTTTAGTACCAACGAGATAGCTAGTCCGCTACACTTTTCCTAAGGCCAACATAGTGTCGATTTTTGGATGATGCAAAATCAATATCTTGCTATTTTCTTCTGACCATGATAGCTATTGTTCATTAGATCTGGTCAATTTTGCTAATGATGAGATACCTCATCAATGCAACCAACGGGAAGGTTAAACAGCGAGACGAAATTGAATGACTACTTATTGTGTTTGAATCTTCCGATTGTTGTTAGATTGGTAAAGAAATGGATCTAAAGCACATATACACTACATGGACAAAAGTATTTGGACACTGCAGAAATTCGGAGAATGATCCATTTTTTAGTGTGGGGTTGTTTTTCTTGGTTAGGACTCGTCCCATTGCTTCATGTACCTGGTACCATGAACGCTGACGTGCACCTCGACGTTCTGGATCATTCGGTCTTCCCTACACTATGGCAATACTACGGAGATGGTGGTTGTTTCTTCCAACAGGATCGAGCTCCATGTCATACTGCAAAACGTGTGCTGGATTGGGGGAATTTACTTGACTGGCCTGCTGAGAGCCCCGATCTTAATCCGATTGTGGGACGAACGGACAAACTGGAGCGACGCGTACGACACCGCCACGCACGCCCATCTTCACAGCAATCTCTTCTCACAGCCTTGCAAGAGACATGGCGAACTATTCCTGCCTAGACTTACAGATAATTTGTGGAAAGTATGCTCCGACCTGTTGCAGATATAATACAAACAAAAGAAGGGCCTACTCGTTGCTAAATAGAATAATAAAACACCTTTACTGAAAAACATGCAGTGTCCAAATAGTTATGTCCATATAGTGTATATAACAGTATCAAAAGGCATAACAATTTTATTTTTGGGTCTACAAACTTGTAGCTAGTCTTTATGCAGCAAAGCAATAAAAAGTTATGTTTGTCAGTTAATGCGTTTCTGCTCTAAGCCGCCGAATATAATGTCTTAGTGTCGGCAACTGAACATTTTTCGCTTGAACCGAGCCTCCCACTGCGCAAGTGGTTCAAGTTACACCTCAAATTCTTACCACCCACTTCAGGTACAAGAAACGAATTCATTCAAGGTGGACAAACATCCATGCCTTATCCTGGATTCGAAACAGCAACCTTTTCGATCCAGAAGCCAACCACTTACACCAATTGGTTGACTATGTATAGTGTCTATCCGATAAAAGCTTATTTATGATTATAATTAAAATCATGAGGTATATTGGGTTATTTATGCTGATACATTTGCTGAATCAAAAGATAATAAAATTAATTTTTAGCATTCGTTTACCTCCGAATAGCAACTTACAGAAATGATACATGGTTCAAACACTTTCATTAAAAAAAAATCAAATACAAGCAATGCATCCAATCGTCAGGCAAAAGAGAAATTAGAGTATATTTAAGGCTAGTTTTCATCTTTTAAGGTTATATTTCACATAGATCAAATCACCAAGTGCCCATGTGAATAATGTCCATCTTCTTAATCAGCGGAAGCATTCCTTATTTCGTAGATAGAAGAATTTAACAAGTAGAACGCGATTCGGTAAGGTGAGCTTCATGGCTCTAAATGATTAATGAAAATACTGCGACTTCTTCTACAGGGTCATCGAAAAAGAATTACGGGATTTAAAAACCGTATATCACAAGAAATAAGCAACCCATACACCCATGGTTTTTGCGCGAAAGTATTGTCTAAAGTTTCAAACATACTGAAGTATGTTTCGATATGTGCGCCATTAGTCGCTCGAGACAGACGTCAAAACGACAATCAATCTCCTGCCACGTCTTCCGAAGAAGCATGTCAGGAGTCACTGGCAGTTGCGATCCTACTTTTTAAGTGGCTCAGATCCTTGATCTGTTCTCTGTATACGATGTATCACCAGAAGAAGTCCAGCGCGGTGGGATCTGGGCTTCAAGGAGGCCACTCCATGAGTTGAGGAACTTCACATTTAATGCTAGCTGCGTTGCCGTGCTACAAAAAATCGCGTTTTTTTTATCTAGTGAGCAGAGTTAAAACTTGCGTTCTTTCACTACATTTCCTCACAAGAATCATGTGGTTTTTCCGTCACATGATTTTGAAATCCCGGCATTCTTTTTTTGATGACGTTGTATAGGCGGAGGATGTTGGATAAGTTCGACACTATGCAAATTCTCTGAACCAGTGCCAGATTTTCTTCAAAGGGCTACAATTTGAACCATGCTTTTCTTCAGAAATTGAACCCGCATATTCAGGAAAATATGTTTGCAAAATTTGGTGGCGATTCGCCCATTTGTTTGTAATACAGAAGTCTAAACACCTGTTTAATTCGGGCCACTTTATACATGTAACGAAAATCTTTTTTCCATCTACAATTCATGTTCCATTTATTCAAAATTACTAAACATTTAAAATGGCATCTATTGATGCACGTGGATCTTGTTTTTTTGATGAGAACTCTAAACAGTTCTTTCACTTACACTTCAAAATTAAAAGAAATGCTTAGTTCCCAACTTTCAGCAACGGAGATACAAAACACTAAAAGCTATAGATAATCGTGACTAAGAAAACAATGATCGTTTCACAAAACAAAACGTGAAGACAAAACTATACAAGAAGGGTTTTCAAAATTCCTCAAGACCTTTATAAGGTATGTGGCCCTACCCTTACGAAATTTTTTTTATAGTTCTTATAGAGGTTTCTAAAGAGAAAACAAGTACTGATTAGAAATTAATTTCTACAGAGACGTGTTCTACAGAAAGTGAAATCGCGAAACTAAAGAAATGAACTTCTATAAAGATTTCCATCGACTTTGTATAGAAGTTACTTTATAGAGCTTATAAGGAAACGGGCCATTATTGTACAGGATTCTACACCTCATTGTATAGAATTTGTTATAGAATTCTATATAAGTTTTTCGTAAGGGAATGTTTTAGTAGAATCTGCTTAGGCCCCTTACGAAATTTTTTTAGTTTCATAGAATTCGATAACGAAACGAAATTTCGTTTCTCTAGAATTCTACAAGGAAACGTAACTTCGTTTCTCTAGAATTCTACAACGAAACGAAATTTAGTTTCTTTAGAATTCTATAGATAAAACGTACTCTGATTCTATAGAATTTTATAGAGTTCTTTAGAAAAGTATAGTCGTGAAACAAAAGAAATGAGCTTCCATTGAATTTTACAGAGATTTCTACAGACATTGTCTGACAGATTTTTATAGACTTTTGATAGAGGTTACACTGTAGAGCTTATAAAAAAAATGGGCAATTATTCTAGAGGATCCTATTGATCACATGCTATAGAAAATTTTATAGAATTCCCCATAGAAATTTTTCTTAAGGGAATAAAGCGAAATGGTCTTAAGGAAGGCCCTGCCATTTTAACGACATTCATACTTCAATCTTGACAAGAAACGGGGAATTAGTTTACCTGATAGACAGCAGACAGTCTGCCGATGTAATGAGCCAAATAGGTGTCAAAATTTCCGAAAGACAGCCTTTACTGGAGTAGAAAGTGGAAGTGTATCCAACAAACGGCCACTGGCTAGCTGAAGACGAAGACGAGGATAATCCAGATAATTCTCTTTTCCTGCGATGGAGGAGGCCGGAATACTCGCCACATGCTGGGAAAAAAATTATTTTGTGGTATTTATTATTGAAATGTGCTGAATCGTCATTCGCTTGCATCATGGAAAAAGTTATTGCAACGTACCAAACTTTTGACACTCAACCGACGCTGCCAAGCTGCTGGTACAACTTTCGACAAAAGAGACTCGCTCTGTCCACAACGAAGCATCTGTTAGATTCTCCCTTCTCATGGCCATCCATGTACCATTAAATGAAACGTGAAGTTTTTCTGTTTTTAATGCATGCCTGCAAATATATAAATGTCAGCTTGCGAGACAGTAGTACTTAAATATTACACTTTCACAATACTACTTAGAAGCATTTATTGTGTTGACGCAAAAGATCGTCACAGTTTTTTTTTTTTTTGACAAATTAAAAATGATTTTATTGACTAAAAGTTATCTTTAACTAGCCAATGCGTGACACTTATTTTCGTGGGGTCAGGTGTGACCACTGCTCGCCAACCCCCGGTGATTGCTACGCAGTCCCATTTGGTTTGCTTTGGAAACGAACTCCACAGGCAACGCCGTGATGGCCTCGAATTGGCTATTATCAACAACGTGAATCAAAACACGCTAGGATCGTAAAACTTGGCATGGTTCCCAATGCTTTAGGACGAAAAACGCTTGTGAGGTCAGCGGTCGAAAATCGCAAAATCCTCCTGCTTTTCAATGACGTCACATTCCGGAGAGAAGAACGAAAAGTGAAAAAAACTAATAAATTAATTTTAAAATGTTCTAGATTAAATTTTAAAATTCGGGTACTACACAAAAATTGCAAAAAATTAGGACTGCCTGTGTGCCAAATTTCATTATTGTAAGTGCCATAGATTCGTCAGGACACTGATCACAGAGAAACAAACGCCTCTTATAATAGTAGAGATTACTCTTTCAAAATTTTACATAGAAGCATTATTAGGATTAGAAAAATTATTTTATTGATTAAAAATTATATCGTCACCAAAATAATACCGATTTATTTATTACAACGAGACCAAGATCGAGCCGACTTTCTTCTAGGGACGAGATGTCTACATTTCCAGTTATTTGAGGGCACACTTCCCTCCGTGTTACCCCGTTTAGGAGTATATAAGATTTTTTTGCAATAGCAGAGAAGGTCCCCGAGTAGGAAAACAGAGAGGAATAGACCCTCTGACGCTCCGCTCGAAAAGTCCTTTGCAGCCATGATTGGCTAAGCCAGGATGTGAACGAGGTCGACCCAATGGTGTCGGAGTACAGTTGTCCTGGAAGACTTGCTCCAACCTAGAGTGCCTTAATAATAAGAGTGGCGACAAGGGACCCAATTTGGCCCAATGCGCATGCGTGGCAGTCATTTTCCTACCAGAATCGTCTCAAAGAAGATTGCTGGGAAAATTAATATATCATTTCAAGGAGAACAAAAAGCATACGATTGTTATAATATGGATACATTCGGTCAATTACATACGTGATTGATGAGATGGATTGCACAACGCGCTAACTTAGATTGCGGGAAACACAATGTTGTTAAAAAAAAAACTATTTACTTAAAAAGTCTTCAAATTTATACTGACAAAACACTAAAATAATAATAAATAAACATTCTAGAACACGAAATGGAACATGAATAAGCTATATTTTTCTTTTTAATTTAATATATACACGTTTTTCTCGAACACGCAAAAAGTTCCCATGTTAGGAAATGGGAGCTAGGAGAAGACCGCCTCGGGCGGTAGAAAAGGTCTCTAAGCCAATCAGAAAGTGTTTCCCGTATGTCGACACTCTTATTATAGAGGCACTCTACTCCGACCATAATCCGAAGGTTTCTTCTTTGTACTCATCCCATAGGACAGTTAATTATTCATTCTGGTTCCACCTCTCTTTCAAAATGATAACCTGCGATCTGCTCCCGCCAACTGAGCTGCAGCGCATCAGCGCATACATCTTTGGGCTAAGATGCTTTTCCTGATTCGGCAATGATACAAGTACCTCACAGTATACATCCCGTCCCTCCAGGAAAGACCTTCTCAAGCCATGACGAGATATCTCGTAAATTACGATCCGGCCAGTTTTCTTCTAACAACAAGATGACTCTTTGAGACACCCACCAGGAGGGTTACGGAACAGCTTTTAAAGGTACAGCTACAGTCTACGTTTATGAGCTGTGACAACAGCCATGGCGACTTTTTTTTTTGGCGAACTTCTATAGTTGCCAGGAATTATTTCAAAACTCTTTTTCTTTAAAAGATATTTTTCTTTTTACAACGGAAAATGAAAGCTTGAAAACACATTTGAGGACGTTTTAAAAAGTATATTTAAAAAAAAACTTTCGCAAAAAGTAGTAAGCTTACACTTTTTTCAAAACCCATTTGTGAACCAGCAGAAAAACTAAGCTGCGAATGTTGGGTAAGAATATATATATATATATACCCAGAAACTTATCAATTACTCTAAATACAGTAGGCTTTTTGAAAAGAAAAAGATATTTAAAAGAAAAAAAAGCAAGAACTAATTAATACAACCTGACACGTCAGAAATGTTCCGGGGAAAAATAATCAAAAACGAAAGTTCCACAAATGGCAAAAGAAAAACTCTTAAACGTTTCGTGAAAAATATTAAATAAAAATTCTATAACTGTAGAAATACAAGTAAATGCACCAATGGTATCACAGAAAAAAATTTTAAAGGACCCATGCAATCAAAGGATATTTTAAAATCAAAATAACCAATGGAAGCAATGAAAAAATTTCAGACGAACCGATGAAATCAAACGATTTTAACGGATTTTGGAAGATCTTTCAAAAATATTCAAAATTAAAATTGAAAGTTACCGCTTGCCACCGAGGTTGCCATGAAAACCACAATAACCGTAAAGACAGATGAGTTGCCTTAATCTCCCGTAACTCGCTACTAGAAGTGCGCCAAAAAAAAATCGCCAAAGCCGTTGCCACCGCTCATAACGTTGAGTGTAGCTGTACCCTTTTGAAATATCATTGTAATTTTATCGGCCGCGTGTTCAAATAGTATGGGAATCTTGCAACTGAATAGAAGAATTAGGATTTTACTCAATGCAATCCACTTGAAATTTCATTTATTAAAAAGTTACATACCCAAACCCGAGTTCTTGACACAAGTAATGTCCGTCATCAAGGCTCCAGTCTTCAGCGCACAGCATGGCCCACGTTCCCGAATAAGGCTCATAGGTCATTACCAAATGTTGTGCGTCGACGTTGACACAGCCCATTTCATCGTCTCCGTCATGGCAATCCTTATGGCCATCACATCGACTGGAGCTTTTGAGGCACTTGCCATCATTACACTGGAATTCGTCGCTGAGGCAGGCTACACAAAAAAAAAAAAAAAAAAACGGTGATTTTAACACATTTTGTACTCAAAGGCGTATAGTATGCATGTCATAAGTTGTTAGAGTACGGAAATTACATTGAATATAAAACAAAATAAAAACTGATTGGACATGAAACATATATAAAATACATAAAATTACAACTACTTTACAAATATTTATCGTGTTTGAATTGATATACTAGATGTGATTAAATTTTTTGTGAACGAAATTTTATATAAGTTATTTATGTAATGCTAATATATTTTATGTTACACGAGGTGTCTTAGAAAAATGTCTAAAAAAACCCCGAAATGTCTTAGAATTTCCAAATAAGCCTCTTGAGAGGAAGATTAATATTTTTAGATGAGAAATACGAGGTAAAATTCAACTTATTTACAATTTCTATTGCCTTAATCTTTGACTAGCTATAATGTGATTGTTATTGCATTATTAAAATAATTTTTACTAAGATAAATTCAAGATATCCAGGTGTATACTTTTTGCCCATCGTGCTAAAACCTTGAGCTGCATTACTACTTGATGTTATGATCACATATTTGTGAATAAAAAAATTTCATTGGAAGCTATATTTCCTTTTTTGAGTTGTTTGGCTGGTATGATAGCGAATGCAAGTAAATTAATTTACTCCGGAGTTTAACTATAATTCACACACACGCACATATTAAATACAATCATTAGAATGCCTTTCGAAACAAATTGGATTTGACAGAAAAACGGGAAAAAATTGTAATATTTCGAATATTTATTCATATCTTTAGATAACTCTTTGCATCTTCACTAAAAAGAACAAAAGATCAGTATGGTGAAATAGTTCTGCTACAAATTTTAGTTGAAGAAAAATAGGAAGGTCTCAATTTCAATACAAAACTATTAAAATTCGATTTTACTTTAGACTAAACACTCGCAAAACTGAATTGCATAAGCAATTTAACTTAATGGTGATAAATTCTTCAGTTAAGAGGTAACTCGAAAGTTGTTAACACAATGGCATAACTAGTCACTCAGAGGTAATTTTAAACAGGGGTTAATTTGTTTTAACAAAGGGTCTTTCAACCAGCAAATTATAAAATCATGTATTAAACATGTGGTTGTAAAATTATGAATTTTTAAAAGTACAAATCAGTTTCAAAACCTTGCTTTAGTGTACATTATTTTTGGTCACTCGAAGTGTAAGAGGTCGTATGTCTAAAACCTGCATTTTTGAGGAGCAAAAAAACGAATCGTTTTCTTTACGATTTGGTTACATTATTATTACACACATTATTTGTAACTTTTACTGGATCAGCTGACGACATAAGAGATTTGCCACCAGGTGAAAATCCCACATACAGCAATAATAAAAGAAAAAAAAAATGGAATTTTCGACGTACGAGCTTTTGTACTTTTGAGTGACTCTAACTCGTCAGTTCCGAAGTTTTATTGTATGTTGTCTTGTGAAGAAAAATTGTAAAGTTTAGATACTCACTGCAATTACCCTCATCCTCTCTCTCTTTACAGTCATATTCTCCGTCGCATTTCAAAGACCAAGGGATGCACAGTCCGTCATTACAGAAGAATTTTCCTCCAGACTCGCAGGTGGTTCTTTCAACTGCAACAAAAAGGTTCCATGTTGGATATATACACGAAATATATTTCCATAAAGAATAAGAATCAAATAAAATGTTTGTAAGATATAACTTGGAGAACTTTTTTGGAGAGAGCAAGGTAAAAAAATATTTCGATGTATTGAATTTTTTTATTTATATAAAAGGAATAAACTGTTATTTATATTTGTGTTTGATTCATCACTTTCAACAAAATATACAGAAAATGGCAAACATGGCTTTTACAAGTTTGCATATCCCTTTACAAAATAATTTGGTAGTCTCTCCCTTTGGGATTGTCCCCAATTGCCCGTTATGTTGCAAAAATGGGACGTAAATTCAACTACCTACCAATATGGATAAATTTGCAATCATTATTTGAACTTGAAAAATAATTCACTTGCAAGATGTGTAAAAAAAAAACCGTTCAAAATACATTGGATTTGATGAATATTGCAAATTTAATTTTAAAAAAGTTTGAGACTAAAACTACATAACCAAGGCTACTATTTAAAGATAGAAATTTATGCGAGTGAAATATACGATTAGCAATATAACATGATGCACAGCTATATATCTAGGAGGAAAGTGATATTCACACGTTACAAATGATAAAAACCGCATAGCAAAAGCATACCACATCCAACTTCATCACTTCTATCCTTGCAATCGTATTTCAGATCACAAATATCACTAGGCCTGATGCATTTACTTTGGTCTGAGCACATCACTTCATGCTTGGCGCATTCAGAAGGTTCTGGAATAGAAATAAATTTGTGTGAAAAGGGAAGAAAATAAAAAAATGTTTGAGGTTGAACTTTAGGTACCCTTGCAGCTAATCCCGAAAAGTAATGCATGTTACTATTTAACCCTTTGTACCTTGAATTAATTTACCTATAACTTTTTAAATATTTTTTGTGTTATATGGTAGATTTTGATACATATTATACCTGGATAAAAGAAAAATATTTTTGTAGTAATTTTAACTTTTTGACTACTTTTATAGATATAACTGTGGCGATTCTTTCTTGGCGCGATTCTTATTACTTTCAAGGTACAAAGTGTTGTACTGGCCGTAGTCTAAATTCTTTCTTGGCACAGTAAAGGTACAACTACTGTACCAGCCGTAGTCTAAAGGTTAATCATTAATTTTTTTAACCTGGTACAAGTATGGACAGAAATGTAGGCAAGACACCTCAAAATTTGGTTCATAAACCCCCCCCCCCTTTATTATTATTATTTATGCTCTGTTAATGATATTCATAGAAGCAATTCAATTTTTTCATTGCAGCATAAAAATACCTACAATAGCTACATTTTGAAAGTGGTTTGGACTGAATTTTTCTTATGGAACACATTTCGCATTTTCCCCTTTATTGAACAAACGTGGGCCATCGAACACCTAGGTTTTGTTTCCTAATATCTTTATACACAAAAAAGTTGATCTTCTCTGTGGTTGCTCTGGTGTGGTGCTGAGTGAAGGGCGATCCCTTTTATTTGCAGGGCAATTTCCTTGAGCGATTAGCCCTACCGTTAAATTTCTTCGTAAGTCCAGTAAGGAAGTTTCATGGTGGACTTCTTTATAAATTACAAAGGCCATTTCAACCATTGCAAAAAAAGCAATCCATGCCACCATTATTTTTGCACTTTCAGTGGTACAGTATCGTTAAGATATAAAGGGTTAATTTATTCTCTATGTAAACACTCATTTCTGAATTCGTGAAGGATGTGGTTGTGTTGTGGCTATCTCAAATCTGATGGTTTGTACTCAATTTTTATGTTAGTGTCATAACATTATAGCAATGTGGACTATCATATTATTAAGTGCCACCTTCCATCAACATAAACTAGTTATCACATCTCAATGAAGACAAAAATGAAATGAATCTAATGGTTTGTACTCAATTTTTAAGTTAGTGTCATAACATTATAGCAATATGGACTATCATATTATTAAGTGCCACCTTCCATCAACATAAACTAGTTATCACATCTCAATGCAGACAAAAATGAAACAAGCTTAGATTTTTAATGTTCTCGTTTCATAGCCTGCAATTTTTTGTAATAAATTTTAATAACACTAAACTAATGGAATGCTCAAGGTTACCACATATCCCCAAACCACCACCATCTTGCAATCTGTTCATTATTTTATTATAAAAGAAGAAAAAAATCTAAACTTTAAATATGCACAACTGGGGAAAAAATCTTTACCTTTAAAGCTACTGATAATGGGGATAAATTTTAACAGAATTTATAAGATAAGCATTGACATGATCAACTTTAATTATTCAAATTCACATGTTCGTCTAAAAACAAAGATTTCAACTGTTTAAAGTTTATAAATATTAAAATTTTAAATGAATTTTTGCAATAAAAATTATTTTAGAAATTACGCATGAATCCACAATATTTCTAAGCATAAGGTTTTTATAAAACAGTTTCTTTTAAAACTTATATGTACACTCATTACTTTAACATCAGTTTCTAAGAATATAATGTCCTTAAATATACTAGAACTTACTGCAAAATTCTTCATCGGTGCCATTTTCACAATCCCAAATTCCATCACACTGCAGTTCACTCATTATACACATGTTGCTACTATTTGAGCACATGAAGTTTGTATGGCATGTACCTTGACCTGCATTAATAAACAATAATTAATAGGAGGAATAGCTATATTCAGTACTTTAATGGTAAAAAATATTTGTTACTAAAATTACCCCATTCGAATTAACAATTAAAAATAAATTCTTATATCACTTACAATCCGATTCATCTATTCCATCTGGGCAATCTTTTATTCCATCACACATAAAGGTGTAATTTAGGCACACATTCAAAGGTTCACAGATAAATTGGTCTAAAATAGAAATATACAAAAATTGCACATTAAAAAAAATGAAATGAAGGTTAGCCAGAGATCAAATAAATTTTCTAAAAGTTTTTGCTCTAAATCTGATTTTCGAAAATGATTTTTATATATTTTTCACTGTGCATATTTTAAAATGGATATCTTATACAGCACA
The DNA here is from genome assembly GCA_947359465.1 of Metellina segmentata. Classification (NCBI taxonomy): domain Eukaryota; kingdom Metazoa; phylum Arthropoda; class Arachnida; order Araneae; family Tetragnathidae; genus Metellina; species Metellina segmentata. Next base: position 125,494,238 of record OX375874.1, read on the forward strand.
CTCTTTAAACAAAACAAAAAAATAATAATGTAATTAATTGAGAAAATACAAATTAGAACCAAATATGAAGCCCTCAAAAAATTAATTTGGATAGCTAAAAAGCATTGTTCTGGGAATTTGTGTAAAAAAATCTAGTAAACGTTACAAGAAAAAAGGTATGAATTACGACAGTTGAATTATGAAGAAACTTTAATTCCTTAGTAGTAAAGGTTTTTTACCGCCATTACTACAATTTAATCTCACTCCTTTATAAGCATTATGATGTGATTGTGCAAGACTTTATATGTAAACAATTTTACTTCTATTCTTTCTATATTCTTTATGTAAAGATATAGATATATTTAACATATTTTAATTTTCCAAATATGTTTAGTGATCAGCTACACTTTCGTATTTCCTTATTACATCATACAAAAAACAAAATATATAACACTTACCATCTCTGCATACAACCCCAATACTGGCATTTGTAGTAGTTTCATTCAGCACATCATAACCAGTCGTGGTCACGTTGAAATTTTCGTTAATAACAGTGTAGTTATTATCAGTTGAATTGAAGTTATATGGGTAAAATGCACCAAATTCATCGGTTGAATTTCCATCTGATTTATTCACGTTACTTGTCAGATTAAAATCCAACTCAGCATCAGCCATTACAGTCGTATCTTCAAATGCATATGGAGCGAAAGTGGTTGCTTCGTCAATATCATACGGGAAACCAGTTATGACCGTACTGTCATTGTCATAATCAGAGAGAGGTGTTGTAAGGTATACGAGAGTAGAGTTTGAATCTAGAGTAGACGATTGTTCTGACTCATTGCTGAATCGCACAGCAGTCAAAGTTGTATCGGGATAAACTATTGTAGTTTCTGAATTTTCATCATAAGATCGAGACCTGTTATTCGAAGTCTCAGAAAGCATAAGAGTAGTGTTACCAATGTCTGTGTTATTGGAGAATGTTTGATATTCAGTATAAGCTGTTGTCACACCAGATTCTGTATAAGCTGTTGTCACAACAGTTTCTGTATTGTAGCTTTCTGTAGTTAATGGTACTTTACTAGTGGCCATTGTTGATTGCCCAGTTATAGCAAGGGTATCATTGAATCGGAAAGATTTTTCAGATGCTGGAATCGTTGGTTGATCAGTTTCATAGGAAGTTAGTGTTGTAGCATCAGTTTCAATTGCTGCCGGACCACTGCCATGTGTAGTAGGCATTGTTTCTTCATAAGGCGTCGTATAATCAGTTTCACTCACATGTTTAGCGGTGGGTATTGTTGTGTCAAATGAAGAAACTTTTGCTAGATCACTTTCAGTGCTATAAGACGCTATTGGTGGAGGTTCAGTAGTAATTACAGTAGTCTGATCAGCATTTGTTCCGTACTTATTCCAATCAGTGAATGGCAATAGAGTTGGCAATGGCGTGACCGTATCAGTTTCAGCATAGGCAGCACTTGTAGTGACCTCCATCACTGTGTCACTTTGCGAGTCGACAGTTGTTTCACTTGGAAAAGAAGCAGCACTTGTGTCCATTTGAGATTTGCTATCAGGATATAATGTAGTTGCATCAGTATCTGGCGTATTTTCTCCCCATCCATAAAACGGGGTGCTTTCATTCACGCTTTTTGCAGATTTCATTGGATAATCCGTGCCATAATCTGGGGTACGTGGAAATTCACTTACGAACGGAGTCTGGGTTGTGACTTCATCCATCAGAATGACTGTTGTGGTCTCCCTCTGTTCATTAGTCGTACCATCACTTTCTTGCATGCTAACCGTTGTCTCGGAATCAGCTACAGCAGTCGTTTCAGCTTCATATGTTACATTACTGGGTACATAAGGAAACGAAGGTTCTGTATGTCCAGGTACGGTTGCAAACTGTTTTGTGGATTCGGCACCCATTTCTTGGTTAACGACAGTAGTTGTTACATGCTGGACGATAGATTCTGTTTCATTGTCTCTACTAGGAAAAGTAAAATTATCTTGAATAGTTTCAGTATTGTAATCTTGAGAGGGTGAGAAGCTTTCAGTAGTTGTCCAATTCATTCCCTCAAAGTTGTACAATGTGGTCTCTTCAGGGTTATATGATTCAGTTATAACTTTGGATGGAAACTGCGCAGTGCTTTCAGTTGGGAATGTGGGGTTCAGTGTTTCTTCTTCGGTTTCAGCGCCATCACTTCCAGTAGCAGCAGATGTAGTGAAGTTGTAGTGAGGAGTTTCAGTATTAATATCTACAGGAGGATAGAAGTTCCCACTGCTTGTCAAATTCATTCCATCCTGGTTGTAAACTGGGGTCTCTGTTAAATATGTATCTGTTACAGCTTTAAATGGAAAAGTCATGTTGCTTTCAGTTGGAAATGTAGAGATTGGTGTTTCATCTGTAACTTCAGGTTCGACTCCTTCAGTGACATTGAAGAAACCAGATTGAGTGGTGAATATGGGAGAATAGCTCGCACTGGAGCCCACAGTTGGCGATTTGTCAGAAACATTGGGAGAGTTTAAATTTACCATGGTGGTATCAGTGAATCGGCCTCCAGAATAAGTAGTTTCTGTCGTTGGCTGATATGATGTTGACGATTCATTCCAAGAGTAGGATGGAGAATAACTCATGGAAGAATATGCTTCAGTGGGAGTCTCACCAACTGTCGTATCTGTACTGTAGTCCTCATGGTCTGCAACAAAAGTAGAATTATCGTAATAATCGGTGAAATTATCATACGATCTCACCCCGGGAGTTCTATTAAAAGATGGAATGAAGAATGGAAATGTTGGATGTGTATAAGGATTTGCTGTGGTAATAGAATCATCCTTTTCCATTGTTGATTCAGTTGTAGTTTGGTTATAAGCCACACTGTCTTCCTGAGGGAAGTGTGTTGCTTCATCTCTTATTGTCGTGTGCTCAGTTTGGTCTCCCCAAACACTGCCGTCGAAAGTGGTTGGCAGCGTTTGATTCTCTTGCCATGAGCCTTCTCTTTTGATGCTCGGAGCAGAAGTTACCGTCGTTTCGGTCATCGTTTCCACAATGTTAGGAGTTGTAGTTTCTGGTCCAGATCCATCAGCAATCCCTTCATCATAGGTAACCGGAAATGTTTCTTGTTCTGGTTTCGTGTAGGCTGTGTAATCCGTTGAGTGAGTATCAGTTACGGGAGGAGGATTAAAATATTCTGTAGGATAATCGTAATGAGGACTCCAGGTATACACTTCAGTGGCGGGTTCCGGAATATGATATTTCAAGGTTGAACTTCTTGTAGTTGGAGGAATCTCAGTTTGGTCTGGCGATGTCTCGGTTTTGATGTTTGGAGGATATGTGTATGGGTGGTAGTACGTTGAAGGATTCTCAGTTTGGTCTGGCGATGTCTCGGTTTTGATGTTTGGAGGATATGGGTATGGGTTGTAGTACATTGTAGTGTCGTAATTTGGATAAACCGTTTCTCCCGTTCCTGTGGTAAAAGTTTCAGCCAATCCTCTAAATGAAGATGGTGTGGTTTGAGTGGTAGCATCCTCAATAGATGTAGCTGACTCAGCAGTGTAAGCAGATTGGGGTATTCCTGTCTTTTCTTCCTTAGAGAGTAATGTGGTTTCTGCCACTGTTGTAGTCTCGGGAAACAAGTCAGTCTTTTCTCCTATGCTATAGCTACTTCCTTTAGGGCTTTGTGTAGTTGTTATGCCATCAATGCCTTCCACTGGAAATGTTTGGGGGTAAGTAGTGGGAATTTCTGTTGTAGTTGACTCGGGCTTCGTGTCCAAATTTTCTTTGAAATATGTTTCGGTAGCAGGGCCTTCATCAGTAGGGAAAAATTCTGTCGTTTTTGGTGTTGTAGTAATTAAAACATCTGGGAAAGGAAAGAGGGTAGGTTCGTTTTCTTGAGAGGGCTTGCTCATTTCAGTTGACCCTGTCGCTGCAAATATTGGCATTGTTTGTGAAGATGGTTGCTGTTGAGGAGAGGTAGTTGACGTTATAAATAATGGAATGGAACCTAATAGGAAATAAAAAGAAAACGAATATATTTTTAGTCATAATACGGAGCATGTCAATGTATTGATACTTCGGTTATTAGTCGTACATAAGAAATAGGAATGATACAAGAGTTTGATTCTGAATTCTTATGAAAAGGTATTAGGAAAAACTTCGACTTACTTGTTTCTGGTATTGGAGAACAAGATTTTCCATCAAGAAGCAAGTACATATTATTTGGACAAATACAAGTCTTTAGAAGTGTGTCGTAATTCCAGACACAGTCAAAAGCACAACCTCCTTTTTGGATCCGGCATTCATCAAACGCATCTGAAAAGATTATTTAAATAGGTTTTATAGTTTCAGAAATGAACATAGGAATAATTGTGGGGTGAGTAGTAAATATGCAACACTCGTTGCAAATAAGCAAATAAGTGCAAAAATATTTTATAAACAGTTTAGAGTTTTCAAAAACAAATGCCACATAGTGCTGATTGATGTTAGAAAAATAATCTAGGAGTTCCTTACTTATAAATTGTATGCTGCTCATATCAACATAAATGAAATTGTAAAAAGAATTATTCTTCTTCCTTAGATCTGCTGATAAAACTTCAGTTGCTTTGTCAGATGAAATAATTCCTTGGTCAGAAGACCAAATTACGACGAATTTCACCTTTATACTGCCAGGCCTGTAAAATATTACAATATCTTTTTTAGGATTATTAGTGAAAAATTTAAATTTTAGAAATATTAAAAAAAATAATGTGTAATTTTCATATATTTACAAAATACAATCAAAGCTGACATGAAAACTACTGAATATTCCTTGTCATAGGAAATTAAATATAAAAACTATTGACTTAAGTACACTATTGTATTTAAGTTTAAACTAAGTAAGAGTCGTATTGAAAATAGTTTCAACTGACATAATTTCACACATTAAAGTATGACTGATATTAGCTTAATTTACATAAACATATCGTGCATTTGTTCTGCACTTTCGTACTTAATATGAGAATATTCCAACTGAGGTTCTCTCTGGTAAAAAAATAAAATAAAGCATCTTTAAATGGATCAGTTACAAGCGATTATACAATAACACGAATTTTCAAGAGCATCAGAAAAGAAAGACTAACTAGAACTGGAAGTTGTTTTATGTAGCCTTGTATTTAATTTGAATAAAGTTTGTTCTAATGCTAGGCTGAATTGGGGGCTGAGGTGATTGACAGAAATTAATTTATAAGGTTTAAACAAGCAACTTGACATGAAAATAACATTGGCCATAAGCTAGGAACATACAGGTGCAAAAATGGTTTTGAATCGGATTATAAATTTTCATACCAAAATTTCATACTTTTAAGATGCAATCACTTGTTATAAAAAAAAATTCTACACGCAACTAATGTTTTGTGTTTATCAGTCTGGCTTTTTACTTTTCATTAAAACTAAGATTTTGATACTTTTGGAGGCTATTTTTTTTTTTAACACCACACTTCACATAGTTAAAATAAGATCAACACGTGTGAAAAACCTATCATGGCTGCTATGTTTGAGTTTCACATACCTAGTTTAAAAAACATAATTTTTTAGCAAACCTATAAATACTATACCACAAATTTTCGATGACCCTTGTATGAGAATCATAGATTGTGTTTTTTGAAGGAAAGTGAACTAAAATAAACTCTATAAAAAAATCGAAGCACCGAGAAGGATTTGATTTGTCCGATTGTGGTAAAAATATGGTGGATGTGAAAAACATACATAGAATAAGAAACGATTAAAATTTCAGTACAATTGAATGATTTATTTCAGAGTTTGACCGTTTCAGAAGGTGGAATTCAATAAGGCGTTGGTCCACCTCTGGCCTGGATGTGTAAGCTATCACCCGGCGTGGCATAGACTAAAATAATTCCCGGATGGTGTCCTGCGGAATTTCTTGCCAAATTGTCTTCAACCGTCGTGATAAAAGGGTCAACATTCCGGGATGGTTGCAATCGCCTTCCCATAACGTCCTAAATGTGCTCTTTGGGAGAGAGATCAGGAGACCTGGCTGGCCAAGGAAGTGTTGGAAAAGTTTGAAGACAATTCATAGCAACACGGACGGGCATTATCTTGTAGAAAAGTAAGTCCGGGGTGTCGCAAAAGGAACGGTAATACAACCGGTCGTAGAATGTCGACGCTGTGCTGTACTGTAAGTGTGCCATAAATGACAATCAAAGTGATCCAGCTATCAAAGGAGATGGTACCCCAGACCATAACGCTCTGTTGTGGGGATATGGGGGGTGCGTAAGTAAGGACAGGATCCCCATGCTGCTCTGGACGTCTCCAGAACCGTCTGCGTTTGTAGTAAGGGCACAGTTGGAAACGGGACTCGTCACTAAAGACTATACGTCCCCAGTCAGCGCCATTCCAAGTGGATCGAGCCCGGTACTACTGTAATTCTGAACCTACCTTGTGCGTCGATTATTTTGTTATAGAGTGTACGTGGTGTTGGTGCAAATATTAAGGTTCGAAAAATATTAAAGACTTTCAGCAAAAACTTTAAGGACTCTCAGTAAAATCTTTAAGGACCCTCAGCAAAAACTTTAAGGACTTTCATTAAAATTTTAAGGACTTTCAGTAAAAACTTTAAGGACTTTCAGCAAAATACTACGGCTTTTTAAGGCCTTTGGGAGCCCTGTCAGTTATGAGAAAAAGGCTCAACTGATGTATAAAACAGAATGTCAACACAGTTTAAAGTAGAAATTATATTATTATTAAAAAAATGCGATTAAAACTTCACAAAAATATTATACCTAAAGTTCAATACTTTTAATTCATCAAACTTGCCTCCATTGTCTCTGAAAATCCTACGGAGCTGTAAAAAAAAGCATTTTAATTTTGTCAATACCATAGAATAATTTGAAATGACATTATTACTTAAAGTTTCTTTACCACAGTAAAATGTCTACTCACTTCTGTTTCTAAATTTCTTGCTAAATTCAAGTAGCCCCGGGAAGAATGATCATTCAAATCATCGGTGAAATTTTCATCAATTATTTTAAATTCTCCAACTAAAGCATTTGGCACTAGAAAATCCAGATAAAGATGTTTATATTGACTTTCAAAAAAGAACAAACTTAAAGAAAATGTCATCCTAAATCGATAACATACAGAGGAACCTTTAGTATATTTAAAAAGAAGTATTAATTTTTATAATTATAAATTCACGATTGAATATATCACAGAATTTCATGCTGAAAATAAGAATATTAGCTGTATATTTCAAAAATTAAGAAGCTCTATATAGTATTTAATTTATTATTTTTCAAAACACATTCAAGTGAGTAAAGTTTCTTCAATAAAAACTTGTTCTGATTAAGATTAGAAACTTATTTTAGTTACATAAATAAATATTTCAAGTACACTGAACTAGACAGTGGTTTCAAAAAATGCAAAGCATTTATAGGGCATAATTTATGTCGAGAATTATGATAAGGTTCCAAAAGATTGTTTTTTATTAAAGTCCAACACGGTAATATTTAATATGGTGTTTTTCCCCCTTTGAGATAGCAGTAGATTCACGTAGTTTTGCACGAATCTATTATAGTACAGCTTCCGGTTGAGATAGGTATTTTAATTAACGTCACACTGGTGCAACACTACGGGCTATTGGCGGTCTGGGATCGAACCCAAAGGGAAAGATCCGAGGACAACAGCACGTAATTTTGAACCACAGATGATGAGGTCATACTTCAGCTGATACCCCACTCTCCAAATTTCCACACTATGCCAACGAAAGGACATTTGAATCACGGCATTTAATATACACCAGCTCCCCTTTTACATGACTGTCTGTGGTTGGATTCGAACTCGCAACCCTCCAGTCGTTAATCTGTTACTCTTCCAACCAGGCTACCTTTGAATAAGACGGAGAAAGTGTAGTGAAATTGTGTGAATAACTAAAATTGATGTGCACCACTTTTCAGATGACGAGATAACACCCGAGATGGCACCCCGCTCTCCAAATTTCCTCAGCACGTTAACGTGGGGACATTTGAGGCCGAGAGACAGATTTAACGTGCACCGGCCTCCACAAACACGACGGTGTTTGGTTGGATCTCGTTTCGAATTTGCAATCCTCGGGGAGCTAATCCGGGAATCTACCAACAGGGCTACCACAGCCCCATTGATCTTACCGCTATCACCACGCTAAAGGCACCAATCCGTATTTGGGTGATTTTCACTCAATCGGATTTACGAGTCGCCATTACAAGTTTTATGCCACAACAAGGCCACGAATCATCCTTGATTCTCAGTGAAAATGCCGATTTTCACAAAAAGACTATCTCCGAGTTGTGTTTCGATTTCTCCTGAAGCATCGAAACTTTAACGCGTTTTTGAAGAAACGTCAACTTTGCAGATTGATGCCTTTGGAGTGGTGGCAACGAAGCAGAAGATTATTTTAGAACGGAAAACTAAGGTAAACTGACTATCAACGAAAAAAGATTTACTATCTTAGTGGTGTAGCGAGCTTAGCCACCACTACAAAAATTAACTTACGACGCAGTAGTATATACAACAGTGTAACCCAACTCTACCATGAAGTCCTTTTTGTTAGAAAAAGTTGCACTGTTTCATTCCGGCTTGCTAAATTGGTGACTGACGGACGTGATTTGAACACGCAAAAATGTCCAACTTCGATGGATGGTCCACGATGGATAGTTAAATCACCAATGCGATGCTAGTCACTTTCGACAACCATCTGAGGCTCTGTGATATCAGACACTACTCATATATCGACAGAGTATTGTAGCGAGCTTAGGACAATGCATTAGTGCATATAACAGTGTAATCCAACTCTACCATGAAGTACTTTTTGGTAGACACTGGTTCATTCCGGCTTGCTAAAGTGGTATATGCATATCATAAGAACTTGTGAATGAAGTTATTTTTGGTAGATGGCTCACCAATAGTTTGTGAATGTGAAGAATCATTGAGAAGAGGAGGAACTTTTGAAGTGACTGTTGGAGGTGCTTGACTGACTGTATCATGCACGTCGAGTGTTGCCGCAGGTGTCGCATTAGGAAAGTGTTCCGCTTCCACAGTGACTGGAGGCTGGAACTTTTGTGGCACGTTAGATGAGGGTTTGGGCCTAAATGAATGACCAGCATGCGATATGGAGTCCATGTTGGGTAATGGATGACCAGACTCATACCTTGTATTTTTACTATCTGACTTGGATAAAAGGATACCAGCTGGAAAAAACAAGAACACATTTCTCAGTGAGTCGCGACAACAATTTATAATATCTATATATATAATTCTCTTACGTGGCACGCAAAAAAGACGTTATTAGCTATCGCGTTTTGGCATCATTGTACGATTATTTGTTTTTCACGAAGCCTCGCGCTTGAATTGAATTTATAGCGTTATCGGATAAAATTTTATTGAAAAACAAATGAATTTTCATCGAGCTGTTGCAGTTAATAATAGAAATCAAAGAAAGCGGAGGATCTTTTCAGGGCCATTTAAAAAAGGTTCTTTTCAGGGCCAACAATTATAGTTCAACAAGACGCTTGCACTACAACTTTCGACAGCAAACTCAATGAAAATGCGTGGGTGGCTCGAGTGCAGGGGTAAATATACACTCAAACAACATGCTGGGTATTCAATTTCCAAATCCGCCCTCACATTTCGAGTCAAAATTTTCTCAAAGTTTTCGCTTGAATTCAGATTCTATCGGTACTGTATATATCTTTTCTGAAAAATAGCAAAAAAATTTAGGTTTGAAAAATGTTTTTTTTTGGAATACTATATTTTGTAAACAATCCCTTCTGCTAGGACACATGTCTTCATTGGTGCGAGCGAAGCGAGCATAGGTTCGCGCAGCGAACCAATGAGGATTGCGAAGAAATCCTCCGGGGTAGGAGGATTCCTTCGATAGACGATATTCGATCGACGACGATTAGACGATATTTTACTTAAGATTCCGGTGAAGAAAATTGGTTTTCAGTCAATAGTAACCAGGAACTGACAGCAATGTCTGATGCATTGGAGGCACATATTTTTACAAACACCTACTTGATTTGAAAATGGAAGAAGACATGAACAGCTACATTTTCTAATACTCACTTAATGTCTTCATATGCAACTGCCTTTTGATTGATTGTGTGGTTGTAATTAATTTTTATTATAAGTCAAGTTGGTTTAGGAACTTGAAAATAAAATCTTTAACCGGGAAGTACTCGTGCACTACATACCCCATGGATCTAAAATGGATGGATGTCCTGAAATTCAATTCCTGGAAGACACCTTATATCATTGATTTCAAGGAACGAGATGTTTTGAAACCCCGGCTTTCTTTATTTGAGAGAAAGAGGGGTTTTTTTTTGTCCAAGGGGTATCTAGACATAATATGCTAGGCTAATTTTTTCCCCATTTTTCGTCTCGATCCCTCCAATTCTACGTGCACTGTACGATAGTACAGCTGGTGACATTTTTGCTACCGCCATGTCTTGTAATAGGTGTATATTCTTTTTGATATGTCTCAGATTTGATTGGATGTATGTAGGGCCGAAAAGACGCGCAACTCTAGAAACCAAAGAATAGTTCCTAGTGATGTTAATTTAGTTTCCAGCTTGATTTCCCAACCCAGGAGGCTGAGATGCAGAGAAATAGTTAGGACGAAATTCGGAACACCTACACTACACTTATTATTTTTAAAAATGCACATAAAATAATTTTCACTTATGCAAAGTCTTTCATCCTTATAATTAACATATCTGAAAACAAAATTTTAAATGTGCAAATACAGAGCATGGAATACTATAAATTATGCAAACACAGAGCACAGCAAGAATACAATTTCACAAATTGAAAAGCATTTAAACAGAGATTAAATTGATTTTAAAAAATACATGAAAGCTTTATACTAATTGCATTATTAAAACGTGACTTCCAATATACTTACTTGCAGCTAATACACCTAGTAAAAGAGCAATAGCTATCATAATCAAAATTAATCCACATATTAGAAGCCGTCTCCAGCCAGGACATAGTTTCCTACTTTCCTCAGTGAAATACAGCTTTTCTCCCCTGAAATGAATGAAGGGAAATTCAATTTTTGAAAAGTCGTTCTGTAACATTAAACAACATTCAAAGCCAGAAATATTTTTATTAAAATGAAAGGGAAAAAAAGACCATGAAACATACTCTTTTGTTATTTAGGAAACAATGAACAGTTGGTTATTCGAAACAAACTGTGAATAAAAATGTAATACGCGGTGAATTTCATTTAAATGGTGTCAGTGAATTTCATTTAAATGCTTTCAGTTATTTCATTTAAATGTTTTCGGTGAATTTCATTTCATTTTCACACTTAAATATACTTGAAATTCAACGTTATGATAATTAAATAGAACTTTCCTTTCACATGGGGAGATATTCACGGAAGTTTAATTTAATATAAGCATCATATTTCACAGAGTTTGAAAATATATTCTAGTTAGTCTTCAGTGAAAACTGTCGTTAACAAATAATTGGATATTTTCTATTAAATAATCTTATGTTGTTCACGATTAATTTCTTTTACCACTACAATAATATTTACTCATATTTTTAGACCTAAATAATGTTTCTCCCTCTTCATATCACTTAATATGATCTCTAAATAAATATAAACTTTCAAGTATTTTATAAATTAAAAAAATTCCATTCATTCAAAATTTCGGAGTTTGTGTATTAAAATGTGTATTATTTAATTCACCACATCCTAAATGTAAGTATTTACTATTCGAATAGAAATCCCTCCTAAATTTACTTACTATAACCCAAATATTAAAGTAGAAAATATAAAAATTTAAATTCCTGAACGGTGTGTGATAATTTTTGGGACAAGTATTTATTCAATACACACTATCATAAAACAAATGGACGAACACAAACGTACAAAATACATAGAAAACAGGTTGAAAAAGGGTATTCCAAACTATTCGTCTAAATACCTAACATACCAGAGCGAATTAAACGTCAAATAGATATCGTTACCACCTCGCCAAAGCCACTAATCTGCATTTTGGCGATTTTCACCTGACTGCATTTTTTGAGTCGCCATTTTATGTCTTCTACTATGAAAAAGACACGACTCATTTTGATTCATAGCGGAAATGTATTCATGACAAAACAACCACCTCTACGTCGTAACTAGATTTTCACGATAGCGTCAAAATTTGAACGCATTTTTTGCAGATTGATGCCTTTGAACGTGGTGGTAGCGATCAGGGATTGCAATCCGATCCGGTAATTTACCGGATCCGATAAAACCGAATTTTTGTTTAATTAAATAATCGATTATTCAAACCCAACTTTAAAATCGCAAAATCTTTTATCAAGCAAACGATTGTGAATGAATCGATTCTATATTTTTAAGTCATCAGTTTGGAAAATTCTAGCAAAAATAGTAAATTCAGCAATTAAGAAGAATTAAGAGTTCCCTTGTTTGTTATGTTGACCAAAAACTGCCACAAATTAGATTTTTATGTCAGTATGAGGCAAGGTTAGGTACAATTTATATTTCATTATGCTCAACGATATTAGAGATAGAGACTACTTAATTTGAGATCAATAGAAAATTACTACGTTTTAAACAAACTGATGTTTACTGGTGTGGAAACTAATAAGTATTATCATCATCAATCGTTTAATATTAACTACAAGTAGTACAAGTAGTTACTATAATTAATTGTTGGTGATTGATTTCCTACCTATACATAAGTATTAATAAAGTTGATTTTCTAATGCTAAAATAAATGTTTTGTTGGTCAATTTGGAAAAATACATACTGGTTAGATAGACTTATTAACAAAGTACCAATCCGGCCGGATTGAAAATCATACCGGATTGCAATCCCTAGTAACGATATATATCGAGTAAAATACAACGAAACTAAGACAAGAGAATTTGGGTAGAATTCTGAGACCAGGGGAGAAATCATCAGGTTTCAACGATCATTAAAACCACAAACAAGTCAAAACGGCACACACAAGTCAATGAGGTACATTCGAGATGACGAAAGGTGACATATAAAAACGCGCACAAACGCCACAAGGATGCAGGAAAGCACACTGAAGGAGACAAAGGGAAGGGGTGAATGTCAAATTTCATGCATGTCGTGCAGCAACTTACGTAGATTTGCGTTCGGAGCAACTACTAATTGACCCCTCGCGGCTGAAATTGAGAACAAAAGGCAATAGTTTAGAATTTGTGCAATGAGATATAAAAAAAAATAGTCTCTTAAAAGTCTGAGTGCTGTTTCTGTGTTTTAAAGTCTAACAATGAGATGGACCAGCTGGGATTCGTAGAGATTTCATTCGAATTTCGCATGATTATGTCTCAGACTGAGGCATAAATACCATACCATACCACGATTCACATTGAACGAGTGAGATACTTTTTAATAAAAAATATATTAATATTTTTCGAACTTCGAAATTTTTATTTCCTTCGTTATTATTTACTTATTTTCTTACTGTTGTTGTTTACTTATTTTCTAAACGTTCTTCCTTAATTTTATTTTTTACTTTCTTATTGTTATTATTTAGTTATTTTCTTACTGTTATTGTTTACTTATTTTCTTAATGTTATAATTTACTTATTTCTTAATTTTATTTCTTACTGTTATTATTTAGCTATTTTCTGAGATTATTTACTTACTTTCTGTAGAATCTCAATGTTGATTATTGTTTATCAAAGCTTAAACCTCCAAGAGGTTTCGACGAGATATCTCGTCCATCAAGTTCTGAACGATTTTGCTAATGACGAGATATCTCGTCCACAGAGATTCGACTAATTTTAGCACCAACGAGATAGCTAGTCAGCTACACTTTTACTAAGGCCAACATAGTGTCGATTTTTGGATGATGCAAAATCAAGATCTTGCTATTTTCTTCTGACCATGATATCTATTGTCCATTAGATCTGGTCAATTTTGCTAATGATGAGATACCTCATCAATACAACCAACGGGAGGATTAAACAGTGACACGAAATTGAATGACAACTTATTGTGTTTGAATCTTCCGATTGTTGTTAGATTGGTAAAGAAATGGAACTAAACCACGTATACACTACATGGACAAAAGTATTTGGACATTGCAGAAATACGTAGGAGGATCCATCTTAGCGTGGGGTTGTTTTTCCTGGTTAAGACTAGGCCCATTGCTTTATGTACCTGCTACCATAAACACTGACGTGTACCTCAACGTTCTGGATCATTCGGCCTTTCCTACACTATGGCATTACTGCGGGGATGGTGGTTGTTTCTTCCAACAGGATCGAGCTCCATGTCATACTGCAAAACGCGTGCTGGATTGGTTTCCTCAAAATGAGGTGAATTTACTTGACTGGCCTGCTCAGAGCCCCGATCTTAATCCGATTGTGGGACGAACTGGAGCGACGAGTTCGACACCACCATTCACGCCCATCTCTTCTCACAGCCTTGCAAGAGGCATGGCGAGCTATTCCTGCCCAGATTTACAAATAACTTATGAATTGTATACCTCGACGTGTTGCAGTTGTAATACAAACAAAACGATGGCCTACCCGATAGAATAATAAAGCACTTTTTCTGAAAAACATGCAGTGTCCAAATGCTTTTGTCCATATAGTGTAAAAATATCCATACGTTGCATTGCTTTCGACTAGATAGTCCAATAAAAAATTGAATGAAAACCTGCATTCCTTCCAGAAAAAATTTAGTAAAACAAAAAAGTATATGTATGTCCCTGTATATAAGTTTCTTGATCGGTTGATTTCAATGTGTACAAATTTAAAGATCGAAATCAAAAATTCATTCTTTCAATTTCTACACGGTGGCCTTCTTGGATGCTGAGTATTTTGATGCATCGACACCTTTTGCTGACAGTAATCTTGCAAGTTATAGTTTTCTCTATGCACTTAGGGATATAAAACCCGTCTCGCTAAGCTTAAGGATTGCATAAGGTGATCGGCCATTGAGTTATAAAAGTAATTTAAGAGATAATATATATCAGTCTCAAAATTATTCATCGCCAAGACGTCACAACACGGAAGATTCGAACAGAGTTTGATAAAATGGATTTACTTGAATCATTGTTTCTCAAACAGTATTTATTGCTGTACATTCATTGGATTACGATTTATGAACAATTCACAATAAACGCTAGAATATGTTATGAGCATGACTTCACTTCTATCTTCATAGAATATTCCAGAAACATTTTGATCAAGAATTATTGTTGATTTTTTCAATTAACTTGACTTTTTTTAGAATTATGTCTTGCTGTACAGATGCGTGTAATGTATGAATAAACTTTTCGGAAAACTCCTTTAAAATGGTATGTACCGTCGAGGATAAAAAAAAAACCGAACCACCTCCTTTGTTTCGAGCACTATTCATACTAGAGCATATTCAAAGATAACATTCATTAGGGAATAACGTCCTCTACAAATCCAAATAATTACATAAGAAGGCTTCTTCATATCATAAATTGCACAAACAACATAATTTCCAATCGAAACTCCATGTTTTGATGTCATAATCAGATTATACATCGCTCAGTTAGTCTAAATATGAAATTTCATGACTGTACTACCCTTTATATCCCAATATATTAAATCTTAAAGTTTGTACAAATTTCAGGGATCATCTCCAAATAGAAAGTCACTATTTGTAAATCGAGATTAATTGTAGTTATGACTACCCGAATTTCAAATTTAAGCACCACTTTAAACCTATTTTCAGTGATCAGAGAATTATTATATTTATTACGCAAGTAAAAACGATTTGAAAATTACATTATTATATTAACTATGTAAGTTCAAACGATCCGAGTCAGAAATTATCATCCGTGGTTTGTCAGACGTTTACTAAACTTTTCGTTGCCCCTTAAAATCGCAATAACGAGAAACATTTAATGTAGCGCAAAAACTAACCATCGGAATGAGTTGAAATTTTGCATGGCCATAATAGAAGTTCTTCTGAATTGATTTCCATCAAAATATAACAAGGTTTCAATTCATAATTTTTTCAAGCATTAATTTAATAATCATTATTGCATGTTAAAAACTATTTTTTAAATAAAATATTAAATGGATTTTGTTTGGGTTGTTAACAGTAATATGGTACAAATTATCAGCGCAATAGAGACATTATTTAGGAAGATATCCATAATATTCTAAGAAAATGAATTAGCACATTAGAAGCTCCAATCATTCTGCCATCATAACTTTGAAACGTTTGGGCCTAATGACATGAAATTTGGTATCTGAAGTTAAACTAAAAATTTGCGACGAATAGTAAAACTAAGAACACGAATCAACTTATATATGATTTGTGCCTAAAATATTTCAAATATTAGGCGATGTTTTATAGAAATTCAAACATTTAGAACAAATATATGATGAAAAAGGGCTCTGATATTTATTATAATTTTTTTCTCGAACCTTTGGATTGCATATAACTTAAGAGACGGATTTCGGTAACCCAAGGATCCAAGATTTAAAAGTGCATAAATTATTAAAAAAATGCGGTTAATAAAGCTAGCTGGATTATTAAGCGCGAGTGTGAAAAACATCAAGATCAAATGCACATTAGTAATGAAACTGAGGACAATCATTATTAAATGTTTAGATGTAATACAAAATAGAAATGGCATGTAGCTGTGCAAATTATAAAACAGGTCACACATTTTCCGCAGAAGCGATTTGTTATTATGCTTTATGTAGGCTCTAAAAAGTAAATTAGCAATTACTGTACAACGTTGTTTCTTCCTTCAAATGGAATTCAGGCAAGTTGAACAGGAAATGAATTTTATAAACATACCAGGAAGTTAAGAATTTAAAAGTATGAACTTTGTAAGCGCACGCTGATTTGAGATTGAAATGAATGTTCTCAGTTTTATAATTAAAATGCAAAGCAAGTAAATTTTGACAATAATTTTCATACAAGAAAAAATTAAATAAACTTACAATACTAACCGTTATGCTGTATCTAATTATCAAAAATAAGAATAAGTAAACCAATACATATCAACAAATTCAAACTTAGAATATAAATAGGACTTGTATAAGCTGAGTTATTGCTTTCATCAATATCATCGCCAGTGTAAATTTACGCGGATTTGTCAGAATGATTCTATAATGTTTAAAGCGCATTCGGGACGTGATAAAGAATGCAAAATTTATTTAAAACATGTTATAGGTTTGTACATAAATACTCATGCTTTATAGAATCCACTGTAAGCCGTCTACTTAGTTCTAGAATAAAAAAATTAATGTCAGCAGCTATAAAATCGAATTTGCATCACTAAATAAGAAATAGATTTACATTCCTCATCGGGAATGTATGCAACTATGCGCGTGTATCTGACATAGTTTCATCACTTAATAAGAAATAGTTTTACGCACCTTATCGGGAATTCATGCAACTAAATCTTCTACTCGCGCGTATTTGACATAATCGACATAGTTGCTAGTAATTTGACATACTCGCATCCCTTAATAAGAAATAGTTTTACATTTCTTATCGGGAATTCATGCAACTAAAGCTTCTTTGCGCGTGTATCTGACATAAGCACCATTCATGCATCAAAACCTTCTAACGAAACAGACGGAGCATATGCACGGAGTCGCTGTCATAAGATCTCTAACGGGAAAAATATGAGGACATACGACATTAATGCTTCAATATAGTTTCTCCCCCTAGCACAAAATGAATGTCATATTTGTCCATTTCCATTTCGAATATTAATGGTTCTTATACTTTGGAAGTAGATGTACTAACGAGGACATTTGTTAACTGTATAAAGCAATCTAGGAATGTCATTCGAAGTTATCTTCTATTGTGAACAAGGGTTAGTAAAGTATCGAAAAACAAGGAAACTTTTTTTAAATTGCATCCTCTTCAAAATATTTTCTTAACATTGCAAACATGTACAGAAAGTATAATCATGTCATCTGGAAGTAATGCTTGCAGAATTGTGCACGCTAAGAAAGAAAGCCGGCATCTCCTGCGACGGCGAAACTATCTTAATAATTCGTATGTACCTGATTTGATTTTACGGGCCATGACGTCACAGCGAGGGCTCCGCCCCCTGCTCGCTAATCATATCTACTAGACAATGAGCCTCTAACATAAATCGTTTTTCTAGCGTTCAGTACCTCGAACAGTACTTAGTTATAAAGATGACAGAAAATGTCAAATTGCCTTTTCTAGATTTGTGATCGGGCACATTCACAATCTCTATTATTATAAGGCTTATCCAACTTGCTTAAAATGTAACACATGACAATCCTTCCAAGACATTTGCTGATATGGCAAGAGAGGATCTCTGTTGTCCTGAATATATTTGGACTCATGGCTTGGTTAAGCTGTTCAGCTATGTCTTAAGGAATAAGTAACAACAGTATTTGGAGGCATTCCGAAATTATAAAATGCATTCCAAAAATATTTGGTTTTGTTAGATCCGTCTTTGAACAGTACCGTCATCTGACCGTGGTTCAACATTACGAGGTGTTGTCCTCGGATGTTTACCTTCGGGATTGATTAGACAGTCTCCAATAACCCGCTGTATTTGTTGCTTCA
Source organism: Metellina segmentata (assembly GCA_947359465.1). Classification (NCBI taxonomy): domain Eukaryota; kingdom Metazoa; phylum Arthropoda; class Arachnida; order Araneae; family Tetragnathidae; genus Metellina; species Metellina segmentata. The sequence continues at coordinate 125,512,792 of OX375874.1, forward strand.
GTGTGACGAAAGTTCAACTGTAAATCAACACAACGGCTATTGACGACGGTCTGGTATCAGTCCCTTAAGGGAAGGATCCGAGGACAACCACATAATTCTGAACCACGGTCAGATGACGAAGCAACACCTGAGCTGGCACCCCTCTCTCTAAACTTCCACACCACGCCAACGTGAGGACTTTCGGCCACGACAGATTTAAGGTGCACCAGCCGCCTTTACACCATACGCTTACAAACATCCATCTGACCCGGATTCGACCCAGGAACCTTTGATCTAGAGGCTAGCACCTTAACCACCAGACCGGTTGGTCGGCAAATAAAATATGGAGATTGAAACGCTGTGAGGCATTTGGGACACTTTAATTCAGAGGGTCAATTGGGATTGGTATTACTCAATTTTCAAACTTTCAGCCCAAGAGCAGACACCATACAGGACAGTAGAACAAGTGTGCATGACAAACAGTCAGCAAAAGTCTAGGATCTATTAACCGTACTCCTGGTGGTTTATCTTAGAATCGAGAACTATCCTGAAGAGTGGCCAGCTATCAAAAACTGTCATCAGTTCTGATCAAAGGACAATTTGTTTTTAGAAACTTGATCCAGTCAAATACCGTCGTGTACGTGCACGATAAATCTGTCATGGCCTCAAATGTCTTCACCTTGGCTTGGTGTGAAAGTTAGGAGAGTGGGGTGCCAGCTCAGGTGTTGACCTCGTCATCTGATAGTGGTTCAAAATTACGAGGTATTGCCATAGGATATGTCCCTTTGGGATTGATCCCGTAGCATACCCAATAACCCATTGTGTTTCAGTGTGGTGTTATTTGAGCTACCAGTCTATTCCAGCCTACTTGGAAATACTCTGCTAGAGGCAATGTACGCACCATCGAATGGATCCTTACAACGTTCGTTTGATCCTACTTTGTATTTGTTTTGATATGCAAATAAACAAGCTTGTCAAGAAATAGGCCTTGTTTCGATAAGCAAAGAAACAAGAACCTGTCAAAGCACTCCGAATGTTACGAGGATGTTTACGAATCTTTTTCGGAAGGTGTACGCGCATTGACGAATTCGGTTATATTACGAATTCCAGTTCGTTTTAGAGTACGTGGCTTTACCTGGACAATTGCTACGCGTATCTGATTTGCAAAAGTTTAGAAATATATGATTCGCCCACTACTATTTTAGTTTTCCTCGACCTGAGCTACTATTGTCACCTGGCAATATGTATATTCACCGAACTTACAACGATAGTCGATGGCATGTATCTATGGCTCCGAGAATTGCATGAGAACTAATATTTCGTGTGGCAATTAGGACAATTTGAAAAGCCGTTTGATGAAGACAAGGGTGACTTCTTGAAAATCCTGCCTATCTCTTGTTCCGATTAATTTAATTCACGGGGTCTCCCAAGTTGGCATTGCGTCTTTAGTCTAGCATCTGATTTTGGGAGTAAAAGAGAACTGTTATTTTAGCGGCATTCTACCATTGCACTGGAAACTTGCAGGACCAACAGTAAATACCATAGCTGTTTAGTTTAAAGATCTAGTTAGACCATGCTGTATTGTAAAAGCATACTATGAATTTTGGATTTGGCATTACTAATTTCTGGAGCAGTAAGTGTTCCAGTCCTTTTAGCAAATAGACCGAGGCTGGCAATCTATGAATACGTTTCTGACAGAGTCTCTGTGCAAAATCATAAAAAATTAACAAAGAGAGCACTGGAAAAAAGGAATCCGTCGAAAACGAATCGACATGAAAGTATTATCTGGGCAGGACACCAAATCGTATCCTTACTTAAATTCTTCGTTTCTGGGGCTAATGTGGAATTTGGTTTTACCTCTTGAAACTCAACTGCGGTCAAAATTCTTCATTTTAGACATGGGTTATTACATTATGGAATCCATGGTGACAATAAGGAATTCTGACTCCAGATCAAACATACCATGATCAAGAGGCAAAATCATGGGTTCCCAAATATGGAGGTCAGGGAGTGGGAAAGACTTCTAATGATAAAATTGCTATTTGACGGAGCTTCTCAAATGCAGAAGCAATGCCAATATGTATCCATGGACAGGTGTCTTCGGCAAGACCTTATGTTAATCGCAAGGCCCACAATTGTTTTTAAAATAAATTTGTTAGGTAAGCCACGCATTGATCAGACTTCCAATATGCGCATGCGTACTCCGTTTCGTGCAGAAAGCATACATGCAGCATACTCCGTTTCGTACAGAAAACATACCGGTATGCATGCATATTTCAGTCTGACTCGTAGAGGAAATACAAAAGTAGAGTGAGCAATGGTCCAGCCTTTTGTGTCCACGATCACGTGACCAAAACTAGTAGTAACGTGACCGACTACTTTCGTCAGTGAGGGAAAACGAATATTCGTCATCTGATTGGTTCACATGGATGGTAGAAAACACCCATCCACTGAATCATCATCTGATTGGTCTACGGGACGGAAGAAAACATCCAACCATTGATTCATCATCTGATTGGTCCACGCGACACAGCAGAATTTGGTGATTTCACCATTTTTGTCGTCCTCTATAAAAATCCGCATTCGCACATCTACCTTATGATAAGGTGCTATATCGTCAAACAAGGCGCTAAGATGCCAAATAGGCCAAGCAGGGCAATTTTTTAAAGGGCAATCACGTGACTACTAGCCAGTCTTCATAGCAATGCCCAGTCTAACTTGTATTTCACATCAACGATCTGAAGATCAGCAGGTCGCATCAAGTGTGGCTTACCTTACTCAAACATCAACACATCATGCACATTTTGAAATACTCCACAGTTAATGAGCACATGTATACAAGAATAAAAAGTCACAAGAATTCTGAAACTGAAATGCGTATGCCCTTTTCGTTTCGGTAAGCATATTCGAAGGCGAACATGTTCCTACCTTCAACCTACCTCAGGCACTTCCGGTGGTTATTGACAGGCAGGCTCACCTCGTCGCTAGACTTAGAAGTCCCATTGAGCTTCTCACTGATGAAATGGCTTTCGGCACTACCGTAAGTATGTCCCTCCGACCACACTCCGTTCTTGTGGTTCGACAGTTCGGCCTCCAACTCGGCCTTCTCGCCCGAGAGACCCGCCTTGCCCTCGTACGAAGGGGGCATGGTCTCCAGGGGTATGCTCTCCCTGTCCCTGGGCGACTGGGGGCTGTTGGAGGGGGCCCCTTTCTTCACGCGCACCCTCCCCGAGCTGAAACTGATGACTGCGTCCTCGGGGATGGACACGTGCGTGCCCCCGTCGGACCCGTTCAGGATTTTCTTGTCCATGTCGTCGGCGGACACGTAGTGGTGCAACCGAGTGTCCAGCGGCTTCTGTTGCTCGGTGGCGCAGGCTCTGCTGTTGCGGTCCATGTCCTCGTCCACGAAGACCACGGCGGTGCCGTTCACCGCGTGGCCGTTGGCCTCCTCGCGGGCGTGACCGTTGGGCAGCGGCGGGGAGGTCTCGGGGGGCACGCGGCCATTCTCGGTGACCACGACTCGCAGGCGCTTCTCATCGCTGGCGGACTCCTCGCCGTCTTCGCCTCGGTTGTGGAAGCCTTCGTTGTCGTAACCATTCGCTAGGGTGTCTTTCTCGGGACGGACCTGCAAAGAACAGACGGTATCGATCAGTCACCGTGGCAGAAATAGTCGATCACATTAAGATTAGCATAGACAATGTGTATGGTTAGGACATGCCGAAGGTGGTAATTGTCAAATATTGATTTCGTCACATAATATCCCGGTACAAGTTATGAAAAGACAAAACAAACCATAGGTCTCTTAAGGTTCACATAAGTGTAAATCGATCAGTTCACGGACATCAACATGTATGGGTAGGACATGCCGAAGATGCCTACATACAGGGTGGTAATAGTCAAGTATTAACTTCGTCACAGCATATCCCAGTACAAGTTATGAAAAAATAAAACTAGCCACCCTGTTTTCCACGAAAGAGTTTACTCTTCAACCCATTATGGGAACATGTTCTTCAAGCCATTATGGGAACATGTTCTTCAAGCTATTATGGGAACATGTTCTTCAAGCTATTATGGGAACATATTCTTCAAGCCAATATGGGAACATGTTCTTCAACCGATTATGGGAACATGTTCTTCAATCCATAATGGGAACATGTTCTTCAAGCCATAATGGGAACATGTTCTTCAAGCCATTGTGGGAACATATTCTTGAAGCCATTATGGGAACGTGTTCTTCAAGCCATTATGGGAACATGTTCTTCAAGCTATTATGGGAACATGTTCTTCAACCCATTATGGGAACATGTTCTTCAAGCCATTATGGGAACATGTTCTTCAATCCATAATGGGAACATGTTCTTCAAGCCATAATGGGAACATGTTCTTCAATCCATAATGGGAACATATTCTTGAAGCCATTATGGGAACGTGTTCTTCAAGCCATTATGGGAACATGTTCTTCAAGCCATAATGGGAACATGTTCTTCAAGCCATTGTGGGAACATATTATTGAAGCCATTATGGGAACATGTTCTTCAAGCCATTATGGGAACATGTTCTTCAAGCCATAATGGGAACATGTTCTTCAAGCCATTGTGGGAACATATTCTTGAAGCCATTATGGGAACGTGTTCTTCAATCCATTATGGGAACATGTTCTTGAACTCATTATGGAAACATGATCATCAATCCATTATTGGAACATGTTCTTCAATCCATTATTGGAACATGTTCTTTAACACATTATGGACACGTGTTCTTATGATTGATGAATAATTTAAAAGTTTGAAAATGAGAGTACCTCTTGAACGATTATCCCATCAGTTCACAACTATTTGCATGGCTCTAATACAATCCTATAGTCTTGCCTTAACTACATCAATCTTAATTTAAGAAAATTACAAGATCATTTAAATGAAAAGTGCGAGAGAAACGTCGATTTCAAAGGTTTTTTTCCCCCAAGTCGCAATCCGCAATCGAAGAAACCAGACCATTTGTTAAGAATCTAACCTCGAAAAACGCCACATCATTCACCAACCTATCCCGGGGAATTAGCAGCACTTCACACCGCGAGGGAGAGCGCTTATCTGCGCAATTAATCGCGTCTGGAGTTCCATTTTCGCGAAAGCGCAGGTGAACTCTCTCACAAAACCGATCGTTCCTTTGGGGAGACGCCATTGAACAGCAGGCCGCTGCTGAATGGGATTTCCGAGAAGAATGCAAGATGCTAGAACACGTGAGGAAAGTGCGAGTCCTATCGATATCTCGAAAATGCGTCTGCGGTTGCTGGTGTTTGTTAACCTGCTCTGGATCAAGGTTTCCCAGAAGTGGCATGAAGCACGGCAGTAAAAGCTGTCAAGTACTAGTATACAAATGTGTCACAGTGCCGGTGGGAACAGTAGGCGCCCGGGTTCAACATCACCGTGAGACCTTCGTTGGAGGTGGTGAAATGTATATCATGGTCTTGTCTATACGTTTGTTCAACCACCAACATTGATTACATCTGTGAGATCTGAGGAGTTGCAATTTCTCGAAATAACCTACCGTTTCTAACGAAATTAGTTTATCTGTCTTCTTAAACGTTTTGCTTTTTGTTTTGGAATAGTTTGGGCTCAGGAAATGAAAGGGAAAAAATAAATTTACCATCTGTGATCTCATCACACTGTTGCCATTCTAAGGTAAACCAACAATAAATAAATGCCAAGAAATACATTAAAAAAATTTCATTAAATTTTAATTAAAATAAAAAAATAAAATTTTAAACCGTCGTCAATAGTCCGTTGTGTTGTTCTAGTACGACATTAATTAAAATGACCTCATCTTACCTTGAGGTTTACTTCCTTAGTAATAAATGTGGGGGTCGCGCCCCCAGAATACCCAAGTGATCTTTTCATTCTTTCACCCCACTACTCAATTCCTAGATCCCTCGTTTCCCTATTCACGACATATTTAACTAGACGTTGTCTCGTGTTTGGTCAAATGTGGCCCCTGCGCCATAAAATGTCAAAACAACCAATCAAACGAATAATTCTTGTATCATTATTTACCATTTAGAAGGCTTTAATAAAGATACAACTCGATTAGAGACGTACTGAAAGTATCCGCATAACACCATTTCGAAAATAACTTTGACACAAAGCGTTCGTTTCACCGCTTCCATAACAAGGCTCCCATAAGAAGTAAAAGGAAAATTAGGATCTATTTAAGGCTATTTTCCACGTTTTTAAAACTGCGTTTCATAGATCGAAGTAGATTAAAACCCGCGAGTGTACAGACGAAGAAACTTCCACGCGTGCTACGTTTGGGTCCGTGGACCAGTTTTTTTTTTATAAAAAAAAAGTGTTTTCAGCTGACCTACAAATAGTATGCCCTCAATTTTTGATGCAAGTTGACCTTGGACGAATATAATTTATCTTGGCTTTTAAAAGCAGCCAAAATAAAATATCACACGCTCTTGTAATAATTTTTGAGGGCTTTCAGTAAATGTTGAAGGTTTCTTCGGGATCCTGCAAAGCTAAAATGAAGAACCAGTCTTTTTTTTAAAGGCTCTGGGGACATTGCATACACGTGGCTTCATGCAAATATAGAATCGGTTTCATTGCGACCTTAATGGAATATTTTTAAAGCAATAATTCCATGGCCGTGATAAATATGAAAGGGCAGACATTCTATTTAATATAACACTTTCTTTCAGGATGAGTCAGGCTTGGCTTTTGGTGTTTTATGACGCTCGTGTTATATTTGGCCATTCTGCGCCACA